>CM065485.1:8696921-9388291 GCA_032873175.1 Leptopilina drosophilae | reverse complement strand
ATGCATCGGGCTTTATAAGAACTTTTCTGTTTTCTCTCTCACTCTCTTTATATATATATATAACGTCAAACATTTACAATATTTCCTTCTTCGCACTTTCTTGTCTGAATTTCGCAAGCATTTTACTTTAAAGCTCCTTTCAATACCTGAAAATGGAAACAACATTTCGTAATATTTGTACACACGTACATTTTTCAATATGTGGTATAATTTTCTTTTATTTATGTCATTTATTTATTTTTTACATCTTTTATTAATTTTCTTCTTCTTTTTATTCTCACTATTTTCTATTTATTCTATGTGATTATTTCTTTTCATCTTTATTCACTATATATTATTATTATCATTCTTATTATTATTATTATTATTATTATTATTATTATTATTATCATTCTTATTATTATTACATAAAATAACACGCGCGTAAAGTTTCTTGTTTCATTAGCATTAAAAAATTCAATTATTCAGAAGAATTCTACTCAAAATCACTATTTTTCTAAATATATTCAGGAAAGTTAGAAAAAAGTCAGAAAATTTTGTCAAAATTACTGAAACAATATTCAATTTCGAAAATTCGTAAGAAAATTCTGAATGTTTCTCATCATACTCATCATTGAAAAGATTTTATTCATTTCAAACTTTTCTTATATTTTTAACAACAATTGAACTTTACAAATGTTTATCAAATATTTTGAAATTAAATTAAAAATTAAATTAATAAATAAAAAAATAAATAAAAAAAATAAAAATGATCCCCAAGTTTTGAACGTTCAAATGAAGGAAATATTTTTTATTGAAGATATTTTAATAAACTACTAATCGTAAAAAAATTTAAAAACTAAAATTTTACATTGAAAAACTTAGTAATTGATTTTTTTGTTATTGACACAAAATAATTGCAATAGAAATTTAATTTTTAGAGGAAATAAATAAATTTCGTTCATTTGAACGTTCAGAACCTTAGGATCTTAAATAAAATAAAAATAAAATAAATGAATTAATAAATAAATAGGTAATTAAATAATTTAATTTAGAAAATAATTTAAAATGAAATAAATAAAATAAATAAATAAAATAAATAAATTTTTTTATTTAAAAATTCAAAAAGTAATTGAATTTTGTAAAATTTTGATTTTGAATTTAATTGGAATTTGATAAAATTTAAATTTCAATGAATTTCATTAAAAATTTTAAAGATAATTTAGGTTCATGAAAAACTTTAATTATTCAAATTCTTATAAAGTTTGTTATATTTTTTAATATACATTTCAATCATTATTAAAAATAATAATGGATTTATGGATGAATTTTACTCAAAACACTAAAAAAAATTGAATTTTCAAAAAATTATAAATAATTGCAAAAACTCAATTATATTCCAACTTTTTTAATATTCTCGTCGAAATTTCAATTATTTTAAAATTTGTTAACAAATTTTTTGTCAAAATTCAATTATTTAAAAAAATTTTAATAAAATTCTTTGCAAAAATTGAATTTTTTTCAAAAATTTTCCTCAATTAGACATAAATTCTATTATTTACAAATTTTTTAAGAAATTTCTTTCTTCTTAAAAATGTTATTAAAAATCGTCAAACGAAATCAATAATTTCGTATTATTATTGAGGTAAAAAAATAAATCTTATTTTAAAAACCTGGAAAATTTCCATTTTTTAAACAGAAAAAATCAGGAACTTTGAAATGATTAAATACGTGACAACCCTGATCAAGTGTTCAATAAATTTCTCAAGCAAAACAAATAATAAGATAAAAATATTTCCGCCCAAAAGTCAGAATAAGAATAATCGTAATATATTTAAATTATTTGAAAATAACTGAAAATATTATAAAAAAATTCGGGTATCCAAAAATTGTTTTATGAAATAAAAATTGTTTTATTTATTTATTATAATTTTGATAATATAGTTTTTAACAAACAAATTCTGTATATATTTTTTCCAAAATAAATATCAAATTTCTTAACAAAATTTGATTTTATAACTTTTTTTCTCCAAAACTTGCAATTTGTTTAGAAATTGTCATTGAGAAGCAGAAAATGTGCAAAATATTTTTTAATTTTAATTTTTTAACTGTTTTTTAATTTTTTTTGGAAAAAATGAAAAGATTAATTTCCTAGTCCTAGAATGTTTGTTACAAAGTGGTAATTTTTCTGGACAAAAGAGAAATATTGAAAAATAATATTAACAATTTTTCTGGATTAATAAAAATATTTTTGTATTATTTGAAAAATAAAAATAATACTTCTAAATAAAATAAATAAATTCCTATTATTAAATTTAAAAAGTAAGAGGGAAAAAATAAAGAAAAATAATATTATCTATCAAAAAACAAAAGCATAATCATGACTAACTTCCGGTGTGGACAGGCTGGACAGAATGAATACGACGATTATTATAGTTAAAAATAATAATTATTATTATTGTTATTATTATTATTATTTTTTTTATTTATTTGCATTTCAGGTATTGAATTATTTAATAATTTGTTTATTGCATTCGTCGTTGATTTAATTATTTAAATTTTCTTTCAATTCTTTTAGTTAAATTCGTTTTTCCTTTATGAACTTGTAATAGTAGATAAAGAAAAAATTATTATTGGGGAAATTTTGCGATTTTCAGTTGAAAGTTCTTTAAAGGAATATAGAAAACTAGAGGCAGAAAAAAACGACTTTTCCTTTATGCGGTTGACGGAATAGGCTCGTATTTGAGCCGTATAAAAGTTTATGGAGACATTCGAACGATTTGTGTTGCATCAAAGCTCGTCGTAAACAAATAGGTAAACCCGCATAATAAAAGTCCTATTGGATCAACTTTCTGGATCGTGGAACTTTTAAGAAAAAAAGAACAAGTAGAGAGGGAAGAATATAGTTTAAATCATAAAAAAATCGAATAAAATCGGTATAGAAGATATAAAATAATACGTGATTAAGCGTTTCCGGTGCTTTTTGTTTTTACTGTCTCCATATGCACTGGAGACTCACAGTTTTATGTCTATTGTATTTTGTACAATTGTAATTTACAAAGCGTATTTCTATTATTTTCGGATTATATTATTATTATTATTATTATTATTATTATTATTATTATTATTATTATTATTATTACTATTATTATTATTATTATTATTATTATTATTATTATTATCATTATTAATACTATTATTATTATTAATATTATTATTATTATTATTAATTTTATTATATTATTATTATTATTAATTTTATTATATTATTATTATTATTATGATTAATTATTTTTATCATTGTTCTTAATATCCTTTTTTTGGGATCAGAATATTGAAATTCCTTTTATTTTCCATTGACACAGTGAATTAATAAATTATTTGTGTTTGAAAAGGAAGAAATTTCTTAGCGAAAGTTTGCATATCTTGCAGATTTCCATGTCGAAGGGCAGGTAACGAGGTTATCCTGTAAACGAAGGGGAGTTTTCTCTCTCTCTCAACTCTCTGCAAAAGGGGTTGGAGTTCCTCTCTGTGAGAATCGTAACTTTTTATTAACGAGACAAAAACGATTATACAAATAAAGAAAAATTATAGCTAACAAAGTTGTAAAAAAAAAATTTTTTTTCAACGAACGGAAAAAAATAATTAATAGTAAAAATATTGGGTGAACAATTTTTTTTTTCGAAAAAGCAAAATATAATGAAGCAATAATCATTGTATAAAAAAATAGGTAATAATAATAATAATAATAATAATAATAATAATATTAATAATATTAATAATAATAATATTAATAATAATAATAATAATAATAATAATAATAATAATAATATTAGTAATAATAATAATAATAATAATAGTTAATAATAGAAATAGAAATACAATAAAGTAGGAATGGAATAGAAAAAAAGTACAATAAAAAAATACAAACAAAAAAACAATGCTGTAAAGTACTAATAAAATGAAGCAAATTGAACAAAAGACAAATGGAAATAATACCAAAAAAATAAAGAAAAATAGAAAAAAAATACAAAACAGTTTTAAATGAAAATAAAAGAAAAAGGAAAAATACAAAACAGTATTGAATGAAAGTAAAAGAAAATAGAAAAATACAAAACAGTATTGAATGAAAATAAAAGGAAATACAAAAATGCAAAATAGTATTAAATAAAAATAAAGGAAAACAAATAGTAAAAATGCAGAGTAGAAAAAAATAAACCAAACCGAATTAAAAAAAAAATAGAATAAAATAACCAATAAAGTAAAATACTACCAGAAAAAATGCAAATTGAAGACAATAAAATAAAACTGAAATAAAAGAGAAATATAAAAAATACTAATAGAATAAAGTACATGAAAATCAAACATGCAATGAACTAGAAAATAGAAAAAATTCCGGAATTCGTAATTTTTCATTTAGAAGAAAAAAAAAAATTTTTTTTCCCCTCTTATTTGAGGGTAAATTTTTAACTTCCTTTTTTTCCAACGATATTTTCGTTTTTGTGTGTGAATGTGTGTGAGTGTGTGGTTTAAAATCCAATTCGCGATATATTGCATTATCAGTGCCGCGAGGATTTACAATTCAGAATATCGTACCTTCCCATACACAGACACAACTATATATATATATAAACACGCACGAGAGCTTACTACTGCGGGAAAATGGCGGATTTTGGGAAGCTATATGGGAGAGAGTCGCTTTTATCTGCTCTCGACGGATGAAGGGACCGAAACTTGGAATAACGGTGGCCATTGTGTCAAATTAGGCGGGCGTAAAAAGCAGTTACGTCGACCCGGGGCGAACATTTCCGATCTTGGGGAGACATATATAGACAATTGAAGGACAATCAAACGATCGAGCCCTTAAACGATTTTTGTGTGTGTCTCTGTGTTTTTTCTTTTTTTTTTTCTTTTTTTGATTCTGCGAGTCCGAAGCAACGAAGCGCATTTTGAAATAACAGGAATCTCAAAGTCATTTCGAGGCTTCTCCCCGGCATTTACGATTATTTTTATTCTCTCTTTAAACTGACGTTCCCCACTCTTTCTCTGTCTCTCTCTCTTTCTCTCTCTCTCTCTCTCTCTCTCTCTCGTCGCACTCAAATGCTATTTATCAGCGATAAGAGATTTCGAATAAAAATGCAGCCTGAACGATAGGTTTCACTGTTTTATGTTCCACGCATGAAACCGTATGTCCCTCTCAATTTACTCAATTTCGATGTTTTAATTAAAAATATGGTTGAAAATGTATCGAAATTGATAAAATGGTTCTTTTGTTTAGTAACAAGTTCTTGGAAACAATGTTTTAAAGTAAATTTTGGAAAAAAAGAAGGGCGAAACTAGCGAGTGTTGTAGCCGTGTGGTTAAGGCGCTTGCTTGTCAGTCCTTAGGTCGCGCGTTCGATTCCCCTTGTCCGTCAGATTTTTATTTTTATTTAATTTCTGTGTCTTTATAACTGGAAATTCACGTTATGACATTTACAACATTTGATAACGATATTAATAATTGAATTATAATAAATAATGATAAGTAATAATAAGTATAAATAAATAATGTAATAATTAGAAAATAATAAAAAGAAATGCAATATTTTGAAAATATTAAAAAAAGTAATACAATATTTAGAAAATAAAAAAATAATGTAAATATAAAAATAATTTAATATTATTATTATTTTTACTATTAGTATTATTGATATTATTATTATTACTATTAGTATTATTGACATTATTATTATTAATATTATTATTATTATTATTATTATTATTATTATTATTATTATTATTATTATTATTATTATTATTATTAATATTGTTATTATTATTATATTATTATTATTATTATTACTATTATTATTATTATTTTTATTTTTATAATTAATATTATTATTATTATTATTATTATTATTATTATTATTATTATTGTTATTATTGTTATTATTATTACATAATTATCAGACTTTTGTATTGTAATACATTTTTTCAGAAGCGTAAATTTAAATTCTCGATAAAATTGGAAATAATGAGGAAATCAATTGACGTGAGGCGAAAAAGAAAAATTTCAACTTTTTTTTGTCACTCTCCAACGCCCATCATTGCGCGCAGAAAAGCGGAAAGATCTTAAAGAATCAATGATTTTCACTGACTGTAAATTGTTGCGTGCGTCTCGATTTGGCAAACTGTCTATACGTGTGGGCAGAAATGGCGAGTCGTCAATTGCCGTCTCCTTCCTCCTACTTACTTTAACACCTAAAGCATTCTTTTTTTTTTTTTTAAAGTCAGAAAAGAAAATAATCAGGGAATAATTTTTTTTTTTCAACGAGCAAAAGATTTATGTACTTAAACGAGCAATTTTTTCGTTAGTAAAACGAATTCCATAAATTACATATATACTGAACAGTGTGTGTGTGTGTGTGTGTGTGTGTGTGTTTGGACCCAATGAATGGAAAAAAATTGAATTTTTATATTTGTATAAAAACGAAAAATCAAGTTCGTATTTTTAAAATGCGCAATTGTGAAAACCGGTTTAGAAAAAAAGAGACAGGGAAAAATAATAATAATAATGGCAAGTTTCTGAGATTCTACCCTTCGCGTCCTACAGGATTATTCATAAATGACTTCCAGAACCAATTTTGAATAAACAGTTTTAACATATTCATGGAACAATTTGCCCCATTCTTTGCAACTCTGACAATTTTATTTTTATCATATTATGTTATTTTCAAATTTCTTTTGTGGTGGAAATTTTTTTTTTTAATTTCGTTTAAATTTGTCCTCTCCAGCTATTTTATTTGCCGATATTCGAAAATTTTTTTTGCATTTTTTCGTTTCTTTGTAGTTTTTATATTTGGAATAATAAATTTAGTTTTATCTTTTTCTAAACAATTTGTAAAAGAGAAAATTTTTTTGATCTGTTTTGATAGATAATATTATTTTTCTTTATTTTGCACTCTTACTTTTTAAATTTAATAATAGTTATTTATTTATTTCATTTTAAAAAATTATTTTTATTTTTTAAATAATACAAAAATATTTTTATTAATCTAAAAAAATTATTAACGTTATTTTTCAATGTTTCTCTTTTGTCCAGAAAAATTAGCACTTTGTAAGAAATATTCTAGGAGTAGATAATTAATTATTATTAATTATTAATATTATTATTAATTAATATTATTATTATTAATTATTTTTATTTTTCAAAAAAAATTAAAAAACAATTGAAAAATTAAAATTAGAAAATATTTTGTACATTTTCTGCTTCTCAATGACAATTTATAAACAAATTACAAGTTTTGAAGAAAAAAAGTTATAAAATCAAATTTTGTTAAGAAATTTGATATTTATTTTGGAAAAAATATTTACAGAATTTGTTTGTTAAAAACTATATTATCAAAATTATAATAAATAAATAAAACAATTTTTATTTTATAAAACAATTTTTGATACCTCAATTTTTGTAATAATATTTTCAGTTATTTTCAAATAATTTAAAAATATTACGATTATTCTTATTCTGACTTTTGGGTAGAAATATTTTTATTTTATTATTTGTTTTACTTGAGAAATTTATTAAACTCTTGATCACGCATTTGTTAATTTAAAAGTTTCCGATTTTTTCTGTTTAAAAAATGGAAAATTTCCAGGTTTTTAAAATAACATTTATTTTTTACCACATTAATAATACGAAATAATTGATTTCGTTTGACGATTTTTAATAACATTTTTAAGAAGAAAGAAATTTCTTAAAAAATTTGTAAATAATAGAATTTATGTCTAATTGAGGAAAATTTTTGAAAAAAATTCAATTTTTGCAAAGAATTTTATTAAAATTATTTTAAATAATTGAATTTTGACAAAAAATTTGTTAACAATTTTTAAAATAATTGAAATTTCGACGAGAATATTAAAAAAGTTGGAATATAATTGAGTTTTTGCAGTCATTTGTAATTTTTCAAAAATTCAATTTTTTTAGTGTTTTGAGTAAAATTCATCCATAAATCCATTATTGTTTTTAATAATCATTGAAATATATATTATATTTCATAAAGAATTTAATTAACAAATTTTTAAATAATTGAATTCTGTTGAAAAATTTGAATAAAATTTATAGGAATAATTTAATGTTTCGAGAAATTTGATACAAATTTTACATATATTATAAATAATTGAAATTCTGCCAAGAATTTTATTAAAATTTTTCAGAAATGTTTGAATGTCGGAGAAAAGTTTTATTATTTACAAAAGTAATTGAAAATTGACGAGAATTTTTGTAAATTTTTGAAAATAATTGGATGTTTGCAAAGAATTTTATTACTGTTGAAAATAATTAAATTCTGTAGTCAAATTTTATTAAAATTTATTATTAAATAATAAAATTCTTTAGCCAAATTTTATTAAAATTTCTTATTAAATAATTGAATTCTTTTGTTAAAAATTTTTTGAATTAGCTGGAAAATAATTGAATTTTGACAAATTATTTTGAAAAACATTTTTTAAAAATAGAAAATTTATGAAAATAATTTAATTCTTTGAAGAATAAATAAAAAAAAATTGAACTTTTGCACAGAATTTTGTTAATATTGAAAATAAGACTAGGTAATTAATCTTTTCTTTTTTTCTAAAAATATTTTTAAAAAAACACTTAAAAATTGAAATTAGAAAATATTTTGCACATCTTCGGCTTCTCAATGACAATTTTTAAAGAAAGTACAGGTTGTGAGTGTAGAAAAAAGTTATAAATCAAATTTTGTTTAAGAAAAAAAGAAATTTATAAAAAATTTGTGAATAACAGAATTCATATGAAATTATGGAAAATTTTTTAAATAATTGAATTTTCGCAAAAATTTTGTTAACAATTTTTAAAATAATTGAAATTTCGACGAGAATATTAAAAAAAAATTTGAATATATCTGAATTTTTGCAATCATTTATAATTTTTCGAAAATTCAATTTTTTTTAGTGTTTTGAGTAAAATTCATCCATAAATCCATTATTGTTTTTCATAATGATTCAAATTTATATTAAAAAATATAACAAATTTTATAAGAATTTAAATAAAATCTTTTTTTTCAATGATGAGAATGAAGTGAAACATTCAGAATTTTCTTACGAATTTTCGAAATTGAATATTGTTTCAGTACTTTTGACAAGATTTTCTGACTTTTTCCTGACTTTCCTGAATTTATTTAGAAAAATAGTGATTTTGAGTAGAATTCTTCTGAATAATTGAATTTTTCAATGCTAATGAAACAAGTATCTTCACTAACTAGTATGTAATATTTTTCAATTAAAAATTTTTTTTTCTTATTTAAAATACTTGTTAACGTTGAAATTATTTTTTGAAATTATTTAATTTACCCTCAAAAGTAATAAGGAATTGGAAATAATAATAAAGATTCGAGAATCTCAAGTTTGTTATAAGGTATTCGTTTACAATGTCTATTATAGTTCCAATTTTCCGAGGGACGTGGTACGATCGGATCGAAGATCGTAGACTATCCCATTCTGGAGTTATTGAAATATTTGTGGAATCCGTACGTGTACTTATTCAGCATAGCGTCCCTTGTTCGACAATGTTACAGTCCTGTGGCTTGCCTACGAATGCCAATAGTTGAAGGTTTGGGGTAATTTCACTTTAATCCACTTTCCTTATTAGAAATTTATCGCAAGAATGACAAGTGAAATAGAAAATTCATTCAATTTTTCCATTTTCAATTAGATCCCTCAAGAGGAAATTATTCATGACGAATGAAACGTCAAATATTAATTCTAATTCGAAGCTTAATTCGAAATTTTCCTCTAAATCCTGAAAAACAGTTCGAATAAAAATTCGATTAAATTAAAAACAAAAACATTTAAAAATGTTTGAAAATTCTTTAAAATATTACTTTTCTAAAAAAATACGTTTCTGAAAAAAAATCCGTTTTTGGGTTGCGAGTGTAAAAAATATTTTCTTGATAATTAATGATTAATTTAATTTTTCTTTATTTTCTCCTCGAAAGAGTTGAAATTCGATAATTTTAAGTAACTCTCATTTTCAGTGAAAGCAAGTTTTAAATTAATAACACGAGATATAAGACAAAAAAAGAAAAGAATGAGGGGGAAAAAAGAAACTGTAACGGAAAATCAAACGCGAATCTCTACTTTTCTGTGGTTTCAATGAAATAACTTTGATTGCAAAGAGAATCGTTGACTTTCTTGTTACATGTGAAAAGTACTCAACGAAAGCCACTAACTTTTACAAACTTATTTCTCGAACCGGAAATTAACTGGTATTCTCTGTTACGATGTTGGGCAGCTTAATCAAGAAAGTGGAAACCGCATCCAAAGAAGATTACAAATTCGAGTATTGGATTTCGAATAGACACACTAACACACACACACACACGAACACTTATATCAGAACGAAAATTCTACAACTCGTATAACTGATGTGATTAAATTTCACTATGATCTATTTTTTTATTTTCCGGTATTATAATAATTAAAAGAAATTGGAAAAATATTTAAAAGTACAAAAAAAGTACAAAAAGATAAAAAAGAGATAAAAAGTGATAAAAAGTGATAAAAAAATGATAAAAAGTGATTGAAAAATTATTCAAACAGTAAATTAGAATATTTTTTCGGTAATAGCTTTGTCCTCATGAGAATGGTAAGAAATTGGATAAAAAGCGCGCACAATTATATTGTGTAAACAAAATGTAAAATGTAATGTTTTTTGCGCGTTGAAACAAAGACTTAAACGAGTGCGGATGCATCTTTCATGTGAGCTTTTGAATAATTTGCATGCACCCATGGTTAAAAAGGAAAAGGAAACGAATCAAGTTGCATAGCGCCTGCGTAATTGAACGGGCCCTACATATATGTTTTATGCATATATCTTTGAATAAAATACGATTACGAGGCATTTTGGCCTCCACACGTGTGTGAGGATAGTAATATCATATGTACATTTTCCATTTTTTTTTCTCTTCACCATTCTCCACTTGAACCTCAATCACGATTTACTTTTCATGTTCGGAATACAAAACTATCCCCAAGGAAATATTATTATTTATTTATAATTTATTCCCAATCTCATCTCATTTTATTTCTCCAATTTTTTTCTTCGTCTAATTTATCGAAAAATCGATTTTCATTTACGGGGTTTATACCCTGATATTTATCATTTAGAAGTCATGGAAAACCTGAAAATCATGGAATTGTCATGGGATTTTATTTTCCTCAAAATTTACTGACATTAAAATTCTTTAAATGTTGAATTTCAAAAATTGTGACGAAATACTTGAAAGAAATTAATTATTTTCAACTAAATTTTACAAAATTTTTTTTCTTTTATGTTTTGAATTTTGGTAGAAAATATAAATTTACAAATTAAAAACTGAACTATTTTCTTAATATTTGTGTTAAATTTTTGTTAAATTGTCATTGTTTAAAGATAATAATAGTGAAAAATATTTAAAAAGAAAAAAATTTCGTTTAGTTCAACGTTCAAAATTTTAGAGACATGTAAATTTTAATTATAAACCAGACCCACGATTTTTCCAAAATTTTAATAAGTCAAAAAAGTAAATTTTGAATCTTAAAACAATTATTACAAAAACAATTCTAATAATTAGTTTAATAACTAATTATTAGAATTGTTTTAATAACAATGTTAATGTAATTTTTCGAAAATAATTCTATTTCTTAAAAGGATTTTCGTATAATTTAAAAAATCTAAAAAATTTTTTAATGAATATTATTAAAAAATTTTCAACACGATTTCGTTTTCTCCAAAATGTTAAAAATTATTCTAAAATAATATTAATTTTTGGAAAATTGGTATTAAACGTATTTAAAATATTGATTTTTAAAAAATTAGAAGCTAATTTTCATTCGTAAATTTATCTTTAAAGATTATTGTTTAAAATTTTTGATAATTCAATTATTTTCAAAATTTACAATAAAAATTCATCAAAAGTTGATTTTCAAAATAATTGTAACAAAATACTTGAAATAAATTAATTATTTTCAATTAAATTTTACAAAGTTTTAACTATTCAAAATCAAAAACATTTAAATTGGTTTTTAGTTATTATTCTCATTATACAAATGATAATAAGTTGCACTTTTGACCATGATTTCTCAAAAATTTTAATAAGTTCAAACAGTAATTTTGAATCTTAAAAAAATTACTACAAAACAATTTTAATAATTAGTTATTTAAAAAAAAATTGTAACGCAATTTTTCGAAAATAATTGTATTTCTTAAAAGAATTGAAAATAAGTTTCACTTTTTTACTGAAAATTTTGCTATTTTGTTGCAATGTTTGAAACAAAGTACAATTTTTCATTATATTTTACCCAACTTTTAACTAAACATCATTTTTTAATTAAGGAAATTAAATAATTTTCCAAAAGTTTTCTACAATTCGATTATTTAAATAAGTAAACTCGATTTTTTATATAAATTGTGGCTGTCAATTTTTTTCCAGTTATTAAGGTATAATATTTTCAAAAAATTATAAAGAAATTCTTACAATTAATTTTGGGAAATTTTAAAAAAATTCCAAACAATTAAAATTTGCTTAAATCATTTAAAAATAATTGAATTTTAAAAAAATAAAAATAATGAAATTTTTGAAGAATTTCCAGTGTAAACTTGAGAGTTTTCAAAAAATTATAAAGAAATTCTTACAATTAATTTGGAAAAATTTTGAAAAAATATTTTAAAATAATTTTCCAACGACAATATTTTTCAATTTTGAAAAATTTCCAAAAGATTAAAATTTGATTAAAACTTTTAAAAATAATTGAATTTTTAAGAAATAAAAATGATAAAATTTTTGAAGAATTTTAATTGTAAAAAGGAGCATGATTTTTAAACAATTTTAATAAGTCCAAAAAGTAAATTTTCAATCTAAAAAAAAATTATTACAAAACAATTCTCATAGTTAGTTATTAAAAAAATTCTAATGTAATTTTTCGAAAATAATTGCATTTCTTAAAAGAATTTTTGTATAATTTGAAAAATGGTATAAAACAAAAAAATTGGAATTTTTCAATGAAGTTAATTTTAAAATGGTTTAAACATATTTTATTTTTCTCAAAAATGTGAAAAGTAATTCTAAAAAGTTATTAATTTTGAAAATATGTGATTAAAAATATTAAAAATATTGAGTTTTTGAAAATTAGAAGCCAATTTTCATTTTTAAATTTACCTTTAAATTCATTAAAATTTCGATAATTCAATTATTTTCAAAAATCTGCAATGAAAATTCTTCAAAAGTTGGTTTACAAAAATTGTAACAATATACTCGAAATAAATTAATTATTTTCAATTAAATTTTACAAAATTTTAAATTTATTTTTAAATTCAGAAACAATTTTTGAAAGATTTGTTTATATGGTTATTTTTCGCATTATAGAAATCAAATCAAATTGCACTTTTTTTTTTATTGAAAATTGTGATACTTTTTTGCAATTCTTGAATAAAAGTCGAAATCAACCCTGATTTGGTTTCAAAAATTATTGAAGGAACATTTATTCTCTTCCTTGAAAACAGGTTAAAAAAAACTCTCTTGCAAAAATTAGAAGAAAAATATTTAACTATGACGAGGGGGATCGAACTTGGGACCTAAGTATTTTGCCAGTCGGACGCACTAACCACTAGGCTAACTTACATATTTCTTCTGTTTTTTTTTTCGATAAAAAAAGTAAAACGAAGAGAGGTAAATTCTATTCAAAGTAATGTTTAGAAATAAAAATATTGCTTAAGGCAGAATCAAGTGAAATTGGATTGTGTGTAGAATTCCCTTCGTTTCGTTCTTATTGTTTTATTATGTAAACTAGCGGACTTAATAAAATTGTTTTATTATGGAAACAGATTCAAATGGAAAAAAATTGGTTAAATGTAGTTGGTGCTGGTTCAATACTGTCTCAATACGGATTTTCCCATGAATAAATCGATAAAATACCGCTAGCCGTGCGATAGTGGTTCAACACTGGCTCAAAATTGGCAAGCTATTACTATTCAAAGTTTATTACTTGTTGAATGCAAATAGAAATACTATTTCGATATTTCTTGAAGCAAAATGTTCGGTTAGTGTTAGATTAATTTCGGTTCAATATTGGCACAATCTTGGTTCAATATTGACTTAATCTTGGTTCAATATTGGCACAATCTTGGTTCAATATTGGCATAATCTTGGTTCAATATTGGCTTAATCTTGGTTTGATACTGGCAGAATCCTGGTTCAATACTGGCTCAAAATTGTTTTACTAAAGGTTTCGTGCCTTTTTGTCATTTTTTGGAAGAGTAATTTTAGTTCCACATTCGATTATTAATATTAATGTTTGTTAAACATTGGTTCTATATTGGCTTAGTCTTGGTTCTATATTGATTCGATGTTAGATTATTTCTGGAAAAATATTCTTTTATCATTCAGTATTGGTTCAATATTGTCTTGGATAAAACTTGGTTCAAAAATAGTTCATTATACCTTTCGTTCAATATTGGTTAACTATTTTTTTAAAAACTGGCTTAACATTGGTCCAATATTGGTTAAATGTTCGTTCACAATTGGTCCAACATTGGTTCGAAATTCATTAAAAATCGGTTCCATATTGTCTAAAAACTCGTTCAAAATTGGTTTAAAACTGGTTCAATAGGTTCAAAACTGGTTCAATAGGTTTAAAACTGGTTCAATGGGTTTAAAACTGGTTCGAAATCGGCTAAAAACTGGTTCAGTGTTGGCTCAATATAAAAAATGGTAAAATTACTAAAACTGCAAACTCCAAACCAATCCTGGCAAATTATAGCATTGTCATATTACAGTAAACACAGTACTGGTTGAATACTGGCTCAGTACTGGCGATAATAAAGGCGCGGCGGCAACGGATAAATGTCGGCGAAAAAATCAAATGTAATTTCTGTCTTGGGAAGTGTACCCGTTAGATTGAAAGCGCGTAGAGCATGATGACAGGAAATTATTACTGTATCTTCTGGGCATCTCGACGCTCAGGGTTCGACGAGATTGAGCACGAGTAGCACGAATTTCCAATCGTTTTGCAAGCAGCGTGAAACTCGTGACGTACAGGACGTATTCCCTTTGCAGTTCATAGAGAGACCAATAAATGTTTCATAATTGGCCGAGCGATCTCGCCGCTATGCGCTGTATTATAAACACACAACCACAGATAATAATAAAATAATAAATTTGAATAATTAGAAAAAAAAGAAATTATAATAAATGTCCCTGTCCATCATCTTCTCGATTGTTTTTATTATAAACTATAGAGTAAAAATTTATTAACTTTGTGAATTTATTATTGGTTTTGTACTATTATTTTTATTATTACTTTTGTATTGGTAATTTTATTATTATTAATAATATTATTATTATTATTATTATTATTATTATTATTATTATTATTATTATTATTATTATTATTATTATTATTAATATTATTAATTGCTTAACTATTTTTTTAAAAACTGGCTTAACATTGGCCAAACGTTGGTTAAATGTTCGTTCACAATTGGTTCAATGTTGGTTCAAAATTCGTTAAAAATCGGTTCAATATTGTCTCTAAATTGGTTCAAAATTGGTTTAAAATCGGCGCAATATTGGCTCAAAAGTGGTTTAAAAGTGATTCAGTATTGGCTCAATATCGAAAACTGTGAAATCACTGAAACTGTAAATTCCAATCCAATCCTGGTAAATTGTGGCAAATTTGTAAACCAATATTGTCCAATATTAGTTCAAAATTCGTTAAAAATTGGCGCAATATTGGCTCAAAAGTGGTTTAAAACTGGTTTAAAATCGGTTTAAAACTGGTTCTGCATTGGCTTAATATTGAAAATGGTAAAATCACAGAAACTGTAAATTCCAATTCAATCCTGGTAAATTGTGGCAAATTTGTAAACCATTATTGTCCAATATTGGTTAAAAATCGGTTCAATATTGGCTCAAAATTGGTTTAAAACTGGTTTAAAACTGGTTCAGTGTTGGCTCAATATCGAAAACTGTGAAATCACTGAAACTGTAAATTCCAATCCAAACCTGGCAAATTGTGGAAAATTTGTAAACCAATATTGTCCAATATTGGTTCAAAATTCGTTAAAAATTGGTGCAATATTGGCCCAAAAGTGGTTTAAAACTGGCTCAGTATTGGCTCAATATCGAAAATGGTAAAATTACTGAAACTGCAAATTCCAATCCAAACCTGTCAAATTGTGGCAATTTTGTAAACCAATATTGTCCAATATTGGTTCAAAATTCATTAAAAATCGGTTCAATATTGGCTCAAAATTGGTTTAAAACTGGTTTAAAATCGGTTTAAAACTGGTTCAGTATTGGCTCAATATCTAAAATGGTAAAATTACTGAAACTGCGAATTCCAATCTAATCCTGGCAAATCCTGGCAATTAATGGGTGAAAAAAAATTCGCTGAATTAAAATGCACCGAATACAAAAAGAAATGGGTAAAAAATATTGAAAAATCTTTTAAAAAAATAGTGTAGGTGGAAAACAAGTGGAATTGTCGAAACGTTCTAATCGGGAATTGATTTTGTTTTTGTTTCAGCACAACAAAGATCGCCGAGGATAACGGAGCATCCGTCGGATATAATAGTGGCCAAGAACGAGCCGGTAACTCTCAACTGTAAAGCCGAGGGTAAACCGGAGCCTGTGATAGAGTGGTACAAGGATGGCGAGCCCGTTCCAACATCACCGGGTGATGCCAAATCGCACAGAGTTCTGCTTCCGACGGGATCGCTCTTCTTCCTGAGGGTGATGCACGGGAAAAAGGAGCAGGACGGTGGTGTTTACTGGTGCGTCGCCAAGAATCAAGTTGGCAGCGTCGCGAGCAGAAATGCAACCCTCACAGTAGCAGGTTAGTTTTAATCTCGATTTTATCCTTGGGTTCAAAAAAAAAAAAAAAAAAATTGAGAAAGAAGAGGCTCAGCAACCGTTGACAACTTCATTTCACTCGCGTTTTTTTTCTGTCTTTTAAAAAATTGATTTCTACAAAGTATTATTTTTTCTTTTCTTCTTTTTTTCATTCTTTCTTTTACGTTATTTTTTCATCTTCTCTCTCTCTCTCTCCCTCTTTCTCTCTTTCTTTTTTTTCTCTTTTTTTCTTTCTCTTTTTTCCTTTCTCTCAATTCTTTTTTTTTTGGAGACGGTGCTTTTTCGAATAGTCGAAAAATGTTTTTTTAGAGACGGTACTTTTTCGAATAGTCGAAAAATATATTTTTAGAGACGGTACTTTTTCGAATAGTCGAAAAATGTTTTTTCAGAGACGGTACTTTTTCGAATAGTCGTAAAATATTTTTTTTTAAAAACGGTTGTTTTTCAAATAGTCGAAAAATATTTTTTTAGAGACGGTACTTTTTCGAATAGTCGAAAAATATTTTTTTAGAGACGGTACTTTTTCGAATAGTCGAAAAATATTTTTTTAGAGACGGTACTTTTTCGAATAGTCGAAAAATATTAATTTTTGGGGACGGTACTTTTTTTCCTCCTTTTACTCCTTGTTAGAGTAAAATAACGGTTCTAGAAGAATTTACATACAAAATATGAAGTTCGAAGTATATTTTTTCTTAATCTGACAAAAATTAAGTCAAAAAATAATTATACAGATTTACAATAACTAAAAAAACGTGTTAAAAAACGACCAAAATACACTTTTACAAGCAATAAAAATTGTTTTTGTTTTATTTAAATCTGGGAAAGTTTTTTTTTTGGATTAAGATTTAAAGAATTTCCCGTCTGACCAAAAGTGTCTTTAACTACTGATAACAAAGTTCAGAGAGAGAATCGAAATTACTGCTTCTCGGTCCGGTGAAGATTGACTTTTACTACTGATACGAATGTTAAAAGACGTTTTAACGTCTAACTAAAAGATACTTTTACTACTGGAGAGAAAATTACTTTTTTTCTATCTTACTAGAACTGACTCTAGATTCTAATACTAAAAATTCTGGTTGTAAAACCGTTTTGCCTAAAGTTTATTGTTACTATTATTTTTCCGTTTTTTATTCTATTTTTCTATTATTTTCCTTCAATTTTATGAATTTTGTTTTATATGCTTTTTTCTATAACAAATTTCGTTTTACTCATCTAAATTATTGTGCAAAATTATTCTTCTTATTTGTAAAAAAACATTAGAAAATTGGTAATTGTTAAAAAAAATTCTATTGATAAACTCCAATAAAAGATATTGAAAAATTTTTGATTTGAGAAAAATAATTTAATTATTTATTTAATAATAATTTAATTAATTTGGAAAATAATTGGAAATTTTCCAAGAAAATACATGTTTTTAAAGTTTTTGAAAATATTTGAATTTAGGAAAAGAATTTTATTATTTATGAAGACTATTAAAATTTTGATAAGAAAATAAAAAGTTTTTTGAAAATGATTAAAATTTTTCCAAATAAATTCAATTATTTTTAAAGTTTTTGAAAATAATTGAATTTAGGAAAAGAATTTTATTATTTTTGAGAATTATTAAAATTTTTGATGAAAAAACAAAAGTATTTTGATCATAATTGAAATTTTGCCAAAAATTTTATTAAGATTTTCGAAAATAATTGAAATTAGGAGAAGCATTTTTATTATTTTTATATTTTGAAAGATAATTCTAATTTTGACGAGAATATAAAAACAAAAATTTTGTTCATAATTGAAATTTTGGCAAAAATTTTATTAGAATTATTTTAAATAATTGAAATTTGTCCAAGAAAACATATTTTTTCAAAGTTTTTGAAAATAATTGAATTTACGAGAAGAATTTTATTGTTTTTGAAAATTATTGAAATTTTGATGAGAAAAGAAAAATATTTTGATCATAATTAAAATTTCGCCGAAAATTATATTAGAATTTTTTTAAATAATTGAAACTTGTCCAAGAAAATATATTTTTTCAGTTTTTAAAAATAATTGAATTTATAAGAAGAATTTTATTATTTTTAAAAATTATTGAAATTTTGACGAGAAAATAAAAAATTTTTTGAAAATGATTTAAATTTTTCCAAATAAATTCAATTGTTTTTTAAAGTTTTTAAAAATAATTGAATTTAGAAAAAGAATTTTACTATTTTTGAGAATTATTAGAATTTTGTCGAAAAATGAAAAAGTTTTCTGTACATAATTGAAATGTTGACAAATTTTTATTAAGATTTTCGCAAATAATTGAAAGTAGGAGAAGAATTTCATTTTTTTAATATTTTTAACGATAATTATAATTTTGACGAAAATATAAAAACAAAAATTTTGAACATCACTGATATTTTGCCAAAAATTTTATTAGGTAAAATTTTTCAAAAAAAAATTAATTTTTTGCAATCGAATTTTTGAAATTCAATTTCTTTAGTGTTTGTAACTAAAATTCTTCTATTAATCCAGTAATTTTTAAATATTTGTTCAAAATTTAAGTTTTTGAAAAAGAAACTTTTGCCAAAAATGGGAAAAATTGAAGATTTTGTATTAAACTTCGGGGTAATTTTATAGTTTATGAGTCAAACAGAAAAGACCCAAAAATTTAGAATTTTCTAATGAATTCTAAAAATGTTCATTTTATTTAGTACTTTTAATAAAAAATTCAGTGTTTTCTCTAAATTCCCTATATGTCAGAATATGATTATTACAATTATAGTAATATTAAAAGTACATTTTCCAAATTCATATTTTATTTTTATAAAAAAAAATTGTATTAAAAATTGCTAATTGTATTTAAAAAAGTGAGTGAAAATGTTTGCTAATTTTTTTGTCAATAAATAAATAATTAATAAATAATTAAATTAATTAAAATTAATTAATTAATTTAATAATAATTAAATAATTAAATAATTAAATTATAATTTATAATTAATAATAATTATAAATAATTTAGCAAATTTTTTTTAATTAATATTAATTTTAATATGAGTTATAACTGAAATTAAAAGTTGTCTGACAATAAATTGATAAATAATACTGAGACAGAAAATATGTTATCATAAATATTATTTTTATTAACAAACTACAAAATACAGTGACAAACGCTATTAATTCTAGGCCCATGTCCCGCTTAACGAAGCTCAACACTGTTTTATTATCAAATTCACATTTCCAAAAAAAAAATTACAATTCTTTTTCCTCCTTTTACTCCTCGTTAGAGTAAAATAACGGTTCTAGAAGAATTTACATAAAAAATATGATGTTCGAAGTATATTTCACTCCCAAATGAAAAGGCGAAAGAGAATAAAATTTTTTACAAATGTGATAAAACTCTTGAAAATTTCCAAAGTGCGTTTATTGACTCAGTAATATCAATAAATATATTTGATGAAACTATTCTTTTTTAAAAACAAATATAAAAAAACTATATATGCGAGGGCATAAATTGCTTTTTAACTTTCTGATGTTGAATTCAAGTGGACGCTCTACCTATA
Source organism: Leptopilina drosophilae (assembly GCA_032873175.1). Classification (NCBI taxonomy): domain Eukaryota; kingdom Metazoa; phylum Arthropoda; class Insecta; order Hymenoptera; family Figitidae; genus Leptopilina; species Leptopilina drosophilae. The sequence goes on along the minus strand of CM065485.1, from coordinate 9,367,894 downwards.
TATACACACAATCGTGAATCGTGCGGTGATCAAATCGATCGACATTCTTTTTATTGAATCGTATCGACACACATTGGGGTTTTAATGGATACAGTTAGAATAAAAAGAACGAAAGAATCGATAAAGCAATAAAGGCTTGCTTGGAAAATATACGATGACTGTGGATAACCAAGCGTACTTGATCGTAAAAGAATGGCACTCATCGACAATTGTCATTGGCACGTTGATACAGAAACGTTATCCAACAAAAACTTATTTTCACCCAAAACAAAATAGTAGAAAAAGAAAAAATAAAAGAAAAAAAGAAAAAATGAAAAAAAGAAAAAAAGAAAAAAAAAGAAAAATAAAATATATATTTGCGGAAAAACAATGCTCTTTGTTCCTGTATACAAGATAATGGAATTTTTTGTTTTCTCCCACAATTCTTACGTGACAAATATTCGCTTGGCGAATAATGCTAATCGGATTTTTGACAAATATCAAACTTTGGTTCTTTTTCTCTCTCTCTCGTGCTATGAGAATGTTTTCAAGAGATGTATGGTTATTTTCAAAAGGTCAGCGTAACTAGACTCGGGGTTATAAATTTAGCAGATGGAAAGTTGGAGTTTACACGGAATACATATGATTCATGCGCATAAAAGCGAGCGCACGCGCGCATATACATTTGGTTGCCATTAGCATTAATTACAGTATCACGCTCAGTTTACGCTCTTGTTTACAATTATTCCTAGAGTTATCGAGCGACATAATTTTACGACGCGCGTCCGCTATCTTATATACACCTCTTTTCTATTATATACTTTATTTCGGCCAAGCCCATAACACACGGAAACTTTGCCTCTCTCTATCTCTCTCTCTATTTCTCTCTCTCTCTCTCTCTCTCTCTCTCTCTCTCTTTTCCTTTCTCGTTTTCCACCCGTGATTCTTGAAACAATTTTTGAGCACATGCCAAAAGACACTCACGTGATACGTACAATATTATATTGTCTCTGTTCGTATTATCTCGAAATGTTGTATTTATTCACTTGTTTTAGAATTTTTTTCACTTCCATTAAATTCACATGTTTTGGATTTTTTTCAGAACAATTTACTTGCTTTTGATCTTTTTATTCAGTTGACTTGGGATTTTGTTTGCTAAATTTATTTCCTACAAGTCTATGTGTTGGAATTTTTCACTCAATTCGCTTGTTTCTAATTTTTTTTTCAATAAAAAGTTAGTAAAGAAATAAGTTAAATAACTCCAAGACTTTGAGGCTTTTTTAAAAACTCCTCGAAAAATGTGACTATTCTTAAAAATACTCTTAAAATTCCTCCAAAGAATTTAATGATTTAAAAATTTTTTGATAACTTTTTTTATGAGAATTTAATTTCAACAAACGTGAAATTAATCAATTATTTATTTTTGTATTTAAATAATTAAATTCTCGTAGAACTTCAATTGTGTTTAAAAATTTTTTTTAAATTCTAGTAAAAATTTCAATTTTCTTTATAAATAATAAAATTCTTTTCTAATATTTAATTATTTTACAAAATTTTAATCAAATTCTTGTCAAAAATTTCAATTATCTTCAAAAGTTTTCTAAAATTTCATAATTTTCAATATCTACTGTTTCAATAGAATTTTCCAAAAGCATTCCATTATAAAAAAAAAATTGAATACAATTCTACGCAAACATTCGATTATTTTCATAAATAATAAAATTTGTTACAGGAATTCAATTATTTACAATTTTTTTTATAAATTTCTTCGCAATAATTCAATTATTTTCATAAATAATAATATTTCTACGGGAATTCAATTATTTTTATAAGTAATAAATAATTCTTTAAGGACTCAATTATTTTTATAAATAATAAATAATACTTTAAGGAATTCAATTATTTTCATAAATAATAAAATTTTTTACAGGAATTCAATTATTTACAAATTTTTTTTATAAATATCTTCGCAATAGTTCAATTATTTTCATAAATAGTAACATTTCTACAGGGATTCAATTATTTTTGTAAACAATAAAATTCTTTTAGGAATTCCAATATTTTCAAAAATAATAAAACTCATTGCAACTCTAATAGTAGATATTAAAAATTTTTGAATTGAGAAAAAGTTTTGAAAATAATTGAAATTTTTCCAAAAAATATATATTTTTAAAGTTTTGGAAAATAATTGAATTTAGGAGAAGAATTTTATTGTTTTTGACAATTATTAAAAATTTTGACGAGAAAACAAGAAATATTTTTCAACATAATTGAAATTTTGCTTAAAATTTTATTAGAATTTTTGAAAAAAAATGAATTGTGTAAAAGAATTTTATTCATTTTAAAGATAAGGCAAATTTTAACTAAAATATAAAAAAAATTTTTGATCATAATGGAAATTTTGCCAAAAAATTGATTTAAATTTTTGAAAATAATTGAATTTTTTCCAAGAAAATATATATTGTGAAACTTTTTGAAAAAATAATTAAATTCAGGTGAAGAATTTTATTACTTCTTGAAGATTACTGAAATTTTGACGAGAAAATAAAAAGTTTTTTTGAACAGAATTGAAATTTTGACGAGAAATTAAAAAGTTACGCTTTAACATAATTGAAATTTTGCCAAAAATTTTATTAACATTTTTGAAATTAATTGAATTTAGGTAAAGAATTTTATTATTTTTGAAGATAATTCCAATTTTGGCGAGAATATAAAATAACTTTTGAACATAATTGAAAGGTTGACAAACATTTTTAGAAGGTAAAATTTTTCCAAAAAAAATTGAATTTTGTTCGAAATTTAAGTTATTAAAAAAGAAAATTTTGTCAGAAAATTTCTTGGCAATAATTCAATTATTTTCATAAATAATAACATTTCTACAGGGATTTAATTATTTCTATAAATAATAAAAATTCTTTTAGGAATTCAATTATTTTCATAAATAATAAAACTCATTGCAGAATTTCAATTATTTTTAACGTAATTTTAATCAAATTCCTCGAAAAATGTTATTATACTCAAAAATATTATTAAAATTCGTTTAAAGAATTTAATGATTTAAGATTTGTTGATAACATTTTTTCTGAGAATTTAATTTCAACAAACATGAAATTCATTAATTATTTCTTTTTGTATTTAAATAATTGAATTCTCGTAGAATTTACTAATAAAAATGGTTTTAAAAATGAATTTCAGTTAAAATTTTAGATTATACTTAAGTATTAAAAGCATTATAACGTGAATTTTTAGAAATATTTAAATTTCGAAAAAGTTTCAAACTAAAATCCATTGAAATTCTTAATTTTTCATATTTTTGACAAAAAATTCTATAGAATTAATTCTTTTGAAAAGTTTAATAGGATTTTTATTGAAATTATTTCAAGTTTTTATTTTTTAATATATATTCAATTGGATTGAAAACAATTTTAATAAACGTCAACTTCATTCAATTAAATTTTTAACATGAGCGATTATTTTAAAAACTCGAAAGAAATTCTTTATAAAATTTAATTACTTCTAAATTTTTGAATTAAAATTATTATTGAAAATAGATTATTTAATAAAAATTCAAAAAATGTCGAAAAAAATAAAATTTTCAAATTTCATTAAAATTGTATTAAAAATATTTTTATTTTGACGAAGAATTTTACTATTTGTGAAAATAATTGATTTTTTTTGAAGAATTTTATCACTATTAACTTTAAAGTATCAAATGGCAACGAATTGATACCAAAAATGTGGATTAAGTAAAAAAATTATCCAGATTTTTGGCATCAATTTGATTCACTTTAGTATCAATTTAATACTTTCAAGAAAACTGTGATTATGTATGTAAATAATTGAATTAATTTACTTAATATGTAAAAAATAAGTGAAATAAGTGAAAAATAAGATTTTGATTATGAATTTTTCCGAAAATGAAAATTTGAAAATAAAAAATACAGAAATAGTAAAAATTTGCTGTATAATAAATTGAAAATCACGTTTCGTAAAATTTTACAGCATAATTGACGTCGGTGAAGTTTGCAACGTTTATGATCAACGATTGAAAGAAAAAAATTTATTTTTCTACCAAAAAATGATGTTTTTTGTTTATAAATATTTTTTTTGTGAATCATTATTTAAAAATATAATTTTAATATTTTTCTTTACCAAAATTTGCTTAAAAAAATAATTTTTTTCTGAAATCGTTGATTGTAAACGTTGTGAACTTCACCAAAGTCATAATTGAAAGAAAATTGAAATGAAACGAAAATTGCAACTAAATGTGATACACATTGTACATATGGTGAGTATATATTTTAAATTTGCTATTGAGATGATTTCTATTTGAGATCACACAGCCAATTTCGTGAAATCAGTTATTGCCTGGTGCTCTATTATTGATATCAAATTGCCACGCTTGAATATCGATCGTCACCTAAACAAACCTGTTGTGTTCATTCGACTCGTGCAGCTGACACGAGCACTCCATTGCATCTGTAAGGGACAAATTAGAACCCGAGACCCTCATGAAATTGGTGAACTTGAGCAGCAAACAAGGCGTGCTCAATTATTATCATTCACATTCTTGCTCAAGAATGTCGCAATACACTTTCATTGGAATTCTCGCGCTCTCTCTCTCCCTCACTCTCTTTCATTCAAAAAAAAAAAAAAATTATATTCCTCTAAGTTATTCGCTACTATCACGTATGTGTAATTCAATTTTACGGAAAATTTCACTAAAACATCGTTTTAACTTTTAAGAAACTTTTAACAAACTTTTAACAAACTTTTAAGAAACTTTTAAGAAACTTTTAAAAATTTTCAAGAATTCTAAAGAATTTTCAAGAATTTTCAAGAAAAAGAACGTTAGCGATAGTGAAAAAGTGTTTTTTGGGAAATATTTTGAACTTTAGAAAAGTGCTACTTTTATAGAATTTCTTCTTCAGAAAATTAAAATTTTATTCCTTTTTTTGCAGTGTAATTGCACCAAACTTTTTAGCCAGGTTTGGGCCAATATTGATAATTATACTGGCGCAATATTGACGAATTATAAAAATTCTCGGTATTAAATTATACCAAGACCGAATAATGAAACTTGTAATTAAAATTACAGACCGGAATTCAAATTCGAAACTGTAATCGAAAGCATAACCTTGAGCCCATTTCGAACTTAAATTCTTAATATTCGCGTCAATTGTTGTCAGGCTGATTAATTAATTAATTAATTAATTGACAGGCTTGTTAATTTCCCACTCGTCGAGAGAATAATTGTCACGGAAAAATCTACAGAATTTCACTATTCCTTTTCCACTTTTCGAATTAAAGTGAAATTAAAAAATATCGCACGAGTCGTCTACTAATAAAAATGATTAAAGCGAGAAAAAGATAATTTGATAAGTGTTTTTGCACATTAGTCGAGGATATAGAATTATATGCATATATATATATGCACCTAGTGAAAAGAGGTGTTAAAGAGGTCGGTAAATACCTCAGTAGGTAAAGTACGTGTTGAGGTGCACTTGAATGAAAGCATGTGTACTTAGAACTCTTATCTTGCGCTTGGTAAAAGTTTAAAGTTCGTAGAAAGTCGAATTAAAATACATAAATACAATTATAAAACACATCGAACTTCATATTCGATGAAAATAATTTCAATTCAGATTATAGAGAATAACAAAAAAAAAATTTTTCGGTAAAAAAATCCCCTAAAGAAAATTTGTAAAGTTAAATAAAGTTCAAGTATCACACTGAAAAAAAATTAATTGATTCAAATAATTAACCACGAATTCTAATACAAAACCTTGAATTTTTTCTATTTCAGACAATAATTTCTTTTTTAAATAACTTAATTTTTATAAAGAACTATCATAAAATTATGACTTATAAATTATTTGATGAATAATTTTTACAATTTTCATAAATACTAGATTGATAAAAGAATTTTAATTAAAAATACTAAAAAAAATTTAATTTTGGAAAAGTTACTAATGATTACAGAAATTCAATTATTTTCAAAAGTAATAAGATTTTTCGCTAAAATTCAATTATATTTAAAAAATTTTAAAAATTCTGATCATTTCAATTACTCATCGCAGGATTTTAATTAATTTTTGATACAATATTTTAATCAAATTCATCGAAAAATGTAAGTATTCTTAAAAATTTTATTAAAATTTGTCAAAAGAATTGAATTATTTAAAAATTTGTTGATAAAATTCTTTATGAGAATTCAATTTTAACAAACATTCAATTATTCAATAAATTATTCATTTTTCAATTTAAATAATTGAATTTTTCTAGAATTTCCCAATAAAAATGGACTAAAAAATGAATTTACCGAATAATCAATTTTTTGTTTATGAAAATAATTGAATTATTGCCACGAATTTTATTACAATTTTTTCAAATAATTGAATTTTTTTGAGAAAATTTACTACTTTTAAAAATAATTGAATTCTTCCAAGGGATTTTTTTGGGACTTTTGTAAAGAATTGAATTTTTGTTGAAAAATTTGATGGTTATTTAAATTATAACAAAACATTTAGAATTCTTTATGTTTTGTAATAATATTCTTGTAAATTGTTGAGTTTCAAAAAGGTTTGAATTTGAATTTTCTGAACAATTTTCATTCCTGTGGAAAGTATTAATTAAATACTTATTTAAAAATTTAGTTATTGATATTTTTGAATAATTTTACAATTAATGAAATTTGTAAATAAATTTAATATACATTTTTTTTGAGTATCTAATAATTTTTAGATACTCGAATTTCCAATTTCGAATAGAAATTCGAATTTTAGAGTAAATCAGATTATTTTTTTGGTCAGGGAAAAAGAGAGAACTTTGTCTGGAAATCAGGGAAAAATAAAATTAAATATTTGTGGCAACCCTGATTTGATTTAAATAAATATTTAATTGATAATTGTCAATTAATCGGTTATTTGAATCAATTAAACTTTTTTTAGTGCATTTTAATCATTCTTATGAATCATTTTATTAAAAAACATTTAACATTAAAACATTTTATTAAAAAAAAACAATTATTAATTTATTAATTTTAATTGTTAATTTTACTTATATAGACGTATTTTTAATATTTTTTTCGTGGAAAAAAAGCACGAGAAAGTAACGCTTGGCGAACAATATTTCAATATCGAAAAGTTTTCCATCGATCAAACTATGACTAGCAATCATAAAAATACAGAGGGTTAGATTTGCTGATGTTTTGAGAGTATCTAGACACCTCGTTTGTCGATCGTGAAACGTCAAATGTTTGACTTCTGACGATGAATAAGCACATGATGAATACGGGATTCCGTTTTCAGTGTAGATTCACTGAATAACAAGGTTCTACCAATGTTCGGGCCAGATAGATTCGAAAAGGGGTGAAATTTATATATTTATGTTTTGGTTTATACAAATTTTGTACATTTATATACATATAGAATACGATACATTATTTGTTCAAATATTATCATAATAATGCCTCAATAAAAATTTTTTTTTTTAAATTGTAGGAACAATTTTTACTAATATTCTTTTTTTTTATTAATCAATCTTTTACGTTCGAGAAATAGTAATTGGGTCAGAATTCGTGAAATTTTCACAGAAAACAAAAAGTATTTTTTTTAAATTTAAAATGGTGAAAAAACATTTCTATTTGGTCTTAGGAATGTGTCCATCAATGAACAGAAAAAAATATTATTTTTTATAAAAGTTATTGCAAAATTAATTTTTTTGCAACTTTTTAAACAAAACCATATTTCTCCTAAATGAATGAACCGATTTAAGAAATGAATGAACCAAGCGGCAATATAAGGGGAATAAAAAATACTTTCGTTTAGAATTAGAAAATTTTAAAAAAGTTAATATTTTAATAATTATTTAATAAATTTTTTATAAACAATTAATTTTTTTTAACGTTCTACGCCTTTAAAAAATTTTTTTAAAATATCTACATACACTTAAAACTATAAGAAATCAAAATCCGTTGAGAAAATTTTGGAGCGACAATTATTTTAAAAGTTATAATGGAAATTATATTGGCGCGGTGTAGTGAATCAACACTGAACTTAGTTTTTGATAATTTTTATGGTTATATAACTGAATAAAAATGTTAATTCGACAGTGTTTTGTTCATTTCATAGTTAAAAATAATGTTTTAATTCTGAAAATCCTCAAAATCGCATCTCCGTTCGATATAATTTCCATTATAACTTTTAAAATAATTGTCGCTCCAAAATTTTCTCAACGGATTTTGATTTCTTATAACTTTAAGTGTATGTAGATATTTTTAAAAAATTTTTTAAAGGCGCAGAACATTTAAAAAAATTAATTGTTTATAAAAAATTTATTAAATAATTATTAAAATAACTTTTTAAAAATTTTCTAATTCTAAACGAAAGTTTTTTTTATTCCCTTTATATTCCCGTTTGGTTCATTCATTTCTTTAATCGGTTCATACATTTAGGAGAAATATGGTTTTGTTTAAAAAGTTGCAAAAACATTAATTTTGCAATAACTTTTGTAAAAAATAATATTTTTTTCTGTTCTTTGGTGAACACATTCCTAAGACCAAATAGAAATGTTTTTTCACCATTTTAAATTAAAAAAAATACTTTTTGTTTTCTGTGAAAATTTCACGAATTCTGACCCAACTATTAATTTATTCTATTTTAGAATTAAAAAAAATTGAAACCAATTTCTAGTAGAGAAAGTAGTTGAAAAAAATTTATTAACAAAATAATACAGGTTCTTTTCTTGTTGAAAATAAATTTTGAGAATAAATTCTTTTATATTCGTTTCCTGAAAGTGGAAGATAGGTAAAAGAGGAATTAGAGGAATTTATACATTATTTTAGTGTAAAAAGTAAAATATGACAAGAATATAATTTATTTTAGCGGAATATTATAAAGTGTTGGACGCAGTAAAATTGTGCAAAAGATGTAGATACATGTTGTAAATATATATAGATGTACATGTAAATGTATGGGTTTATATTGAGCAAGTTTCCCTTGTGAGGTGTGCGAGTAACGATTGCCATGTCGCAAAAGTCGTTTGTTGCCCGACGTCACGAAGGGAAACTACCGCACCATACCCACGAAACTAAGAGGAGGAGGCTTTCGTCGATCCTCCTTACTTTTACGACCGTCGAGGAGAGGTGGGTGGATTACGAATAGCGCGCGAGAATCCTGATTAGTCGAATCGTCATTAAGAAAGCTCCCTTAGCGCCACGTCGAATTACGGTGGTTGTGCACCATCTTCCCTATATATCTATCTCTGCCGTATTCTGCCTGGCACTAAATTTCCCTTGAATCCGAGAATATCCTCCTGTCGTAAACTGAACGTCGAATTCCAACCTTAAAAGTTAATCTTGCTCCATTTAAAACAGCGTGTATATGTATATACATATATACACGGGAATTGTCTAAATGGTGTTTGGGGCCCGGGGGGAGTGAAACCGTTACCGCTGCGTTGCGTTGTGAGAATCACCGGCGAACTTTGATAAGAGATCGAATGTTATCAGTCTTTTTATATTTTTCGAATTTCCCAAATTTAACCATTTTTTGATAGAATATAAACGAAATATAAATAAACTTTCAAAAATCGATAACGAATTTGCTGTAAATGAAGTTTTAAAACAAATTGTCGCATTTGACTAATTGGTTATTTAGTGAAGAGTTGTCGGTTATTAGTTTCAAAAACGATATTTTTCTATCAAAAATTATTTCACAGTAAAACGTGAGGTGTTAAAATAACACCAGAATGGATGAAAATAATTTGCAACAGTTTAATCCCTCTAGGAGTAAATTAACACCAAAAAGAATTAAAATAGTCTATTTTGGTGTTATTTTTAACTATCAATGAAATTTTATTTTAAATAAATCACCAAAGTCAACGATTTGGAAAAATTCAACGAATTTAACTTCTGCAGGGAGAATAGTAAGTTAGTTACTAACTTAGTAACATAGTTACTAAATTCAATTGTGTTTCCAAAATTTTTAAAAATTCTCCCCAAAATTTTAATTCTCTTTATAAATAATAAAATTCTTTTCCAAAATTCAATTATTTTACAAAATTTTAATCAAATTCTTGTCAAAATTTCAATTATTTTCAAATGTTTTCTAAAATTCCATAATTTTCAATATTTACTATTTCACTAAAATTTTCCAAAAGAATTTCATTATTAAAAAAAATTTCAATACAATTCTACGCAAACATTCAATTATTTTCATAAATAATAAAAATTTTTTAGGAATTCTATTATTTTTATAAATAACAATTTTTACAGGAATTCAATTATTTACAAATTTTTTAAATAAATTTCTTCGCAACAATTCAATTATTTTCATAAATAATAACATTTCTGCAGGGATTCAATTATTTCTCTAAATAATAAAAAATCTTTTCGAAATTCAAATATTTTTAATGCAATTTTAATGAAATTCCTGGAAGAATGTAATTATATTCTTAAAAATCTTCTTAAAATTCTTAAAATTCTTAAAATTCTTAAAATTCATTTTTTAATGATTTAAAAAATTTGTTGAAAACATTTTATATGAGAATTTCATTTCAAGAAACACGAAATTAATAAATTATTTATTTTTCTATTTAACTAATTTAATTCTCATAGAATTTCAATTATTGTGTTCAAAAATTTTTTAAAAATTCTAGTCAAAACTTCAATTCTCTCTATAATTAATAAAAATTTTTTCTGATATTCAATTATTTTACAAAATTTAAATTTAATTCTTGTTACAATTTCAATTATTTGCAAAAGTTTTCTAAAATTCCATAATTTTCAATATTTACTATTTTAATAAAATTTCTTAAAAAAACTTGAATACGATTCTACGCAAACAATCAATTATTTTCATAAATAATAAAATTTTATACAGATATTCAATTATTTTCATAAATAATAAAATTTTTTACAGAATTTCAATTATTTACAAATTTTTTATAAATTTCTTCGTAATAATTCAATTATTTTCATAAATAGTAACATTTTTACAAGGATTCAATTATTTTTATAAATAATAAAAATTCTTTTCGGAATTCAATTATTTTCGTAAATAATAAAACTCATTGAAGAATTTCAACTATTTTTAATGCAATTTTAATCAAGTTCCTCGAAAAATGTAATTATTCTTAAAAATCTTATTAAACTTCGTTCAAAGAATTTAATGATTTAAAAAATTTGTTAATGACATTTTTTCTGAGAATTTAATTTCAACAAACATGAAATTAATAAATGATTTATTTTTGTATTTAAATAATTGAATTCTCGTAGAATTTACTAATAAAAATGATTTTAAAAATTAATTTCAGTTAAAGTTTTAAACTATACTGAAGTATTAAAAGCATTATATTGTGTTTTTTTAGAAATAATTAAATTTTAAAAAGTTCCAAACTAAAATCCATTGAAATTCTTAATTTTTCATATTTTTGACAAAAAATTCTTTAGAATTAATTCTTTTTCAAAGTTTAATAGGATTTTTATTAAAATTATTTCAAGTTTTTATTTTTCAATATATATTTAATTGCAGAATTTCCAAATAATTGAAATTTTGTAAAATTGAATTGTAAACGAATAAATTTTAAAAATTTTCATAAAACTTATCGCAGCGTTTCAATTATTTTTTATACAATTATAATTAAATTCCTTAAAAAAATTAATTATGTTCATGCAAGTTTTAATAAATTTTCACAAAAGAATTGAATAATTAAAAAATTTCTTACTAAAATTCTTTATGAGAATTGAATTTTGAGAAACATTCAATTATTCACTAAATTATTTACTTTTGCTTTTAAATAAATAAATTCTTGTAGAATTTTCTAATAAAAATTTATTTTCATTTCATAAAAATGAATTTCAGTTAAAATTTTACAGCATAATTGAATATTAAATGAAATATAGAGTGAACTTTTTGGAAATAATTGAATTTTGAAATTAATATTTTAGAAAATGTTTAATTGAATTTTTTTAATATTATTTGATGTTATTATTTGCTAATATGCATTTAATTAAAGAATTTAGGAATAATTGAAATTTCGTGAAATTGATTAATTAATTATTATTAAAAAAAATTGATATAAAGTAAAATTAAAATTAAAAATTTTTGAAAATAATATTTGAATTCAAATAATAAAAATAATTTTGAAGAAGAATTCTTTATAATATAAAATAATGGTTTTATTACCTGGTCATCTTTAATTATTATAAAATATGAAGAAATCGATCACTCCGAGTCTTCGACTCAGAGTGATCGATTTCTTCATGTTTTACAGTTGAAAAAAATGTAATAAACCAAAATTTCATTTATTGTCAAAAATAACACCAAAATTGATTATTTTAATCTTTTTTGGTGTTAATTTAATCTGCAACACTTTTCACAACCTCACGATTTACTGTGTTACTTCGGACGAATTTAAATCTACAGAGAATTAATTTTACTAAAAATACAAAAATTTATCTTTACTTGTAATAAATAATGTAAATATTGAAAATATAATAAAGCAACTCAATTGAGTGCAATAAATCAATAATTACAAAAAATATATAATTATTACAGAGTATATAAAATTAAATTATTACTAATTTTAATCAAGCCTTCGAATTTAATTTGAAATACTGTAATTAAATTGAATTATAATAAAGTTTAATGAAATGTAAAATCAAATTACAGAACGTTTAATAAATTAATAAATCGAATGCCCTTGCATCCACGGAAAAGTAATCCTTTTTATAGATTTGTGCACATATTCAAATTCATATATAGGTACACTGAAAAAAAAATTTATTTGATTCAAATAACCGATTATTTGTCTATAATCAAATGAATATTTACTTGAATCAAATAATTTTTATTTGAATCGAATAATTTTTATTTGAATCAAATAAACTGTATTTGAATCAAATATTTCAGTATTTGAAGCAAATACTAATTAATTGATTCAAATAAAAATTATTTAATTAAAGTAAATATTTATTTGATTCAAATAAAAATTATTTTATTCAAGTAAATATTTATTTGATTATAGACAAATAATCGGTTATTTGAATCAAATAAACTTTTTTCCAGTGTAATAATAATATGACTGTGTGAAAAAATGTTTTCAAGTTTAACAGCTATTTTCAACTCTAGAGTGCTTTTCTTTGTGCGGTAATTTCTCTCTTTCTCTCTTGAAATTTCGCATAAACCTGCGGAAAACTTCTTGTCACCAGACATAAAACACCCGCATATATACGCTTTTTGTAAGAAAAGAATAGTGCACACGCTATTTGACATCGACATTAAGTATTGTTTTGTGTGTGTATGTATATATAATATATATATATAAAAGCGTTCATCGCGCATGCAATGCATTCATGCTTGTTCTCCCAGAAACAAAGGTACATATCCAATGTTGCGTCCCTCTCGCAAGCGAATTATAATGAATAGTGCGTATGTAGAGTAGTAGCCACCCCTCTATTGTTCTCCGCGTAAAAATTCCCCCCCTTCACCTGACTTTACTTCTCCATATGAGAGAAGGAGATAAATGTGTGTGCAATGTTACGGGAGAAAGAGCTTCGGGCGCCATCAAAACGGGACCTCCCGTGAGATCTAACGAGGCAATAAGCCCCATGAATTTACCGTTATTTTCTTTTTTTTCCACCTTCCCCTTTTTTTTCAAGCATTAAAAAATAATTGTAATTAGAATTCAGGCCCCGATTGCGCCCTGTTTGTCCCTTTTTTCTAAATTTTACGTCAGTAGTAACAGACATTTTCATCCAGACGATTTCCCTCTGCTATCCTTTCACGGTAAATCGTTAGGTATTAAAATAACACCAAAAAGGATTAAAATAATCCAATTTAGTGTTATTTTAATCCATTTTGGTGTTATTTTAATACCTAACGATTTACCGTGTTGGGAATGTTTCATCAAAAAAAAAAAATTCATTTCTTTATTAAAACAGTAGAAAACTTTTCTTCCCCTTTCTAAAACAATGGAAAGAGAAAAATTTCAATAATAAGGGAATATTATATTTCCGGGGACAAATTTTTTTTTCTCAACTTAATAATATCTTGTGCACTTTACGCTTTTTGAAAAAGAGCACAGATAAATTTTCATTCTTCTTTTTTTTCCTTCCTGCCCTCTTGACAATTTTCACAATTTTTCAGCCCGGGGGGTTAGGCAAAAAAAAAAAGAGTAGAAATAGAAAAAAAAATCCCGCGGTAGAATGCCTGATGGAATTTCTCTCGACGTAATGGAATATTTTATAGAAGACACTTTATAGAATTAAAGGTCTAGAAAATAAGATCGGTATATAGTATCAAAAAGATAGGATCCAATACTCTCTTCCTGTAACGACCTGATAAGGCTTCGCTCTATTGTGCACGGCTATTCGATTTGTCGGAAAAAGATGGGTTCGGTGTTGAGTATCGAATGCGTCGACGATCTAATCCAAGGAACGATATCAGGTAGCACAGGTACATTTCCGCAAACGATTTTTTCCCCTCCCCGACTTTTCTTCTTTTTTTCGCTTTTTTCCTTTTTTTCCTTAAAAGAAAAAGAAAATGGAAATAGTTGACAATATTCACAGTTATCTTCCCATCGAAATCTATTTATTTCATCACCTTATGTTTGTGATGAAAAATAATTTCAAATTGCGAATTTTTTTTTTTGATACTTTTCGCCAAATTGGAATTGAAGGGAATTTCAAAAAGTTGATGATAATAAATGCGTCGGATGATAACATAATATTTGCGCGCTTTGTTCGCACTCGGGATGTTTGGAGAGGGGAAGAGGAGATGGAGGCTTAGACTGATTTTACTTCCATTAGCTAATAACTGCGGGTAGGAAGGTCGTTACTGTGCCCTGTTTCCATATTGAGCTCTAAAAGCGAAGTATCACCTGTCTCCCTTGGTTAATGAATTTCAAAGGACCAGAAAGGGAAACTGACCCTGGCTATATACAAGTTTCCCAGCAAGTGCCGTTAGTCAAGTGAAGAAATTAATTAAGGCATCATGACCAATACGTCCATCAAACTAATTGATTAATCTTTGTCTTCAACTGTCTTCTAATTGCGACAAAAATTCAATTTCACTTCGCGCACCTTAATAGTCGACTTTCACGAATTTTCCAACTGTTTACTATTGATAAATAAATAATAATAAATAATTAATAATAAATTCATTTTAGAAAAAAATAAAAACTTAATAATAAAACGAAAACATAATTTTTATTATAATATTTATAATTAGCAATTTTTATAAAGTTTAGAATTATTCACTGAGGAAAAAAAATGTTTAAACCAAAGAAGCAGATAGCCAAAAAAATTAATAATTTAAATATATTTTAATATTGAATTAAATGTAATTTTTATTGAACCAAACGTACTTATGTATTCAGGGCTCGGATTGTGCGATTTTTTCGACTTTTCTAAGGAAATGTAAATTTTTTCACCTTTTTTGTGAAAAGATGCGACTAATCGACTTTTTCGAGATTTTTTCAGTAAAATGCGACTGGAATTTTTTAAGTTTTCAGAAAATTAAAATTAAAGGTAAAAGTTCTGTTAAGTTTATTTACAGATTTCTTTCAAATTTTTCAAAAAACATCAAGAACTTATTTTTAAAATAAATATTTAATTAATATTTTTCCACAAGAATTAAAATTCTTCAAAAGATTCAAATTCAAATCTTTTTGAAATTAAACTACTTATAATAATTAAAGATGTCCAAGTGATAAAATCATTATTTTATATTATAAGATTTTATAAAAAAAAAGAATTTTAAAATAATTGAATTTCTAGGATGAATTTTTTTATTTATAAAGATAATTAAAATTTTGACAATAATTTTATTAAAATTCTTTGCAAATAATTGAATTTTATTATTTTATTATTTATAAGGATAATTGAAATTTTAAACAGATTTTTTTTAAAATGTTTAAAAGTAATTGATTTTTGAAGAAGAATTTTGATATTGATAAAATTTGAAAATTATTGAATTTCTGCGATGAATTTTCTTACTTTTGAAGATAATTGAATTTTGTAAAGAATTTTATTAGAACTTTTGAAAATAATTAAATTTCCATGATGAATTCTATTATTTATGAAAATAATGATAATTTTGACGAGAAATTAAGAAAAATTTGGGAAAATAATTGAATTACAGAGAAGAATTTTATTATTTATAAAGATAATTATAATTTTGACCAGATTTTTTTTTTAAATGTTTAAAAGTAATTGATTTTTGAAGAAGAATTTTGATATTTTTAAAAAATAGTTTAAATTGTGGGAAGAATTTAAAAAAATTTGAAACTAATTGAATTTCTGCTATGAATTTTCTTATTTTTTAAGGTAATTGAATTTTGCAAAGAATTTTATCAGAACTTTTGAAAATTATTAAATTTCCATGATCAATTTTATTATTTATAAAAATAATGTTAATTTTGACAAGAAATTTAAAAAAAAAATTTTTTAAAAATTGAATTTCTGCGAAGAATTTTATTAATTTGGAAAATAAATGAATTTCTAGGATGAATTTTATTATTTATAAAGATAATTAAAATTTTGACAATAATTTTATTAAAATTCTTTGCAAACGATTGAATTTCAGAGAAGAATTTTATTATTTATAAGGATAATTGAAATTTTGAAAAAATTATTTTTACAATGTTTACAAGTAATTGATTTTTTAAGAAGAATTTTGATATTTTTAAAAATAATTGAATTTCTGCGATGAATTTTATTAATTTGGAAAATAAATTAATTTCCAGAATGAATTTTATTATTTATAAAAATAATTGAAAGTTTGAACAGATTTTTTTTAAAAACGTTAAAAATACCTAATTAAAATTTTGATATGCATTTTATCAATTTTTATTAAATATTATTCCAGATTATTTGATGTTAAAGTATGTGTTGGCGAGAAATTTGATTTTTTTTTTACAATTTTGACAATTTCCTGTTTCCTTTTCGGCGTTTTTTTCCTAAAATTTCATTCGACTTTTTTCCGACTTTTTGCTCAGTTAATTTAAGTTTAATCGAAAAAAAGAAATCTGTTCAAAATAACAATAACCCCGAAAAATTAAATTAAAGTACCCACGTTTTATCGAAGTACAATATTTCCCATTGTACACTTAGCAATTTTTATTTTTTATCAATTATGCTTTCGGTTTGGGCAATAATCGAAAATTATAGAGAGAAAATAACTATGCGGTATATGGCAATTACCGTCTAATTGTGTAAGGAAGGAAATATATACAAATTAAAATTTTACAAAATATACACTACACGAGGGGAAAACCGCAAATATTCCAAAGGGGTTTTTGACATGTGCAAGGTATATAGTGTATTATTATTATTTTTAAATTTATTATTGTTTTAATTTATTATTGTTTTAATTTATTATTTTTTTAATTTATTATTGTTTTAATTTATTATTTTTTTAATTTATTATTGTTTTAATTTATTATTGTTTTAATTTATTATTGTTTTAATTTATAATTTTTTTAATTTATTATTGTTTTAATGTATTATTGTTTTAATTTATTATTGTTTTAATTTATTATTGTTTTAATTTATAATTTTTTTAATTTATTATTTTTTTAATTTATTATTGTTTTAATTTATTATTGTTTTAATTTATTATTGTTTTAATTTATTATTTTTTTAATTTACTATTTCTGTATTATCAGAGAATTATGGGAAGACAAAGACATTGTC
This sequence comes from Leptopilina drosophilae, assembly GCA_032873175.1. NCBI lineage: Eukaryota > Metazoa > Arthropoda > Insecta > Hymenoptera > Figitidae > Leptopilina > Leptopilina drosophilae. The sequence goes on along the minus strand of CM065485.1, from coordinate 9,350,217 downwards.
GTGAAGAAAAAAGCAAAGTCATTTCTATTTAGACAATGGTCCAAAATAACTCGAGAATCGGATGTACTTGACTAAGCCGTCTCCTGGGTCTATAAACTTCTTCCTGCATGCTGTCGACTCGGCTCTTCGGACTTGCACTTGTTTAATAAAGCACGTACGTCGTCCTACCATTCTTTCCCACGCGACCTTCCCAGAGACTCACTGTTAATACTCAAACACAAAAACACACACGATAAAAACCAATAATTACAGAAAAAGTGTTCATTCACTTTTTGTATTTTTAATATCCAGACACAAGTCTCATTCGCGGCCGAATTTGAATTCAAAAAGGTAATAGTCGATTATTTACTTCTATTTGGAATTCCAAATTCCGCATTTGGTTTTCTTCTTTCGTATTATTTTTCCAATATAAAAAAAATTTTGTTTTGGAATCAATAGATATGTAATTATTTAATTTTAAACAGAAAGCCTGCAGTATTTGGTTTAAAATACGATTTTGCTTTTTTCTGATTTCTAGCGAGTATTTTATGTTTTCACCCTTTTTAGAGATATCGCAGTTTATAGTCCCCTTTATATCTAATCCCCTTTTTCTCCCCGTTTTACCCTTTTTCAATCATATTAGTTAATAAATTCTGCTAACAGATTTAAAATCAAACATTTTCTTCCCTTTTTCTTTCAATTTAGAAAAAAACATAAAAGTTTAAATTTTTGAAAGTTAGAAAATTTTTTATATATATGCTTGAAGAATAAAATGTTTTTTTTGTCAACTTTGGAAAAATTTTCGTTATTATTGTTAAAAAAATTTTTATTTTCGAATATAAATATTTCAAATAATTTCATTATGGAAATTTAAAAATTCGTATTTTCGTTCGCATTTTCCGAAATCTAAATAAAATATCACGAATTAATTCAATTATTTTCTAAAACTTAAATAAACCCTATTCTAAACACTTTAATTATTTTTTTAAATAGTAAAATCTTTACAAAAATTCAATTATTTTCAAAAAATTTAAAAATTAAATTCTTCGGAAGAGTTTAATTTAAAAAAAAATTTAACATATTTCGAAGAAATTCCATTTTTGTCTAAAATTTTAACAAATCCTTCGAAATAATTCAATTATAATTTAAAATTATTATAATTTTATAAATAGTAAAATTCTTTGCACGAATTAAGTTATTTATAAATAAAATTTTAATTAATTCTTCGGATAAATTGAAATATTTTTAAATATTTCCATAAAATTCAATTTTAACAAGCGAATTTTAAATTCTTTGAAAATATTTAAATTTCTCTTAAAATATTTTTAAAAAATTCTGTATAAAAATTAAATTGCTTTCAATGCTATTTTTAAATATATTCGTCAAAAAATTGAAAGAATTCAATTATTTTCAGAAAATAATAAAATTCTTGTTATAAATTCAATTATTTTCAGAAAATAATAAAATTCTTGTAATAAATTCAACTATTTTCAGAAAATAATAAAATTCTTGTAATGAATTCAATTATTTTAGATTTTTAGACATACTTAATTTTAACAAAATTCTTTAAAGAAATTTAATAATCAATTTCTCGAAAGAATTTAAATTTTCAAATATTAAAATAAAATTTATTTATTATCTAAAACTTTAATAAATGTTTCAGAACAATTCAATTGTTTTTATAAATAGTAAAATTCTTCGCAATAATTCAATTATTTTCGATACAATTTGAATAAAATTCTTCTTCCTAAAATCCATTTGCTTTGAAAATTTTCAACAAATGTTATAAATGAAACTCCTAGTTTAAAAAAAATTCATAGAAACTCTTCAAAAGACTTTAATTAGAAATTGAAATAAAATTCTTCTTCTTGAATTCAGTTAGTTTTCTAAATAGTAAAATTTTTTTAAAGAATTCTATTATTACCAAAGTTTTTGATTAAATTCTTTACAATAATTCGATGATTTTTAATACATTAATTTTAAAATTGAAATTATTTGAAAAGAAAAATTATAACAAAGTTAAGAAACTAAAATGGAAACAACAATTAATTTCAAAAATAAACTTTCATTATTCAATAAAAAAAGTTTATTTCAATGAAGAAGAATTTATTGATTAATTGTAATTTGAATTTTAGTAATTATGAAGTAGTAAATTATATTATTTAAGGAAATAAATTATTGTCGAAAGTTTTAATAAATTCCGTACACAAAAAATATTCATTTTCATATAAATATTTCATTTTTAATTTCAATCCCCAAAAAAATCGAAAAATGGGAAAAATGGAGCCACATTTATTAGGGCACTTGTTAAAAATCGCTTTAATCGAATGGATTAATCAAACCTTTGGTAATTTGCCAAACTCGCTACGACATCAAAAAATGAAAAATTTTCACTAAATTGAATTTTGTTTAAAATAAATTTACCGAAATTAATTTACCTCACAACTTTTTGTTGAAATTTTTTTTTTTTTTTTTTAAATTTTTAATCAAATGGAAATAATTTTCAGAGTTCTTTTTTTGTGTGTTCAACTTTCTTTTGCAATTGAATTTTTTTTTATCCATTTGAAAAAATACCTTCATAGTGCGAAATACCCTCACATGAAATTTATCACGTTTTGCAATAATTCTCTTTTTTAGCATTATTCCCCTCTTTTTCACTTTTAATATCCACATATTTCGCATAATAATTCTCTTTTTCGAAAATAATATTTTTTTTATTACTAATTACAGTAAGTGGGCAATATGTCAAAAAAAGAAAATAACCTGTCGAGTAAAATTATTATTTATCTCGTACTATATATAATGCGAGAGAGGATCGCTGTGGTACTACATAAAAAGATGAAAAATGAATATAAAAACAAATATAGTAGAGAGTGAGTGAGAGAGAGAGGACGATGTTATGGAATCCGAGATCGTGAAAACCACCCGGTGAGAGAAGAACGAACCCAAGATTACTGAGCCAGACATTTGAGGTGAAGAAAGAAACACGAGGGAAAATTTATGGCGTCGATAGTTTTCATTCAAGAGGGATATTTTCAGTGAAATAACACCTTCAACGAGAGAACTGGTGGTTGGGTTTCGTGTGTTGGATGGAAGGAGGAGAGGGCATAGGCTCTGGAAATACTCACACAACACACCTTTGGAAAGAACTTAGAGGGCTACTCTCTCTTTTTTTCTCTCTCTCTCTCTCTCCTCTATTTTATCCGATGGCAATAGATTCTCCCTCTCCTCCCACCCCACTTTTTTTTCTCTCACGATACCGGGCATCAGTGTGTCGTGAAAAACTTGCAATTTCTTTTCTCGTTCATCTTTCACCGTTCAGGGATTTTCCTCAACGTTTCTCAACCACCACCACCACCACCCCCCCCCCTCTCTCTTTTTTTCCCGCACCACATTGTGGCCTCTTGAAATGTCAACCAGTCATTGATAGTTTCCTCAGTGTTTGTCTTCTCTTTAAATAGGTTTTCCAGTCAAGAAAAGAAGTAAGAGACAATTCTTCTTCTTCTTCTTCTTCTTCTTCTTTTTAAGAGTCTTCTTTGAGACTATTTTCAGTTGGAAAGGATTTTTTTAAGTCACTTTAAATAAAAGTGAAAGGGGGCAAATATTTTTTAGACTTGAAAAAAAAATTTGGGAATTTTCCTTTGGATTTTATTTAGGGTGCTATAGTTTTTTTTCTTGTGATAAAAAATGTCCTCTGCAGATAAAAAAAATTGCCTCTACAAGTTGTAGGAGGAAAAAATATATTTTTGCTGTATGATTTTTGTTAACTTTTCCTACAATAACTACACTGAAAAAAAAAATTTATTTGATTCAAATAACCGATTATTTGACTATTATCAAATAAATATTTACTTGAAACAAATAATTTTTATTTGAAACTAATAATTTTTATTTGAAACTAATAATTTTTATTTGAAACTAATAATTTTTATTTGAATCAAATATTTCAGTATTTGATTCAAATACAATCTATTTGATCCAAATAAAAATTATCTGTTTCAAGTAAATATTTATTTGATAATAGTCAAATAATCGGTTATTTGAATCAAATAAATTTTTTTTTCAGTGTACAAAATTTTCACTATAAAAAATGAAATTTAATAAACTATAGTCTCAAGAATTCAATTATTTTCAAAAGTCGTAAATTCTTTGCAAAAATTAAATTTTATTTAATAATTTAGAAAAATTTTAGTCAAAATTTTAATTATCTTTGTAAATAATACAATTTTTCACTAAAATTTCAAATATCTTTATAAATAATACAATTTTTCTCCAAAATTTCAAATATCTTTATAAGAAATACAATTTTTCTCCAAAATTTCAAATATCTTTATAAATAATACAATTTTTCTCCAAAATTTCAAATATCTTTATAAATAATACAATTTTTCTCCAAAATTTCAATTATCTTCATAAATAATACAATTTTTCTTCGAAATTCAATTAGTTAGGAAAATTGTAATAAAATTCTTGTCAAAATTTCAATTATTTTTAAAATATAGTTTATAATTCGTTTCATCAAAATTTTCGAAAACTAAAATTATTCTTAAAAATTTCATTAAAATTTATTAGAAGTATTCAATTTTTAATTTTTATTTAAATTTGTAGAAATGATTAAATTTTCAAAAGATTTTAAATTAAAATCTTTGAAATTTGAATTTTTCATACTTTTTGCGAACAATTCTGTAGAATTCATTTTTTTAAAAAAAGTTTACTTGATACTTTTTCACTGTAACTTTTTCAAAAATTATTTTCATCATTACGATTATTATTTTTAGAATTTTCAACTAAAATTCTTCTTTAAATCAATTAATTTCCATAATTTTTGAAAAAAGTTCTTTGATGATTTTTTAAATTCATTTGTTTACAATATTCCATTTTACGAAATTTGAATTATTTCTAGTAATTCAAATAAAAAATAAAAATCGTAAGAATTCTTCAATTAAATTTATGTAAGAAAATAAAATCCTCAAATTTCAGTTAAAATTTTAACTGAAAATCATTTTAAAAATCAATTATTATTAGAAAATTCTATGAGAATTCAATTATTTAAATACAGAGATAATTTTTTTTTTGAATAATTCAATTTTTCTTAAAATTCAATTCTGGTAAAGAATTTTATTAACAATTTTTTGAAATAATAGAATTCTTTTAACGAGTTTTAATAAAATTCTACACAATAATTACATTTTTTGTGAAATTTGATTAAATTTGTATTAAAAAAGAATTGAAACTTTGAATTAAATTTTTATTTTTTTTTTAAATAATTAAACTTTCTCCTAGAATATTATAAAAATTTTTATTAATAATCGAATTTTTTTACTATAAAAATAAATATTTTATTAAAAAATTGAATTTTTCTTAAAATTTAATTTCATAAAGAATTTTATTAACAACTTTTTTAATAATTTAATTCTGTTGGGAAATTTTAATAAAATTTATACTAATAATTTAATGTTTCGAGAAATTTGATAAAAATAGTACAAGATATTAAAAATAATTTAAATTCTGCCTTAAATTTTATTAAAATTTTCCACAGAAGTTTGAACGTCGCGGAGAAAGATTTTATTATTTATAAAAGTAATTGAAAGTTGACGAGAATTTTCGTCCATTTTTTAAAATAATTGGATTTTTACAAAAAATTTTTATACTGTTGAAAATAATTAAATTCTCTAGACAAATTTTATTGAAGTTTATTATTAAAAAATTGAATTCTTTAGCCGAATTTTATTAAAATTTCTTATTAAATAATTGCATTCTTTTGTTGAAATTTTTTTGAAATAGTAGGAATGGGAAATAATTGATTTTTGACAAATTATTTTGAAAAACATTCTTTAAAAATTGAAAATTTATGAAAATAATTTATTAATTTAATTCTTTGAAGAATAAATAAAAAAAATTGAATTTTTGCCGAGAATTTGGTTAATGTTGTAAATAATTAAATTCTGTAGACGAATTTTATTAAAATTTATTATTAAATAATTGAATTCTTTACCAGAATTTTATTAAAATTTATTATTAAAGAATTGAATTTTTTTCTGTTAATATTTTTCGAAGTAGACGACCTCGAAAATAATTGAATTTTTACAAATTATTTTGAAAAAAATTTTTTTTAAATTAAATTTTTTTGAAAAGAATTTAATTCTTTGAAGAATAAATAAAACAAAATAATCGAATTTTTGAAAATTCTAATTTCTACATGAAAAAATAATAATGATCAACTATTTATCGAATAATGAACACATTGATGTTTTCAAATAAGTTTCTGTTTGATAATAAATGTAGTTTAAAAAAACTGAAAAAATTCCATTTTTTAACCTGGATATTAACCTGGATTTTAACCTAGATGGAAAAGTCAGGGAATTTGAAAAGAGAAAAAGCGTGGCAACCCTGTTATTTTCAATAATATTATAAAAAAAAAAATATTTTTAAAATGGAACTAAAGTTCGTTTCATATAATTAAATTCTAATAATTAATAATTTATTGAAAAATTTTCATACCATTAAAATTTTTTTAAATTCTATTGAAAAGAATTCAAAACATTTATATGGAAAAATTCTCCTTAAATTGGAATGTTTATTAATTCCATCTCATTTTTAATAATTAGCGTTTTATTATTTCTCATTTATTTAATTAATTTGCTATCTCTGCTTATTGAGGAAATTTTATTGTTAAATAGAATTTTTAATGACTTTTAATTATTTATCTATTTGAAATGTTAACGGGCAGAACCCTTTATTATTATAATTTATTTCCCGCATATTCCCCGTGTATAGTTCATATAAAAGAAAATTTATTTGTTTTCATCTTCTATATACGAATCGCAAGTTCTCTAAAGGGAAAAATTTAATATTTAACTAGTAAAATATTGAAATGAGAGGAAAAATGTTTATAATGTTGATAATGAGTAAAAAATAAAAATTGAAAATAACGGATACAGTTTGAAAATTGAATGAGAAGAAAACAAATGGCAGTTTGATGTTCTATTGAATACGGATAGGTATATCATGGTCCATTATATATTGTATATATCGAAACTGTATTTTTTTCCCTCCGGTCCGGTAATTTTCTTTCCTGAATGAAATTATCTTGGAGAAGGTTCGATTTGAATTCCAAACGCTGAGTTGCCAACACGAGTCGTACAATTTCCCTCATAAAAGGTACATGGGTCTCTTGTCCGCGAAGTTTTACCCCGGAGCAATATTCAATTTAGTAAATTATGGCGTCTCAGACGATCCCGTATTAAAACGGCGCTCGTCTTTCTCTCTCTCTCAGAATTGCGCTCAATTCTTATGTATAAGAAAAGAGGAGAAAATATATAGTATATATATATATATATATATAAGTAAAACGCAGTCGTCGAGTATATAGCATCGCGAAAAGAGCAAAGTGCTCCCATCAAAAAACGAGGAGATGGTTCGGCCTCCTGCGTCCTCATCGTTTTATATTCTGCAAATCGAGCCTCATTTTTTTTATCTCTTTTATTAAAATAAAAAAAAAACTCAAGGCACGCGGGTTATTGTATTTTTCAAATAGGTCTTTGGAGAGAGAGAGAGAGAGAGAGAAGGGGAGGAGAATAGTCCTCCTTGCTGGTTTATGCGCCAAGAAAAATCGTCCCTTTTAGTGTTTGTGAGTTACACTCTATATACGCTGACTTGGCTCGTGTTAAAAGAGCCCCAAAAGATGCAAACGATTTTTACAGCCGCTCGTAAAATCGTTCTTGGCCGCCTCTTTTACGTCAATGAAGCAGAATCCTGCATGATCTTTATCAGATGCTCAAGAAAGGACAAGATTTTCTCGTCACAACCTCGAGATTATCTTCTTTTCTGGTCGAAAATGACTCTCCTTCGCATGTATAGTCGAAAACCTTTGTTTTTTTCATTTGATTATGGAAAATCGAGTTCTTTTTTTAAAAATCAATTTACGTTGGGGGTTTTTCAAACTATTGGCCTCTAAATTAAAATCATTAGCAATAGTCGTACTATTTGACTAAATAACTATAATAATCGTCGTATTCATTCATTCTGTCCAGTTAGTCATGATTATGCTTTTGTTTTTTTGATACATTTTAAGAGATAAAATTATTTTTCTTTATTTTTTCACTCTCACTTTTTAAACTTAATAATAGGTATTTATTTATTTTATTTAGAAATATTTTTATTTTTCAAATAATACAAAACTATTATTATTAATCAAAAAAAAATTATTAATCTTATTTTTCAATATTTCTCTTTTGTCCAGAAAAATTAACACTTTGTAACAAACATTGTAGGACTAGGAAATTAATCTTTTCATTTTTTCCAAAAAAAATTAAAAAACAGTTAAAAAATTAAAATTAAAAAATATTTTGCACATTTTCTGCTTCTCAATGACAATTTATAAACAAATTGCAAATTTTGGAGAAAAAAAGTTATAAATCAAATTTTGTTTAGAACTTTGATATTTATTTTGAAGAAAATATTTACAGAATTCTGTTTATTAAAAACTATATTATGAAAATTATAATAAATAAATAAAACAATTTTTATTTTATAAAACAATTTTTGGATACCCCAATTTTTTAATAATATTTTCAGTTATTTTCAAATAGTTTAAATAAATTACGATTATTCTTATTCTGACTTTTGGGTGGAAATATTTTTATTTTATTATTTTTTTTTGCTTGAGAAATTGATTGAACACTTGATCAGGGTTGTCACGCATTTGTTCCTGATAAAAAAAATAAAAGTTCCTGATTTTTTCAGTTTAAAAAATGAAAATTTTCCAGGTTTTTAAAATAAAATTTATTGTTTACCACATTAATAATACGAAATAATTGATTTCGTTTGACGATTTTTAATAACATTTTTAAGAAGAAAGAAATTTATAAAAAATAATTGTAAATAATAGAATTCATATGAAATTAAGGAAATTTTTTAAAAATAATTGAATTTTTGGCGAGAATTTTATTAAAAAAATTTTAAATAATTGAATATTTTGCCAAAAATTTTGTTAACAATTTTTTAAATAATTGAAATTTTGACGAGAATATTTAAAAAAATTTGAATATAATTGAGTTTTTGCAATCATTTGTAATTTTTCGAAAATTCAATTTTTTTAGTCTTTTAAGTAAAATTCATCCTTAAATCCATTATTGTTTTTGGTAATAATTGAAATGTATATTATATTTCCTAAAGAATTTAATTAACAAATTTTTAACTAATTGAATTCTGTTGAGAAATGTTAATAAAATTTATAGTAATAATTTAATGTTTCGAGAAATTTGATAAAAATAGTACAAGATATTAAAAATAATTTAAATTCTGCCTTAAATTTTATTAAAATTTTCCACAGAAGTTTCAATGTCGTGGAGAAAAATGTTATTTTTTATAAAAGTAATTGAAAATTGACGAGAATTTTTGTAAATTTTTGTAAATAATTGGATGTTTGCAAAGTTCTTTATTACTGTTTAAAATAATTATATTCTGTAGTCAAATTGTATTAAAATTTATTATTGAATAATTAAATTCTTTAGCCAAATTTTATTAAAATTTCTTATTAAATAATTGAATTCTTTTGTTAAAAATTTTTTGAATTAGTATACAAGGAAAATAATTGATTTTTGACAAATTATTTTGAAAAACATTTTTTAAAAATTGAAAATTTATGAAAATAATTTAATAATTTAATTCTTTGAAGAATAAATAAAAAAAATTGAATTTTTGTAAAGAATTTTGTTAATGTTGAAAATAAGACTAGGTAATTAATTTTTTCTTTTTTTCTAAAAATATTAAAAATATTTTTATATATTTTTATATATTTAATAGTTGAAAAATAAAAATTAGAAAATATTTTGCACATTTTCGGCTTCTCAATGACAATTTGTAAACAAAATACAGGTTGTAAGTAGAGAAAAGTTATAAATCAAATTTTGTCTAAGAAAAAAAGAAATTTATAAAAAATTTGTAAATAACAGAATTCATATAAAATTAAGGAAAATTTTTGAAAATAATTGGATGTTTGCAAAGAATTTTATTAAATTTTTTTTAATTTTTTTAGTGTTTTAAGTAAAATTTATCCATAAATTCATTAATATTTTTAATAATGAATGAAATGTATATTAAAAGATATAACAAATTTTATAAGAATTTGAATTATTAATGTTTTTCATAAACCTAAATTATCTTTAAAATTTTTAATGAAATTCATTGAAAATTTAAATTTTATAAAATTCCAATTATAAATTAAAAACCAAAGTTTTGAAAAATTCAATTATTTAATTTATTTTTCGAACTTTTAAATAAAAAATTATTCCAAAATAATTGATAAAAATCTGTAAAGTTCAATTGTTGTTAAAAATAGAAAAAGTTTGAAATAAACAAAATCTTTTCAATGACGAGAATGATAAGAAATATTCAGAGTTTTCTTACGAATTTTCGAAATTGAATATTATTTCAGTACTTTCGACAAAATTTTCTGACTTTTTTCTGACTTTCCTGAATATATTTAGAAAAATAGTGATTTTGAGTAGAATTCTTCTGAATAAGTGAATTTTTCAATGCTAACGAAACAAGAAACTTTTAGCTAGTTTTGATAATAAAATAATTACCAACTTAATAAAAACGACTAAAAATTCTTTCCCCCGTAAACGCAAAAGTGAATTTTATTTTCGAACTATGCTTTAAAATCGTTTGTTCAAAAATTCGATTAAGAGAAATGCTCAATAAAAAATCGAATAAAATTCCACTTCATTAGTTTCGAGAGTGTAATAAAAGCAAATTTCCGTTTTCTTCTTTCCCATAAAAAATGGAATGTATCGAAGATACATCACGTATGCACTTCATTTGAGAATCAATTTTTTTTTGTGTTGCGCCTATGTAAATGAAAATATAGTCTGAATAGGGGGGGCAGAAAGAGAGAAAAAAATTGATAAAATCTTCACTAAGAAGGTGCTGGCGATGAAGAACGTTATGGGTGTATATAGCTCAAAAGTCGAGAGTGGGAGAGACAGAGAGAGGAGAGGAGAGGAGAGGATCAAATTAGAGACTCTGCAAGCATGGTAGATTTTCCACCTCGCCTCCTCGTCTGTACCTAAGCTGGCTTATGGCTTACCCTTGAACGGAAACTTGGTTTCTATATTTTTCATCCAACGATCGAGAGAGATCGCAACTTGCAAAGCAAGGAAACTTGATTTATATTCACGAGAATCTACATGTTGCATGGAGAATTGCAACGTGAATTCCGTCTGCGTTCACATGACGAATAGTTTCTAATCAAAAAACGGAAAGAAACAATAATAAATATTCCTCGACTATATAGCAAAAATTCATGCGCTAAAGCGCGCGCGGCTAACTTCTTACATATTTTGAATAAAATTAGCAAATTTAAGGAAAATGGAGTTCACAAATTATTGCTTCAGAAAAGGAAAAAATTCAAATTTCATTCATAAATTTAAAATACAATTGTGACGCGATCTGAAGAAAGGGACCTTAGAAGCAAAAAATTGTAGGTTATGTTTGGGATTTTTGAAACGAAAATAAAAAAAAGCGAATCAACTCTGACAATACAAATTATGTTTAGCTCTTCATTACAAACTGAAATATTTAAAAAAAAAATTTTAATTTGCAGAAACTAAAAAGAAGTTTTTAATCAATAGAAAAGTAACACTAACATAACCTCAAAGTGATTTGCTTCTAAGATCCCTTTCTTCAGATCGCATCACAAATTGAAATGTAGATTATTACTATTATAACCACGGTAAATCGTTACGTATTAAAATAACACCAAAAAGGATTAAAATAATCCAATTTAGTGTTATTTTAATCCATTTTGGTGTTATTCAGGACTCGAACCAGTGAAAGTATTTAAAAATACGGACTTTACGGACCAAAAATGAAAAAAACGGACCATTTACGGACCAATTACGGACCAATTACTGCCAAAAATATGTAAGAGAACATTTTACTTAAAACTATAAATTAGATTTTTTCATAACTAAAAAAACATGAATATATCGATAACTCGATCGATTGCTTCATACTTTATAATAATTAAAGAAAGAGTGATAAAATCATTATCAATTCAATTATTATTTTCAACAATTTTTAACTAAAATTCTTCTTAAAATCGATTATTTTTAATAATTTTCGAAAAAGTTCTTTGACAATTTTCAAATCCACTTCTTTACAATATTCGATTTTTCAATTCTTTGTAAATTCTTCAATTAAATATGTATTAGAAAATAAAAACTTCTAATAATATAAAAAAAATATTCGCAATTAAAATTTCTCAAAAAAAATTAATTTCACAGAATTGTTACTTATATTTAAAAATATAAAAAATTCAAAATTTCAAAGATTTGAATCTAAAACCTTTGCAAAATTTAATTATTTCTAAAACTTTACGCTCTAATACTTTTAATATTCAATTATAATCTAAAATTTTAACTGAAATCCATTTTTAAATCAATTCTTATGTGAAAATTCTACGAATTCTAAATTTAAATAATTTCATTATTTAAATACAAAAAAACAATTTATTGAATAATTACATATGTTTCTTAAAATTGAATTCTTTTAAAGAATTGTATCCATCAATATTCAAATAATTTGAATTCTTTTGCAAAATTTGATTAAAATAGATATTACAAATAATTAAATTAGGGAAAATTTTTGAAAACAATTGAAATTTTTCCAAGAAATTTATTAAATTTTTTGAAAATACTTCAATTTTAGAGAAAAATTTTATAATTTATAAAGATAATTGATAATTTACGCAAAGAATTGCATTAAAAATTTTGAATGCAATAATTTTATTTTTTTAAAGAAATTTAATCAAAAATTTATTAAAAATAATATTTAAATTCTAATAAATAAATTGTAGCAAAGATTATTAAAATAATTAAATTTCTTTGATAAATTTCAATAAAAATTTTTAAGAATAATTACATTTTTCGAGGAATTCGATTAAAATTGTATTAAAAGTAATTGAAATTCTGCAATTAGCTTTATTATTCATCAAAATAATTGAATTCCTAATAAGAACTTTATTATTTGCCAAAAAAATTAAATACCTGTCAAAATTTTATTATTCATGAAAATAATTGAATATTGCGGAAAAATTTATTAAAAAAAAATTGTAAATAATGAAATTACTGTAAAATTGTTATTATTTTTTGAAAATAATTAAAGGTTTGTGTAGATTTTTTTTTAAATAATTGAATTCTTTTGGAAAATTTTATTAGAATAGTATATAGATACCTATTAAAAATAATTGAATTGAGGGAAAATTTTGAAAATAATTGAAACTTTTCCAAGTATTTTATTAAAATTTTTGAAAATAATTGATATATTTCAAAGAAGAATTTAATTATTTCTAAAGATAATTGAAATTTTGACGAGAATTTTTAAAAATTTTTGAACATAATTGAATTTTTGCGAAGAATTTTATTACTTTTAAAAATAATTGAATTCCTTCAATCATTTTGTAATTTCTCTAAAATTATCCAAATTGTATCGTATAATTTACGTACTTTTCGGATCTTTTTCAATCGAATTACGGACTTTACGGACCTTTTTTAAAAAAAAAACGGACTTTTACAGATTTCAAGCAAAGTTACGGACTTTTACGGGATTTACGGACCTAGTTCGAGCCCTGTGTTATTTTAATACCTAACGATTTACCGTGACCACAATAAATAAAGAATTTTTTTTCTAAACGTTTAAGAAAATTTTTCAAAGAGTTATATTTACAGTTATATTTACATTTATAGTTATATTACACAAAACTTCATTTCAAAATCCGATTTTCTCAATCACAGTTGATAAAAAAAAATCCATTTTGAAAAAGCATCTGATATATAGTATGGAAAAAAATTATATCATGAATTTCCCAGTTGAAAAGTGGAATGCGAACCGTTTAAATCGACTGTAATATATAAAAAAAAAGAAATCAGAGAGAAACGATAATCGATTCGTTCGCGCAGTACTTTATCGAGATATCGCACGGTCACAAGGGTCCAGAGGTCTTGATCTCCATTGAGGCGATAAATTTCTAATACATCGTATATAGAAGGAAGACAAAGACCACCTTCTAAAAGAACCTTTTAAGTTGAAATCTCGAGCGCGCGCTATATGCTCTCCGCAAAAATGAAAAAAGAAACCAGTGACAGTATATATATAGAGAGAAAGAGCGAGCGAGAGAGAGAGAGACGAAAGAAGACATTGGTTATCTTGCGACTGAAAACGAAAAGGATAAAAATGCGATCGGGTGGCATCTCATTTTCTTTTTCAGTTCGATTCCAAGATTTTTCGACCACTATCAATCGTTATAAGTGTGTTTTATTGGCAGTTGCAAGAGGGAACGAAACGACGAGTGCAAACAAAAAGGATAGGGCAATTTATTGACTCCGAACTTTCTATATAGGTCTCTATAACACAGCAGAAGCAGCAGCAGCAGTGGCACACGGGGCTCGAAACTCGATTAGAGTTCGTTGGCTAATCGAAATAGCGGAAGTCAGTTAATCCTGAAATCTTCATGAAAGAATTTCTTTCATTTTTTCTTCTATTTTTTTTTTGCTCTTTGAAATGATTATTCCCTGCCATTGAGCGCATCGAAAAATGCGATCACTTGATTTTTTACTGGCATAGGTTAATTATCCCAGAGTTTAGTTTTATTTAATTAATTACTATTTGTTTACTTTTAGATAAACAAATTAAATAATAATTTAATTTATTACTATTTGTTTACTATTTATTTAATATTTGTTTACTTTTAGTACTATATTTATACTATTTGTTTATTGTTTGTTTATTAATATTTACTATTTGTTTACTATTTGTTTACAATTTGTTTATTTGTGGTATTAGTTAATTTATTACCATTTGTTTAATATTTGTTTACTGTTCGTTTTTTATTTGTTTACTATTTGTTTACTGTTTGTTTATTAATGTTTACTATTTGTTTACTTTTAGTATTATTTAATTTATTATTATTTGTTTACTATTTGTTTACTTTTAGTATTATTTAATTTATTATTATTTGTTTACTATTTGTTTACTATTTGTTTACTATTTGTTTACTATTTGTTTACTATTTGTTTAATATTTGTTTACTGTTCGTTTATTATTTGTTCACTAGTTGTTTACTATTTGTTCATTAATTATAAATTATTTAAAATTTTTAAAACTAATAGTAAACATTAATAAACAAACATTAAACAAATAATAAACGAACAGTAAACAAATTTTAAACAAATACTTAAAAAATGGTAAACATTAATAAACAAAAAGTAAACAAATAGTAAACAAATAATAAACGAACAGTAAACAAATTTTAAACAAATAGTAAATAAATAATTTAGTTTAAATGAAAAAATTGAACTTTCTATAATTAAATTAAATTAAATTTTCTGTACAAGAATTTTATAAAAATTTGCTTAAAAAACTTATTTCTTCGGAAATAACAAATAGTAAACAAATAATAAACGAACATTAATCAAATTTTAAACAAATAGTAAACATTGTTTAATTAAATTAGTAATTAAAACTACCAGTGGTTTTCAATTCAATTAAATTTTCTGTACAAGAATTGCAATAATTCAATTATTTTCATAAACAGTAATAATAATTTGGTAATTTCATTTTTTAGTCAATTTTTATTGGAATATTCTATGAAAATTCAATTATTTAAATTGAAAAATAAATAATTTATTGAATAATTGAATGTTTGTTAAAATTGAATTCTCATAAAGAAGTTTATCAACAAATTTTTAAATAATTGAATTCTTTTGACAAATTTTAATAAAATTTTTAAGCATAATTACATTTTTCGAGGAATTTGATTAAAACATTGTATCCAAAATTTATTAAAATCCTGCGGTGAGTTTTATTATTCATGAAAATAATTTTTAAAAATTTCCAAAAATGTTATGAAAATTTTTCTAAAATAATTGAATTTCGATGAATAATTTTATTATTTATAAAAATAATTAAATTCTTGTGAAGAACTTTGTTAAATTCCTGTGAAACTTTTATTATTTATGAAAATAATTGGTTTATTTAGAAGAAATTCATCAAAAATTTTTGTAAATTATTGAATTACTGTGAAATTTTTCCAAGAATTTTATTAAAGTTTCTAAAAATAATTGTATTTCGAAGAAGAATTGTATTATTTATAAAGAGAATTGAAATTTTGATGAGAATTTTTAGAAAATTTTTGAACATAATTGAATTTTGGAGAAGAATTTTTTTATTTTTTAAGATATAATTGAAATGATCAGAATTTTTTTAAATTTTTAAATATAATTGAATTTCTGCGAAAAATATTATTACTCTTGAAAATAATTAAATTTCTGTAATTATTTGTAACTTTTCCAAAATTAAAGTTTTTTAGTATTTTTAATTAAAATTCTTTTATCAATCTGGTATTTATTTTAATTTATAAGTCATAATTTTATGATAGTTCTTTAAAAATTAGGTTATTTAAAAAGAAATTATTGTCTGAAATAGAAAAAATTCAAGGATTTGTATTAAAATTCGTGGTTATTTTTATAGTTTACAAGGCAAACAAAAAAAAAACATGAAAATTTAGAGTTTTTTTCATGAATTTTTGAAATTCGATTTTTTCCAGTACTTTTACTAAAAATCCCTGTCTTTAAAATTTGTTTACTGTTCGTTTATTATTTGTTTACTATTTGTTTATTAATGTTTACCATTTGTTTACTATTTGTTTACGTTTTTACTATTTGATTACTTTTCGTTTATTATTTGTTTAATGTTTGTTTGTTAATGTTTACTTTTTGTTTTCTGTTTGTTTACATTTTTACTATTTGTTTACTTTTCGTTTATTATTTGTTTAATGTTTGTTTATTAATGTTTGGTATTGGTTTTCTGTTTGTTTACTATTTGTTTATATTTTTACTATTTGCTTACATTTTTACAATTTGTTTACTTTATGTTTACTATTGAATTTTTATTTTCCAATCATTTACTCTCACACATTTTTTTTTATTATACCGAATGCAAAATTTCTGATTAATAATTTTTAGAAAATTTCCTCATCTCCTACGTGAGATTAGACGAAAACTATTTCGGCTCTCTCCCCTTCGTCGAAACCAATAAAACCATAAAGAAAAATAATAAGTTTCCTTCCTCGGAAAAAATAGAGTTTTCGAATAAATTCTTGAGGGCGAACTTTAGCCCTCCCAAGATTGAAGCAAGTCTAGCGATCAGAGTGAATTGAGGGGGAGTGAGAATGGAATTTACGAGGGTTGCGGGGCATTATCCTTGAATATATATATATATACGAATATAGAGAGAGAGAAAAGACAGTTTGTAATCGAATGAAATCTTTTCCACTGCACACAGAAGAAGATTGTTTGAAATGAAAATCCTAAATTCAAATATCGCACTCGAAATAATTGTGCCCTCGATGACGAAAAATATGCCCCCCTTAAAGGATGCGTTATGTGCAAGCAGGAAAAAAAAATGAAAAAATACCCTCAAGGCAGTGAGTTTTTTCACTCCCCATTCGGTCAAAATATAGTTCAAACCGACAACGACGACCCATCTGGAAATTAATGATTCTGAAGGGTGGATTTGTTCTTTGCCCAATATACAAATATACATACAGAGAAAGAGAGAGAGAGAGAGTTAGTGAGCAATTAGTCGACTAAACGAGCTTTCAGTCTTGTTTATCTTGACTCATTTTTATAATTTTCTCCCTTTACTTTAACATTATTCCTGGCGGTAAAAGAAAATTTATGAAAAAGTTACATAAAATTCGTATACATCATCTCTGATAACAGATGGCCAGTGAATATATATTATACTTAATATTTCAAGACTGCGCGAAACAGGTCTTGAGTTTTTCAAGAATATAATTTCATCAAAGAAATGAGGTGGAAATTAATAACGAAATAGCTCCCTGGAAAGCAATTTTTTAAGTTAGCTATTGTTGTTATTATTATTATTATTATTATTATTAAAAATCCACTTGGGGTGCTACATTTTTTGCTCTGGGAAACAAATAAAGTTCAATTTTCTTCTGTAATTTAAATATTCTCGCGTATAGTTTGAAAGAAATAAATGATTTAGAAATAAGGAACTCAAAATTACTTCTGTGAAGTTCACAGTTTTCTTAAAAGTTTCAAATTAATACTAAAGTGAATCAAATTGATACCAAAACGCTGGATCAATTTTTTATTTGATACACATTTTTGGTATCAATTCGTTGCCATTTGATACTTTTAAGTTAACAGTGTTCACAACATTTTTATGATCGACGATTGAAAGAAAAAATGATTATCCTATATCAAAATGAATGAAAATTTTTGTCCACAAATATTTTTTTCTATTTAAATCATTATTCAAAAAATTAAACTTTCTGCAATTGAATAAAATAAAATTTTCTGTACAAGAATTTGTAAAAATTTGCTAAAAAAAGTATTTTTCTTCGGAAATCGTTGACTAAGTTAATGATTTAAATTTAAAATTTGACTATAAACTTTGTGAACTTCACCAACGTTCAAAATTAAGAAAAAAAACGACTGACTTTCAAAAAAGTGCAAAAATTTTTTATTGGCTATTTGGTTAAAAAGTTTTTTGGCTTTTTTACAGTTGGATAGTATTTTTTATTTTGAATTGATACTCAAGTACTTCACAAATTATTCATAGCTGATATTCAAGTCTGATAAAAATCATGATTTTTTTTTAAAATCAAAACCATCCGATTTTATTTTATTTCAATCGGATTTTTTTTATTTAAATGAATTTTTAAACTATTTTTTAAATACAAATTTATTTTTAAGTAGCTCGAATTTCTTAATATTAAAATTCATAAAAATAAAAAGAACAATAATAATAATAATAATAATAATAATGATAATAATAATAATAATAATAATAATAATAATAATAATAATAATAATAATAATAATAATAATAATAATAATAATAATAATAATAATAATAATAATAATAATAGGGAAAATTTCATTTACAGAATTTCCTGACTTTTCTTGACTAATTTTTTTATTTTCACTGATTAACAAATTTTAAAATTATTCAATGTTCTGCATTGATAATTAAAAATTGAATAATTCTTTTCAAGTAACAATTTTATTTATAAAGAAAAACATAGGATAATTGAAAATTCTTTGTTAAAAAAATATTTAACGTGTTTGAAATTTTTATTATAAAAAAATTCAATGTAAATTTATAATTTAAATCTAATGAGCCATATTTATTTATTATTTATACAAACGGCCAATGTTCATTTATCAAATGTTATACAAAAATAGTCTAAATGTAAAAACTAAATTACCATTTATCAATGATTTTTAATTTGTGGTTTCTTTGGATTGAAATTCTTAAATTTTTCAAGAATTTTTTAATTTCAAAATATTTAAAATTTAAATGAATTTTAAATATTTAAAAAATAAATAATTTTCTAAATAAAAAATATTTTCACTATTTTCACTATTTTTACTATTTTAAATATTTTAAATATTAAAAATATATCATATATTTTCACTATTTTTACTATTTTCAATATTTTAAATATTAAAAATATTTTAAATACTTTCGTTATTTAAAATATTTTTATTATTTTAAATATTTTAAATATTTTAAATATTTTAAATATTTTAAATATTTTAAATATTTTAAATATTTTAAATATTTTAAATATTTTAAATATTTTCATTTCTTAAAAATATTTTTATTATTTTAAATATTTTAAATATTTTAAATGTTTTAAATATTTTCATTTTTTAAAAATATTTTTTATATTTTCATTATTTTAAATATTTTAAACATTTTCATTATTTTAAATATTTTCAATTTTTTCAATATTTAAAATTAAAATTTTCTTTTTTTCTTGACTAAAAAAATTCGTAGTTTTGCAGTTATTACCTAATTTCTTTCCACCCAGAATAAAATTACATATGTAACTTCTTCTTTTAATAACATTTATTTTAAAAATAAATTTTTCAAAACTGTAAAAGAATACTGAATATATTTAATGTTTCTTTGGCTGAAATCTAAAATATTGATTTTTCATCTTTGAATAACTTTTGTCAAATTTTGAATTTTTAATTCAGAACTTTAAACAGAAATAATAATTTTGCAGCCTTTTCGATTGCAGTCTTTCTTTGATTTAAATCATGATTTAAATGACAAGATTGAAATAAAGTTGATTTAAACATTGCAACCCTGATTCATAAAAATAAAATTGCAAAAAAAATTCTTCATAAAAATACTAGAAATTGTAGTAAAAAATATTAAATTTTTAAACATAAAACGACCTTTTTCTATAGTTTCGTACTTTTTCTAATTTCACAGAACTTTTCTTTCGTAAAACACTGGAACATTTCATTCACAATGCAAAAATACAAAAATAATATCTCAGAAAATTTTTTAAATTATAGTGTCACGTAAAGTTAACACCCAACATTTTTAATGCTACGTTTTTTTAATATTAATTTCCAGAAGGCAGAATGTATAGAAAAGTTCATAATATAAAATTACAGAACCCAGGCTATAATTTCAATTTCTCGAAAAAAAAGTGTTGCCAACCACACATGACTCGAGAAAATTTAAATATTTCAAGTCTCAAAGCAAAATAATAATAATACTTTATTTTCTCAAATGACACTCGTATATTTTAACTTTCACAACAACAATAAAAAAAAAGAAAAATTGAAATCGCCAATTTTTCAGAATAAGCAGGTTCTCTCGTTTCCTGATCGTTTATTTTATTTATCCTGCAAATAAGGTGCAATTTTCAGGTCCTTCTTTTAAACGAGCCGAAATAACAACCATAATTACTCACGCGCGCTACTCCTCTTTTTTAAAGCCTGGCAATACATTTTTACGAGAGGCGATTCCGAAACGATTTAGCGACTATACTCAGATCCCGAAGTTGGCAGAGCCCGAGCTAATGGCTGGCCTCATGACGATAACAGGTGAAAAGAAAAAAGAAAAAACGAAAAAGAAAAAAAAGATGAAAGAAAAAAGAAAAAAGAAAAAAAATGATGAAAGAAATCGTTTTGTGAAAAAAGGGAAAAATGGGATGGAAATTGAAATTTGTCCCAAAGGATGGCACAGGTTTTTTCTTTTTTTTCGTTTTTTTCGGGGGAGTAAGGGGTTTAATTAGACCGATTAGGAGAATCTTTGAGGAATATTGTAAAACCGGTCGAAGGAGAGGAGAGAGAGAGCCATTGGACGGCGAATGAAAACGATGATAAATTAGAGTAAATGAGTGCTAATGGACATAATGCGGTTGCTGTTTAATCTTCGTTAAGAAGACACTTCTGACACGACATTGTCCATCTTCTAAATTGATACTGTCCTATGTTTTCAAAGAAACTGTTTCAGATCACATTATTCCCGTTTCCGGTTATTGAATACACTGTTTATGTCTTTTCATAGTTTCACGCGCGGGAGATAAACATTTATCACTAACAGTTTATAAACACAAAACCCGGATGGAGTGTCATAAATTTATTTACTCTTTCATAACAGCAATTCTTGAAAATAAAGTCATTAAATTTAAATTTTTCCATTCTAGAAATCAATTTTTATTAATTTATCCTCACTTAATGGAAATCGAGACACCGTGAGTTCTTTTATTTCTTCTAAAAATTACTTTTCATCGTTTTGTTTTTAATTTTTATTCAACATTTTTTGTAGTAAAAATTTGTTCAGCCAATAAAGATTCTTCGTTCTTTTTATTTCTTCTAAAAATTACTTTTTATCCTTTTGTTTTTAATTTTTATTCCACATTTTTCGTAGTTAAAATTTCAGCTAATGAAGATTTTAGATTTTACTAATCTAAATATTCAGAGTCCTACAATTTTTATTGTAGACTATAGAAATTGATTTTTGAAACTGAAAATAATTTAATAATTCTCTTAATCCATTTTATTAACGGAAGAACTATTCAAATCAATTTTCTTTTGTTGAGTTATGAGTAATTTGGGAGAATAAATTTTTTTCCCTCAGCAGAGAATAGAGAGAATCTATGATGAAAAAAAAGCAGTGTCTGCTTTTCAAAAGAGAGGTATTACAGTGTCTGCGGTATTTACATGAATTTATTGGCAAATTGTGAAAGTATAGAATACATAATCCTTATCGATGATGATCAAAGTACAACAAGCTTATCGGGTATATATTTACTGTTTGGAGAGAAAAATTGAAATCTTTCAATCTCTCAAGCGATTAATTTTAAATCCCATCAATGTGCGTGTGTCTGTATTTTTTTTTTTTTGTTACCCACGGCAAAAAAAAGAAAAATTTTAAATTTCACTTGTACGTTTTTATGAATTAAATGTAGGAGTGGAGAATTATGGACTTGAAAATAAAAAATTAAAAATAAAAATAAAAATAAAAACAAGAATCGCATTGCACCTTTAACTCTCATCTCGCCCACCGACTACTCAATTAGACCATTTTGCATTGTGTCGCGCTAGTCTGGCCAGCGTAACGCGCCTACATCTGTCGCACACCAGTAAACTGACTCTCTTTTTTTTCTCTCCTCTCTTTCTCTCTCTCTGATCTTTTTTTTTTTTGCAATCGGTTAACGCCACCCGTACGCGCACGCGGTACTGCTACTAGGTTCTGGTCCCCATTTTTCCCATTGTTGAACCCGTCTCTATTAGAATAACCCTAGGATTTTTTGCAGCCACATGTGCGTTTCACTGGTTGGTATATATCATAGGGGCTGTTCACAGAAGTACCCGTGATTTGTGCAAAAGGGAAAATTAATATTGCTCAGCCAAGTGGATTTATAAAGGAAGCCAAAAGGGGGGAGTTTGGAGAAAATTACTCAGAGTTGATAATAGTAGGAAGTACTATAGTGGATTTGTACTATATATATAAAACTGTACACTCGGTTCATATGCAATAGAAAGGGATTATATTCTCATAAGTTTTCATCTTTGTCCTTTGTTTTTGTCTTTTTGTTAAAAAGCGTCATTTTTTTTTTCAAGTAGACAATAATAAGAATAATACATTCCGAGATAGAAGGAAAAATCACAAAATTTTATTAAAAGTATAAAGGAAAAAAATTAATTTTTTAGACTTCATAAAAATATTTCTGTTTTTTGGTATTTTTTCCGTTTGACTCACAGGGAGAAAAAATTTTTTTAAAATTAAAAACAAGTATAGTCAACCAAAAGAATTTTTTTAAATTAAACATACTTGTGACGCGATCTGAAGAAAGGGATCTTAGAAGCAAAAAATTATAAGTTATGTTTGCAATTTTTTCAATGTAATTACAAAAAAATGATTGACTATGAATATGAATCATTAATGTTCATGTTTTCATTACAATTGAAATATTTAATAAACAAGACTTTATAAAGTTTTAATAAACAATTTTAATTTGCAAAAAGTAAAAAGAAACTTTAAATCAACAAAAACACGGTAAATCGTGAGGTATTATTATTTTTAAAAATATTTAACTACAATTTTACTTTATATGTATTATTTTTAATAATAATAATTAATTAATCAATTTTACGAAATTTCAATTATTCCTAAATTCTTTAATTAAATGCATATTAAAAAATAAAAACATCAAACAATATTAAAAGAATTCAATCAAACTTCTTCAGAAATATTAATTTCAAAATTCAATTATTTCCAAAAAGTTCACTCTATATTTCTTTTAATATTCAATTATAATCTAAAATTTTAACTGAAATTCATTTTTATAAAATAAAAGACAATTTTTATTTGAAAATTCTACAAGAATTTAATTATTTAAATGCAAAAGTAAATAATTTATTGCATAATTGAATGTTTCTCAAAATTCAATTCTCATAAAGAATTTTAGTAACAAATTTTTTAATAATTCAATTCTTTTGTCGAATTTTATTAAAACTTTCACAAACATAAATACTTTTTTCAAGCAATTCAATTATAATTGTATGAAAAATAATTCAAACGCTGCGATTAGTTTTATGAGAATTTTCAAATTTATTCGTTTACAATTCAATTTTACAAAATTTCAATTATTTAGAAATTCCGCAATTAAATATATATTGAAAAAGAAAAACTTTAAATAATTTCAATAAAAATCCTATTAAACTTTGAAGAAGAATTAATTCTAAAGAATTTTTTGTCAAAAATATGAAAAATTAAGAATTTTAATGGATTTTCGTTTGAAACTTTTTAAAAATTTAATTATTTAAAAAAACAGATTATAATGCTTTTAATACTTCAGTATAATTTAAACTTTAACTGAAATTAATTTTTAAAACCATTTTTATTAGTAAATTCCACGAGAATTCAATTATTTAAATAGAAAAATTAATTATTTATAATTTCACGTTTGTTGAAATTAAATTCTCATAAAAAATGTTATCAACTATTTTTTTAAATCATTAAATTCTTTGAATGAATTTTAATAAGATTTTTAGAATAATTACATTTTTTGAGGAATCTGATTAAAATTACATTAAAAAAAATTGAATTCCTGTAGAAATGTTATTATTTATGAAAATAATTGAATGTTTGCGTCAAATTCTATTTAATTTTTTTTTAATAATGGAATTCTTTTGGAAAATTTTTATTGAAATACTAGATATTAAAAATTATAGAATTTTAGAAAACTTTTGAAAATAATGGAAATTTTGTTATGAATTTGATTAAAATTTTGTAAAATAATTAAATATCAGACAAGAATTTTATTATTTATAAAGAGAATTTTAATTTTGACTAGAATTTTTTTTAAATTTTTGAACACAATTTAAATTCTACAAGAATGCAATTATTTAAATACAAAAACAAATAATTTGTTAATTTCACGTTTGTTGAAATTAAATTCTCATAAAAAATGTTATTAACAAATTTTTTATATCTTTCAATTCTTTGAACGAATTTTAATAAGATTTTCAAGAATAATGTTTTTTAAGGATTTTGATTAAAATTGCATTAAAAATAATTAAAATTCAGCAATGAGTTTGATTATTTATGAAAATAATTGAAATCCTAAAAGAATTTTATTATTTATAAAAATAATTGAATTCTTGTAGAAATGTTATTATTTTTGAAAATAATTGAATTCTTGTAGAAATGTTATTATTTTTGAAAATAATTGAATTATTGCGAAGAAATTTATAAAAAAAATTTGTAAATAATTGAATTCCTGTAAAATTTTTTATTATTTATGAAAATAATTGAATTCCTAAAAGAATTTCATTATTTATAAAAATAATTGAATTTCTGCAGAAATGTTATTATTTTTGAAAATAATTGAATTATTGCGAAGAAATTTATAAAAAAAAGTTTGTAAATAATTGAATTATTGCAAAGAAATTAAAAAAAAATTTGTAAATAATTGAATTCCTGTAAAATTTTTTATTACTTATGAAAATAATTGAATATTTGCGTAGAATTCTATTCAGTTTTGTTTTAACAATGGAATTCTTTTACAAAATTTTTATCGAAATACTAGATATTGAAAATTGTAGAATTTTAGAAAACTTTTGAAAATAATGGATTTGTTATGAATTTGTTAAAAATTTTGAATCCCTGTAAAAATGTTATAATTTATGAAAACAATTGAATTATTGCGAAGAAATTTATAAAAAAAAAGTTGCAAATCATTGAATTCCGGTAAAAAATTTATTGTATATTAAAATAATTGAATGTTTGCGTATAATTGTATTTACATTTTTTTTTAATAATGGAATTCTTTTGGAAAATGTTGTTGAAATAGTATAAATATGGAAAATTATGAAATTTTATAAATTGAAAGTAATTAAAATTTTGTCAAGAATTTGATTCAAAATTTTGTAAAATAATTGAATATCAGAAAAGAATTTTATTATTTGTGAACAGAATTGAAATTTTGACTAGAATTTTAAAAAATTTTTGAACACAATCCCTTTCTTCAGATTGCGTTACATTTGGCGATTGAATTAAATAATACTATAGCGATAAATTCCTCATTAAATATTTTAATTGATTTAAATTTATTATGTATATTGAATCTAAATTATTATCTTTAATTCAAAAGATAATTTTTGCTTGACTGTAGAACAAAGATAATTATTGATTCAAATATATTATTTTCTCACTGAAGTATAAAAATTAAAAACCTAAATAAAGAGTTAATAGCTATAATTGAATGAATTATTGAATTTTTGAATCTTTAATTCTTTAATTTATTTTGAATCTTTAATTCTTTAATTTATTTTGAATCTTTAATTCTTTAATTTATTTTGAATCTTTAATTCAAAAGATAATTTTTGCTTGACTGTAGAACAAAAATAATTATTGATTCAAATATATTGTTTTCTCCCTGAAGTATAAAAATTAGAAACGTAAATAATGGATTAATAGCTATAATTGAATGAATTGAGAGAGAACAAGAAACTAAAGAAATGAAAAAAGGAAGTGTGAAGTTAGTTTCTTTCGACTATTTCCTCATTAAATGTGTTTGTCCATCACTTTTTTTACCGCACATCTGCTTAGTTTTCAAATTCCAATCAACACACGCGGAACGCACAACTTTACGTGTCATTAACTTTATGAAAATGAAGTCTTAAGAGGATACATTCCAGTTTGTGTGTATGATTCTTGTGCAGTGGTGCATTCACTATATATATATACACCTCTTATCCCGCATCGTTTTCTTTATCTCTCGTGTCATCCTTATTCTTTTTTCATTTCTACTCTATCCCTCTTCTTTTTTTTTCTCTTTTTTTAGCTATTTCCGCGAGTTTATTTCGGTGCTTAAACGACGGTGGCTTAACGTGCCGTATACCATCAGGCATCGTTGTACAAAAGCTTCATTCATAAGGCCAGTCTCGTGAATAAATATATATATATATATGTATATACACAGTCCAACCGCAAAAAGGAAATGCAAGTGGTAAAATAAAGTGTTGGTAGAGACCCGGATCGAAAACCTCAAGGATAGAGACAACTACAGGCACGCTTGTCACTCACACGTCAAGGACTAAAAGTCTAGAAGGGAAATCTTCAAAGTCGCTAGCTGCTGTCAGAAGTTATAAATATATAGTTTCATTCATTTTTTTTTTATTTCATTATATTTTGTTTTCATTTTATTTTATTTTGTTTTCATTCTTTTCTTTTCTTTTCTTTTCTCAATGAGCCAAATAAGCTGTATGATAATTTTGTTGAAAAACGAACAAGCACGAGATGTCTGATTATTGTAGAAAAAATCCGTGTGGAAACCTCGGAGGCAAGTCACTTTAAGGTTATGTTTGTGTCCCTTTACATGTAAAAAAAAATTCTGTATTTAATTTAAAACTAAAATCAATTCTCAATTTCTCACCAATTGTTTTTGATGTTTTGATTTCTTAAACATCAGTCATTTATTTATTAAGTCTCCTGTATATTTTCCAGCAAAAAAATACTAACATAACCTAAAAGTTCTTCCTCCAAAAATTTTTTAGAACTAAAATTCTGATAGAAATCCCCAATAATTAAAATTCGAAATAAATTCTTTTCTTTTTACTAAAAATAAAGAAAAAATGAACGAAAAACAAGGTTTTCTCATTTTTTTTTGGAAATTTAAAAAATGACTATAGTAGAAATTCTATCAAATGATCTGTTTTTGGGATAATCAGGCATCGCCAAAACAAAACGAATCAGTTGTTCCGGATGTTAAATTTCCGTCTCGTAATGGGGCAAAAAAGCATAACATTAAAGATACCTATGATTTATGGTTGCAAAAAAAGTATAGTATTTAAACTCTCTTTTCATCCAAATAACCATTAATCAACAAAATATTTTCCCTTTTTTTCTCCTCTTTAATAACTATAAAAAATTGATTCCAATTTTTCCAAATTGGGGCAAATATATATCAAAATTTAATAATCTCAAATTTCATACGTGATCGATTAGAATATGCTTTTCAATACCAGACGCGGGACGAAGGAAAAAAAAACAAGAAAGAAAAGGGTGCGGTGCGGAAACAAAAATATATCAATCTGTGTAACAATTGAAGAGTGCGAAGGGGAAAAAGTGCGTCATACTTTCGCTTTCTAACGAAAAAACAAGAAAATATTTCATTTTTCACTCTCTATCGTAATACACCAATAGAGAATTATGTTTTACAGAACATACACCTCTATATCCATAAAGACCGTAATATAAAAGGTCCTTTCGGCCGATTTTTTCTCTCCTCTCTCTCTCTCTCTCTCTTTCTCTATATGAAAGTAGCTGAATCGGCGGAATATAACTTCTCCTCTTTCAATTTCGATATGGGAACGAGGTATAGGTAAAACTCTGTCCCTTGGTTCATTTTGACGTGATCATAAGTCATCCGAATTTTCCAATTTCACAGCTGGAGGTTTCATAATAAGAATCGTGACAGCGAGTAAAGAAAGTTTTATCGACTCGCTTTTTATAAAAGTAAAAAAATGAAGAAAAAAAAAGAAGGAACGAAAGATTGGGCGCACAAACGAAGAAGTCCAATAATTTTCTGAAAAGCTTTTCACTTTCTTCTAAACTTTTCACCTTGAGCTGAATATTTTGCAAAAAATTTTCCATACCTTTGTGTATATACCTAGATTCGAACGTAAAATTTTATTTACCTAATTTCATGTCTGCGAGTGCGGAAAATTGCCAAAAGGTTCACGATTCGGCTAATTGGGAATATTTAAATAAATTTTTATTCGACAATATTCTACAAGTTTCCACGAGTGTAGAAAACAATCTTTCGACCAATATTTTTATATTGATTCTCTGATACGAATATTTCAAAGAAATTACTGTTTTCAGTTTCGAAAATATCAAAAATATTGGATATTTAGAAAAATTTATTCTTTTTAATATTTAATAATTAATAAATAAATAATTTTAATAAAAATATATTAGTCAATGAAAAAAAAATTATGTTTGAATTAAATATATTTTATAATTGAATTAAATATTTTTATTTAAGGGCATTTGAACCATTATGACGTCACAATTTATGTAAAGCATTAGTTTTAAATTTATGACGTCATATTGGTTCAAATTCCCTTAATTTAATATAATTAATATTTAATATTAATATTAATTATTTAATATAATTAATTAAATATTTTTAATTTAAATAATGATATTTTATTGAATTAAATTTATTATTTATTGAAAAGAATTTTGTTTTATAAAAAAACACATTTTATAATTGAATTAAACAATTTTTATTGAATCAAATTGTTTCAAATACAAAAAAATCAAAGATAATTTTTGTATGACTGCAAAACAAAGATAATTAACTGTGAGTTGGAAAATTTTCAATTATTAAGTGTAGGAAGAAAAATTCAGAAGATTTAAAAAAATTGGAGTTATTTTTAGAATTTTTAATTATTTACTAGACAATAGTTATTAAAGTTTAAAAATTTTGAAGTTTAAAAATTTTTTTTTTTATTTTTCAATTATATTCTAAAATTTTCAATCAAATACTAGAGTTTTCAATTATATATGAAAGTTTTTAATCAGGTTTTTAAGATTTTAATTGAAAATTTTTTTTATTTTTTCACCAGACACAGCGAAATGTACAATAAAATATGGGAAATTCTCAACTATGTTAGAGGGGTTAATAACTATTTGTAAAATTTTCAATTAGTTTAGAAAATATTGAAAAAAAATTCTGATTTACAAATATTATTATGTTTTTAATTTTTTCAATTTTTTTATTATTACATTCTAAACTTTATAAATAGGTTTTAAAATTTCCAAATTGTTCTTAAAATTTAAACAATTTTTTGAAATAACTAAAATAATAATTAGATAAATTTAATAGTTTCAAATATTTTGTAATGCTCGTATTTAAAATTTTGAAGTATTTTACAATTTTTTTTTTACAAATTTCAAATTTCTTTCCAAAGTTTTACAATTTCCAAATTGTTCTTAAAGTTTAAATAATTTTTTGAAATATAACCTTTAAAGTTTAAATAGCTTTTAATAGTTTCAAATGTTTTTGGTAATGTTCGTATTTTAAATTTTGAAGTATTTTACACTTTTTTTTACAAATTTCAAATTTTTTTCCCCAAAGTTTTACAACTTTCAAATTGTTCTTAAAATTTAAATAATTTTTCGAAATAACTTGTAGATAATTTTTAATAGTTTCAAATATTTTGTAATGTTTGTATTTAAAATTTTTGATTATTTTACAATTTTTGTTTCAAATTCCCAATTTTTTTCTAAACTTTTACAATTTCTAAATTGTTCGTAAAGTTTAAATAATTTTTTGAAATAACTTTAAAAATTTTAAATATCTTTTAATAGTTTCAAATATTTTTTGAAATATTAATAATTAAATAATAAATATTTATTTATTTTATAATTTTCATTTATTAATTTATTTTGCAGTCTTTTACAATTTTTTTTTTAGAATTTTCAAATTTTTTTTCCAAATTTTCACAATTTTCAATTTTCTATTATTAATAATTAATAATTGTAATGTTCGTATTTTAAATTTTGGAGAATTTTACAATTTTTGTTTCAATCTCCAAATATTTTCCAAAGTTTTACAATTTCCAAATTGATTTTTAAGCTTAAATAATATTTTAAAATAACCCATAGATAGCTTTGAAAATATTTAAAATATTTTGAAACGTTTGTATTTTAAATTTTGGAGGGTTTTAGAATTTTTTTTCAAATTACAAATTTTTTCCAAAGTTTTACAGCTTTCAAATCGTTTTTTAAAGTTTAAATAATTTTTTGAAATAACCTTTAGGTAGTTCTTAATAGTTTCAAATATTTTGTAATGTTTGTATTTCAAATTTTGTATTTTACCATTTTTTTACAACTTCCAAATATTCTTCCAAATATTCTTCCAAATTTTTACAAATTTCAAATTTTGTTCCTAATTTTTACAATTTTCAAATTCTTTTCCAAATTTTTACAATTTCCAAATGATTGTTAAAGTTTAAATAACGTTTTGAAATAACCTCTAGAATAGCTTTTATAATAGTTTCAAATATTTCGTAATATTTGTATTTAAATTTAAATTTTTCGAGTATTTATTTAAGTTCGCAAACGTTTAATTAGTTTTCAAAACTTTTAAGTCCGTCTCAAAGTTTCTAAAAAGATTTCCGTGCATTTAATTATTTTTTAGTTTCCATCAATATTTTAGAATAATTACAATAACTTTTGCTTTCACTATTTACCATTAATTTTCCATGTTTCCAAATGCGTTTGAAACTTTCCAATTGTATTCCAAAAACATTTAAAATTTTCAATTTCTCTCCAAAAACAAATTCCATTATCAAATTTTCAATCAGAATTAAAAAAAACTTCCAATATCGCTTCTAATTAATTCAATTACCAAACAATTATTTGACCGAAATATTTCCCTATAAAACGTGGAGGATAGAAATTAAATTTCTCGTTCTTCATTCTTATTTTTTTTTGTTTCGCCGCTTTTTGCATTAAGATTCAAGAAGGGTGCCAAGAACGCTCCGAAATATCGCATTCCCTATTAAATTTTTAATTCGTATTTTTATTTTTCACGAAACAGAAAAATATGAGGAGGTGAAGCAAGAGAATGTGATTCCAGATGTAAATATCCTCTTTCGTCTCTCTTTTTTTTGGATTATTATATTTTCCCAGAATCGAATTTTTATTTGTGTTTCTCGAAAAAGAAGAAAAAGTAAATTCTTCACTTTACATAAAATTAAAAAGTCATTATATAAAGATTATTTAAGAAAGTCAAATATCAATAATAGCAGAAATCTTTTTATTCTCCTTTTTTTCGGGGAAAAAAAATTTTTTTTTGACCATACTCGGTGGGTCCGTTCGTCTGTTTACTCGACACTTGAAATTCGACTTCTGTCCCTGAAATCCTATTGTATTTTCGCTGCCCTTTGTAAAAGGCAAGCCACCGAGTTATGCGCGCGCGTGGGTATATAAACACAGCTGAGAAAATCTTTTCAGAAACAATTTTTGTAATGTCAAATAAAAATTCACATTCTGACACCGAATTTTGTATATGTATATTTTTATTTATTTTGATATTTATATTTGTATGTGTATTTATATAAGTTATATGTACGAAAGGGGTGAAAAACAAGTTTACAATGTAACAGAAGCGAGAGATGAGAAAAGAGAATAGAAGAAGAGGAAAAAAAAATGTGTACACGAGATCGATTTTAATGGATACACATATACAAAGAGCTGTTTTGCATAAAAAAGCTCTATTTTAAGAATAGCACCGCCATAGCTGACTGGCAGTCGGCCAACAAGAGTCAATGGCGATTTTAAGGAACTCACTGTGTATACACATGGTATACAACGAAGAGCTAATTATCATTTTTACGATAAGCCACAAATCACTTGTTCTTTTGTGAAAAGCGAATAACGAAAGATTTTCATGATGAACGATTGTTTGGACTTTTTTTTTGCAGCAAAGTATACAAATAATGATTTTTTTTTTGGAGAAACGAAATGAAAATAATAGTTTTGTTTGTCTATGCGAAACCGAACAGGTATTTTCTCTCTGTGTGCCAAGAATAAACTTTTTGTTAGGTTTGTCTATATGGGGATGCTTTTATGCGCAAGATTTTATTGTCAACGACAAAAAAAAAAAAAAAAATTGATACTATAGGTCAGGAAGGCACTCACATATGTCGGGCACTCTGTGTCAATATATCGTTGATAAAACAACGTATACAGTTGCAGTCTGTCTTTTCATATATATCGAGAAAAATTCTTTCTGCCAATGTCGATTTTAAGAGAGGGACAACTTTTTTTTGTAATTATTTGACCTTTTTGGAAAATTCTTATCTTGAAACTTCAAAAAAAAAAAAAAAACAAAATAGTGAAATTCAGCTTAAAGAAAATGTATATTAAATTTCGTGAAAATATTTTACAATTTGGGGAAAAAGTTTGTCAACAAACCGAAATTTTGATATAAAAATACCCAACATTAAAAGGAACATTAAAAATCACTTTAAAATTCACTTTTGAAGTTTATTTTCATTTTTTAAATGTAAAAGATTTTAAAACCTAATTAATAATTTTAAAAACTCATAATTCGATGAAAAAAAAAAAATAAATAATTAAAGAAACATTAAAAATCACTTTGGAATTCATTTTGAACTTTATTTTCTTTTTTTAAATGTAAAAGAGTTTCAAACCTAATTAATAATTTTAAAAACTCATAATTCGACGAAAAAAATTAATAATTAAAGAAATATTAAAAATCACTTTAAAATTCATTTTGAATTATTTATTTTTAAGTCTTCATTACAACTAAAATATTTAATCAATACTGATTTTAATTTCCAATAAGTAAAAAGAAAATTCCAAACAACAAAAAAGTAACTCTAACATAACCTAAAAGTGATTTGCTTCTAAGGTCCCTTTCTTCAGATCGCGTTACATTTGACGAAAATAATTAAATAAAATAGAAAAAAATGAAAAAATAAAAAAAAATGAAAAAATAGAAAAAAAATTAAATAAAAAAAATAAATCACGAAAAAAAGCTTCACCTGGAACAACTATAAAATTCACTATATTAGCGAAATTTTTAGTTATTGCAACGAATACTTTCGCTACTTTAGCGAGAGTAATCGCTGTTCCAGTTAAAGGTTTTTTCCGTGATAAAAAAATAAAATAAAAAAATAGAAATAAAAATCAAAAGGATAATTGAAAATTTTGAAACTTAATAAATGGTTTACTTATAAACATTGTAAAACATAATTTTATTTTTCAAACCTCAATTAAAATTTTTAAAACGTAATTAACAATTTTAAAATGTATTTGAAATTTTGAAATCGTCAAATAGAAATTGAATGTCTTAAAGCATAGTTAAAAACTTTAAAACTAAATTGAAAACTTTATTGCCCAATTAAATGTTAAAGTTTTTAAATCAAATTAAATTTGTTTAAAACGTAAATAACAACTTCTAAACTTAGTTTAGAATTTCAAAGTCTGTTAACTATATTAAAACACAATTCAACAGTTTCTAATTATAAAATGGGAAATTTTAAAGTTTTTTTAATCAAATATAAAAAATGTTTAAATGCAGTTTTTAAAAGCACATTTTTTCCTCGCTTCTTTTTTTCAATTTTCTATTCGCATTCATGTAAATGAAAATTGAAAATCAATTGTTTTCTATTCATTTTCTATTTCAACTATATGAGCGAAATTTATAATTATAATTTTTGTGCCTTTTCGCTAAAATTTCATTCAGTAAAAAGAATTCTTCATAATTTTAAGGATTCACTGCTCTCTAAATTTAAATTAGTAAAAATATTTACTAATTCGAATTAGTAACTGACTTTTTGCTTTTTAATTAGTAAATTTTACTACATACTAGTAATTTTTTACATTGGCAAAATTCACTACCAAATAGTAATTTTTTACATTGGCAAAATTCACTACCAAATAGTAATTTTTACATTAGCAAAATTCACTACCAAATAGTAATTTTCTACTAAATTATTTGTAAAATTTACTATCAAGTTGTAATTTTTTCTAGTTTAATAGCAAAATTTACTACCAAATAGTAATTTTTTTAAATTCATTAGCAAAATTTACTACCAAATTTTTTACTAATTTTTTAACAAAATTTACTACTAAATTTTTTTTATTAATTCATTAGCAAAATTTACTACCAAATAGTAATTTTTTTACTAATTTATTAGTAAAATTTACTACCAAGTTGTAATTTTTTTACTAATTTATTAGCAAAATTTACTATCAAATAATAAGTTTTTTGAAATAATTTATTAGTAAAATTTATTATCAAATAGTAATTTTTACTACTGTATTAATAAAAATTTACTAATTCAAAAGCAAAAAGTCAGTCACTAATTTAAATTAGTAAACTTTTTTACTTATTTAAATTTAGAGAGTGAAATCTTGTTTTGGATTTAATCAAATTTTCATTTTTAAATTAGAAAAAAATTGTTTTTTTTATAACGAATCTTTCAATTACAATTTAAAAAATTTTTTATATTATGTAAGAAGAAAACAAGAAGAAATTAGAAAAAAATTAGAGAATAATTGTTGCGAAGAGAAAACAAAAATTCCATATTTCTTTTAAACATTCAATTTGCTAAAAAGTTAAAACTTTGGAAATGCGTTTTCTTATTCA
Source organism: Leptopilina drosophilae (assembly GCA_032873175.1). Lineage (NCBI taxonomy): Eukaryota > Metazoa > Arthropoda > Insecta > Hymenoptera > Figitidae > Leptopilina > Leptopilina drosophilae. Next base: position 9,315,188 of record CM065485.1, on the reverse strand, counting down.
TTTATTAAATGTTACGGAAATTTCAGATTTAATTTAGCAGTTTAGTTCTGAAATTTTTAACTTTCATGAATTTATCTTAGAAATTTACTAATCTAAATGTCTACTAAACTAAATGTTTACTAAACTAAATGAATTTTAGAAGAACTTTTTTTTTTTTTTAAAGTAATGTTTAGTATAATTATATCAAATATCAAGAATTTTGATTCAATTTTAATCAAACTTTACTAAATTCCACGTAATTTTTTTTTGTTTTGGAAGTATGGTACTTTTTCTATCAAAATTTCAGTTTGTTGCACTTTTTCCTCAAATTGTAGAATAATTTTACAAAATTTATTTTACATTTTTTTTCAATGTATAACTACTAGCAAAAAAAACCTTCAACTGGAACAGCGATAACTTTCGCTAAAATAGCGAAAGTATTCGTTGAAATAGCGAAACTATTCGTTGCAATAACTAAAAATTTCGCTAATGTTGTGAAATCTGTAGTTATTTCACACTGTAAAAAAATTTATTTTATTCAAATAACCGATTATTTGACTATTATCAAATCAATATTTACTTGAATCAAATAATTTTTATTTGAATCAATTAAATAATATTTGCTTTAAATACTGAAATATTTTATTCAAATATAATTTATAAATTCAAGTAAATAAATATTTACTTGAATCAAATAATTGTTATTTGAATCAATTAAATAATATTTGCTTTAAATACTGAAATATTTTATTTAAATACAATTTATTTTCTTCAAGTAAATATTTATTTGATAATAGTCAAATAATTATTTGATTATAATTTATAACCGATTACAATCTGTTATAATTATTATAATATTAAAGATCCTAAAATTCTGAACGTTCAAATACTTCAAATGAACAAAATTTATTTTTTTTTCTAAAAATTAAATTTTTATTGCAATTATTTTGCTTAACTATCCAAAAAATTAATTACTGAGTTTGTAAAAGAACAATTTTAGTTTAAAAATTGTTTTATGATTTGTAATTTATTAAAATATCTTCTACAAAAAAGTATTTCGTTCATTTGAACGTTCGAAACTTGGGGATCATTAATATTATCATAATTATTATTTAAAAATAATAATGAATACTATTGAATAATAATAATAATAATAATAATAATAATAATAATAATAATAATAATAATAATAATAATAATAGTATAATAATATTGTATGAAATAATGAATAATATTATTTGAATGAAATAATTTTTTTTTCAGTGCAGGTAAAGATTTTTTCTCGTGTATTGCATCTGTAAAAATATTATTTATATAGAAGAAAAAATATTAACAATCGAATGTTTATTTTTGTTTCAGGTAAGCCCTTTATTTTTTTGGAAACTGTTATTATTCATGAAAAGTTCTCGCCGTTAGTAAGTATAAGTATATACAATATATTTTTAATGCAATCAAACGCGGTCGTTGATTTAAGAAATAACATTGAAGGAAAACGAAGGGGGGACGGGGGGAGGGAAGGGGGGAGAGAAGGGGTGACTTTTGCTGGTAGATATTTTCCGAATGCGGCATTAAAGGGGTTTTTCTCACTTAAAGCGACTCCGAACGTCGTTTCGTTCCATTAGCACGTCATTCCTAAAATAACAGGTTTGTTAGAGGAATGTTGGGGCTCGTTCTTTTAGTACCGTGTTCGCGTTTGTTTCTACAATGTCACCCTCTCTCTCTCTGCAGGGTCGCATCCGATTACATCATGACGTCACTCATCTGGCTTCCGCTCGCGAAATTCTAAACCCTTTCGCTTTCCTTCCTCACCTCATACACTCTATTTTTTGACAAGAGGACCAATTTTCTTCTTACTTCCCGGAAACAAGGGAAATTTTACTTTTCGGGGTATAAATGTCGAGATGTAACACTTATTTGTTCGAGACTATATAAATAGTTACACTTATGTATTTTTAGTACTGATTCATTTACCCAAAATAATTATTTTTGGATTTATTTTTTTTTTATTCGTTAATTAGAGAAAAGGATTTAAATACCGCAGTTTTATGATGAATATTGAAAACTTTTTAATTACGTTATTAAATAGTCGGTTATGTTCAAAAGTTTTTGTTTGATTGAGAAAATTTTCAATGTTATATTATATAAAGTCAGTCGTGTTTCGAAACTTTCAATTGTGCTTTATAATATATTAAATTAATTTAGAACAATGTTAATTAGATCAATGGATTTTACCATTTGCAGTAGAAATTTATAATTAGTTTGGCGAATTTTCAGTATCAATTATTTAATTACAATTAAACCTTTTTTTTATGCGAAGAAATTACATTTGGCTAAACCGAAAATATCAAAAAGAGTGCAATTACAGTTTTTTAATTTGAATTTTATTTAAAAACTCTCAAACATGTTTTAAAGCATTTAAAAATTAATTTTTTAATTCCGTTTTTGTTTTCAGTTTTTCAATTACGTTTTAATGATTTTTCTCCAGTTTTCAGACAAAAACTAGACAAATTTATAAAGTTTACGAAAGATAGTGTTAATTATGCGTTTAATTAACAGTTCAATGCCATAAATTGGATACAAAACCTTAAATAATAAACTTTAAAAATTTTAAACGCGCTTTAAATTGTTTTAATTCGTCACAAACGTTTTAAATTTGTTTTTACAGTTTTTAAACATGTTTCAAAGTGTTAAATTATAGAGTTTAAAAGTTTCAATTACACTCAAGAGTCATTAATAAACTCTCAAAGTTTCAATTTTTTCGAACTAAATTTATTTTCTTATCTTTTGAAGTTCTTTATATACTTTTCAAGAACTCTTGAGTTCTTAATTTCTAATTTCAATTTGTACTTTCTAATTAAATATCTAAATTAAATATCTAAATTAAATATCTAAATTAAATATCTTCTAATTAAATTATCAATTTTTCAATTAAATGCTCAACTTTTTTAACTGAACTATAATTCGACATTCATTTTAAGTTTTAATCTACACTTCGAGAGTAAATGCATAAAAAATTTTTTTATTTTAATTTCTAAAGAGAAAAAAAAAATTATAAATTTTTCAAGAATTTTTTCTTTTTTTCTCTAAAGCGGTGCCTTGATCTCTCGGCAATTATGTCACACACATACACTCTTTAAAGTTTATTATTCTTGAAAAACTCGCAACCTCTCTCTCTCTCTCTCTCTCTCTCTCTCTCTCTCTCTCTCTTTACTTTGTCGAAATTGAGTAAAGTTTTATCATCACTTTAGATTGTCCAGGAATCTTTTATCTTTCGTATAAAGCGTTTCAGAAAGTTTCTGCTTAACCGCATAAGTATATATATATATATATATATAATATATATAGAAAGTTGCAATTTAAAGCACGCTCTGTTATATTATTTACTGTATAATTAATAGCAGATTTTAATTAATGAATTTTCCATTTTCTAATTTTGGTTTACTTGTAGTCGTACACGTCATGTTTATTTATTTTTTATTGGATAAATGTTTCAATTACTGGGCGATTCCAGTCAAGATACTTTTTGAATAGAAAGTGTGACATTTATATGATGAAAGAAATAAATTCACAATTTATGAAACTTGTAGTTCGTGTTATTTAGACATTTTTGCGAAATTCAAGAGTACTTAAATGTAAATTATTTAAATACATAAATCAAAGAAATTTGAAGTATTGGAGAATTATTTTTTATTACTGGCACGCTGCTGACAATTTCTGTGCTTTAATTATACTGTAACGAAAGTAATGTGTATTTACAGGTTGTTTTCCTAAAGAGTAATTTGCTTGTTTACAATTTTTCTACTTTAATTATTTCATTATATAATTATTATTTTTTAAAAACCTAAATAAAAAAAATTAATTAATTATAGTTTATTAATAATAATTTTATTTTATTTACTAATTATTCATAAATAAACCTGGAAAACCTGGAAATGGCAGGAAATTTTATAATAATTAAAAAAATATGGAAAATTCAGCAGGGTTGCCACAGGTGAGGGAAGTCAGGGAGAGTAAAGTTGGTCAGGGAAGTCAGGGAAAAATTAGGAATTTTTACTAAAAATACTGGAAAAAATTGAATTTTTAAAATTCATGAGAAAACTGAATTTTTTAATTTTTGACTCGTTAGCTATGAAATTATCCCAAATTTTAATACAAAACCTTCAATTTTTTCTATTTCTGACAATAATTTCTTTTTAAATAACTTAAATTTTCAAGAACTGTCAAAAAAATTAATAATAAATAATAAATAAATAATAATAATAATAATAATAAATAATAGTTAAATAAAATTAATAATAACTATCATAAATTATTTTATGAATAATTTTTACAATTTTCATAAATACTAGTTTGATAAAAGAATTTTAGTTAAAAATACTAAAAAAATTAGATTTTAGAAAAGTTACAAATGATTACAGAAATTTAATTATTTTCAAAATTTACATAAATTCTTCGCAGAATTCCAATTATGTTAAAAAATTTAAAAACAATTCTCGTTAAAATTACAATTATTTTTATAAATAATAAAATACTTCATTAAAATTCAATTATTTTTAAAAGTTTTAATAAAATTCTTGACAAAATTCCACAAGAATTCAATAATTCAATTTTCAATAAATTTCTTCAAAATAATTCAATTATTTTGAAAAGTAGTAATAAAATTTTTCACAGGAATTCAATTATTTAAAATACAAAATTTAATAAAATTTTTTCGAAAAATGTGAATTATATAAAAATATTTTTATAAATAATAAAATTCTTCACCGAAATTCATTTACTTTTATAAACTTGAATAAAATTCGTTGTAAGAATTAAATTATTTATATAATCTTGAATAAAATTTATTGGAAAAATAAAATTATTTTCTAAATTTATAAAATTCTTCCCAAAAATTCAATTATTCTCAAAAATTAAAAAAAAATATTTTCAAAATTTCAATTATATTTATAAATAAAAAAATTCTTCATCTAAATTGAATTATATTTAAAAATTTTTTAAAAATTCTTTGCAAAATTTTATAGGAATTCAATTTTAATGAATTAATTCAAAATAATTTCACTATTTTCATAAGTAATGAAAATTTCACAGGAATTCAATTATTTAAAATATAAAATTTCATAAAATTTTTCGAAAATATCAATTATACAAAAATATTTTTATAAATAATAAAATTCTTCACCGAAATTCAATTTCTTTTATAAACTTGAATAAAAATCGTTGTAAGAATTCAATTATTTATATAAACTTGAATAAAATTCATTGGAAGACTTAAATTATTTTCGAAATTAATAAAATTTAATTATTGTCAAAAATTAAAAAACAAATATTTTCAAAATTTTAATTATATTTATTAATCAAAAAATTTTTTATCTAAATTCAATCATATTTAAAAATTTAAATAAAATTCTTGTCAAAATTTTGTAGGAATTCAATTTTAATGAATTAATTCAAAATAATTCCATTATTTTCATAAGTAATAAAATTTTCACAGGAATTCAATTATTTAAAATACAAAATTTAATACATTTTTTCGAAAAACATAAATTATTAAAAAAATTCTTCACCGAAATACGATTATTTTTATAAACTGGAATAAAATTCTTTGTAAGAATTCAATTATTTATATAAATAATAAAATTCTTCACATAAATACAGTTATTTTTATAAATTTGAATAAAATTCGTTGAAAGAATTAAATTATTTTTAAAATGCGATAAAATTCTTCGCAGAAATTCAATTTTGTTCGAAAATTAAAAAAAAATTCTTGTTATAATTCCAAGTAACTTTATAAATAATAACATTTTTCTCCAAAAGTCAATTATTTTATGGAAAATGTAAGAAAATTTAAATTATTTTCATAAGTAATAAAACATATCACAGAATTTTAATGATTTTTTATACAATATGTATTTTAATCAAATTCCACGAAAAATGTAATTATTCTTAAAAATTTTATTAAAATTTGTCAAATTAAATTAATATATTTAAAAATTTATTTATAAAATTCTTCATGAGAATTAAATTTTAACAAAGAACATTCTATTATTCAAAAAATTATTTATTTTTTAATTTGAATAATTGAATTTTTCTTGAATTTTCTAATAAAAATTGATTTAAAAATGAATTAACGGATAATCGATTTATTATTTATGAAAGTAATTGAATTATTGCCAAGAAGTTTATTACATTTTTTAAAGAAAATTTAATTTTTTTGAGAAATTTTACTGCTTGTAAAAATAATTGAATTTTTGCGAAGGATTATTTTAGGATTTTTGTAAATAATTAACCTATTCTGAAAAATGTTATGGTTATTTAAATTATTACAAAATATTACAAATTCTTTATGTTTTGTAATAATATTCTTGTAAGTTGTTCAATTTAAAAAGGTTTGAATTTGAATGTTTTGAAGAATTTTAATTCCTATAGAAAAATAATAATGAATAAATATTTATTTAAAAAAGAAGTTATTGATGTTTTTGACTAATTTTACAATTAATGATATTTGTAAATAAATGTAATAGAACATTTTTTTCAGTATCTAATAATTTTTAGAGTGAATCAGAATATTCTTTAGAATCAAGGAAACAGTGAAAATTTTGTCTGGAAATCAGGAAAAAGTCAGGGAAAAATAAAATAAAATATTTGTGGCAACCTTGGTAATGAAAAAAATAATATATTTTTCTAAAAAGCGCAATAACTGAAGCTTGCGCAGCAATTACTCGGGATAAGTAATAAATGTATACTCAATTTTTAATTACTTATTCCGAGAATTTCACCAATTTTTTCACTTTCGATTTTTGAGGGACGCTATTATTCATATAAAACGATTACACACGAGAGTATTTGTACCCGACATAAATTGCACCAATTTTGATAAATTGTGTGTCGACGCTGAATGTTCGGGGTATCAATATACTTTACAACAAGAATTAATAATTACACGTGTAAGCGATCGGATATATTTACTTGCGTTAGTCACTTTATGTGCGAGCCCTAGGGTCGGCGCGCAGTCATTATACATATAAAAGAAGGAGGGAGAGGTGCGGTCAAGAGAGACAGGAGAATATCGCCCCTTCGGTCATGACTCGGCAGGACCACGCGCGTCAAGGCAGGATACGTGATTTTTCCTGAAACCGGGACGAAAGACTTTTGTTAAGGGTTCATTCGTGCGCGATATAACGCCAACGACTTGCATACCTAAAAAGGACCTTTGCGCCAGAGACCCCCAGTATTTTCTTTCTATTTTTTTTTTTTTTTTTTTTATTTCTACCCTTCCAACTTTTTGAATGAACATGACACCGCAGGATATTAAAATGTTAGAGTGCTTCTCTCTCTTACACACAGACGCATACAAAAGCGACAAATCGCGCGTGCGATTACCTATTCTCTCTTTCTCTCTTTTGGTGAGAATAATACACCTGTCAGAAAAATGTGACTCGTCTTTTCGGGGAGTGATAAGGGAGGAAATTTAAAAAGGGACCTATCGATTTAATGGCCTGTCATTGAGGCAAATGATGTACAGTGTGCGTTTTATATATATAATAATAAAACGCCTTGCCAATAATGTATTTTCAGGCGCTTCTTTTTTCAACTCCTTTCTCTCTCTCCCTCTTTACCTATCTCTTCCCTTTTTTTCATTTTCTCAGTTGCTGAACGTGTCGCGAATTTCCAAGTGTCATTTATTACTACCGACATTCCGTGGCCCCTCTCCCACAACTCGAAAACTTGCATTTAATAAAAAAAAAAGGAAAATCCCGTTCAAAGTGTTTGAAAAGGTGTTGATGTTTTTATTAATTAGTTTCTCTCCGCCTTTTTCGTTTCTTATTGTTTTCGTTTTTTCTTTCTCTCGTTTATTTATTTGTTTGTATTACTTTTTTTATAGTTAAATAATTTTCAAGCTTTAAATTTCTATTTTACGTTGTTTATACGTTTTTTATTTCACGTTACAGTAAAACGTGTGGTGTTAAAATAACACCAGAATGGATTAAAAACAATCTGCAACCATTTAATCTCTCTAGGGTTAAATTAACACCAAAAAGGATTCAAATAATCTATTTTTTTGTTATTTTTAACTACTCTTTTTAATACCTCACGATTTATTGTCGAGGTTTTAAAATTATTAATTAGTTTTTAAACTATTTTACAGTCTTTGAAAAATTAAAATAAACATCAAAATTAATTTTAAAGTTTCATATTTATCAAAATGATAAATTTTATTTTCTCCCTAAATGGATGAAAATTCTATTCATAGCACGGTAAATCGTTAGGTATTAAAATAACAGCAAAAAGGATTAAAATAATCCAATTTAGTGTTATTTTAATCCATTTTGGTGTTATTTTAAATATTTTAATACCTAACGATTTACCGTGCTATGAATAGAATTTTCATCCATTTAGGGAGAAAATAAAATTTATTATTTTGATAAATATGAAACTTTAAAATTAATTTTGATGTTTATTTTAATTTTTCAAAGACTGCAATAGAGTTTAAAACCTAATTAATAATTTTAAAACCTCGACAATAAATCCTGAGGTATTAAAAAGTGTAGTTAAGAATAATAAAAAAAATAGATTATTTGAATCCTTTTTGGTGTTAATTTAACCGTAGAGAGATTAAACGGTTTCAGATTGTTTTAATCCATTCTGGTGCTATTTGAACACCTCACGTTTTACTGTAACGTGAAATAAAAAACGTAAAAACAACGTAAAATAGAAATTTAAAGTTTGAAAATTATTTAACTATAAAAACAAAAAAAAAAAAAAACTAAACTAAAACTAAAAAAAACTATATTATATATATAATATATATATTATATTATATATATATTATATTATATATATATTATTATATATATTATATTTATTCTACAACGTAAAATAGAAATTTAAAGCTTGAAAATTATTTAACTATAAAAAAAATAAAATAAAAAAAAGTTAAAAAAAAAAAGTTTAAAAAGTTTTAAAATTATTAATTAGGTTTTAAACTCTATTGCAGTCTTTGAAAAATTAAAATAAACATCAAAATTAATTTTAAAGTTTCATATTTATCAAAATGATAATTTTATTTTCTCCCTAAATGGATGAAAATTCTATTCATAGCACGGTAAATCGTTAGGTATTAAAATAACAGCAAAAAGGATTAAAATAATCCAATTTAGTGTTATTTTAATCCATTTTGGTGTTATTTTAAATATTTTAATACCCTAACGATTTACCGTGTGTTCTGAAATTTGAATAGAAAATTAATTCTAATTCTTTTCAACAAAATAAAAAAAAAATAAAACTGAGTAATCGCGAGACTAGAAAGGAAAAATTTTTTTTAGTGAAATTTTGTATAAAATTAGAAAGAAAAAATTACTTAAAGAAATGTGTTCCTTTATGTCTGACAGTAAAAGCAGTGAGAATTTCAGAATTCCCTGCACTGCGCTCGAAAACGAGATATTAAGGTTGAAATTTTAACATATTCCCCATGTAAATTTGAAATTTCAACTTGAATAACTCGTTTAGTATTATTATTATTATTATTATCATTATTATATATAATCTAGAATTTTTTTTTCAACTTTTATCACAGCGAATAAAGGAACATTTTTTTTTGTATAAAAATGTAAAAAATTCAAAAAGTGGAAAAAATGGAAAGAAAATAGAATATTTGGAAAGTAAAAGCTGTAAATGCGAGTAAGCGATTTTCGCTATATAGAGAAATTTGCCAGCACGATTCAAAGTATATCGAGTGCATGTACATTTTTTTCACCCCTTTTTTCTACCAAAGGTGAGAGAATATAAATCACAAGAGGTCGTATAACCTTTATGTCAATAAAATTCCTTCTTTACGTATTTGCACAGGGACATACATTTATCCTTTTAATGTTGACATTATGACAGTGAATTTCCTCTAAAGCTGAGAAGAATTATTATATTAATATATATATACGAATCGATTTTGAATATAAATTATATATACATATAGATGTTTTACGAGGGGTAATCAAAACAAAGGGCAGTTGAACAAATGGACAAGTATTTTTCCTCTATATATATATATATATATATAAATATTTAAAGCAAATGCGCTCGCATACCGTCACATATATTTTCGTTTACGTGACTTGGTGCATTATAGGCCGAGAGAGAAATAGAGAGACAGAGAGAGAAAAAGAGAGCGAGAGAGAGAAAAAGAGAGACAGAGAGAGAGAAAAGAGAGCGAGAGAGAGAAAAAGAGAGACAGAGAGAGAGAGAAAAGAGAGCGAGAGAGAGAAAAAGAGAGAAAAGAGAGAGAAAGAGAGAGGTCACACACTGTGAGAGTTGAACGAGTTTGTCTCCTCGTTTTCACTGAAATCGTTTGACTTTACGAGACGCCGAGGAAATCTCGCTGGTCACGGGACAACAATTTCAAATATCTATAAAAATGCGAATCTGCTCCCCCCCACCAAACCCCGCAAATGTACGATAAACAATATAAACACGACACATTTATTGTTTTCATCGCTTTGTAACGACGTGATGAATAAAGCTGATCAAACTGTTGCTCCATAAAATCTCTTCTAACAGAAAGTGACTGAGAGAGAGAGAGAGAATATATATATTTAACGATTATTCAATATAATTAAATTTAGACATTAATTAAATTCTGTTCATAGAATATCAGCATAATTAAGTGTTCATTAATAATCAGAGTAAACTTAGATTCTTTGCATATTTCAAATTCTATTTACTCCGTTAATAATAAACATACATATTTGAACTGGAAAATTGAATATAATTTTTAGCAAAATTTAGAAGAGAATTATTCGAGTTAAATAATTAAATTTTTTAAAAAAATTATTAAATTAAATTAAATTTTTGTTTGTTTTTAGTAAAGTTTTTAATAAACGAAGTTAAAAAACTTAAATTTTCAAAAACCACCATAAAACTAATAATAAATAATAAATAAATAATAATAAATAATAATTACATAAAATTAATAATAACTATCATAAATTATGACTTGTAAATTATTTTATGAATAATTTTTACGATTTTCAAAAATACTAGATTGATAAAAGAATTTTAGTTAAAAATACTAAAAAAATTAGATATTGGAAATGTTACAAATAATTACAGAAATTCAATTATTTTCAAAAGTTACAAAAATTCTTCACAGAGTTTCAATTATGTTCAAAAATTTAAAAACAATTCTCATCAAAAATAACAATTATTTTTATAAATAATAAAATACATAGTTAAAATTTAATTATTTTTAAAAGTTTTAATAAAATTCTTGACAAAATTCCACAAGAATTCAATAATTCAATTTTTAACAAACTTCTTGAAAATAATTTAATTATTTTCATAAGTAGTAATCAAATTTTTCACAGAAATTCAATTATTTAAAATACAAAAGTTAATAAAATTTTATCGAAAAATATCAATTATACAAAAATATTTCTATTAATAATTAAATTCGTTGTAAGAATTCAATTATTTATATAAACTTGAATAAAATTCATTGGAAGACTTAAATTATTTTCTAAATTAATAAAATTTTTCGCAAAAATTCAATTATTCTCAAAAATTAGAAAAATATATTTTCAAAATTTCAATTATATTTATGAATAAAAAATTCTTCATCTAAATTCAATTATATTTAAAAATTTTTAATAAAATTCTTGGCAAAATTTTATAGGAATTCAATTTTAATGAACTAATTCAAAATAATTCAATTATTTTCATAAGTAGTAATAAAATTTTCACAGGAGTCCAATTATTTAAAATACAAAATTTCATAAAATTTTTCGAAAAATATCAATTATAAAAAAATATTTTTATAAATAATAAAATTCTTCAGCGAAATTTAATTTCTTTTATCAACTTGAATAAAATTTTGTTATAAGAATTCAATTATTTATATAAACTTGTATAAAATTCATTGGAATAATTAAATTATTTTCAATATTAATAAAATTCTTCGCAAAAATTCAATTATGTTCAAAAATTTAAAAACAATTCTCGTCAAAATTACAATTATTTTTATAAATAATAAAATACTTCATTAAAATTCAATTATTTTAAAAAGTTTTAATAAAATTCTTGACGAAATTCCACAAAAATTTAATTATTCAGTTTTTAATAAACTTCTTTAAAATAATTCAATTATTTTCATAAGTAGTAATCAAATTTTTTACACAAATTCAATTATTTAAAGTACAAAATTTAATAAAATTTTTTCGAAAAATATCAATTATACAAAAATATTTCTATTAATAATAAAATTCGTTGTAAGAATTCAATTATTTATATAAACCTAAATAAAATTCATTGGAAAACTTAAATTATTTTCAAAATTAATAAAATTCTTCGCTAAAATTCAATTATTCTCAAAAATTAAAAAACAATTCTCGTCAAAATTACAATTATTTTTATAAATAATAAAATACTTCATTAAAATTCAATTACTTTTAAAAATTTGAATAAAATTCTTTGAAAAATTTTGTAGGAATTCAATTTTAATTAATTAATTCAAAATAATTCCATCATTTTCATAAGAAATAAAATTTTCACAGGAATTCAATTATTTAAAATACAAAATTTCATAAAATTTTTCGAAAAATATAAATTATTAAAAAAATTCTTCTTTAAAATTCAATTATTTTTATAAACTGGAATAAAATACTTTGTAAGAATTCCATTATTTATATAAATAATAAAATTCTTCACAAATATACAGTTATTTTTATAAGTTTGAATAAAATTCGTTGGAAGAACTAAATTATTTTCAAAATGTAATAAAATTCTTCGCAGAAATCCAATTGTGTTTAGAAATTAAGAAAAAAATTCTTGTTAAAATTGTAAGTAAAATATTCCAAGTAAATTCAATTTTTTATAAATATTAAAATTCTTCTCCAAAATTCAATTATTTTATAGAAATTTGAAGAAAATTAAAATTATTTTCATAAAACTCATCGCAGAATTTTAATTATTTTTTATACAATATATATTTTAATCAAATTCCTCGAAAAATGTAATTATTCTTAAAAATTTTTTTATTAAAATTTGTCAAAATAAATTCATATATTTAAAAATTTATTGATAAAATTCTTTATAAGAATTCAATTTTAACAAACATTCAATTCTTCAATAAATTATTTATTTTTCAATTTAAATAATTGAATTTTTCTAGAGTTTTTTAATAAAAATTTATTTAAAAATGAAATTACCGAATAATCGATTTATTATTTATGAAAGTAATTGAATTATTGCCACGAAATTTATTACATTTTCCTAAAATAATTTAATTTTTTTGAGAAAATTTACAGCTTGTAAAAATAATTGAATTCTTGCGAAGGATTTTTTTAGGATTTTTGTAAATAATTAACTTGTTCTGAAAAATGTTATGGTAATTTATAGTATTACAAAATTTTACAAATTCTTTATGTTTTGTAATAATATTCTTATAAGTTGTTCAATTTAAAAAGGTTTGAATTTGAATGTATGAAGAATTCTAATTTCCGCAGAAAAATAATAATGATTAAATATTTATTCAAAAAAGAAGTTATTGATGTTTTTGGTCTAGTAGGAAAAAAATAGGAAATAATGAACTCATTCTCCCATCTGCTTAGTTGAGTCATTATTCAATCATCGCAAATGATTAGCCCACTAAAGTTCAATTTATTTAATTCAAATGATTATTTAATCATGAAAATGTGTAGTCTGGGAGCAATAAAAATCGCCATTTGATATTTAAAATTAACACGATTTTTATTAAGTGCCATCATTAAATGCGAACGGGACGGTGAATAAAGGAAGATTGACACTCAATCTTCGGTAATGGAATTCAGCCATTAATCCAACGTCTCTCTCTCTCTATATATATATATATAGATACTTGGGATCGATTGAACGATACGGAAGGACATTGGGACTCGGTCTGTAGTCTTTTTTTCTCTCTTCTATTTAGAACTTGATATACTTCTTCTCCTTCTTGTAGAGAAAGAGTGACATAAAGCAGTCGAGACGAGTCATCGAGCCTATTCATTTCACGATTAGGCTCATCTCACTAAAGGAACCACTATCCTTAAAGGTACCAGCAGCAGGAGCAGCACGACTTTTCCCTGTCATTCTTGATTCCTGTATCGAGTGTATGTGTGTTTTTTTTTCTTTTTTTTTTCTAAAAGTCTCTGTGTGTGAGTGTAACATACGATCGAATGTTTTACGTGACGCGATTCCCCGAGACGCACACAGTGGATAAAGACGTGCTCGCTGTCACCCGCAGGGACATAGATGGAATGGAAAATTCAGAGCTTAGAAGATTTTCTTTTATTAGATTTATTGAATTCCCCATTCGGTTTTATTTCGTCAATTTTTTATTCATTGACATCAGTCGGGGAAAAATCACAATACAATATTGTGTAATTGATCTAACAAAGAAGTCTCTTCACTCTCTCTCTTTATTCTCTTTTTGACGCATGTAGGTAAACGATAGACACTTGACAAAAAAAAAAATTTTTGGCTCCAAAAAAGATTGAATTATACAGTCAATTGAAAAAAATTTACTTTATTATTTCTTTTCAAGAGGAATACTTTGATTAAAAGGGGAATAATAATAATAATAATAATAAGAATAATAATAATAATAATAATAATAATAATAATAATAATAATAATAATAATAATAATAATAATAATAATAATAATACTTCTTTGTCGAAAATCATTTTTGTGGGGATAAAATTGATGGGTGTTTAGAAAATGTTTTCTTTCCGAATTACAGAAAATCCTGATTTATGAAAATAAGGTGAAAAGGTAACAAAACATTTTTAGGTGAATTTAGCTAAAAGAATTCACCTTTTCAGACCTTTGTAATTTTTTATTTTAAAAACGAAATTTTATTTTTCAAGAAGCGAACATTTTTATCCCAAGGAATTTTTTTTTATATGCAAAAAATAAAGGGGAATTTTATTACAAAAAATTGATTTCAACTAAAACATAAATTTAAAATTAATTTTGATTAAAAAATTTGAAATTAGTTTCGATTAAAAAATTTAAATAACTTTAACGTTTTTGTTTGTGATTCGTTATTTGAAACCGTTGATTCGAATAACGAATCACAAACAAAAACTTAAGTTTGTTTGTTTAAAATTATTAAAATTTTTTAATCGAAACTAATTTTAAATTTTTAATCGAAACTAATTTTAAATTTTTAATCGAAACTAATTTTAAATTTTTAATCGAAACTAATTTTAAATTTTTAATCGAAACTAATTTTAAATTTCTAATCGAAACTAATTTTAAATTTTTCAATCGAAACTTATTTTTAAATTTACGTTTCAGTTAAACTTTGAAATAAACTTTTATTATAAAAATCCCTTCATTTTTCTCATATAAAAAAAAAATTCCTCTCGAAAAAAAATGTTTGCTTCTTGAAAAATAAAATTTCGTTTCTTCAAAGAAAAAGAAAATTTCTTCTCGTTGACAAAAAAAAAATCGCTCTCAGAGTTTGGAGAGGTTAGTAAAAATGTATTTTGGAACGAAAACGAGGAGAAATACAAAAGAATGATGGGGAGTTTTCTTGACACTCGGAATCCTGTAAAATAGTGACATGAGGATTTTACCCGTGACGACTAGCAGGTACCAGGGTTGGGCACGTAAAAATGACTTATCCTCGTCGACACATCGTAAAGAGCGAACGATTTATCATCGTCGACGTTACGCGCTACCCCTTGTTTTCTCGCAAATAAATATATAAATTCGCATTCGCGAAGCTCCTTTTTTTTCTTGCTTCTGACATCAGAATATTGGGAAATCTTATTTTCAGAGGCAAATAAATGTCTTAATTTTTGCCTTTTTTTGCTAAATTCAAATTATCATGGAAAAAAATTCGAGATTAAAGAGAGAAAAATATTTTTACTGAAAAGTAAAATAAATAATAAAAAATAATAATAAATAATAATAATAAATATTTTGACGAATTAAATATTTTGACGAATATTTTTCTTGACGCTTTTTTCTTAGAAAGAATTTTGTTGTTTGAAAAATAAAAATTTTTTCCCCTACAATTAATGTTTAAAGTTTTAAACATTTCAGTATTTTTCAAATAAAAATTTAAATGGATACTTTTTCGAATTACTTTTTAGAATTTTATTTACACTCGTTTTTTTACCCTTCGGTTGTTACATACGAAGATTTTCGCATTTAAAATAGTTAATTAATTACTAAATTAAATGTAATTAAAAAGAAATGTTTAAATTTTATTTAAAAATAAATGCAACTATTAATTAAAATTAATTGAAATTCAAAAGTGGTGAAGATATTCTCAACGCAGAAAAGGAATTTCTTTTTTGCAAAAAATGAACAAGTTGATTTTATTTTACCGATGAAAATTGACATTTCAAATAACGTGAAATTATATTTCGTGATTATTTAATGTCATAGAGTAGTTAATTCCCTCGGTGGGTTCTTTGTTAATCAACTAAAACAGTTAATTCCCTAAAAGGTTTACCTACGTAACTTCACTATGCACGTTTACTATAATACAATATACCTGAATTACAAATGCATTTTACTTCAAAATAGAGGCAAAATGAATATGTACTTAGAATTTTTTTTTCTCTTCAAATTTGAATTAGAAGAAAAAATGTTTATTCGTTTGAATAATTATTAACTGAACCAGATATTCTTTATTTGAGTTAAATAAAAGTATATTTGTCTCGGAGCCAAATAGGTTATTTATTCGTTTAGAATGAAAATTTTATTGTCCGTAAATGAAACTTTTATTTGAACCAAAAGAAATTTTCTTTAGGGAAGAATTCGACAAAAAGAATCGAAAAAAAAGTTGGTCCAATGTGTCATATTTTCGTTTTTTTTGTTGTTAAAAAGTTAAATTAAATTTTTAATTATTTTTTGTAGAAGTGAAAGGAATTTAATTTTATACATTCTGAACAATTTAAAGTTATATTTGAATAAAAACTATAATTTTTTGTGAATAATAAATGGTTTAAGCAAGAGAATCTAAAATTTAACAAATGCTTCTCATTGATAGAAAATTTTATTTTTAATTCAAATGCAATTTTTAATGATTTTAAATGTTAAAAAATTAAATTCTTTTACCTTTCCAGCAAGACGATTTTACAATTTAATTTCTGTTTTTCTTTTAAATTACAAAATTATGAAATTGGATTAAATATATGATTGAAAATATTGAAAATATTGATTTTTAGAAATTTAAAAGCTAAGTTTCATTTTTAAATTTATGTTTAAAGATTTTTCATTAAAAATTTTGACAATTCAATTATCTTTTAAATCTACAATAAAAATTCTTCAAAAGTTAATTTACAAAAATTCTAACAAAGTACTAGAAATAAATAGATTATTTTCAATTAAATTCTACAAAATTTTAACTTAATTGAAACACAATTTTTGGAATTACTTGTTTTTAGTTATTTTTCGCATTATAAAAATGAAAATAAGTTGCACTTTTTTACTAGAAATTGTGGTTTTTTGTTGCAATTGTTTGAAACAAAATACAATTTCTAAAGTCAATTATATTTTATACAATTTTTAACTAAACGTCATCTTTTAATCGGCGAATTTAAATAATTTTTGAAAAGTCTTCTAGACTTCAATTATTTGAATAAATAAACTCAATTTTTTTTAATAATAATTGTGACTCTTCGTAGTTTTTTTCTCAAGTTATTAAGGCGTAATATTTTCAAAAAATAATAAAAAAATTCTGACAATTAGTTTTTAAAAAATATTTTAAAATAATTTTCCAACGAAAATAGTTTTTGAATTTTGAAAAATTTCTAAACAATTAAAATTTGATTAAATTTTTCAAAAATATGTGAATTTTTTAAAAATAAAAATGATGTAATGTTTGAAGAATTTGAATTATAAACAGGACTATGATTTCTCAAAAATTCTAATAAGTCCAAAAAGTAAATTTTGAATCATAAAAAAATGATTGCGAAACAATTCGAATAATTAGTTATTAACAAAATTTTAATGTAATTTTTCGAAAATATTTGTATTTCTTAAAAGAATTTTTGTACTATTTAAAAAAAATTGTATAAAATAAAAAATTTGAATTTTTTAATGTGTTTTATTTCTAAATTTTAAACACTATATTTTTCTCCAAAAAGGTTAAAAATAATTCTAAAAAGTTATTAATTTTCGAAATACGTGATTAAAAGTATTGAAAATATTGATTTTTAAAAAAATTAGAAGCTTATTTTCATTTTTAAATTTACTTTTAAAGATTTTTCAAGTAAATTTTTCGGTAATTCAATGATTTTCAAAATCTGCAATAAAATTGCTTTAAAAGTTGATTTTCAAAAATTGTAACAATTGTATTGTTAAAAAAAATTTCGAAACTCTCAAACAATAAAGACCCTTAATTTCTGAACGTTCAAATGAACGAAATTTGGTATATTTCTTCAAAAAATTAAATTTTTATTGCAATTATTTTGCGTAACTATCGAAAAAATTAATTATTGATTTTTTAAAGGCAAAAATTTTAGTTTTTAAAATTTTTTTATGATCAGTATTCAAAATCAGATCAGATTAAAATACCTTCAATAAAAAATATTTCGTTTATTTGAACATTTAAAACTTGGGGATTATGAAAAATTCTGTACTCGTTAGGCTCTGTTTCTAAAATTCTTCTCTCACTGTGAATTTTTATTTACAAAAGGAAATTTGGAATAATTAATAATAAATAATAATAATAATAATAATAATAATAATAATAATAATAATAATAATAATAATAATAATAATAATAATAATAATAATAATAATAATAATTATTATTATTATTATTAATAATAATTAATAATATAATAATTAATAATAATTAATAATATAATAATTAATAATAATTAATAATTAATAATTAATTTCCAAGAATTGTAATATTTCCATAGAAGGCAAAGAATTTTTGTAGAGATACAAGAAGAATAATTTTAATTTCCAATAGATTTTAACTAATAAAGGGGGGAAGAGTATTAAAAAAAAATGTCAACAAAATTAAAAAAACGCTTACGTAATAAACTCTGGAACCGCCCCCCCTTTTAATATGGGGCAATAAATTATCCCTTCATTCCAAAGATTATTGAACAGTCAAGATAAGATATATAGTATCAGTGTCTCTTAATATGATTTTCAACTCAATATATTATGCAAATTCTTATCACAACGTGACTAGTGGCGGCGCCCTGCGGCCATTACGGGCGCTCTTACTGGTCTGGATAGGGTCAAAGGCTGCAGGTGGTACATTGTGAAAGATGGTAATAAACGGATCTTCTATATACGAGTCTATATATATACACGCAGACTTACATTATATATAAATATCCAATAAGATTGTTCTCAATGCAAGAGAATCGACTTCATTTTAACGCAAGTAATGTACGTTTATACCAATTCGTCCCGCATCGTCTTCTTACGATAAAATTACCGCCTGGAATTGAGTTTCTAACTACATAAGTATGTGAAAAACGTGGCAGATGTTCCTTCAATTCGCAGCTTTTTCTTTCTTTTTTTTTCATTTAATTTAAAAAAGAACTTATTTCGAAGAAAATAAGTCAGATGTGGAGAAAAAAAGTTCTCTTAGGAATTTTTTTTTTTCATCTATATTGAAGGTGGGAAAATTAGGTGTAATTTTATAGACGACAAATGGAAAATATAATCTGAGAGAAAAGGGAATGGAAATTTTTAACTTTTATAAAAATAGGAAAACTTTTTAGAAAAAAATTAAATTAAACAAAAAAAAATTTAATTTAAAATTTTTAAATTTTTTTATTAACTAAACATTAAAAAATAAAGTATAGAAAAAAATATTTTATACGTATTTATAATTACAATAGCAGGAAAATTAGGCAATTTTTACCTCTATAAAGGCAAAAAAATTTTCAGGTGATGAATGACAAAATTTCCATGGCACATTAAAAGAAAAATTTTGTCAGTTATAGTAGATTTTGAAAATAATTGAATTACCGAAAAATTACATGAGAAATCTCTAAAGGCAAATTAAAAAATGAAAATTAGCTTCTAATTTTTTAAAAATCAATATTTGCAAAACTTTTAATCACGTATTTCGAAAATTAATAACATTTTAAAATTATTTTCAACCTTTTTGGAGCTCTGTAAAAAGAAAGTTCTAAATTAGAGCTAATTTTGGTACTAAAATAGAACCAAATTACGATTTAGTACCAAAATTGGTACTAAATTAATACCTTTCTTTTTTCAGTGAGAAAGAAATTGTGTTTAAAATTTTGAAATAAAATTCATTAAAAAATTCAAATATTTTATTTTATACATATTTGTATATTTTATACAAGTTTTTAAATAATACAAAAATTCTTTTAAGAAATATAATTATTTTCGAAAAATTACATTAAAATTTTGTAAATGATTAATTATTAGAATTATTTTGTAATCATTTTTTTTAAGATTCAAAATTTACTTTTTAAACTTATTAGAATTTTTTAAGAAATCAAGGTTCTGGTTAAAATTAAAATTCTTCAAAAATTACATGATTTTTATTTTTCAAAAATTCAATTATTTTTCAAAGATGTAACATAATTTTAATTGTTTGGAAATTTTTCAAAATTAAAAAACTAATTGTCGTTGGAAAATTATTTAAAAATATTTTTTAAAAACTAACTGTAAGAATTTCTTTATAATTGTTTGAAAATATAATACTTTAATAACCTTATTTATTTAAATAATTAAATTCTAGAGGATTTTTCGAAAATTATTTAAATTCATGAATTAAAAAATGATGTTTTGTTGAAAATTGTATAAAACACAATTGAATTCAGAAATTGTATTTTGTTTCAAACAATTGCAACAAAAAACCACAATTTCTAGTAAAAAAAATGCAACTTATTTTCATTTTTATAATGCGAAAAATAACTAAAAACAAATATTCCAAAAATTGTGTTTGAATTTAGTTAAAATTTTGTAGAATTTAATTGAAAATAATTTATTTACTTCTAGTACTTTGTTAGAATTTTTGTAAATTAACTTTTGAAGAATTTTTATTGTAGATTTAAAAAATAATAGAATTGTCAAAATTTTTAATGAAAAATCTTTAAACATAAATTTAAAAATGAAACTTAGCTTTTAATTTTCTAAAAATCAATATTTTCAATATTTTTAATCATATAATCAAAGATGTAACAAAATTTTAATTGTTTGGAAATTTTTCAAAATTCAAAAACTATTGTCGTTGGAAAATTATTTTGAAATATTTTTTAAAAACTAATTGTCAGAATTTCTTTATAATTTTTTGAAAATATTACGCCTTAATAACTTGAGAAAAGAAACTACGAAGAGTCGCAATTATTATAAAAAAAATTGAGTTTATTTATTCAAATAATTGAAGTCTAGAAGACTTTTCAAAAATTATTTAAATTCGCCGATTAAAAGATGACGTTTAGTTGAAAATTGTATAAAATATAATTGACTTTAGAAATTGTATTTTGTTCCAAACATTAAAAAACAAAAACATAATACCACAATTTTTTAAAAAGGTGAAACTTTTTTTTATTATGTAAAATTTAATTGAAAATAATTAATATCTTTCAAGGATTTTGTCACAATTTTTCAAATTCAACTGTGAAAGAAATTTAATGTCAGTAAAAAAAAATAAATCAAATGACAATTTCACGATTTTCTGGCTTTTCATGACTTTTTACTGGCTTTTCATGACTTCTTAGTTGTTACAAATTAAATTTTAAAATCGTCTTGGTGGAAAGGTGAAGAATTTAATTTTAAATATTGAAAACGATTAAAAGTTGCATGTAGATAAAAATGCCAATTTTCTGTCAATGAGAAACATTTGTTAAATTTTAGGTTATGTTACTTAACTCATTTATTATTGACAAAAAATTATAGTTCTAATTCAAATATAACTTTAATTGGTTCAAAATGTAGAAAATTTAATTCCTCACGCTTCTACCAAAATGAATTTAAAATATAATTTGATTTTTTTTAAATTAACAAAAGACCAAAAAAAACGAAAATATGACATTATAGACTAACTTTTGCTTCGATTGCTGTTCGTCGGATTCTTTCTTAAATAAAATTTCATATGATTTAAATAAAATTAAATTCCTTTTACCGCTCTACCAAAAGGAATTTAAAATTTACATTTTAACCAAAAGAAGTCAGCTCTAATTTAGAACCTTTTTTTTAACAATACAATTTGTTGCCAAATTTCATGACCGCCAGTCGTGAATTTTTGCAACAATGATAATAAAGATATTGTAATGTTATTAAACAGCTTTTAAATTTTTATCAAAACCTTTCGAGTTTTATTATTTATATCTAATTGTAAGAATATTTCTAGTAACGAGTGAAAAAAGAAGTTATCAGTCAGACCCAATTTTGAGAAATATTGAATAGATAAAATAGAGAAATGGTAAATTTTAGTCTTTTTTACCAACTGCAATAGAGGGAAATTTCTAATTCCTTGGATCCGTTAATATCTCGTATAGTTTACAATGAAGGAAAAAGTTATTTGATTCAAATAACCGATTATTTGACTATTATCGAATAAATATTTATTTGAATCAAATAAATTGTCTTTGAATTAAATATTTCAGTATTTGGAACAAATTACATTATTTAATTGATTAAAATAAAAATTATTTGGTTCAAGTAAATATTTATTTGATAATAGTCAAATAATCGGTTATTTGAATCAAATAAAATTTTTTTCAATGTAATAGAGAGTATTGTATCGTATAGTAAAGTAGAGAGTACTCTCTAAATCTGAATTAGTAGAATTCTACTAAGAATTAGTAAAATTTTACTAATTTTTAGTAGTTTTCATGAACGACTTTTCACCTTTTTAATTAGTAGAATATTAGTAATTTTTAGTAAAATTCTACTATTGTTTTAGTAGAATTCTACTAATTGAAAGTCACTTTTTCGCTAAATGAATCAGTGAAACTGTTTTATCGACTATTAATAAAACAGTTCTACTAATTGTTAGTAGAATTCTACTAATCAATTAGTAACGCTCTACTAACAATTAGTAGAATTCTACTAATCAATTAGTAACGCTCTACTAACAATTAGTAGAATTCTACTAATCAATTAGTAACGCTCTACTAACAATTAGTAGAATTCTACTAATCAATTAGTAACGCTCTACTAACAATTAGTAAAATTCTACTAATTGTTAGTAGAATTATTACTAAATCATTTAGTGGACGACTTTTCACTATTTCATTAGTAACTTTCTACTAATTCAGATATAGAGAGTATTATACCGTGAAGTATAATAGAGAGTATTATACCGTGAAGTATAGTAGAGAGTATTATACCGTATAGTAAAGTATAGTAATAGTTACCATTACATTCGAGTTAAAGTCGAGCAAACGAAGTGAACTCCTTGGCAAATTTTCAGTGTCAGTAGTAAAAGTGTCTCTCTATATATATATATATATATATATATATATATATATATATATATATATATATATATATATATATATATATATATATTTGTTTGAGGAAGAACAATAAATGGTTGTTTGGTATTTTTTCCGCTCAATTCAAGGGAGAGATCTCATTTTCCAGTTCCTCGTTGGAAAGTAAATTTATGTCCTTCCAGAGAAGACGAGTCATCTTCTCTCATACAGCTTCGAGCCATTTGCCAAACTCTCGACAGACTTTTCAAACTTAGTCTACCTTCGTTTACTGACAAAACCCCTTTTCTCTCTCCTTCTCTCTCTCTCTCACACACTCTTTCTCTCTATTTCTCTCTTTCCCTCTAGTTGCCCTCTTCCATTCTCGTAAAGACGCCAGTAAGCAACCACCTCGAGGTTCGACCGCTAGAGTACACCTCAAAAGTAAAGGTAAAGGTTCTCTCTCTCTCTCTCTCTTTTCTTCTTTCTTTCTCTTGCACTCCACTTTGTCTCCTCCTGCCTTCTCCCTCTTGTGTATAGTAGTCAAATTCTCCATTCCTTCCTTCCTGTTTCCTTCCTCAGTGTTCCTTTTGCTTTTCCGATGCGCGCCATGCTTCTCTCTAGAGGATCATCGTTCACAAGCTACCCTCTCTGCCTGGCGATATTCAACGATGAGAAAGAGAGAGAGAGAGAAAGATAGAGAGAGAAATATATATATAGAGAGAGAAATATATAGAGAGAGAAAGATAGAGAGAGAAATATATATATATATAGAGAGAGAAATATATATATAGAGAGAGAAATATATAGAGAGAGAAAGATAGAGAGAGAAATATATATATAGAGAGAGAAATATATAGAGAGAGAGAGAAATATATAGAGAGAGAAAGATAGAGAGAGAGAGAGAGAAAGATAGAGAGAGAGAGAAAGATAGAGAGAGAAATATATAGAGAGAGAGAAAGATAGAGAGAGAAATATATATATAGAGAGAGAGAAAGAGAGAAATAGAGAGAGAGAGAGAAATTGAGAGAAAGAAAGAGAGGGAGAGAGAGAGAAACCTTTATGACTTACGAGGGAAAAGGGGAAGGCAGGCAGGCAGCTTTCACGTAGCCCGCTCGCCTACTTTGCTTTTCACGAGCGAGCGCGAGTCGAAAGGAACGAGAGAAATACGCACACGAGAGATAGCAGCAGAACCAAAAGCAAGCTCCCGGGGATTATACACCCGGAGAACTTTGTTAGCCTAATTTATCGAGGAGTTTAGGAACGAATTATTAATGTGCAAAATCGCTATGCGCGCACGACGATCGCCTCGCCGAGGATACAAAGCAGCATCCACCACCTTAAGAGATAAAACGTGTATTAATAGTAGTTTGGGGAAAAAAAGGAAGATTAAATTAAAAGCGACGATGACGATAGCTGAAGTCGTTAAGGCGCATTGTACTGCGCTCGTAAATTTTGCGTCGATGGTTCGAGTCTCCTCTCAAGTAGAAAACATTTTTTTTTTCCTCTTCTTTGCAACTTTACATTGCATCAATATATGAGCATCAATTTATTTTCCAAAATATTGAAAGTAGGAATATAAAAATTCGAAATTGAGGGAAAAAAAATTGCAAATGGAAAAAAATAATAAGAATGCTAAAAAAGTTTTCTTTACCCGAGACAATAGAATGGTATATATTCCCATGTATTTTTGCCCGCTGAATCCGAATCCAAAGTCAGAATTAACAAACTTGCTCAAAACTTTGCGATAAACTCGAAAACTGACACGAAAAACGGAATTAAAATGAAAAAAATTGGAATTGAATTTTAAAACATAACTAGTATTAGTTTCAATGTATTTTTTGCCTGATGAATCCGAATCCGAAGTCAGAATTAACAGATTTTCTCAAAACCTTGCGATAAACTTAAAAACTGACACGGAAAACGAAATTAAAACCAAAAAAATTAGAAACAAATTTTAAAACATAACTAGTATTAGTTTCTATGTATTTTTTACCCGATAAATCCGAATCCGAAGTAAAAATTAACAGATTTGCTCAAAATTTGGAAATAAACTCAAAACACGAAATTAAAATAAAATAATTAGATACAAAAGTTATAACATAACTTGAATATTTCTTTATATTTTTTCCCGCTGAATCCGAATTCAAAATCAGAATTGATAGATTTTTCTCAAAATTTTTGATATAAACACAAAATATGATTCGAAATACCGAATTAGAATTAAAAAAAAAATTTTTTAACTTTTAACACTTTACTTGTATATATAAATGCATTTTTTTCCGCTGAATCCCGAATTTTTCCCGAATCAAAAGTAAGAATTGAGAGAACCGCTCAGAATTTTGAATCAAACTCAAAAAACGACTCAAACGAAACTAAAATAAAAGAAATTTCTTTTATAACACTACAGTAGTATATTTCTATGTATTTCTTCCTTCTTTATCCGAATTTAAAGTCAAAATTGAAAAAATTTTGAATTATACTCCAAAATCGACTCAAAACAGCGAATTAAAATGAAAAAAATACCTTTTTTGTATAACACTACAATAATATATTTTCAGGCATTTATTCATGCTAAATCTGAATTTGAAGTCTAAATTGACAAAATTATTCAAAATTTTGAGACAAACTCAAAAAATGACTCAAAAAAACTAAACTGAAATAAAAAAAATTTTAGAACACTACACTTGTATATTTTTATGTATTTTTTTCGATGAATCCGAATTCAAAATCCGAATTTTAAAATTGTCTCAAAATTTTGAGATATTCAAAAAAATCTGCTACGAAAAAAAATTAAAGTCAAGAGATTCACAGTTTTCTTGCTATTTTATTTGTTTTTGTATCCTTTTTTTTGAGTTGATCTCAAAATTTTAAGCAAATCTCTCAATTTTGATTTTAAATTTGAATTCAGCAAAAAAAAATTCAAAGAAATTATAATAACAGTAGTCTTAAAAACATTTTTCTTCTTTTTATTTTAATTCTGTTTTTTGAGTTTTTTTTTTTATTATCTCAAAGTTTGGACTAATTCGGTCAATTTTGACTTCAAATTCGGATTAAACGGGAAAAAATACATAGGAATATACTACTGCAGTGTTATGAAAATTTTTTCGATTTTAATTCGGTTTTTTGAGTATTTTTTGAAATTATCTTAAAATTTTGACCAATTCGGTCAATTTTGACTTCAAATTCGGATTTAATTGAAAAAATACATAGGAATAAACTACAGCAGTGTAGTAAACAAAATTTATGGTTAAAATTGGTTTTTTGAATCGATTTTTGAGTTTATCTCAAAATTTTAAGCAAATCTGTAATTTCTGACTTCGAATTCGGATTCGACTTGAAAAAATGCATGAAAACATACTATTGTAGTGTCATAAAAAATTGCTTTACTTTTTTGTTTTTAATTTAGTTTTTTGAGTCGATTTTTAAATATAACTCAAAATAGGAACCAATTTGACAATTCTGACTTCGGATTTGGATTCGACATCAAAAAATGCATAAAACTGTACTATGGTAGTGACATAAAAAAAATTTTCTTTTTTTTTGTGCCTGTGTAATTATTATTTTATTAATATAATTAATTTTATTAATTATTATAGTGACAACAATTTTACAAGTAATAGAGTTATCATACTCTCTAAATTTCAATTAGTAAAAAATACCTGGAAATGTACTATTTCAGTTTCTCGGACAAAAAACTTTTGTTTTGTGTGCCTGTGCAATTATTATTTCTACTAGTAAAAAGTGTTATTACTGTAATTAAAATAGTGTCAACAATTTTAATAGTAATAGTTTTCATTGTCTCTAAATTTGAATTAGTAAAAATGTTTACTATTTTGAATTAGTGACTGACTTTTTGCTTTTGATTTAGTAAATTTTACTAACAAATAGTAATTTCTACTAATTTATTAATAAAATTTACTACTAAACAGTAGTTTCTAAGAATTTATTTGTAAAATTTACTAATTCAAAAGCAGAAAGTCAGTATCTAATTCAAATTAGTAAATTTTTTTACTAATTTGACTTTTTGCTTTTGAATTAGTAAATTTTACTAATAAATTAGTAGATTACTTATTAGTAAATATTTAATATTTATTAGTAAAATTTACTAATTCAAAAAATCAGTCACTAATTAAAATTAGTAAATATTTTTTATGAATTCAAATTTAGAGAATAATAGTAATAATAATAATAATGATAATAATAATAATAATAATAATAATAATAAACATATAATTTAGATAATTTCAGTAATCGTCGTAATAATGACGATAGCAGTTGAAAATAGAATATAATAAGGAAAAGCGAAGAGTAGAGTTATAAATTTATAGACAGGAGAAATCTTGCGCTCGAAATATGGAGAATATTATGCTATGACAAAGAACACACGCATGGCGCAGACGCTTTCATCCGCTCGACCCTTCAATTCCTGTTTGCGGAAACTGTCCTGTCTCGGCGACAACTGTATTCCTTCAACTTCCCGTCGCTTCTATTGCCCGCTATAAAACTGCAGTAAGACATTCGATAAAAGCTAAATGATCAATTTTCCTTCTTATTTTCGAGACAACAATACACTCCAGTTCCATCTTAAAGGGCCTGTAAAACTTTCATCCCTATTGCATTATTTCCTTTTCCCTCTTTTCCCTCTGACATTCGTACATCTTTCTCTCCACGTAGGAAAATATGGAAAAATTATTTTCATATTAGAGTGAAAAATAGTTTTCCGACTTTTTAAATTTGCGGAAAAATTCAAAAAAATTATTGTGTTTTTCAGAAATTTGTATTTAAAAAAAAAAAATGTAATTCTACAGAATTATAATTGTAACTTGTAATTTTAAATTACAAGTTCCATTATTGAATATAAAAAGTGGAAATACAAACCATAATAAAATATTAGACGATATTTTCAATTGACGGCAGGCAGAATATTCAATAATTATAACGATAGTTTTATTTTGGCAATAATTTTAATAATTAACGATGATTTTATAATTCCATTTAGAGCAGTAAATTTTTTCGAGAGTCTAATTTCAAATTATCGAATTTCTATAAAACTTTTACACTGTTAGAAAAGAATTGAAAATTCAACAACTTTTCAATTACACGGGTTATTGAATTTGAATTCAATTCAGGTTGAATTGAAAATTAAAGAACTTGAAATGAATAGTCATTAACTTGTAATTGAAAAATACAGGCAGTTGTTGAAAATTCAATACTGTTATTGAAAAAATGAATATCTATTGATTCGTAATTGAAAAATACAGATGCAGTTATTGTAAATTCAACACTGTTATTGAAAATTCATTACTGTTATTGAAAATTCAATACTGTTATTGAATATTCATTACTGTTATTGAAAAATCAATAAACTGAAGATATATTTCTCTTTCTGAAATGTTTGGCACATCTGGTTTGTCCAAAGTTGACCGCAGCTAAGGGTCTCGCCTTGCAAGAGATTCTATTTTATGACTTTTCAAATACCAGTTTTTTTATCATAGGTTTATTTAGACTAAAACTTTGTGAAATTTTTCGAATAAAGAAATGTTTGGAAATTTTCCACAATTTCTTAGAAGTTTTTGTCAAAAAGGTCCTTTTAGCGTCAGTTGCTTTACAGCATTTTCCAGAGGAACTACATCCGCGCGTGAAAGTCTTCTTGTTTTTACAGTGTTTTTAATATAAAATGAGTGTTTAAAAATTAATTCAAAATTAAATAAATATTATAATATATAATAATATTATTTTTTAATTATTGAACAATAGTGAACAGCAATAGTGAATTTTTTAATCTACTTGTGTGTATTATCAGTTAATTTTGACGAATTGTAATATCTAGGAATAAGTAATTTTATTGTTAGTGTGTGTTATAATTTATATAAATTGACACTATTTTATTATTGTTCTTCATAATGATTTATTATAGTTTGTGAAAAATATTTTGTGAAATAGTTTTGTAATCAAACATATAATGTGAAATAAAAAGAATCTCTATAAGCTACAATTATTTTCTTCAATCTTGGTAAATATACGTCATTAATTGTAATAAAAAAGAAATTCTTAAATTATTAGTAGTTTCTTTCCACAAAAAAATTTTTGCAGTGTATGTACACACAATACTGGTCAAACTTATTTAATTTTCATTTCAATGGTATTGAATTTTCAATTCTATGTTATTAAATTTCCAATTCTACGTTACTGAACTTTCAATTCCATGTTATTGAATTTTCAATTCCACATTATTGAATTTTCAATTCCACATTATTGGATTTTCAATTCTACGTTATTGAATTCTCAATTCTATGTTATTGAATTTTCATTTCCATGTTATTGAATTTCCAACTACAGTTGTTATTGAATATTCAACTCAATGTTATTGAAAATTCAGTAACGCGTATTGATATGGACTTCACTTACATGTTATTGAAAATTCAACTATATATTTCTAACAGTGTAAAAACCAGAATTATCACATTACCAATATTTTACAATGCAGAATCTTTATTTAAGCAAAGTTTTAATTAACAAAATCTCCACTTCGACAAAGTTTTAATAAAGATAATTTCTATTTGAACGAGTTTTCATTTAGACTGCGCGATTTCTCATTTATATATAGAGAATAATTTTTCAGTGAGCCAAATTTTCAGAATGTCAGAAATCAGAATTTACACTTCAGTGAGTTTTCATTTCGTCGAATTATTTAATTACGAAAAATTTCATTATGATCAATTTTCAAATTGACGATGTTTTCTAAGATGGAAATTATAACAATTATTTTTTTTATGAACAAAGAGAAATTTTATTTTCAAATCGAAAACATTCAAACGATTCAATCGGGGAAATTTGGAAAAAAATCGAGAATATTTGTGATTTTTTTTCAATTCGCCTAAATAAAAAAATACTTTTTTTTGTCGATTGTCGATTTTCAATTTTACGGAAAGAAAAAAAAAAATAGGAGAATGAAATAAAAATCCAGTGACTTATCCTTTGGGGATTTATTGACAATGATTTTCTTTTGTTCCCACAGAACACACATGGTTACATGGCGTTTATATAAAAAATACATATCTCGTTTTGAAATTTTTACGAACACCCGTCAATGGAATTCCCCTGCTGAATAACGCAAGACTATCTTGGCACGCGACACATTTACCGAATTCCGTTTAAATCGGGGTCTATATTCTCAAATGAAAATAAAAGTTTCTCCACACGTCTATATGTGTATATATATATATATTGTCAAAGACGTTACGAAAGGAAGAAAGTTGTTCGGCACTTTACACCCGCAATAAAAAAAAATATGCCATCCACTTTTTTTTTCTTCTCTTTTCTATAATATCTTTATGCTCTATTCGGCACGTCGACGAAAAGCAGATACACATTTTTACGAGCAGTGTTTTCATAAATGCAAAATGTCAGGCGTCGGATCGACTGCAGAAGCAATATGATAAAATTCGCCTCTTTATTTCACTTTTCCAAAAAAATGGGTGAAAACTGGAAATCACCAAAGAAAAATGCACATTGAAATGAAATTAATAAAAGACGAATAAATTTTCTATTTCATTGCAAGTTTATCTTATTATTTTTTTCGATATTTTTTTCGATATTTTTTTCGATATTTTTTTCGATATTTTTATTCGATATCTATAGGAAAAGTGAATATTCAATTTGAATATTATATTGAAAGTTGTTATACCTATTTTACGAGAGTCGTGCGTGTTCGAAGTGTCAATTTACGACATATTTAGCAACCATGTACATAACCGTAAAATGAATAGCTAAAAAATCGTGTATAGAAAAAAAATTACAATAAAAAATTACAATAAATAAAAAAATTACAATCAATATTTTTAAACTCCCAGTATTTATAAAATTTTACTGTCAAAGTCTTTCGGTTTTTTTTTAAATCGGACGTTTGAATCGAAATTCCGATCCGAATTTTTAGAAAAGTATTTTATGAGGCTGCAGTCCACAACGTTTTTAGAAACGAATACAAAAAAAATAATTGGACGGTACTTTTATTTTTGATTGTAAATAATGTTATTTTTTGATAATTAAATCCTTATTAACAACACAATAAAACGTGAGGTGTTAAAATAACACCAGAATGAATTACAATAATCTGCAACAGTTTACTGTCTGTAGAATAAAATTAACACTAAAAAGGATTAAAATAATCCTAATAATAATTATTAATAATAATTAATAATAATTAATAATAATTATTTTTAACTATGAATGAAATTTTATTTTAAATAAAACACCAAAGTCAACGATTTGGAAAAATTCAACAAATTTAGCTTCTCTGGGGAGAATAGTAAGTTAGTTACCAACTTAGTTACCACGGTAAATCGTTAGGTATTAAAATAACACCAAAATAGATTAAAATAACACTAAATTGGATTATTTTAATCCCTTTTGGTGTTATTTTAATACCTAACGATTTACCGTGACTATAACTAACTTAGTAACACAATTACTAAATATAATTGTGTTCGAAAATTTAAAAAAATTCTCGTCAAAATTTCAATCCTCTTTATAGATAATAAAATTCTTCTCTGATATTCAATTATTTTACAAAATTTAAATCAAATTCTTATCAAAACTCCAATTATTTTCAAAAGTTTTCAAAAAATTTTTAATTTTAAATAAACTTTCAATATCTAGTATTTCAATAAAATTTTCCAAAAGAATTCTAATATTGAAAAAAATTTCAATACAATTCTACGCAAAAATTCAATTATTTTCAAAAAATAGTAAAAATTTTACAGCAATTCAATTGTTTACAAATTTTTTTATACAATTCTTCGCAATAATTCAATTGTTGATAACATTTTTTATGAGAATGTAATTTTAACAAACATAAAGTTAATAGTAAATTAATTAATTAAAATTAATAGTAATTAATAGTAAAAATTTTACAGCAATTCAATTGTTTACAAATTTTTTTATACATTTCTTCACAATAATTCAATTGTTGATAACATTTTTTATGAGAATGTAATTTCAACAAACATAAAATTTATTTTATTTTATTTTATCTTATTTCTGTATTTAAATAATTGAATTCTTGTAGAATTACTTATAAATATAGGTTTAAAAATGAATTTCAGTTAAAATGTTAGATTATAAGTATGAAAAGCATTATAACGTGGATTTTTAGAAATAATTAAATTTTCAAAATGTTTCAAAATAAAATCATTAAAATTCCTAATCTCTTATATTTTTTACAGAAAATTCTGTAAAATTAATTCTATTTCAAAAATTAATAGGATTTTAATTGAAATTATTTCAAGTTCTTTGACAAAATTTCAATTATTTTCAAATAAAGTTTTCTAAAAATTCATATTTTCAATACCTACTATTTCAATAAAATTTTCTAAAAGAGTTCTATTATTAAAAAAATTTCAATAGAATTCTATACAAACATTCTGTTATTTTCATAAATAATAAAAGTTTTTACAGGAATTAAATTATTTACAAATTTTTTTATAAATTTCTTTGCAAAAATTCAATTATTTTCATAGATAATAAAACTCATTTCAGAATTTCAATTATTTTTAATGCAATTTTAATCAAATTCCTCGAAAAATGTAATTATTCTTAAAAGTCCTATTAAAAATTCGTCCAAAGAATTTAATGATTTAAAAAGTTTGTTGATGACATTTTTCATGAGAAATTAATTTCAAGAAACATGAAATTAATAAATTATTTTTTTCTATTTAAATAATTCATTTATCGTATAGAATTTACTAATAAAAATGGTTTTGAAAATGAATTTCAGTTAAAATTGTAGATTATAAGTATTAAAAACATTATAACATGGACTTTTAGATATATTTAAATTTCGAAAAAGTTTCAAACTAAAATCGTTGAAATTCTTTATTTTTTTTTATATTTTTGCCCAAAAATTCTGTATAATTAATTTTTTTTAAAAGATTAATAGGCTTTTTATTGAAATTATTTCAAGTTTCTATTTTTTAATATATATTTTATTAGAGAATTTTCAAATAATTAAAATTTTGTAAAATTGAATTGTAAACGAATAAATTTGAAAATTCTCATAAAACTCATCGCAGCAATTGAATTCCTTTAAAAAAAGTAATTACGTTTATGCAAGTTTGAATAAAATTCGACAAAAGAATTGAATTATTAAAAAATTTGTTACTAAAATTCTTTATGAAAATTTTATTTTGTGAAACATTCAATTATTTAATAAATTATTTACTCTTGCATTTAAATAATTAAATTCTTGTAGAATTTTTTAATAAAAATTAATTTTCATTTCCTAAAAATGAATTTCAGTAAAAATTTGAGATTATAATTGAATATTAAAAGAAATATCGACTGAACATTTTTGAAATAATTGAATTTTGAAATTATTTTTGAAAAAGTTTAATTGAATTTTTTTGAATTTTATTTGAAGTTTTTATTTTCTGATATCCATTTAATTAAAGAATTTAGTAATAACATATTCCTAAAGTTTCGAACGTTCAAATGAACGAAAGTATTTTTTTCACTTTTTCTAATTTGTATTTCTTTACAAAAAAAAATTGTTTTTAGATTTAAACATATTAATTCTAAACTAAGTAATGTTTAATTTAAATTATTTTTCTTTTTTAGACAGTAATTTTCAAAAATACTTGAGGTGAAAAAAAATTTCGTTCATTTGAACATTCGAAACTTTAGCCACATGTAATAACTGAAATTTCGTGAAATTAATTAATTTATTATTATTAAAAATAATAGATGTAAAGTAAAATCGTAGTTAAAATTTTTAGAAAATAATAATTTAATTTGAAATAATGAAAATAATTTTGACGAAGTATAATATTCTTTATAATATAAAATAATGATTTTATGACTTGGTCATCTTTAATTATTATAATGTTTCATAGTTATAAAAAAATGTATTAAACTAAAATTTTATTCATTGTGAAAAATAACGCCAAATTTGATTAATTTAATCTTTTTTGGTGTTAATTTAATTTGTAACACTTTTTAATACCTCACGATTTACTGTGTTAACAGATTTCTTAAAAATTAAGGCAAATGAAAATTAGAGATGAATTATATATGAAAAAAACTCTTTTTTTAATTTTTCGTTTTTAAAAACGTTGCGGACTTCAACTTCGTAGTATTTTAACTTCTTTCTTTTTCGAAAATTTATGCGCATTTTTTTACCCCCATTAATCAATTTTTTAGCTGCATTTTTCAAACCGGGATTAAGCGGGAATAGAGAGGGTTAGTAGTCTGTATCAAAATTTATGCTCTACTGGTGCGCGAATTAATTCTGGAGAATAAAAAGCGAAAAAAAGGGAAATTTCGTTCCCTGTTTTTATTTTTTTTTTTGTTTTTGTTTCGACGTAAAATAAAGAATATGGGAGAAAAAAGGAGCGTGATTTCTGACAAAGTTTGGCTTCGGAAGTATATGGAGAGAGAGAGAGAGAGAAAGAGAGAGAGAGAGAGAGAGAGAGAGTATAGAATCCCGTAGAAACCAGTTGAAATCCCATAATTACCCATATACGCGCAGACGCGCACCCCTGGAACAAGCTTCGATGGAGTCATGGTAAGATAACACTCGAGCTCACGGGAACCTACGCTATGCGCGTGTATCGATTAGCGACTATATGCACGGGGTGCACCTCGTCATCCTACACCAATTCAGGGATGCT
The DNA here is from genome assembly GCA_032873175.1 of Leptopilina drosophilae. Taxonomy (NCBI): domain Eukaryota; kingdom Metazoa; phylum Arthropoda; class Insecta; order Hymenoptera; family Figitidae; genus Leptopilina; species Leptopilina drosophilae. The sequence continues at coordinate 9,280,144 of CM065485.1, read as the reverse complement.
TCAAAGCACCCTTGTAAAAGGAATAAGCTTCTGATTAGTTAATAAGTCTTCGATGGCTGCTGCAGCAGCTATCAACAAGTTATCTCGCTTTCGAGAATATTTTCATAATTAAAGGTTTACTTTCGGACGTAAACACACAGTCGATCCTGCGGGTTCGAACTTTGTAGTTTCAAACTTGTTCTCCAAGTGTCCTGAAGAAACGAGTAGATTTATAACTGACTTTTTTAAAATTAATTTTCGGGAATTAGAATTTTGGTTTATTTTTCATTTGTAGTCAAAATTGACCGAATTGATCCAAACTAATTTAAGAATTGCTTAAAATTTTGAATTATACTCAAATATCGACTCAAAAAAACAAATTAAAATAATAAAATTAAACATGTTTTGCATAACACTACAGACGCATATTTCTATGTATTTTTTCCCGTTAAATCCGAATTTGTAGTCAAAATTGACCGAATTGGTCCAAACTAATTTAAGAATTGCTTAAAATTTTGAATTATACTCAAATATCGACTCAAAAAAACAAATTAAAATAATAAAATTAAACATGTTTTGCATAACACTACAGACGCATATTTCTATGTATTTTTTCCCGTTAAATCCGAATTTGTAGTCAAAATTCACCAAATTGGTCCAAACTTTGAGATAATCCCAAAAAAAACTCAAAAAACAGAATTAAAATAAAAAGAAAAAAAATGTTTCTAAGACTACACTGAAAAAAAAATTTACACTGAAATCTGGATCGGTGAGCTCTGGATTGCTGAGACTCTGTTTACATAGTTTATAGGCGAGGAAAAGTAGAGGGCCAAGCGGGGACTCTAAAGTGTCGATCAGTGCCGTACATAACTGTAGAGAAAAAAGGTTCGCAGTACCCGATGCTATTAAAGCATTTACAGAAACACGAAAAATAAATCATTATTTAACAAATAAACAAAGATATGAAATCGCTACGAAGATTAAGGCAAGAGAAACTAAAGAAAATAAATATTAATTAATATTAAAATAGTATAATGAAATTTTAAAAGAAACGTACACGCATAAAATCCTTCGTACGGCCCTGTTTGTTTTGCTTTTCAGTCTCAACTGATCCTCTGGATCGGTGAGAAGCCATCCCCGATCAGTCTCACCGATCCAGATTCCAGTGTATTTGATTCAAATAACCGATTATTTGTCTATAATCAAATAAATATTTACTTGAATCAAATAATTTTTATTTGAATCAAATAAATTGTATGTGAATCAAATATATTGTATTCAAATACTGAAGTATTTGAAGCAAATACTAATTAATTGATTCAAATAAAAATTATTTGATTCAAGTAAATATGTGACGCGATCTGAAGATGAGGGACCTTAGAAGCAAAAAATTATAGGTTATGTTTGTAATTTTTGAAATAAAAATACAAAAAGAGAATCAACTGTCAATATAAATCAGTAATGTTTAGATCTTCATTACAATTAAAATATTTAATAAATACTGATTTTAATTTACAGTAAGTAAAAAAAAACTTTCAATCAACAAAAATGTAACACTAACATAACCTTAAAGTGACTTGCTTCTAAGGTCCCTTTCTTCAGATCGCGTCACATATTTATTTGATTATAGACAAATAATCGGTTATTTGAATCAAATAAATTTTTTTTTTCACTGTACTGTATTATAATTTCTATGCATTTTTTTTCGCTGAATTCGAATTTGAAATCAGAATTGAGAGATTTGCTTAAAATTATGAGATCAACTCAAAAAAAAACGATACAAAAAACAAACAAAAAAGCATGAAAACTGTGAATCTTTTGACTTTTATTTTTTTTCGAAGAAGATTTTTTTGAATATCTCAAAATTTTGAGACAATTTAAAAATTCATATTCTGAATTCAAATTTATCGGAATAAATACATAGAAATATACTGCTATAGTTTTATACAATTTTTTTTTATTTTACTTTGATTTTTTTGAGTCTTTTTTTGAGTTTCTCTCAAAGTTTTGACTAATTTTGTCAATTTTGACTCGAAATTCAGATTTAGAGTGAAAAGAATTTGTTTTTATTTTAATTCGAATTTTTGAGTCGATTTTGAAGTATAATTCAAAATTTTTCGCAATTTTGACTTTAAACTCGGATTTGGCGGGAAAAAATACATAAAAATATACTACTGTAGTGTTATAAAAGAAATTTTTGATTCTAGTTTGGTTTCTTTCAGTCGTTTTCTTTTGAGTTTTTTTCTTAAACTTCTGAGCGATTCTGTCAATTCCCTACTGTTCAAATTCGAATTCAAATTCGGAATTGCTAAAAATTTTCAGATATACTCAAAAGATGACTCAAAAAATCGATTTAAATTAACATTTTTTTTATAACACTACAGTAGTATATTTCCATGCATTTTTCCACGCTAAATTCTAATATGAAGTAAGAATTGACAGAATTGCTTAAAATTTTGAATTATTCACAAAAATCAACTCAAAAAACTTAATTAAAATCAAAAAAATAATTTTTTTTATGTGACACTAGAGGAGAAGATTTTTATGTATTTTTTTTCGTTTAATTCAAATTTTAAGTGAGAATTGACAGACTTGCTCAAAATTTTGAGATGAATTCAAAAAACGACTCAAAAACCAGAATTAAAATCAGAAAACTAGTAAATAATCTCAAAGTGGCTCAAAAATTTTGATTTTGCATTTGAATTCAGCGAGAAAAAATACATAGAAAAGCCAAAATTTTGAGTTATACTCAAAAAGTGACTCAAAACTTTAAAAATTCGGATTTTGAATTCGGATTCAGCGGTAAAAAATACATAGAAATATACTGCTGTCTTGTTATAAAAAATATTTTTGATTTTAATTTGGTTTTTTAGTCAATTTTTGAGTAAAATTCAAAATTTTGAGTATTTCTGTTAATTCTCACTTCAAATTCGGATTTAGCGGCAAAAAATACATAGAAATAGACTATCGTCATGTTATAATTTTTGTTTTAATTTCAATTTGGTTTTTTTAAGTTTCTCTCAAAATTTTTTAATTTTTTAATTTAATTCGGTCTTTGAGCCGTTTTTGAGTTTATCTCAAAATTTTGAGCAAATTTTTGAATTCTGGCCTCGAATTCGGATTTAGCGTTAAAAAATACATAGAAATATACTACTGTCTTGTTATAAAAAATATTTTTGCTTTTAATTTGGTTTTTTAGTCAATTTTTGAGTAAAATTCAAAATTTTGAGTACTTCTGTTAATTCTCACTTCAAATTCGGATTTAGCGTAAAAAAATTCATAGAAATATGCGTCTGTAGTGTTATGCAAAACATGTTTAATTTTATTATTTTAATTTGTTTTTTTGAGTCGATATTTGAGTATAATTCAAAATTTTAAGCAATTCTGTCAATTCTTACTTCAAATTAGGATTTAGCGTGAAAAATTAAAAAAAATTTTGATTTAATTTGGTTTTTTGAGTCGTCTTTTGATTTAATTTGGTTTTTTGAGTCGTTTTTAGAGTTTATCTCAAAATTTTTAGCAATTCTGTCAATTCTAACTCCAAATTCGGATTTAGAGTGAAGAAATGTATGGAAATATATTAATGTAGTGCCATAGAAATATTTTTTATTTTTCTAAAATTTTAATTTGCGGTTTTTGAGTCGTTTTTTCAGTAGAACTCAAAATTTTGAGGAAATCTGCTAATTCTGACTTCGAATTCGAATTTAGCTTTGGAAAAATGCAAAGAACTATGCCACTGTAGTGTTATACAAAAAATGAAAGCATGTGAATTTATCATTCGGCAATTAAATATTAAATAAGAATTTAATTATCCAAAAAGTTTTATTTTTTAATTTTAATTCTGTTTTTGGTGACGATTTTTGACTATAATTCAAAATCTTTATCAATTCTGCTAATCCGCCTTTGAATTCGAATTTAGTTTGGAAAAATGCGTGTTATACAAAAAGTTTTATTTGTTTTAGTTTAATTCAATTTTTTGCGTCGATTTTTGGAGTCAAAATTTGGGACAAGTAGGTAAATAACTAACTAACGTAACTGTCTTCGAATTGGATTAACAGACCCTTTATATTTACTGCTAATTGGAAAAATTACGGCATTACATACCAGAAGTGGCTGTAGAAAAAGGAAATGTTAACCAAAAGAACATTGTTGTTTGTGAATAATTAAAAATATTTGCCAAGAGTTGTGAACGCGTATACATAATGCAGTACGGATTTATTAGCTTTCGAGCATTATATAATCTCTCTCTATATAATATACATAGAAAATAGGCAATTCAAAGCAGACCAATTACGAGAGTTCTGTGAATGATTTCTAAGCCCCTCTGAGAACATAATGCATTTTGTTTTGCACTGGTGTGCGCGCTGTTCTTGAAACGACTTGATGAATTGTCGACGATACAATTGCGGACGAAGAGTGTTCATTCGTGTTTATAATCTCCATAATTTCGCATATAAATGCTTCGATCGATTTTACCAAATAATATAATATCAAGGTGACTAAATCAACGAACAAGAGAGAGGGGGGATTTAATGGAAAACTATTTATCCTTATTGAGTGTATATATAGCAAGTTGAAGACGTCGACGGCGACATTGACGACAACGACGACCCCTCTCTATACATGTATATAGTGATTAACCACGACAATCAACAATGTGGTATTTAACGGTATTTAGCTGAACCCTGAGCTGTACTCTGAGTTGCTGCCTGCGTGTCGATAAGGTCGGAAACAATGCTCAAATTCTGTATTGTTCCATTCAATAGCTTAATTACGTCAAAAATCCTCGACAATTGTCTATAAGGGAAGCCATTTCATTATTCACGGAGCACGCGAATTGGTCTTGATTTTCGTCGTCGTGAATCAGAATGCTATTATACGCTTAATCGTGAATGAGAGGCATTTGCTAGCCTTTCAGATAAAACAAATCGCTAATCTAATTAAATTTTCTCTTTTCAATTTAAGAGCGAGCGAGAGGGACATGTCACGAATTTACTTTTCACATTTGTTTCTCATAATTGCGTTCCATCATATTCTGTAGGAAATTGGAATATTAAAATCTAAAAATACAGACATAAATTATCTTCATTTCTTCAAACAGTAATTTTAGGATCAAGATTTTCTTCTAACGATAAAATTATTACAAATTGGTATCAAAAAACCGACTTCATCAGATTGACTGTTTTTCAGATCATCCAATTCGACAGAAAAAAGAATCATTGCACTTCTATCCGCTTTATAAATAAAAACTCTAATTCTATCATTAGACTAGGTGAAGCTTTGACGAAAAATGGGATAAAATTGGTATCAAATTGGTACAAATTGGTATCAAAAACCGACTTCATCAGATAGACCTATTGACTACTTTTCAGATCATCCAATTCAACAGAAAAAAGAATCATTGCACTTCTATCCGCTTTATAAATAAAAAATCTAATTCCATCATTAGACTAGGTGAAGCTTTGACGAAAAAATGGGATAAAATTGGTATCAAATTGGTACAAATTGGTACAAATTGGTACAAATTGGTATCAAAAACCGACTTCATCAGATAGACCTATTGACTACTTTTCAGATCATCCAATTCAACAGAAAAAAGAATCATTGCACTTCTATCCGCTTTATAAATAAAAAATCTAATTCCATCATTAGACTAGTTGAAGATTCGACGAAAGAATGGGATAGAACTAATGTTGCATATAAATTTAATTGTAAAAGCTGTTCTGCAACATATTTTGGCGAGACGAAACGATCGTTACTACATAAATGAACACAAAAGAGTGAATGACAACTCTGTAGTTTATCGACACCGCGCACTAATTTTTAATCATGACTTTGACAAAAATCTTGGACAATGAAAAAATTTTTACAAAACGACGAATATCTGAAATGATCCATATTAAAACAAATCGTTCCACCATCAACGGAAAGGAAGATGTTTTCACTCTAAACAAAACTTGCTTTCTAAGATTTATAGACTCTGGGCTATAATGACAAAACAATAACATAACTTGCTGACAACCTGTGTTTATGTATCAGTTCTTTGTCCCTTTTCGTTTCTATCAATTTTGACTTTCTTCTATCGGTAAATTTTAATTTTATCTCAGTCGACACTGAGACTGTAAAGAAATGTCTTCCTCTTTAAATTTTAATTCTGTTTTTAATTATTTTACGTGGAACATGTGTTGTACAAAGAAGAACAAGGGATTGTTACATCTACCAAGCGGGTTGTGATAACAATTAATTTGTTAAGAGAACAAAAAGAATTGTTGCAACAACAAATCAGATTTGCTAGCACTATATTGACAATCCGCTTGGTAGATGTAACAATCCCTTTTTCTCCGTGTATTTTGTTTATTTATTTATTGCTTTTTACTTCTTGACAAATTAAAACGTGTCTTCGTGTCTTAATGAATTAGGTAGGATATTATGATTGTTATTACTTTTGTGAAAATAGTGCTTTAGATCTTTATAAATATTGAAGTGTTTCTTCTGTTTAATAAATTCAGCCTAATGATGTTGGCAAACCTTAGCCAACGAAACGTCGCTATACAGATTGGATTTTTTATTCAATATTACACCTTCCCATGATCATTTATTTAACAACAATATCAACTTTATTCAGTTTAATAAACAATTTAAGTTTAATAAACAGTTTAAACTAAATTTAATTTAAATCAGTTTGTTATTAGTTAATGGAATTAGCCTTAAATCTTTGTTCGTACATCATGCAGTAGGTTTTTTCATCATCATCATTTATCATTGATGCCCCAGTAGAATATTATTTTGCACCGCATATTACATTCATTTGCATTTTTAAAGCACGCATTGATCCTTTAAAAATCATTAATAGATTAATGTGAGCTTTTTTCTGGGAGAAAAACAATTTTGCGAAATTGTACCAAATGAAAAATGGAGAGAAGAGAACTTCTGGGCATTGATTTTCGAGGAAAAAAACATGTATATCTTCCACGTCCTTCAATACTTCTGCATTGTATTTCAGCTAATGATGGTAGTTTTGCTCTCCATTGGATTGTTCCTATCTCACTTGTACCCATTTCCATCGAGTTTTGCCATCCTTCCCTTTTCCGCATCCTTTCTCTCTCCTTTTCTACTTCACTCCACTTGTCTCGAGAGCTCGCAATTACGAGCAATCTGACAATTATCGTAGAAGCCGCTGTTGAATCTCTGTCGACTCCTTCAGTCCGCGTGCTAACGTGTCAAGGCCCCATCTGTTTTATATATATATATATATATATATATATATATATATATACAATTGTCTATATATACACGTATATATCGTTAAATACTTCGTGAGAGATTTTTCACAAAAGCAAGAAAGAGAGAGAGGAATCTTTCACACGATTCCAATCTAGAAATGTCCAATATCGAGATTGATCTTGAATGATTAAAATCGGAAAAGTTTTTTTTGGATGAATGTAAGATAGGTGTGTGTGTGTGATATCGGTTCATTTATAGACTGTAGAGTTTGATGGTGCGCACAGTCAATTTAAAGAACTGAACAGTGTCAATTATTCGAAAAATTAGAGATGGTGTGTGTAGGTGTACTCCTTTAATACTTCTTGTTAGTGTCGAATTAATAGGCGTTCTTGAACGTAGTAGAATGAGAAAACTGTTTTCGAAAGGGAACAATTTTGCCTTTTCAATAAACAACACCAAAAAGGATTAAAATAATCCAATTTAGTGTTATTTTAATCCATTTTTGTGTTATTTTAATAACTGTTCCAGTTTGCTGGAAGTATTAATTAATGAATCGTGGTTACGATTTTCGGCGTAATTTTGTAATTTACAGATAGAAACATAAAAATTACTATCAACAACATATTTAAAATTTTCCATAGTAATTTTGAGAATAATTTTTCCAGATAATATACAATCTCTAATATCGAATTACATAATGCCCTGTGTATCGTTAGTCCAAAGGGGGCCGGCAACGGAAAACGAGGCAGTTGAACGCGATGTACTCTTTCAGATAAATCGTTTATACATATACACTGTTTTGAATCACAAACAAATAATGGTTAGGAATATATATATATATATATATATATATATATATATATATATACTCTGAGATCGCATTGAAATATCGCGAGTACAGGCCAAGCGATGGGTAAAATGGATAGAATCGGTTTTCAAACTCTCTCGCGGTGAGAGATGCCTGATCGTGTGTGCATCAGGAATACGCAGGCAGGCAGGCAGCAGAAGCAAAAGCCTTCCTCTATTCGCCCACGGGTCCAAATGGTGAATATCGCGTAGAGATACGAAAATTCAGATACACTACTGTGTGTTATATTCAATGATTGCATATGTAAATGCAGAGGCGAGTGTTCCATTCGAAATGTACGCACGCAGTACATACGTTATATTGTTGCTGATCCGCTTCCTCTCATCGAGAGTTTCATTTCACCAATAGCCTATATATAGAAAACTGAATAGAAATTGCGAACATTATCCGGTGGGAAAAAGTTTTTTCCGCAAAAATTGTTTACACCGAGTAAAACTCTATGAATTTAATTATGATTCAATTTTACCTGTTCTATTTTGTCCCCGATTATTTTTTCCAACTGTTACGTCATCGTAACGTCATTTTCAATATTAATAATAATAGTAATAATAATATAACAACAAATAATTGTTATTAACATATTATTAACAACTTATATACAATTATTAATTAATGAAAATAGCAATAATAAGAATAATAAAATAATAATTAAAATTAAACAATAATAATGTGTAACAACGAATAAGAATTTATAATAATAAGATAATGTTAATTATTGTAACAATAATAACAAAATAATAATAATAAGCAACAATAACAAGTAGTAATAAATGTAACATCAATAATCAATAACAAATTGTAATAACAAGTTAATAACAAATTGTAATAACAAGTTAATAACAAATTGTAATAACAAGTTAATAACAAATTGTAATAACAAGTTAATAACAAATTGTAATAACTATAAATAATTAACAAACAATATTAAAAATATAATATTAAATAACGAAAATTGTAAAAACATATGACTAACAGGATATGAACACGTGCGATCTAAAAGCTGAGTCAATACAAGTGTCTACAACAATACTTTTCCAAGACTCAATGCTAGAAAACCTTTTCCTAAGAGTGCATGCTAAATGACCAAAAATTCTAGTATAAAAAGGGCTACACTATCATCTAAAATTCAGTCTAAAATTGGAAGTCATCAAAAGTAGTCACCCGGACTACAGCCTTAAAAATGTAATCGTCAATAGAAGTCACCGGTATATCAATCTAAAAATTTTAATCTTCACAAGTGGTTCTCTTCGTATAAGTGGTCTCATCCCCAGTAAAGTAGTTCTCCTGATCTTTACGTGAAAATTCTAATTCAAGTCATCTTGAAGTCTAATTTGGTGTTAGAAAATATCGTTCGAGTTGTGACAAAAGCTGAAAGAAACATAATACCCATTGAACGAGGATAATTTACGAGTCTCGTAAATCATTAACCTGCAGCCACTTAGAGCATAATTAACGAACCAGACCTATTGTACTCCTGCGACACTAGCTAGGACCACCACCTGCTGAGCAAAGGTAGAGAGAGACAAACCACTTAGACTCATTTTAGAAAGCTCGTGTTCATTCCATGTTTGCATAATTTTCATCTTTTCCAAATATATTGTGTTCAAATATAATTATTTCTTGTCATTTATCCAACCTCGTCCCAACTTTAATTTCTCTGAATTAAAGTTAAATGGAGAAAAAATAGGGAATATAATAATAAGGTATGACATAACACAACTGATAAGTATACAAGTAAATCTTGAAGGTTTTCTGGGTCGTTAATTTCAAGTTTCAATTTCAAAACAACGATCGAAAAGTTAAGAATTTAGGCGAAATTAATAAAATAGGTAAAATAGATTAATGAAATAGGTTACATATTTGGAATTAACAACTTTGGAGTACTTTAAAGATACTTCAGCGACCCAATTAGAAAACAGTTACTATCACTATATTCGACTAAGTAAAATGATTGCAATGACTTGTTCATTAAGGGAATAATTGTTATTACAGTGTGCGGGGTAATTAGAAATTTCTCCCATCCTTTATGATGGTGAAACGATAGTAAGACTTTAGTTCGGAGAGGTTACATTTGCATAGAGGCCGAATATCGAGGGAGTGTACGGCGAGAGAACTTGATTCCGAAGAGGGAAGAAGTGAGGGATGTATATATAGAGTGAAAGTGGAAGGAAGGAAGGAAGGGTGTACAGAGCGTAGACCAGTGGCTTATGAATATTGTATCAGCCTAATCCTCCCAGATTGTGGATAAGTCAGCCGTGCTGGGTTTGGAGTAGTCCCCGACCGCTTCATTCGAGAAAGGGTTTTAAAATTGTTCGAGGGACGCAAAATCGAAGTTTCCCAGGGACAAGGGAAAGTGAGAAAGAGAGATATAGAGAGAGAGAGAGAATGAATGAGAAGGAACAGGCAAACTGTATGTACTTAAATTAATATCACCGCAACTCCTTCTCCAAAACTAAATCCGAGACGCATATCCCTGTCATCATTTTATAATTAATCATCTCCATTCTCCAATTAATTTCAATTATAACAGATATATGTGCGTATCGCATTGAAAAGAATTCCAATAAAAAATTTTGTTTTCTATTTCTTAACTTATTGTCTCCTTCTTCTAAGAATTTTTACGATTCGGTCAATTTATTCGAATACACAATTTACGATAAATAACACAGACACAAACAAATTATTTCTTTTTTTGTTAGGTTACACTCAAAAATCGACTCAAGCAACCAAATTAAAAACAAAAAAGTAAAAAAAAAATTGCTTATGAAACTACGGTATTTTCCAGATAACTTTTTTCAGTGTACGTTTCATAAACAATTTTTTTTGTTAATAGTAACAGAAACGACGGTATTTTCAATTGGACAAAATATAATTCTATGTTACATTCAATTTGTGCTTATTTCAATATTCAAGGATATTTCCATTATTAAAAATAATAAGCAATTTTAGCAATTCTTTTAATACTGACTTTAAATTTGGTTTCAGCGGAGAAAAATATGTTTGATCCAAATATACATTGTTTTCGCGCAGTGATTCGTGTCAACTTTTAAGTTCTCCATAATACTTTTTTATTTTACGTCTTTGTCCTATTTTCTTTTTTAATTTAATTTTTTCCATTTTTTCAATTTATCTTTCTCCTCTATTCAATTTTTTTTCTATTCTTTTTTTATTTTTTTATCAAAACCCTGTGTTGGAGACAATCCACCAACTTGAATTGAGGCAATCGAATGATCGTATTGTAGTTTCTATCTCTTGTCGATATTTGTTTGGTAGATTTACTTTTTTGTCGATGCTCGCAGCATCCCAGTCGTAAAACGTAAAGTCGATCGACCCTCGCAAAGCTCCGTTCTAGGGCCATAAGGAATCGTGTAAAGTCGCGAAAGTCCTCGATAAGACGGACCCTCAACATTGTCTCGCACGGAATAACCGAAATTCTCGTGTCGCCGCGCACAAGTGTATATATTCGTCTTCTCTTTCTCTCTCTCTCTCTCTCTCCTTTTCTCTTCATTTTATATATATACATATACAATATACTCATAGATTTCACGACAAACGCGAAAGGCATTTCGCAAAAGACCCGATTTAGATCCGAGTGGCGTTAAATATTTCCTTGTTTAATTACACGAAGCCATACATAAACGTGTACAGGATGCTTCAGCGTGGTTATAATCGTAAAACTCATCCCCGTTCTTGCATCCTCTATATACTATATATTGTTGCAGAAAATTTTCTCTTGCGACTTGTTAACTTTCCCTTCTATCTAGGGAGAGACAAAATTAAAAAAAAAAAAGGAAACACAGGAAAAAATGAGCTTTGCTATTATATTAATTAAAAACGTTTCCTCCATTTAGCGACTTAAAAAAAATTGATAATTATATTTCTTCAGCGCTTAAAACTATATTAGCCCACAGAAATTGTCTTTCCTCGACGAGGGAAAAAATTCTTTCTTCTCTCTTTGTGTGTGCTCTATTCTCTACGTTTTTATAATTTACACATTTATATTGTTCTTAAAATTAAAATATCGAATTTGTTTTTTAATATATATATTTTTAATATTTCAACTATTTCAACAGGGTTGCCACAGGTCAGGGAAGTTAGGGACTTCAGGGAAAAGTCAGGGAAAGTAAAATTGGTTAGGGAAAAGTTAGGGATTTTTACTAAAAGTAATGGAAAAATAGAATTTTTAAAATTCATGAGAAAACTGATTTTTTTTTCTTTTTGCCTCGTAAACTATGAAATTACCACAAATTTTAAAACAAAACCTTAAATTTTTTCCATTTCTGCCAATAATTTATTTTTAAATAACTTAAATTTTCAAAAACTATCATAAAAGTAATAATTAATAATAAATAATCAATAAACATTAATAATAAATAATATTTAAATAAAATTAATAATAACTATCATAAATTATGACTTATAAATTATTTTATGAATAATTTTTACAATTTTCATAAATACTAGATTGATAAAAGAATTTTAGTTAAAAATACTAAAAAAATTAGATTTTGGAAAAGTTACAAATGATTAATCCAGAAATTCAATTATTTTCAAAAGTTACAAAAATTCTTCGCAGAATTTCAATTATATTCAATTATGTACAAAATTTAATAAAATTCTTCGAAAAATATCAATTATAGAAAAATAGTTTTATAAATAATAAAATTCTTCACCGAAATTCAATTACTTTTCTAACTTGAATAAAATTCGTTGCAAGAATTCAATTATTCATATAAACTTAAATAAAATTCCTTGGAAGAATTAAATTATTTTCAAAATTAATAAAATTCTTCGCAAAAATTCAGTTATTCTCAAAAATTAAAAAAAAATATTTTTAAAATTTCAATTATATTTATTAATAAAAAAATTCTTCACCTAAATTCAATTATGTTTAAAAATTTTTATAAAATTCTTGGCAAAATTTTATAGGAATTCAATTTTAATGAACTAATGCAAAATAATGCCACTATTTTCATAAGTAATAAAATTTTCACAGGAATTCAATTATTTAAAAAACAAAATTTCATAAAATTTTTCCAAAAATATCAAGTATACAAAGATATTTTTATAAATAATAAAATTCTTCACCGAAATTTAATTTCTTTTATAAACTTGAAAAAAATTCATTGTCAGAATTCAATTATTTATATAAACTTGAATAAAATTCATTGGAAGACTTAAATTATTTTCAAAATTAATAAAATTCTTCGCAAAAATTCAATTATTCTCAAAAATTAAAAAACAATTCTCGTCAAAATTACAATTATTTTTATAAATAATAAAATACTTCATTAAAATTCAATTATTTTAAAAATTTGAATAAAATTCTTGGAAAAATTTTGTAGGAATTCAATTTTAATGAATTAATTCAAAATAATTCCATTATTTTCATAAGAAATAAAATTTTCACAGGAATTCAATTATTTAAAATACAAAATTTCATAAAATTTTTCGAAAAATATAAATTATTTAAAAAATTTTTCTCCGAAATTCAATTATTTTTATAAACTGGACTAAAATTCTTTGTAAGAATTCAATTATTTATATAAATATTAAAATTCTTAACATAAATACAGTTATTTTTATAAATTTGAATAAAATTAGTTGGAAGAATTAAATTATTTTTAAAATGTAATAAAATTCTTCACAAAAATCCAATTGTGTTCGAAAATTAAAAAAAAACAAATTCTTGTTAAAATTCCAAATGATATTATAAATAATTAAATTCTTCTCTAAAATTCATTTATTTTATGGAAATTTTAAGAAAACTTAAATTATTTTCATAAGTAATAAAACTCATCGCAGAACTTTAATGATTTTTTATACAATATATATATTTTAATCCAGTTCCTCGAAAAATGTAATTATTCTTGGAAATTTTATTAAAATTTGTCTTATTAAATTCATATAATTAAAAATTTATTGATAAAATTCTTTATGAGAATCAAATTTTAACAAAGAGCATTCTATTATTCAATAAATTATTTATTTTTTAATTTGAATAATTGAATTTTTCTCGAATTTTGTAATAAAAATTGATTTAAAAATGAATTTATGGATAATCGATTTATTTTTATTTATAAAAGTAATTTTTTTTGTCACGAATTTTATTACATTTTTTTAAAATAATTTAATTTTTTTGAGAAATTTTACTGCTTGTAAAAATAATTGCATTCTTGTGAAGCATTTTTTTAGGATTTTTGTAAATAATTAACCTATTCTGAAAAATGTTATGGTAATAATATTCTTAAAAGTTGTTCAAGTTAAAAAGGTTTGAATTTGAATGTTTTGAAGAATTTTAATTCCTACAGAAAAATAATAATGATCAAATATTTATTTAAAAAAGAAGTTATTGATATTTTTGAATAATTTTACAATTAATGAAATTTGTAAATAAATGTTATAGAACATTTTTTCTTTATTATCTAATAATTTTTATAGTTAATCAGAATATTTTTTGGGTCTGGGAAAAAGTGAAAATTTTGTTTGAAAATCAGGGAAAAATTAAAAATAAATATTTGTGACAACCTTGTTCAATATTATTTCAACTAATTCAACATTTCAACTATTTAAATATTATTTCAATTAAATTATTATTATTTTAACTAAATTTTAATGTTTTAACTAAATTTTAATACTTCAACTAAATTTTAATATTTCAACTAAATTTTAATAGTTAATTAAAGATTATTTAGTACTTCGACTAAATTTTAATAGTTAATTAAAGATTATTTAGTACTTTGACTAAATTTTAATATTTAATTAAAAGAAAACGAGGGGAAAATTTTTTTTCTAAAGAACCAAATAGAAGCATTCATGGGATTTTTTTTCTTTTCTTCTTCTTCTGGTAGAAAAATTCAATTCCAAGATTTTCCACTGCTTGTCAGTATTTGAAAACGAACACGTTCAGCGCGTGAATCGATTTTTCCTGACAAACAGAGCGGGCATATAAATCGCGCGTACGTCATTTGGACCATTCTCGCTTTCTGCATATGTGTGGAAAATCATTTTCCAGATTCCAAAGTTTTCAAGATCTATTCATATATAAAATACACACCTTTGCCGTGGTGTACACGCGACGCCCTCGTGAAAAGAGATATATAGGAAGGGAGCCGTGAAACATTTGAATACAAGTGGCTTTTGCTCGTTGGTAGCACGACCATAGTTGTAACAGGTAACCTCCACCCCCCCTTAATTTTTTTTACCTATATATGCATTTATATATCTGTAGGTAGCAGTTTTGAAAAGTACCTTTTTTTTGCCAAAGTATAAACGCAGGATGAAGGCTATGCGAAGGAGTGTGTGTATATATATATATATATATAGAGGCAAAAAAAGAGGGTTGCTTGCTACTCCTGCTGTTCTGGTTCGTGACCATTTGCGAATGCTTCTCTCCTTCAGTTTTCTCATCTTCCTCCTCGGCAATCTAAACAGAGCGTGAAAAAAACTCAGTCATATGACGAAGTTTCTTCTTTTTTTTTTATCAAAAAATTCTTTTTTTGATGTTTTTTTCCCGACAATATTCTAATTTTCAAGGATCTGGCACAGAGATCAAGTGGTAGCTGTTTACATTTTATTTTCTTTTTTTGAAACCCTTTTTGGAATTTTTTTTTCGAAAATAGCAAAATTCGATTATAAAAAAAACTAAGAAAGAATAGAGTAAAAAACGTATATTTAATAAATTCTTTTACTTTATTTCTTTTACTTTATTTACTTATTATTTTATACTTCTTATTATTTTATATTTCTTATTATTTTATTATAGTAATTAAAAATTATTCTCAACGCAGAGATTTATTTTAATTTCATGTCTTGTTCTGTATAAATAAAAATAGTGGAAGACTTATATTAAAAGAGCGGAAAATTTTATTCAAATAGATGGAAGATTTTTAACATTTTCAGATAACTTTTTTTCAGACTTTATTATAAGAAAGGTTTTCTATAAATAAGTAAAAGATTTTTAAAATCAAAGGCAAAGCTTTTTTTCAATCAGAGAAATCTGTTTTGAAACTATTGTTACAAAGAGAATTTTTATCTCTAAGGTAAATTTGATTTTTTTCCTTTTTAACTCACTCTTTTAGCAATGTACTTTCTTAACTGAGACTACTCGCTTTTAAATTAAAGATGCAACTTATTGCAGTAACTAATTTCTATTTTCTTCTTCTTTCTTACGTTAATCAATTATTTATTTCGAAAAAAAAAATATAAAAAATAAAAAAAAATATGAAATGAGGTTAAAAAGTAAAAAAAAAATATGAAATGAAGTTAAAAAAATAAGAAAGCAGGAAAAATAATTAAATGTAAAATAAATTCAAGAAAAAAATGTAAAGAAATGAATACGATAACAAAAAATTTAAATTAGAATAGTAAAATTAACAAAACATACAAGTAAAATAATAAAATTTTATTTCTAAAATTATATGGTATTTTGTCGATAGATTTAGAAAAAAGGAAAAAGTTGTTTTTTAGGAAAAAGTTGCAATTTTTTAATGAAAGTCAATAAAAATCGTATTATTTGAAAATAGTCGAAAAAAGTCGGAAAAAGTCGTAATACCCGAAGGCCTGTAATCGCAAAAAAGTAGTGAAATAATATAAAGAAAAAAATCGCTGACTACAAAAAAAAAAAAAATAAAACTCGAACACGCTGAATGACTATGAATATAGAGAATAAAAGTTTTTCAGTAAAAAAGTCGCTTATGATATAAGTAAACCTAGAACCGGAAATAGGTCGGCGCTTATAGAAAACTTAGTTTTGAAACTGACAAAAAATGAAGAAAAAAAGTTGACTCAATTTCCGCGAGATCTGTTAGCCACGTGCAGATACACACTTTCGATATTTCTTTTTACGGTCAACCGAAAGGTGCGATTAAACTTTTTCATAAGTTGCGTGAAAATAGGAATTCTCTCTCTATATATATATATTATTATAACGATGAAACTGTCCGAGAAAGTTGCTTTTGTCATGCACGAATTGTATGTGTGGCCTCATCTTTTCAAAGCTTAAAACCTCGGGCTTTGGTTCTAGTTCTGCGGTTTTAAGATTGCAAAGTCATGTGGTATTCTTCTCCGGCACAGCATAATATATAAAGGATTGAGAGAAGGAAACTGAGAGTCGTGTCGTTATTATTTCACTAGCTAGCCTCTCTATCTCTCGTCGTCGTTCTCGTCGTCCTCTCGAGAGAAGATGAGAAGAGATGCCGACCAAGATTTTCTTTTATTTCCAATTCTCCGCTGCTGCCACGTTTTCTGCTTTTTTTCCTTTACGTTTCCTTCTTCTTCCCATAAAATATCGGTATTGACTTTTATTTTTTAAACATTACGAATTTCTACTTTTATATTGGTAAATAAAGAATTTCGGTTTTTTAGTGTAAGAAACAGAATCAATTTTAATTTCTGTACGAAAAAGAATAAATGACGAATTTATTTTTTTGTAGGAAAAATAAATAGCGGAGTTTAATTTTTATAAGGAAAATAAATAATAACATTTTAATTTTTGTGATAAAAATTTATGACGAATTTAAATTTTTGGAACAAAAATAAATTACGAAAGTAAATAATGAATTTTAATTTTTGAACGAAAAATAATTGCGACGAATTTTAATTTTTGTACGAAAAATAAATGATGAAAGTAAATAACAAATTTTAATTTTTGGAACAAAAATAAATCACGAAAGTAAATAACGAATTTTAATTTTTGTAACAAAAATAATTGCCAAGGATTTTAATTTTTGTAACAAAAATAATTGCCAAGGATTTTAATTTTTGTAACAAAAATAATTGCTACGAAATTTTAATTTTTGTAACAAAAATTAATAACGGATTTTAATTTTTGTAACAAAAATAATTGCTACGAATTTTTATTTTTGTAACAAAGATAAATGTGACGAATTTTATTTTTTAATTTTTTGTTCGAAAAATAAATGACGAAATTTAATTTTTGTAACAAAAATTAATAACGGATTTTAATTTTTGTGACAGAAATAAATTAAGAAAATAAATAACGAATTTTCATTTATGTAACAAAAATAATTACAACTAATTTTAATTTTTGTAACAAAAGTTAATAACGGATTTTAATTTTTAGAACAAAAATAAATTACGAAAGTAGATAATGAATTTTAATTTTTGGATAAAAAATAAATCACGAAAGTAAATAACGAATTTTAATTTTTGTAACAAAAATAATAAATAAATAAATAAATAAATGATAATAAAATTAAATAATTATTAAATAATTATTTAAGTAATAAATAATTAATAATTAATAATTTTTGTAACAAAAATTAATAACGGATTTTAATTTTTGTGATAAAAACAATTGCTACGAATTTTAATTTTTGTGACAAAAACAATTACTACGAATTTTAATTTTTGTAACAAAGATAAATGCGGCGAATTTTATTTTTTGTAACAAAGATAAATGCGGCGAATTTTATTTTTTTATTTTTGTTCGAAAATTAAATGACGAAATTTAAATTTTTATAACAAAAATAATTGCTACGGATTTTAATTTTTGTATCAAAAATAATTGCTACGAATTTTAATTTTTGTATCATAAGTTAATAACGGATTTTAATTTTTGGAGTAAAAATAAATTACAAAAATACATAACGAATTTTAATTTTTGAAAAAAACTAATTACTACGAATTAAAATTTTTGTAACAAAAATTAATAACGGATTTTAATTTTTGTGACAAAATAATTGCTACGAATTTTAGTTTTAGAAACAAAACTAAATTAAGAAAATAAATAACGAATTTTAATTTTTGTAACAAAAATAATTGCGACGAATTTTAATTTTTGTAACAAAAATAATTGCGACGAATTTTAATTTTTGTAACAAAAATAAATGCGACGAATTTTATTTTTAAATTTTTGTTTGAGAAATAAATGACGAAATTTAATTTTTGTAAAAAAAGTAAATAGCAAAGTTTAATTTTTGTAACGAAAGTAAATAACGCTTTTTAATTTTTGTGATAAAAATCAATGAAGAATTGTAATTTTTGTAACAAAAATAAATGCCAAATTTTAATTTTTGTAACAAAAGTAAGTGCCGAATTTTAATTTTTGTACGAAAAATAAATGACGACTTTTAATTTTTATACAAAAAATGAATAACGAATTTTAATTTTTGTAACGAAAATTAATAACGAATTTTAATTTTTGTGACAAAAATCTATGACGAATTTTAATTTTTCGGACAAAAATAAGTTATGAAAATAAATAACGAATTTTAATTTTTGTAACAATAATTAATGCGACGAACTTTAATTTTTATTGTCACAAACGTAAATGCGACGAATTTTAATTTTTGTTGTAACAAAATTAAATGCGACGAATTTCAATTTTTGTTGTAACAATAATAAATGCGGGGAATTTTAATTTTTCTAACAAAAATAAATACAAAAATTCCGATTTTTATTTATTTATTTTATTTTTATCAAATTTTTATACCGAAAAATTGGATTCAGCAAGTACAGGTGGAGAAAAGGAGAAAATCGAAATTCCACCAGAGGGAATTTGTTGAATTTCTTTTTTCGCTTCCTTACTCATTTTGTTTTCTTATTCGCCGTCGTCTTGAGTCTTGATCGTCTGCAAAGAGAGCCTCCTCCGGGTGATTCTTTGACAACGAAGCCCAACGTGAATTATGGTAGACGAGCAGGTTCGAAAAGAGCGAGAGAGAGAAGAGAGGATATTGTGCGGCAAACTGTGCAAGTTGCCCTGGAACGAAACGAATACGCATTCAAGACCTTCGATGTAAGTAGATCTCTATCTGCATCTTTGCACCACTTCACTGCATCCTCGCTGCCAGGCTTTAAGATCGAGTAGGTCGATGATCCCGCAAGTCCCACTGAATTCAACATTTCGAAAAAGAAAATAGTCCAACCTCAGCAAATTGTGCTCGAGAAATATTTTTAGAGAATTTTTTTCTTTTTTCTGATGGTAATATTTGTTTTGATTTAAACTGAGAGGGAAATTTAAATCCAAGTTAACTGAAACATTAGATTTTTTTATACGTAGTGAATTTTTATTACGTATTTTGTATTTTATTATTTTATTTTAATTTTTTATTTTATTATTAACTTATAAATGATGCTATTTAGAAAAATTCGCATTGAGCAGTTTGTCAAGTATTAACAAAAAAATTTCTACCCGAGGGGGAATTGAACCTTGGATACTGAGTTCCACGCACCATTGCAGGCGCCTTAGCGAGCGCAGCTATCGCACACTTAGTTCGGCACCGATAAAAATTGAAAGAAAACAGCTATACTACTTATTTTAAGAATAATACGTTATCGTAGAATTAATACAATTACATTCATTAGCGATAAATCAAACTAAAAAGTCAAAAACAGTAAAATTAGGAAAAAAACAAAAGCCATGAAATTGCAAACGTTTTTCTGTCGATTAATAACAAAAGCAGTGAATCGTATTATTGCGATTCGGGGAAATGAGAGAATAATGATCGCGAATCGTTTTTTTTTTGCAATGCGCGCTATATAAGTGTAAAATTTGCAAACGCTAACGAAAACCCGTGGATATTCCCACGAAACGACAGTGGAAACAGCAGAGAATCGAGCAAATCGAGAGACAACAAGAGAAAAGTTGTCAAGAAAACGTTTGGCGTCAGCATTAAACGCGTAATCAGCCCGCCGACAATACTGCAACGTTTCTCCTACATCTCGCAAACGTATCATTTACTGTGGCAAAATCACGTGACATCATGTTACCTCCACGAAGAGAGACATAGAGAGAGAGAGAACAAAATTTATGACAATTTCACGCTCCCTCGGCTTGTTTTCATGGAAAATTGATAGTAAATCAGTAATTGCAATTCAAAATGAGGCGAAATCCATATTGCGTATGCAGAAATTTAGCCGAACAATATTCTCCCACTGTACTGTGTAAGATTATACAGAATAATAACAATTTTGATGGGTTAATTTTATAAAACTCATTATACTATTTCGTCATAGTAAATTGCATAGTAATGCGGCTAATTTCGAGTTTTCAATCAGTATAGTTAGTCACTGGTAATTATTTTAAACATTTTCGAACGCAAATATTGTAATATTGTTGTAAAATATTTAATGGCGCTTCTAATCGAGAAACTAAATTATCACATCGATTTGTTGTTAATAACCAGTACGTTTCAATCAAAATCATTATTATAGTTCTAATTATCAATTCTGTCGGTAAATTAAATTATCGTTAAATTTCTTTCACTTGTTTAAAAACATTTCCTAAACAGTATGTAACATTCTATTTAATTTATTTTTTGAAGAATTCATTTTTAGCTGAAGTTTTCTTTATAGCCTTGTGTTTTTAACCCAATTTACCAAAAAATTTTATTGAATCAAACATTATTGAAACTAAATTTCCATTTGGAAGCATTTCGATTAAGCTAAATTCTTATTCAATAATATTTTGTTAGGTGAAGTTTTATTAAGCCGAATGCAGTAGAAATGCTACTTAACTAAACAATTAATTACTAAAATACCCATTTGATTGAATTTTTATTCAATCTTCAATCTTCTATTCAAAAAAATAGAACTTCTAGAATTTTCATTCAATGAAACATATATTTATCCAAATTTTTGCTAAATTAAATTTTCATTTAAATAAAATTTAACACATTCGGTTAATAAGTGTAATTGAAAAATCAGAAAATGCGTAAAATCGGCTAAAAAAGAAAGTTTAAATTAACAGACTTCGCGCAGTCGATAATTAATTTTAAAAAAGTAGTTTCCAAACTAAAAAAAGTAGTAAAAAGGTAGCTATCAAAGATTATTTACAAAAAAAAATTAATTCTTGCGAAGAATTTTGTAAAAATTTTTTTAAATAATTTATTTCTCTCGACAAATTTTATGTAAATTCTAATTTAAATAATAGAATTCCTGTAAGACATTAATTTCATTATTCATGAAAAGAATTGAATTCCTAGAAAGATTTTTACAAAAAAATTTTAAATAATTTAATTCTGTTTGAAAATTTTATGAAAAATGGTAGATATTAAAAATCATTGTATTGCAAAAAGTTTTTGAAAAGAATTGAATTTTACAAAGAGTAATTAAAACTTTGAGAATAATTAAATGCTTGCGAAAGAGTTTTTATTAGAATTTTTAAAAATCATTGAGTTTCCAAGAAGAAATTTATTATTTTTGGAAATAATTTAGTTATTTATCGACATAATTGAATTCTTTTGGAAAAATTTTTATTAACATCGAAAAGAATAATTGAATTATTTCAAAAAAAAATTAATTAAAATTGTATTAAAAATAATTATTTTTTCAAATTTTATTAAAATACTTAAAAATATTTAAAATCCTGTAAAAAATTATAAAATTTTTATGATTAATTAAATTTATCCAAAGAATTTTTTAAAAAAACTTTTTTGTAAGTAAAAAAGCTAAAAATGTTATTGAAATGTTTTCAAAAGAATTGAATTTTTGTGAAACATTATGTTATTTTAAAAAAAATGAATTTTTCCAAAAAATTTAATAAGAAAATTATTTAAATGATTGATTTCTTCATGGAATTGAAATTAAAGTTTTAAGAATAATTATATTTCTTGGGAAATTTTTGTAAAATTGTATTGAAAATAATTGAAATCTTGCGATGAATTATATTATTCAAAAAAATAATTCAATTTTTCCGAAGAATTTTATCAGAATTATTTAAATAATTTATTTCTTCGAGGAATTGAAATTAAAATTTGAGGAATACTTAAATTTCCCGAGCAATTTTTATAAAATTGGATTAAAAATAATTGAAATCCTGCGATAAATTTTATTTTAGTTTACTAAAAATGTTATTATTTACGAAAATAATTGAATTCTTTGTAAGAATTTTATGAAAAATTTCAAAAATAATTCAATTAATTCCAAAGAAGAATGGAATTATTGAAGAAAATTTTATTAAAATGTTTTCAAAAGAATTGAATTTTTGTAAAACATTTTATTTTCTAAAAAAATTGAATTTTTGCAAAGAGTAAAAAAAATTATTAAAATAATTCAATTCTTCGGGGAATTGTAATTAAATCTTTAAGAATAATTACATTTCCCGAGAAGTTCTTGCAAAATTGTATTAAAAATAATTTAAGTCCAGCAATGAATTTCATTATTTATGAAAATAATTGAATACTTGTAAAGAATTTTATTAAAAATTTTAAGAATAATTCAATTTTTTTATTAATTAATTTAAATTTATATTAAAATTAATTGAAATTCTTTGATTAGTTTCATTATTTATGAAAATAGTCGAATTCTTGTATTAGAATTTTCTCAAAAGTTTTATTCTTTAATTTTATTTCCATGAAAAATGTTTTTATTATAGTGAAAGTAGAATTGAATTATCGTGAAAAAAATTTGTATAAAAATTCAGTTAAATAATTCATCATTTTAAAAATGCAATTCGAAAATAATTAAATTCCAATGGAGGTTTAATTATTTAAATAATTGAATTTTACCCGAATTTTATCATTATTTGTCAAAGAATTCTTTTGCAAAATTTCAATGAAATACTAATTTTTGAAAATAATTGAATTTTTCAATCTTTGAATTAAAATTTTTTGCAAGTTAATTGAATCATTATAAAGACTTTCATTATAATTTTTGTAAATAGTTCTTTTATCTCTATTTAGCGGATTTAATACAACACGGTAAATCGTTAGGTATTAAAATAACACCAAAAAGGATTGAAATAATCCAATTTAGTGTTATTTAATTTAATTTTGGTGTTATTTTAATACCTAACGATTTACCGTGAATGGAAAATTGAAAGAAATTTTTTTGGAAATTAATTGAATCGTTGTAAAGAATTTTAATATATTTTTTGTGAATAGTTCTATGATCTCTAGTAATTTAATTTAATTAAATTAATAATTAATTAATTTAATTAATTAAATTAATTTTCGGATTTAATGTATAATGGAAATTTTAATGGAAATTTGAAAGAAAAACAGAAATAGTAGCTTTTAGTTGTTGAAATCGAAAAACAAGTTCACTATAATACTAGCTTAACGTAAAAAAAAGTAGCAAATAGTAGGATTTAGTAGAAGAGTGCAAAGCCTGAATTAAAAAAAAAAACACTCAAATTTCTTTTTTCTACACATGAAGGATTAATTATGCGTGCGCACGGCGATATAAATAATTCTCCAAATAGAATGAAATAAAAGAAGAAACTGGCGCCATCCCCTTATACGATGACAAGTCCGATAGCCAATATTCGAAATGTTTCTCGTGTTTTTTGACAATATCGGTCTTTATCGTTTCGATAGGCGATTTTTTTGAGAACAGGTTTTTAGTTTATCTCAATTGTGATTCTCGTGATTCTCGTGTAGTGCCAAAGGCGTGTATATATATATATATATATATATATATACATAAAGGAAAGATATTAAATCGCATTAGAATGACAGGTATAGAATATAAGGGAACAAGAGAAAGCTCTTTCGTTTCTTCCTCGATTGTTATCTCATAAAATTAGTGTCTACCGTGAGATCGTTTTCTTCAACTGCTAAATCACGCCCACACTCTATTACTTTTTGATTATATTTTCTGCTTTTATAATAGAAAACAATTCCTTTCTCCGCGCGTACGTTTCTATATTTGAAAACACAGGGGGGAAGAAAAATAGTATCGCGATTACTATTACACTATCTGTATTACTATTTATAAAAAATATTTTAGTTTTTCTTTTTTTTTGAAACGAAAAAAAGATAAAAAAAATGGTGAATCTATTTATTAGTTAAAGGGGGAGAAAAAAATATTGTCCTTAAGTGGCGACGCCCATGCGCCACATGCGAAATGAGAATCTCGTCGAATCCAGTCGGCGCCAGAGGATAAAAAGAAAGAGGAAAAAAAAATATGCAAAATGACGCGCGATTGTACACGGGTGGTAACATCGATTCCGTGAAGCTTCTGAGTATACGGAAAAAAGGAAATGTGCCAAGATCAATCGCCATAATTATTCCACACGAGACTTTTACATTTCACTTCCAGTGTGTGTGACAGTTTACATTTTAAGAAGCGTGACTCAAAGTTTTATATTAAAAGTTGAATAAAATGTTTCCACTGAATTTGCTGAAAATAATATTTCCAGTGGAGAGGATTTTTTCTTCTATCACTCAATAAAAATTGAATAAATAAATAATTCAATAATAATTGAATAGGACAATTGAAAAAAAATTATATTGACATCAAATAGTTGAAAGGATTAATAAAAATTGTGACTTTAAATAATTAAAAGAAGCGATAAAAATTGTGACCTTAAATAATTAAAAGAAGCGATAAAAATTGTGACCTCAAATAATTAAAAGAAGCGATAAAAATTGTGACCTCAAATAATTAAAAGAAGCGATAAAAATTGTGACTTTAAAAAATTAAAAGAAGCGATAAAAATTGTGACTTTAAATAATTAAAAGAAACAATAAAAATTGTGACCTTAAATAATTAAAAAAAAGCGATAAAAATTGTGACTTTAAATAATTAAAAGAAACAATAAAAATTGTGACCTTAAATAATTAAAAAAAAGCGATAAAAAATTAAAAGAAAAGTTAAAATACCAAAAGAGCTAATAAGAAAACCACAAAGAGAAAAAAATCTAAAAATGAGTAATAAATGCTAAATTCAACTCAAAAAGAAAAAAACCGAAATTAAAACTGACAAAAGACAGTTTAGAAAAAGAGAAAAAAAATTGCCAACATATTTTTTTTACACAAAGCAGAAAGAGAAATTAATAGACGCTAGTACTGAAAAAATACACTAATCTATTTTATTGTCGATGCGTGTTGAAAATTTTTTTTTCTAAAGAGAAGCAGAAATCCCGAAAAGATCTGCTAAAAACACATCATTCCAGTGAGTTAATCAAGGCTCGTTTAAATTTCACCGCTGACAGCTAAGCGAAAACAAGGTTAGCCGACATCCGCTCGTGAGTGTTAATAAACGATATCTGTAACTCTAACCACGAACACTTCTAATTTCCACCGAAAAGAAAAAAAAAATTTTTTTCGACAAAATACATCCGCATGACAACAATTTTTTTTCCCCTCTTTTTTTTCTTCAAAATACAAATAATTTGTCAGTATTTCAAGTATTCAGGGCTCAAAGTAAGTCCGTAAATCCTGAGAAAGTCCGTAAGTTTGCTTCAAGTCCATAAAAGTCCGTTTTTTGAAAAAAAAGGTCCGTAATTTCATTCAAAAAGAATGAAAAAGCAATAATAAGAATAAAATTCTTCGCAAAAATTCAATTATGTTCAAAAAATTTTTTTAAATTCTCGTCAAAATTTCAATTATCTTTAGCAATATTAAAATTCTTCTCCGATATTCATATATTTTCAAAAAAAAAAAAAACTAATAAACGTCAACATTTCAATTATCTGTATAAATAATTAGCAAAATTCTTCAACAAAATTCAATCATTTTCAAAAATTTTATTGAAATTCATTAAAAAATTTCAATTATTTTCATAATTAACAATATTTATAACACGAATTCAATTATTTTCTAAAGTAATAAGATTCAATTATTTTCAAAAATTTTATTAAAATTCATTAAAAAATTTCAATTATTTTCATAATTAACAATATTTATCACACGAATTCAATTATTTTCTAAAGTAATAAGATTCAATTATTTTCAAAAATTTTATTGAAATTCATTAAAAAATTTCAATTATTTTCATAATTAACAATATTTATAACACGAATTCAATTATTTTCTAAAGTTCTAAAATTCATTAAAAAATTTCAATTATTTTCATAATTAACAATATTTATCACACGAATTTAATTATTTTCTAAAATAATAAGATTCAATTATTTTCAAAAATTTTAATAAAATCCATTGCAAAATTTAAATTATTTTCAAAAGTAATTGTATTCTTCGCAAAAATTAAATATTGTTCAATATCTAGTATTTTTATAAAATTTACCAAAAGAATAAAATTAAATTATTAAAAAAAATTTTTAGTAAAATTCTACAAAAACTTTTAATTATTTTTTGAAAAGTAATAAAAATTTCACAAGAATTTTATTAATAACAAATTTTTTTTTATAAATTTCTTCGCAATCATTCAATTATTTTTGTACATAATAAAATTCTTTTTAGAAATTCAATTATTTTGAATAGAATTTTAATGGAATTCCTCGAAAAAATTCTTAAAAATTTTATTAAAATTCGTTCAAAGAATTTAATTGTTTATAAATTTGTTGATAAAATTTTTATTAGAAATTTAATTCCAAGAAACATTGAATTATTCAATAAAATATTTATTTTTGTATTTAAATAATTGAAGTCTGGTAGATTTTTCTCATAAACATTGATTTAAAAATAGATTTTAGTTAAAATCTTAGATTATAATACTTGAATTCTTTCAAAGAATTTCATTAAAATTTCTAAAAACATTGCATTTGGGAATTTTTTTAAAAATTGTCTCAAAAATAATTGAATTTCTACCAATAAAAAATTTTATCAAAACTTTTTAAAATGTTTGAATTTCTACTAAAATTCTAATATTTTGTAAAATAATTAAAATTCTTGCGAAGAATTTTACTAAGCCTATTGAAAATAATTGATTCCCTGCAAAGTTTTTTTTTATTTTACGAAAATATTTAAATTCTTGCGAAAAATGATATTAAAATTTCCGATAGTAATTAAAGATCTGCTGAGAATTTTGTTATTTTTAATTCACGCCAAGAATTTTATTAAAATGTTTAAAAATGATTCAATTCCTGTTAATTTTTTACAAGAATTTAATTATTTTTGAAAATTTTAATAACTCGCAAGAATAACTTGACAAGAATTCAATTATTTTCATAAATAATAAATGCAGAATTTCAATTATTTTTAATACAATTTTATTCGAATTTCTCTAAAAATGTAATTATTCTTAAAGATTTAATTTTAATTTCCCGAAGAAATCAATCATTTAAATAATTTTTTATACTCTTTGCAAAAATTCAATTTTTTTAGAAAATAACAAAATTTTTTACAGAAATTCAATTCTTTTTAAAACATTTTAATAAAACTTTCTTCAATAATTCAATTCTTCTTAGGAATTAATAGAATTGTTTGTGAAATTTTTAATAAAATTCTTACCAAGAATTCAATAATTTTCATTAATTATAATTATAAAATTCTTCAAACGAATGCAACTATTTCTGAATTTAATTGTAATGCAATTTATAGAAAGAATACAATTATTTAAAAAAAAACAATTAAATTAAATTAAATTATTTTCACAAATTTTGATAAAATTCTTCGGAAAAATTGAATTATTTTTTTAGATAATAAAATTCATCGCAGGATTTCAATTATTTTCAGTACAATTTTACAAAAATTGTCCGGGAAATGTAATGATTTTTAAAAATTTAATTTCAATTCCCCTAAGAAATTAATCAATTCAATAATTTTTTTTAATTCTTCGGAAAAATTCCCTTTTTAAAAAAAAAATAACATAATTTTTCACAAAAATTCAATTCTTTTGAAAACATTTCAATATAAAATTTAATTCAACAATAAAAATTGAATTTTGTAATTAATTTTTTTGACAAAGTTTAATTGAGTTTTTGTAATACTATTTTCAGTTTTTATTTTTTAATATTTATTTAATAAAAGAATTTAACTGATGATTGAAATTTCGTAAAATGAAATATTGTAATGAAATAAATTTGAAAATTGGCACAGAACTTTTTGGAAAATTTTTAAAAATAATCGATATAAAGAAGTATTTTAGATAAAAATTCTTAAAAATATTAATTGAATTGATAATGATTTTAATTATTATAAATTATTTTTTATTAATAATTAGTATTAATTGTTATAAAACAAGAAGAAATCGATGACTTCGAGTCTCGAAATAATTCAAATTAATAATAATAAATAATAATAATTTAAAATTAATAATAATAAATAATAATAATTTAAAATTAATAATAATAAATAAATAATAATAATAATAATAATTTGAAATTCTTCATGTTTTATAGTTGTAAAAAATTAAATTTCTAGTTTTAATTAAAAAAAAATTAATTTTTATTTTTTTATATTTGATTGGGCCTGATTCTATTTTTGTCAGTTGGTTCGTTAATTCATATTCG
Source organism: Leptopilina drosophilae (assembly GCA_032873175.1). Lineage (NCBI taxonomy): Eukaryota > Metazoa > Arthropoda > Insecta > Hymenoptera > Figitidae > Leptopilina > Leptopilina drosophilae. Next base: position 9,250,973 of record CM065485.1, on the reverse strand, counting down.
AAATTTTATACAAAAATAGCTTTTTAGATTTTTTTTTTTTACTTCTTGTGTTTCACCACAAAGAAGATGTTCATGGTAATGACCAACAAGAAGACTTGGGTCGGAACGCGACCAAAGTTTATTGTTGTAAGCAACTCATTCGTGCCGTATAGTCGAACGACAGTGGAAGTTAAAACGAATGAGGAGGAAAAAAAAATAACACGAGTAGAAAGAAGGCAAAAATAAAAAAAAAAAGAAACGAGAAGAAAGAAGGAAGGAAAAAAAATGTGAAAGAAGAAACCCGTGGGGACGAGAGAAGAAGAAAAAGTGTGCGCGCGCGGGGGTATCTCTAAAACGTTTCTGCTGCTGCTGTTGTTTATTTCCGCTGAAAATAGACATCTCTTGAAAATGTATAAGAGAGAGAGAAACGCGGACGTTGCTACTTGCTTGCTATACGCCGATTAACGTGTTGGCTATATGAGCTAATGCTGACAGACTTATCTCTCGACAATGACAAACACACTTGCCTTAATTGAATTTTTCTTGCTACTTATCAGCGTGTATTTAATTCCAACCGCGCTGAAAAATGCACAATGTTTATGTTATTGTCACTTTTTATCGTTTGCAATTGATTTTCTAACATTTTTCATCATAAAGTTGAATTTAATAATTTTTTAGAAAAATTTTATCTTGTTACGATTAATCATCGTTTATTATAGTCTTTCGACCTATCTTGGTTTTTAATTGAAACACTATTTTAATAACATGACTCGATAAAAGAGAATACCTGTTTTGTGGAGAATTTTTGTTTCACCAAAATTTTCTATTTAACGGAGAAAACTTGTAATTTTTAATAAACAGTTTAGGAGTCATTAAAACTATTAATTCATTCAACCGAATGCAAATGCAATTGAAATCTATTTACTCTCTAAATTTGAATTAGAAAAAATGTTTACTAATTTGAATTAGTCACTGACTTTTTGCTTTTGAATTAGTAAAATTTACTAATAAATAGTAATTTCTACTAATTTATTTTATATACTAATTTATTACTAATATAATACTAATTTATTTTTAATTTCACTAATTCAAATTAGAAAACATTTTTACTAATTCAAATTTAGAGAGTGCCATTTGAATTAGTTAACGACTTTTTGCTTTTGAATTAGTAAAATTTACTAATAAATAGTAATCAAAATTAATTTATTAGTCAAATTTACTAACTCAAAATGACTAATAAATTAATAGAAATTACTATTTATTAGTAAATTTTACTAATTCAAAAGCAAAAAGTCAGTCACTAATTCAAATAGCACTCTCTAAATTTGAATAAGTAAAAATGCCTACTAATTTGAATTAGTGACTGATTTTTGCTATTGAATTAGTAAATTTGACTTATAAATTAGTAGAAATTAGCATTTATTAGTAAATTTTACTAATTCAAAAGCAAAAAGTCAGTCACTAATTCAAATAGCACTCTCTAAATTTGAATAAGAAAAAGTGCCTACTAATTTGAATTAGTGACTGATTTTTGCTATTGAATTAGTAAATTTGACTTATAAATTAGTAGAAATTAGCATTTATTAGTAAATTTTACTAATTCAAAAGCAAAAAATCAGTAACTAATTCAAATTGGTAAACATTTTTACTAATTAAAATTTAGAGAGTAGGATTTTTATTTAACCGAATTTTTGCTCAACAGAAAGTTTCTAATTGTATTCGCATACTGAACTGAATTTATATTTAGCAGAATTTTATTAATTCATCATTTCGAGAATTATTTAGTCAAATTTACTCAAGTTTAGTCAAATTTAACCGAAATTCTATATTTAACGAAATTTTTTGTTCGGCTGAGTTTCTGTGTCACGGAATTTTTATTTATTTTCAATTCGAATTCAACCGAATTTTCATTTAACAGAATTAATTAATTAATTAATAATAAAATAAAAATAAAATAAAAATATAATGAAAATAAAATAAAAATAAAATAAAAATATAATGAAAATAAAATAAAAATAAAATAAAAATATAATGAAAATAAAATAAAAATAAAATAAAAATAGAATAAAAAAAATAAAAATAAATTAAAAATAGAATAGAAATAAAATAGAAATAAAATAAAAATAAAATAAAAATAGAATAAAAATAAAATAAAAATAAAACTACAATAGAATTAAATTAAATAAAAAAATAAATACATCGAATGTTTAGAAACAGAATATAATTATTGTACTATTATTATTATAACTTAGAGTAATGAAACAATTGAAGGAATGCGATTGCAAAATGCGGCACATGCTCATTAATGAATAATTAATTTAACAGAAGTATTCCATTAGGTTTCAAGTTGTCAAAAAGTGAAATGTGCAATAATAAATTCCTCGCATTGAATATGCGAAACGTGAAAGACGGTAATGGTCAATTGAAATTTTTGTTCATATATATAACGAGTCTGAAAATGCGGTCCATGAGAGTTGAAGCGATTTTTATTAATCAGCCTTCTCTCTGGTTAGCAGCGACGTCAATGACACACACGGGGCAAAGTGAAGACGGCGCGGCATCTGCATCTGTAGCAGCTTCATTTACAAGGGAGAACGCGTTTCTTTTTTTTTTTTTTATTTTTTTAACCTATCTCTTTTTTTGATACCGCTTTTGTATATATATATACGTTTCATCATGAGATGAATATAAATATTCCCTTAAAATTCATTAGTTCGAATTTCACTTGATTGGATTTTGAATATGGAACCAATTTCTATGTTTATTCGAATTGGCAGTTAGGGCTAGTTTTATTTAATCAAGTTGCAATTTAAGTGAATTTCTCTTTGCAAAATTATCGTTTATAAAATTTTTGGCTAATTATTATTTAAAACAAGACTTTCTCATTTTCGATGAGAATAATGTAAAAATTGTCATAATAGCTAATTTCTGTTTAGAAGAAGTCTCATTTCAAAGAATTTTGTATTCAACCAAATTTTTAAATTGCAAAATTATCAAATTACTAAATTACCAATTTGTTGAATACTTATTTAGCTAAATTTCTATTTAGTGGAATTTCAATTTACATGATTTTTTTATTTAGCGAAGTTCCTGTTTAGTTAAAATGCTTTTTAGTTAAATTCATATGTATTTTAAATTTTTTAATTACAATTTACATAAATTTTTATTTAGCGAAATTCCTGTTTAGTTAAAATGCTTTTTAGCTAAATTCATATGTATTTAAAATTTTTAATTACAATTTTGCAAAATTTTTATTTCGTTGAATTTCTATTAAGCTGAATAACTATTTCGTTATATATTTTGATTTTGTTCAATTCCTATTCAAAAAATGGCTATTTAGTAAAATTAATTTTTATTAATATTTCTATTTCCTTGAATTTCTATTCAGTTAAATTATTTGTTAACTAAATTTTTGTTTGGTTACATTCCCACTTACTCAAATTCTCATTTTATAAAATTTATATTTAGTTAAGTTGCCATTTTAATAATTGTTTTTTCTTAATAAAATAAATCACTCAAATTCTTGCGGAGAATCTTAAAATTTATAAAAATAATTAAATTGTTTCAAAGAATTTTAACAGAATATTTGAAAATAATTGAATGTTTTGAAAGAATTTTTGTAAAATCTTTAAAATAATTGTATTTAATCGAAAACATTTATTGAAATTTTTAAAAAAAGGAATTACGTTCAGAAATTTTATTAATATTAAAAATAATTGAATTCCTGCCATGAATTTTACTATTTCAAAAAATTATTCAATTTTTCCGAAGAATTTTATCAGAATTTTTGAAAATAATTGAATTTAATTGATATTTTTAAAAATAGTTGTATTCTTTCGAGAAATTTTACTACAATGAAATTGAAAATAATTGCATTCCTTTAAAGAATTGAGGGGCTGGATGCTATAAGGGGATACGCGTGAACACACGGCCAGTCAGTTCGGACGTAGAGATAAAATTTTGAAGTTGTTCAAAATGAATTTAATATTATTGTTTCTTGTTCAGAATTTCAAGGCGAAACTTTTTTTCTAATAAAATTTTTTTATATAATTTTTTGTTTTTAAGTAAATTGAGAAAAAAGTGATTTTTTAACCTAAGAAATTTTAATGAATTTTTGACTTCAACTCGTGATTACTTCGTTAAATATTAATATTTTTCCACGAAATTTACACACAATATTCTTCAAACTATACCAAAAGTGAAACAATATTTAGTATTTTTTCAAAAAATTCTGTGTCTAAGTAAATAATTATTTAAACAATTTTGCCGGAAAAATGATTCTCCTATTTTCAATTGAAAAAGTTGAGTGACGAATTTTCGTTTACAGAAAACTTCCAGTGACAAAAATGTTCATCAATATGTTAGGAAGTTTTTCGGAAATTTTTTCGTCATTTGATAATAAATTAAAGAAAATAGAGCAATTTTAACAGCGTCGCGCTATGCTGTAAACGTAAACAATGTCTAACTGTATACATTTGTCTTGTAATGGCGGCCATTCTACACGTGCGCGGCCACGCCGTAATTTTACAGCATAGCGCGACGCTGTTAAAATTGCTCTATTTTCTTTAATTTATTATCAAATGACGAAAAAATTTCCGAAAAACTTCCTAACATATTGATGAACATTTTTGTCACTGGAAGTTTTCTGTAAACGAAAATTCGTCACTCAACTTTTTCAATTGAAAATAGGAGAATCATTTTTCCGGCAAAATTGTTTAAATAATTATTTACTTAGACACAGAATTTTTTGAAAAAATACTAAATATTGTTTCACTTTTGGTATAGTTTGAAGAATATTGTGTGTAAATTTCGTGGAAAAATATTAATATTTAACGAAGTAATCACGAGTTGAAGTCAAAAATTCATTAAAATTTCTTAGGTTAAAAAATCACTTTTTTCTCAATTTACTTAAAAACAAAAAATTATATAAAAAAATTTTATTAGAAAAAAAGTTTCGCCTTGAAATTCTGAACAAGAAACAATAATATTAAATTCATTTTGAACAACTTCAAAATTTTATCTCTACGTCCGAACTGACTGGTCGTGTGTTCACGCGTATCCCCTTATAGCATCCAGCCCCTCAATTTTATTATCAATGAAAATAATTGAATTCTTACGAAGAATTTTATTAGAAATTTTCAAAAACTATATTAAATTCTTTTGAGAAATTTCTTTGAGTTTTTTTTAAATAATTTATTTTCTTTAATAATTTTAATTGAAAATTTTAAAAGTAATTGAATTTTATAAAGAATTTCTTTCAAAATTTAAAAATAATCGCTTACGCTAAAAAATCGAATTAAATAGTTTATTGTTGAAGTTTATTAAAATTATTTTGAATATAATTGAATTTTTGTGAAAAATTTTATTATTTATAGAAATAATTTAATTCTTGCGAAAAATTTTCCTATTTTTTGAAAATACTTGAATTATTTCCAAGAATTGAATTCCTTGAATTGAATTCCTGTGAAAAATTTTATTATTTATAGAAATAATTTAATTCTTGCGAAGAATTTTACTATTTTTAAAAATAATTGAATTATTTCCAAGAATTGATTACAAGTTTTAAAAATAAAGGAATTTTTACGAAAAATTTTATTAAAAATTAGATAAAATTTTACTGAATCCTTCAAAGTAAAATTTTATTGGAAAATTGACATAATAAATTTTTTATAAACAAATCGTGTTATTTTTTAATTTTTAGAGAAAATAATTTAATATTTTACAAGAATTATCTTAAAAATTTGTAAAATAATTGTTTTTTTGAAATGAATTTGGAAAATAATTGAATTTTTGAAATGAATTTGGAAAATATTTAAATTTTTGAAATACATTTAAAAAATAATTGAATTTTTGAAATAAATTTGGAAAATATTTGAATTTTTTAAATAAATTTGGAAAATAATTGAATGTTTGAAATAAATTTTACAGACAATCCTAGAAATAATTGGTTTTTTGCGATTAAATCACTTTTAGAATTATTTTTAAGAGAATTCAATGTTTGCAAAGACTTTACTTAATATTTAAACTGTTTTAACGGATTTATGCAAGTTTCAGAGAATAATTGAATCCTTTTGTGAAATTTTATTAAAATTGTATTGAAAATAATTTAATTTCTGCGAAGAATGTTATTATGTATGTAAACAGTTGAATTTCTAGCGAAGAGGTATTTTAAAATTTTTCGAAAATATAAAAAATAATAATTAAATATTTACCTAATGTGTGAATTTTTCCGATTTTGTTTATGATCTCTCCAAAAAATTAAAATTTTGAGAATAAAAAATTTTATAATTTGCATTATAATAAACCGAATATTTACATTCCGCGCTCGAGTGCGCGTAAAATTTGTTAGTTCACTTTTTGCAATAAATACGAATTTTAAATATCAGATAAAATTCCTTTTTACAAAAATTAAGGTAAAATAAAAATTCCCACTGCGATTAAATTTTGATTTATTACACCTCCTTCTTTCCAAATTTCATTTCATCAAAAACCTAATATCATGAATACTAAAACACTTGAATTTCAAGCAAATAATTTTTTTTCCCCGAAAAAAAATATATTCATGTTTCTCATCATCATCATTATCATTTCTTCATGTTTGCCACCCACATTTATTCTTGTTTTCTTCCTCTCTCTTTTTTTTCCTCTTCACCGCTTTATTCCCCGCTCGATATTTACATACATACATGCTGTTCATAATCTAACTTCATATATACTTTTTTTTCCCCCTATCAAAAGAAGAATAAAAAGAAGAAAAGAAAAAAAAAGAAAATTAACTATTTAATAAATAGAAAATTTATATTCAAATCGAAAAGTATTATATAAATCCTTTCTCATCATTTGTGATATTATTAAAAAGTTTTTCCAACTTTTGAATACACATTTAATTAAATGCAGTTGTGGGGCTTTTCATGTAAATAATCTACGTCTTGAGTTATCTGAACAAGTTTCTTGCTGGAGAAATGTTTCTCTCCATCTTCGTCGACGCTCTTCGTCCTCCTCGTCGTCAAAATGTAATTTCTTCGTTTCTAAAACTATTTCAAAGTGAATAAAGCGAAAATTTTCCATGTGTGTATATACATATATACACATATGGCAAATATATTTTGCGCTTAATGCTGGAGGAAAATTCAAAGAATCTAAGTACGTTTCTTACATTGGCAACAAATGGTCTATTGTATAAAGTTGAGTTGGCAATCTTAGCATCAGTGTATTCTAAAAGGACGAGAGGGGAAAAAGAGGGGGGGAGAGAAAATCGTCTTATTTCGCGGTATGTAACGAGAACTCTGCCAAGTTGAGCGACTATATATATATATATATATATATGTTCGATACGCGATGGAAGTAATTTAACTCGTTTTGCAATTGCGTCTAGACCAAATGGCCATTGACATCGGTTCCTATTTTCTATTCTATATAGGCATCTCGCATTGTTGTCAAGTTCGCGATCTCTCTTCTAGTTCGTGATCAAAGTCAGAGGAGAAAAAAAAAAAAAAAAAAAAAGTAGAAAAGAAAGGGAAATTGTTATTGTCTCGTCGGCAAAAAGTCCGTTTGGCACCGATCACGTTTGCTGTTAGAAGCGAAAATTCCTCGGACCACTCCCTCCCCCCTCTGTTTTTTGCAAAAGGAGCGGACGACTTTTACTCCTTATCACGAATATACTATAAGCGTGGAAAATGCCATAAAGTTTCTTCGGGACCCTAATTTGTCTAACACAGCGTTTCTCACACGACAGCAGTAAACGTTTCGATATCGAACGTTTATTTTTACCGTTCGTGTGTGTGTGTTTATTTTTTTTATCTGTAAATATATTTTTACAAAAAAAATATATATTTATGCAGAGAAATATATTTACAAACAAAAATATATTTACGCAGAAAAATATATTTACAAACAAAAATATTTACAAACACAAAAAAAATGTTTACAAACAAAAATATATTTACAAACAAAAATACATTTACACAGAAAAATATATTTTTCTGTTTGTAAATATATTTTATAACAAAAATATATTTACACAGAAAAATATATTTACAAACACAAAAAAAATGTTTACAAACAAAAATATATTTACGCAGAAAAATATATAAACAAACACAAAAAAATGTTTACAAACAAAAATATATTTTTGTGTTTGTAAATATATTCCTATAACAAACATTTATAACAAAAATATATTTACACAGAAAAGTATATTTACACAGAAAAATATATTTCCACAGAAAAATATATTTACAAACAAAAATATATATTTACTTAGAAAAATATATTTACAAACACAAAAATATGTTTACAAACAAAAATATATTTTTGTGTTTGTAAATATATTCCTATAACAAACATTTATAACAAAAATATATTTACACAGAAAAGTATATTTACACAGAAAAATATATTTCCACAGAAAAATATATTTACAAACAAAAATATATATTTACTTAGAAAAATATATTTACAAACACAAAAATATGTTTACAAACAAAAATATGTTTACACAGAAAAATATATTTACAAACACAAAAATATGTTTTCAAACAAAAATATATTTACAAACACAAAAATATATTTATGAATATTTTTTATTTATAAATATATTTTTGTTTGTAAATATATTTTTCTGTGTAAATATAAATTTTTTTCTGTAAATTTATTTTTGTGTATATAAATTTTTTTACGTACGTGTACACAAATATTTTCTGTAAACGTGTACATAAATAAATTTTTTTATACATTTTTTTTGTATGAATACCGTAACCATATGTGTGCATTCAATATCGAAAACACTATTGACTCGTAAACAAATTTCAAGGGTCTTATGGACATAACTTTCAATAGCGGAGAAAATTCGAAATTATCAAGGTACTTTCTCTCCTCGAAATGAAACATAAACGCCTGTTCGAACTCGTAATTTTTTTTTTTTTTTATTAATCCTTCGAGTGACCGAAACAAAATTGCGACTTCATATTGCGGCCAAGAAGCTTTAAAAAAAATGGAAAATTACTTCACATTTTTTATACGCGAGCAAGGTGAAAAGCAAAAGTCGAATGAAAATGGAAGAAGGCGAAAAATAATTTTAAAAAACTGTAAGAAAACGAAAAATGATTAAAAAAATTGAAGAATACGAAAAATAATTAAAAAAAACTGAAAGAAAGCGAAAAATGATAAAAAAATGGAAAAAAGCGAAAAATAATAAAATAATTATAAAGAGCAAAGAGAAGCTAAAAAAATAAATAAACGAAAAAATGGAAGAAAGCGAAAAACGATAAAAAAAAGGAAAAAGCGAAAAATAATTTTAAAAAACTGGAAGAAAGTGAAAAATAATGAAATAATCATAAGGGGCAAAGAAAAGCTGAAAAATTAATGATCGAATGAAATGGACGAAAGCGAAAAATAATAAAATAATCATAAAGGGCAAAGTAAAAGTAAAAAATAAATTTACGAAAAAAATGGAAGAAAACGAAAAATAATTTAAAAAAACTGGAAAAAGCGGAAAATAACAAAAAAAAGTTTACGAAAAAAATGGAAGAAAGCGAAAAATAATAAAAAAATGATAAAATTCTTCGAAAAAACTAAATTATTTTTTTAAGTAGTAAAATTCATCGCATGAATTCAATTATTTTGAATCGTATTTGAATAAAATTTCTGAATACAATACGTTTATTTTAAAAATTTTTCATTTGAATACAATTATTTTCAAAAATTTCAATAAAATTCAATTTCAACAAGAATTTTCAATTCTTTAAAAATAATGCAATTATTGTCAAAAGATTTTTAAAGAAATTCTATATAAAAATTAAATTACATTCAATGCATTTTTCAATAAATTTGTCAACAAAATTAAAAGAATTAAATTATTTTCGAAAAATTGTAAAACTCTTGTTATAAATTCAATTATTTTGAATATATACTTAATTTTAATGAAATTCTTTAAAGAAATTCAATAATCTTCAAAACAAATTTAATTGAATATCTCGACTGGAAAAAGCGAAAAAAAACAAAAAAAAAATGGAAGAAATCGAAAAATAATAAAAAACTGGAAAAAGCGAAAAATAACAAAAAATGTAAGAAAGCGAAAAATAATAAAAAACTGGAAAAAATCGAAAAATAATAAAATAATCATAAAGGGCAAAAAAAGGTAAAAAATAAGTTAACGAAAAAAATGGAGGAAAGCGAAAAATAATTTAAAAAATGTTAAAAAGCGAAAAATAATAAAATAATCCTAAGAGCAAAGAAAAGGTAAAAAATAAATTAACGTAAAAAGTATTAAATACGAAAAGTAAGAATAACAAAAGTTGCTTAATTTTTTTGATTTGCTAGTTAAAAATTTTCTAAAGAAAAAATAAAACTGAAAATAATGTGTAAAAAATAAATTAAAAAAAAAGAAGAAAAGTCAGAAACTGAAAATAAATTTAATTTTTTTTTTTTTTTTTTTTGAGGGAAGTTAAAAATTTGCGGAAGAGAGAAAAAAAATTCCTAGCGTTCCTTAAGTCAGTTGATTATATTGGCAAACATGTTTCGTGACAAGAGAGAAGATATTGCGATGTGGTGGTCGACCATATCTTCTTTATGCGAGTAATTCAACTCTTATCGACGGATTGCCGATAACGGCCTTCAATTTGCCGAGAGGATGTCTTCGGCGTTATCATAAAAATGTATCGACAAACAACAATGCTAACAAGGTAACAAATTACAAGCGAGAAAGAAGGCGACCTCTTTTGTAAAGTCATGAAGATGCTCTCGTATTTCCGAGACATCAAAACGCGAACGATATTAATCATGTTTCTATAATCTATATTATTACTTTTTTCATTTCGTTTTTTTACTCATTTTATTTTTTTTCACTTATTTACACACATAAACGGGCCTACTGATTAATTAGTTCTAACATTAATTAATTATTTCTATTGTTTTTTATTTATTTTATTTAATTTGTTTATTTCATTTATTTTGTTTATTTTATTTTGTTTATTATATTTTGTTTATTTTATTTATTTTGTTTATTTTATTTTGTTTATTTTGTTTATTTTAATTATTTATTTTATTTATTTGGTTTATTTTATTTATTTACTTGTGTATCTGATTGTACTATTTACACTATTTGTTTTTCTCTTCTTTATTATTATTATTTATTATTTAAGAATGTTATTTATTTCTTTAAGATCCTAAAGTTCCGAACGTTCAAATGAACGAAATTGATTTATTTCTTCTAAAAACTAAATTTTTATTTTCATTATTTTGCTTCACTATGCAAAAAATTAATTACTGACTTTGTAAGCGTAAAATTTTAGCTTTAAAATTTTTTTATGATTAGTAGGTAATTTATTAAAATATCTTCAATAAAAAATATTTCGTTCATTTAAACGTTCAAAACTTAGGGATTATATTTCCTTATTTCTTCATTTCTTTATTTTTTTACGTTTTTATTTATTTCCTTTTTTTGCTTCTTATTTTTATTTTTTCTTATTTTTATTTTTTTTCATTTTTTTCTTCTTCGTTATTTCTTTATTTATTTCTCCATTTCTTTATTTTCTTAATTTTTAAGCCCCTAAAGTTCTGAACGTTCAAATGAACGAATATTTTTATTATATTTCATTGATGTTTGAATTTTGGTCGACAATATTAATTTAAAAATTGAAAAATGAATTATTTTCTTAATATTTGTATTGAATTTGTTTTAATTCTTATTGAAGGATAATAATATTGAAAAATATTGAAAAGAAAACAAACTTTCGTTCATTTGAACGTTCAAAACTTTAGAGACATATTTTTTTACTCATTTATTTCTTTATTTATTTCTTCATTTCTTTATTTTTTTACTTTCTTATTTTTTTATTTCCCTATTTTTTTATTTCCCTATTTTTTTACTTCTTTATTTCTTTCTTTATTTCTTTATTTATTTATTTCTATTAAATTTTGATTTCGACAACTGACAATAACAAAATTTTTCACACACGATATAAATAAATAAATAAATATTTCACTCGGATTTTATATATACACATGCATGATATCGGCTTGTATATTTAAATTGCACGCAATAGATTGATAGTATAATTAATTCGTTCGGTGTATATGGCACGCGACAGGTAAATGGCTAATGTCAATTCGTATTGGTTGATTTGTGAACAGGACTCGGGGAAAAAAATTTTAGCGCACTTTCCCATTAGCTCGGTTGTTATCCTGTCGCGTTCCAATTGATAAATATAAAACGCCCATTTATTCAAGAGAAAGGCATTGGTGCGCGCCTGACACTTGTATTAAAACATCTAGTTTTTCACACTTTCCTGCGATATACATTGCGGTTGGATATTTCACCTTCTTGGCTGGAGATTTTATCGCAACAAAAATTCTCTAAACGACTTCATTTTATTTATTTATTTATAATTACAAGAAAAATTGATATTATATAATTTTCGTTTTATTTTCTTTCGTTTATTGGTCAGGAAGAATCGCAATTTGTGCGCTCTACATTTTTTGTATCAAAGAATCAAAGTAGTAGAAAAAATAATTAATTTCTTTGTAATTAAATAATAATATATTCTCTAAATTTGAATTAGTAAAAATACTTACTAATTTGAATTAGTGACTAACTTTTTGCTTTTGAATTAGTAAAATTTACTAATAAATAGTCATTTCTACTAATTTATTAGTAATGTTTACTAATAAATAGTCATTTCTACTAATTTATTAGTAATGTTTACTAATAAATAGTCATTTCTACTAATTTATTAGTAATGTTTACTAATTCAAGAGCAAAAAATCAATCACTAATTCAAATTAGTAAACATTTTTACGAATTCAAATTTTGAGAGTAATAATATAGAAAATAGAAATATAGAAATATCACTCTAAATTTTATACCAAAGAAATAAAGTAGAAGAATAATCAGGAATAATAATAATAATAATTATAATTATAATAATTATAATAATTTTAATAATAATAATTATAATTATAATAATTATAATAATTTTAATAATAATTATTATAATTATAATTACTTAAATGAATAATGAATATAGAAACAAAATTCCTATATTAAAAAAACAACAAAAAATTAAATTGAAAAAAAATTAAAAATTAAGGTTAAAATTAATGTTAGAAATTCTAAATAAAAATAGAAGAATGATGTTTTTTACGCTAGAGAGTTTTGCCGCGCGGAGAAAACAAAAAAGAAGTGGGAAGAATAAGGGAAAGAGAAATAAAAAGACATAAGACGATGATTTGTTCCAGATGACGAGCATCGTTATACATCTTCTTGATGCTGTACTAGAGCACTTTTGCGCAAAGTACTGCAATCTTGAAACGCAAAAAGGGATGGTTTAGTTATATGTATATACATTTGCGTGTTGAAAGTATAAAGCTCGCTTTTGCAGTTAACGCGATCATTTTGAATCTCTATTGCGATTAATACACCCAAGATATGCTTCGTTGATTTTAATATTCTTATAATTATATGACAAGTATGAAATTGTAAATTTCTTATCGTCAACTTTTTTTTTATGAATTTATTATTTTAATCTCTATTAGGTATTTATAATAGGCCTTATTTATTACATAGAACTTACCATGTTATCATAGTCCATGCCTGTCAGTTTTTCGGACGAATTATTAATTATCTTGTTTATTATTCCATTTTTTTACAATTATGAATGTACTATTTTGCTTAATATTCTTTATTTATTATTTTTTATTATTTTTTATTATTCTGTTCTTTTTTTATTATTTTTCTCACAATAATCAGTTTATTGTTTATACACTGTAAATAAAAGGTTATAAATTAGAGCTGATTTCGGTATGAAAATAGAAAATAAATAAATAAATAAATATTCTATTCTAAATTACGATTAAATACGAAAATTGGTACTGAATTAGAACCTTTCTTTTTACAGTGATATTTTCCAAAATTTTAAAATACTCCTTCACAAGAATTTATTTATTTACAAAGATAATAACATTCTTCAAAAGAATTCAATTATTTTTAAAAACAGTAAAAGTTTTCGGAAGAACTAAATTATTTTAAATACAATTTTAATAAAATTTCACGAAAGAATTAAATTGTTTTCTGAAATTTGTATAAATCCATTAAAACACTTCAAATATTTAGTAAAAGTCTTCGCAAACATTCAGTTCTCTTAAAAATAATTATAAAAGTGATTTAATTTCAAAAAATCAATTATTTCTAAGATTGTCTGTAAAATTTATTTCAAAGATTCAATTATTTTTCAAATTTTAAAGAAAATTCTTGTAAAATATTAAATTATTTTCTTGAAAACTTTAAAAATGACACAATTTGTTTATAAAAAACTTATTTTATCTATTTTTTAATAAAATTTCACTAAAGGCTCCAGTAGAATTTTTTCTAATTTTTAATGGAATTTTTTAAAGAAATACATTACAAAAATACATTAGTATTTTTGAACCTTTTAAAAAATTCTTAGAAACAATTCAATTATTTTTGAAAATAGTAAAATTCTTGGCAAGAATTAAATTATTTCTATAAATAATAAAATTTGTCACAGGAATTCAATTATATTCAAAACAATTTTTAAAACTTCAACAATAAAGTATTTAATTATAATTTTTAATAGAAGCGATTATTTTAAAAACTTGAAAGAAATTCTTTATGAAATTCAATTACTTTTAAAATTTTAAATTAAAATTATTTAAGAAAACAGATTATTTAAAAAAGAAATCAAACAAATTTTTAAAAGAATTTATTCAGGATTTTGAATAAAAAATTCTTCAAAGGATATGCAATTATTTTGAATTTATTTGTAGTGAAATTTCTGGAAAGAATACAATTATTTAAAAAAAACAATTAAATTCAATTATTTAAAAAAAAATTCTGATAAAATTCTTCCGAAAAATTGAATTATTTTTTGAAATAGTAAAATTCACGGCAGGAATTCAACTACATTTTAATAGTATATTAATAAAATTTCTCAACAGAAAACATTTATTTTTAAAAATATTTATTAAATGTATTTGATGAAATACAATTATTTTGAAAATTTGTAAAAAATTCTTTTAAAGCATTTAATTATTTCCAAGATTTTTAACAAATTCTTGGAAATAATTCAATTATTTTTCTAAATACTACAATTCTTTGCAGGAATTTCATTATTTTTAATCCAATTTAAATAAAATGACACGAAAGAATTTAATGATTTTAAAAGTTCATTGTGATAAATTCAATTATTTTGAATATATTCCTAATTTTAATGAAATTATTTAAAGAAAGAATTCAATAATCTTCAAAGCAAATTTCATTAAATTTTTCGACAAAATTTCATTATTTTTAAATATTTCTTTAACGTTCTTAAGAAGAATTTAATAATTTCTTCAAATTTCAATAAATTGTTCGAAACATTTCAATTATTTTTATAAATAGTGAAATTTCTTCGTAATATTTTTAATTGTGTTTATAAATAGTAAAATCCTTTGCAGAAATTCAATTCTTTCCAAAACAATTTTATAATAGACTCGAAAGAATTTAAATCTTCAAAAATTAACAGAAAATTTATTTATTTTCTAAAATTTTAATAAATTTTTCGGAACAGTTCAATTACTTTTATAAATAGAAAAATTCTTTGCATGAATTCAATTATTTTTAATTAAAATTGACTGAAATTTTTCTATATAAAATTCAGTTATTTTCCTAAATAATAAAATTCTTTGAAGGAATTCTGTTATTATCAAATTTTTTGATTATATTCATTGCAATAATTTGATGATTTCTAATATTTTCCTAATTATATTATTGGGTAATTTGTTTATTATACTGTTTACTAATTGTGTTTGTTTATGTACTAGTTTATATATTATTTTGTTTATATAAATATTATATTATTATTATTTATATTATTATATGTTTCATTCACATTTTTACTTATTTTAGTTGTTACTATTTTATTTATTATATTGTATTAGTAAATTACTATTATAATTCTTAATATTATTATTATTATTATTATTATTATTATTATTATTCTATTTATTGTTTTATGAATTTATTTCTAATTTATACTTTTTTCTTGTTTCAGGTAAGTGTCGAGAATAAACATCTTCTATTTTCATAAAATTTCTTCTTCTCTCTCCTCATTATACCTGGTAAGATATTTTTTTATAAACTAAAAAATAAATTTTCTATGTTCAGTACCTTTTACCGGATATACAAATTTAAAATCCATGGAAAATAATGTTTTAGTAAATAATAGTAGTAAAAATTTAGTAAATATTTAGTAAATAATAGTAGTAAATATAATAAATATTTAGTAAACTCTAAATTTGAATTAGTTAAAAATAACTAATTTGATAGCGAAAAGTCAGTCACTGATTCAAATAGTAATATTTTACTATTGACATAGTCAATATTGACTAATTATTAGTTAAATTCACTTTTAGGTTATGTTAAAATGACTATTTTTTTAGTTATTTATTTACTATTAATTAGTGATTCTCTACTAATAATAAATTGTTCTTTACTAATTGCTGAAGCAAAAAGTTATCCACGATTTTACTAATAATTAGTTATTTTTAACTAATTCAGATTTAAAGAGAATATTTAGTAAATATTTAGTTAGTGTTTAGTAAATATTTAGTAAATATTAAGTAAATATTCAGTATTTAGAGATTATTTAGTAAATATTTATTATTTAGTGATGATTTGGTAAAAATTCAGTATTTAGTGATTATTTAGTAAATATTCAGTATTTAGTGAATATTTAGTAAATATTTAGTGATTATTTAGTAAATATGTAGTATTTAGTGAATATTTAGTAAATATTTAGTGATTATTTAATAAATATGTAGTATTTAGTAAATATTTATTATTTAGTGATTATTTAGTAAATATTTATTATTTAGTGATGATTTAGTAAATAGTCAGTATTTAGTGATTATTTAGTAAACAATGAAAGATTCTCCATTTTTTTTCACGTATAATAATTTGCGAGGAATCTTGTCAGCTGAGGTGTACTTACACGACTATTTTTTTTCCGTGATAATAAACCACCGCAGCGCAGCGGCATAAGATGCGAGCGTACTTGTTGTTACCCCCGGAAAGAAGAAACGAAGTCAAGAATCGTCTACGTGCTTTGCTCAAGTATAGTGGCATGAATATATATGTTCAAAGAAAAGGTGTGTGAGTGCGAGTGAGGAGAGAGTACGTGAGGCTGGCCGGAGAGCTTTACGAGCATAAAAGCGCGCCAATAACCAGACTTAACAAGCTCATTACTCTATTCACATGACAACCGTAGATTTTAGTTCGAAGTAATAACGAGTTTTCCCGCGACGCCGACATTCTCGGATGTCATCGATGATGTAGGAGTTAAAAGGGTATAGAAATCTTCCCTCTCTCTCTCTCTCTCTCTCTCTCTCTCTCTCTCTCTCTCACTGTGGTGAGATCTAATCACTATTTCAAGTTTATAACGAATTGATAGTTTGCTTTTCAATTCCCAACTTTTCCCTCTTTTTCTTTCTTTTCTTCTCTTTTTTTCTCGTTTTTCCTGTTTTTTCTCGTTTTTTCTCGTTTTTTCTCCTTTTTTCTCCTATTTTCTCCTTTTTTCTCCTTTTTTCTCTTTTTTTCTCCTATTTTCTCCTTTTTTCTCTAAAAAACACAATAAAATCGAACATCCTTATTGCTTAGCGCTTATTTTTATCGCTAACCATTAAAAACTTTTCCTTTTCTTTTTTTTCTCTCTCTCTCTCTCTCTCTCTTGGTTCTTTTTTTTTTGTTCGATCGAGAAAAAGAAATAGCACGAACGCTTTAGAAATAAATTGCGCGTCTGACTTAAATCGACTTTTTCTACTGAAAAGTACTGCGGGACCGGGATATGGATGAAATGTTGCTTTATAAATGTCTCGTTTCAATAGGAGATTGCGGTTATAAATCTTTTAAAGACTCGTGATTTTTTTTCCCTTAAATGCTTGTTTATTTTATATGCATATAGTAATATTTCGGTTTATGGGGAGGGGAAAAAATAGATACATTTTTATATATTTATATGTGGATAGTCTGGATTTAAAATATACAAATATGTATAAAATATATATACAAGAAGAGAGTGTAATTCGAATTTTTCATGTTCAAATATAGCACACTATACGAAATATATACATATTTATATTTTTATATTGAACTAGAGTATTTTGTTGAAAAATATTATCTCATTTTTATTTCAAGAATATATATTGATTTCTCACTTTTTATTTATTATGTGTCAATTTTATTTATTTGGTTATTTACTTATGTAGCAGGACATTTATATTTATAAATTTAAATAATGGAATTTAAAACTATTTTAAAATGTACTTCACTAAATTTATTCATTTATTCATTAATTTATTAATTAATTGGATTTTGAATTTTTACAAAAAGAGAAAAGTGCACTGAGAATAATTTTTTTCAATTCAAAAATAAGTAGTTAACGGAAAAAATATGTTTGAATAAAACACATTTTTTTATTATTTAGAAAAATAACTGAATTCTCGCGGAGAATTTTATTAAAAATTTTAAAAGCTCTAATTAAATTGATTGGTAGAATTTCTTTGAATTTTTTTCAACTAATGGAGTTTCTTTAAAAATTTTTATTGCAAATTTTGAAAGCAATTGGATTTTATAAAGAAAAATTTCATTAAATTTTAATAAAAAAAAGTAATTGTATTGTTCGGAAGAATTTATTAAAATTTTAGAAAGTAATAAAATTTTCCGTTAATATTTGAAGATTTCAATTCTTTCGAGTCAATTATAAAATTTTTTTGAAAAAAATTGAATTCTTCCGAAGAATTTTATTATTTATAAAAATAATGAAATTTTTGCGAATAATTTTACTATTTAAAAAAGTAATTGAATTGTTTGGAAGAATTTATTAAAATTTTAGAAAATAAATAAATTTTGTGTAAATATTTGAAGATTTAAATTCTTTCAAGTCTATTATAAAATTGTTTTGAAAAGAATTGAATTCTTCCGAAGAATTTTCCTATTAATAAAAATAATGGAATTTTTGCGAATAATTTTACTATTTAAAAAAGTAATTGAATTGTTTGGAAGAATTTATTAAAATTTTAGAAAATAAATAAATTTTCTGTTATTATTTAAAGATTTCAATTCTTTCGGGTCAATTATAAAATTGTTTTGAAAAGAATTGAATTCTTCCGAAGAATTTTACTATTTGTAAAAATAATAGAATTCTTGCGCAGAATTTTACCATTTATGAAAATAGTTGAAATGTTTCGAAAAATTTATTAAAATTTGAAGAAATATTTAAAAATGATGAAAATTTTTCCAGATATTCAATTAAATTTGTTTTGAAAAAACAAAAATTAGAAATTAAATTAAATTTAAATTTAAATTTCTTTAAATTATATTTATTTTTTGTTTGTTTTGTTTTGATTTTCTTTAAAGAATTTCATTAAAATTAAGTGAAAATAATTGAATTTCTCTCAAGAATTTTATCATTTTTGAAAATAATTAAATTCTTTCAATTTTTTTGACAAATATGTTTGAAAATTGCTTTGAATGTAATTAAATTTTTAAATAGAATTTTTGAAAAATATTTTGACAATAACTGAATTATTTTTAAAGAATTTAAGATTAATGTTGAAATTGAATTTTATGGAAATTTTTGAAAATAATTAAATTCTTTCTTGTCATTTTATTTCAATTGGAATAAAAAATAATTTAATTGTTTTAAAGAATTGTAGTGTTTAGAAAAATAATTGAATGTTTTGAAAGAATTTTTTAAGAAATTTTCAAAATAATTGTTTTTAATTGAAAATTTTTATTGAATATTTTTAAAAATATATGTATTCTACTAAGAAATTTTATTCAAATTAAAAATAATTGAATTCCTTCAATGAATTGTAGTATTTAGAAAAATAATTGAACTATTTCGAAGAATTTATTAAAAATTTTTAATACAATTAAATGTTTTGAAAGAATTTTTTACAAATTTTCAAAGTAATTGTATTCAATCGAAAACATTTATGAATATTTTTAAAAGTAAATGTATTCTATTGAGAAATTTCAATCAAATACTTTTTATAATAATTGAATTCCTGCGACGAATTTTACTATTTAAAAAAATAATTCAATTTTTCCAAAGAATTTTATCAGAATTTGTGAAAATAATTGAATTAAATTAATATTTTTCAAAATAATTATGTTCTTTCTACAAATTTTACAAAAAATAAATTCAAAATAATTGCATTTCCTTTAAAAAATTTTTTATTCAAACTCCTCATTAAATTCTTTTGAAAATTTCTTTCATTTATTTTTTAAATAATCAGTTTTCTTGAATAATTTTAAGTCAAAATTTTAAAAGTAATTGAATTTGATGAAGAATTTCTTTTAACTTTTTAAAATAATCGCTTTTGTTAATAATTATAATTAAATACTTTATTTGTTGAAGTTTATTAAAATTGTTTTGAATATAATTGAATTCCTGTGAAAAGTTTTAATATTTATATAGAAATGTTTTAATTCTTGCGAAGAATTTTACTATTTTGAAAAATAATTGAATTGTTTCGAAGAATTTTATCAGAATTTGTGAAAATAATTGAATTTAATTGGTGTTTTAAAAAATAATTGAATTTAATTCATAATTTTTGAAATAATTGAATTTAATTTATAATTTTTAAAATAATTGAATTTAATTCATAATTTTTAAAATAATTGAATTTAATTGAGATTTTAAAAAATAATTTCATTTAATTGATATTTTTCAAAAATAATTGAATTTAATTGATATTTTTAAAAAGAATTACATTCATTCTAGCAATTTTACTACAAATAAATTCAAAGTAGTTGCATTCGTTTGAAGAATTTTATTATTTTTTGCGAAAATAATTGAATTCTTAAAATTTTGTTGACGAATGTATTTCAAAATTGTTTCGATAGTAATTTACAAATATATTGTTTTCTGACCGTGTATAATGAATAAAAATACGAAAAAGCAGTAAAATAGCTAAAATTGTGCTTGTAAAAAATTAAATCGTAAAAGTTAATATTTTTTTGCATCTCAAATACACATTTTTCGGACAAAATTGAAGCTGCGCATTTTTTTCTCCAGCAAAGAAAAAAAGGCCCCACTCTCTCTTGTATATAAAAATACAAATGTAAGATTTGCGCTCGCAGCTGTTCCTGTGATTCTCGTTGGGAGAGAACGTCACCGCAGAATCGTAAACTTGGATAGAGATCGGCTTTAAAAAGCTAAGCCGTGCCAGATAAACATCTACATAGATAACACGTTCGCAGGCCGATGAAACTTAACCATACATCAACCTATGTGTATATTGACACAAGAAGCCGATTCCCAACTCACGTATATAACAACAGCTCCATTCAGTTTCGATCGAGACTATATCCAGACAATATGTGTCGGTGTCTGTGTCTGTGTGTGTGAGCGGTTTGCACGTTCTAAAAGCAGGATATCGTCAAAGAAACATTCGTAAACTAAATGTCGTCGATAAAGTCGTTGACAAGTTCTTTTTTTTCCCCTCGCGAGACACAATGCATCTTTCGCGGTATATACACTTGCCTCACGCATATGTGTGTCTGGCGATATCGTGAGAGATGGTCATTTTTTTTAATATTAAATTTGCAAACGTAATCGTTATTTTTTCTTTATTTATTATGCTCTAATTTTCCTTTTTTACTCTTTTTGGTATTTTTTTTATTTATTTTACACTGAAAAAAATTAATTGATTCGAATAATCGATTATTTGACTATTATTAGTTAAATATTTACTTGAATCAAATAATATTTAATGGAGTCAATTAAATGGTATTTAATTAGTAATTTAATTAATTTTAATTTAATTAATTTTAATTTAATTAATTTTAATTTAATTAATTTTAATTTAAATAATTTTAGTAAATTTTTCCTTGAATCAAATAATATTTAATGGAGTCAATTAAATGGTATTTGAATCAATAAGTTAAGTATTTGAATCAATTTCAAGTTTCAAACGTTCAAATGACTGACAATATTTTTTTCACTTCTTCTAATTTGTATTTTTGTACAAAAAAATATTTTTTAGATTAAAAATTTTAAATAAATTAATTTTAAAGTAAATATTGTTGAATTTCAATTATTTTTCTTTCTTAGACAGTAATTTAAAAAAAAATTAAGGTGGGGAAAGATTTCGATCATTTGAACGTTCGAAACTTTAGCCACATTCAATAACTTTAGTATTTGAAGCAAATAAATTAAGAAATAAATCAATTTGACTCTAATAAATATTATTTGATTCAATTCAATATTTAATTGATAATAGTAAATTAATCGGTTAAATATTTACTTGAATCAAATAATGTTTAATGGAGTCAATTAAATGGTATTTAATTAGTAATTTAATTAATTTTAATTTAATTAATTTTAGTAAATATTTACTTGAATCAAATAATATTTAATGGAGTCAATTAAATGATACTTAATTAGTACCTAATTTAATTAATTTTAATTTAATTAATTTTAGTAAATATTTACTTGAATCAAATAATATTTAATGGAGTCAATTAAATGGTACTTGAATCAATAATTTAAGTATTTAAATCAATCTCAAGTTTCAAACGTCCAAATGACTGACAATATTATTTTCACTTCTTCTAATTTGTATTTTTGTCCAAAAAAATATTTTTTAGATTAAAAATTTTAACAAATTAATTCTAAACTAAATATTGTTGAATTACAAATATTTTTCTTTTTTAGACAGTAATTTTCTAAGAAAAATTAAGGTGGGAATTTCGATCATTTGAACGTTCGAAACTTTAGCCACATTCAATAACTTCAGTATTTGAAGCAAATAAATTAATAAATAAATAAATTTGACTTTAATAAATATTATTTGTTTCAATTAAATATTTATTTATTTATTGAAAATATTTAAATCATAATAGTCAATTAATCGGTTATTTGAGTGAATTAAATTTTTTTCAGTGAAATTTATAACCCAATTTACGAAAAATAAATTCATTATTGCAAATACTTTAAATTTCTACTTATTTGCGATATTTTTCGTTATTTTAGTTAAAACTTATCGTTCTTTAAGGAACAATCCGACAAACAATCGAAACAAAAGTTAGTCCAATGTCATTTCGTTTTTTTTTTTTTGCAAATTAAATTTAATTTTTTTGGTAGAAGCGTAATGTATTTAATTTTCTACACTTTGAACATTTTTAAAGTTATGTTTGAATAAAGATTCTAATTTTTTGTCAATAGTAAATAAATTTAGTAACATAACCTAAAATTTAATAAATTTTTCTCGTTGACAAAATTGTAATTTTTATTCAATTGCAAGTTTTAATCGTTTAAAATATTCGAAATTAAATTCTTCACCTTTCCATCGAGACGAATTTAAAATTTAATTCTCCTTTTTCTTATAAATTACGAAATTATGATACTGGACTAATTTTTGTTTAGACTGTACGTCTGATTCTTCCTTAAGATAATTTTTTATAAACTTTTCTGCTTTTTATGTATTCTTTATTTTTATAGAAATAAATTATTGAATAGAGAAATTAATAAAATAGTAAATAAGTAACAAAACTAATAAAGTTAATAAAGTTAATACAGTCAATAAGGTTAATATAGTTAATAAAATTAACAAAATGAATAAAGTTAATAAAGTTAATAAAGTTAATAAAGTTAATAAAGTTAATAAAGTTAATAAAGTTAATAAAGTTAATAAAGTTAATAAAGTTAATAAAGTTAATAAAGTTAATAAAGTTAATAAAGTTAATAAAGTTAATAAAGTTAATAAAGTTAATAAAGTTAATAAAGTTAATAAAGTTAATAAAGTTAATAAAGTTAATAAAGTTAATAAAGTTAATAAAATTAATACAGTTAATAAAGTTAATAAAGTTAATAAAGTTAATAAAATTAATACAGTTAATAAAGTTAATAAAGTTAATAAAGTTAATAAAGTTAATAAAGTTAATAAAGTTAATAAAGTTAATAAAGTTAATAAAGTTAATAAAGTTAATAAAGTTAATACAGTTAATAAAATTAATAAAGTGAATAAATTTAAAAAAGTTAAGAAAATTAATAAAGTTAGTAAACTTAATACAGTGAATAAAATTAATAAAATCAAGAAAGTTAAGAAAGGTAAGAAAGTTAAAAAAAATTAATAAAATTAATAAAGTAAATAAAGTTAAGAAAATTAATTAAGTGAAAAAAATTAATAATAGTAATAAAGTTAATAACATTAAAGTAAATAATAAATTTTCAAATTAAGCCATAATTGATTAAAGTACGAACAGTTGAATTTCTTTTTTTTATTTAATAAAAGAACCACAACTTTTAGCTCTGCGATAAAATTAGAGAATTTAGTTAGAGAAATGGCGGAAACTTTTGAAACGATCTGGCTGACTAGAAGTGACTCCTATACCACTTATGTCAAATTGCCAATAAACTTCGAACGTCCGACTAAAATTCACTTTTACTACTCAAATTTGAATGGCGTGATTTAAGGATGTCTGACTAAGAATAAATTTTACTACTAGAAGAAAGAAAGCGTAAAAAATTTACTCTCACTTTAGCTGACTTTTACTACTTAATACGAAAGTTAAAAAATTTTCTACTTACGTCTGACTTCAGGTGACTTTTACTACTTTAGACGAAAGTTGGAAGAATTTTGCCAACGTCTGATTGATTGATTGATTGATATTTATTACAGGAAAAATTATTATTTTTGCATAATTTGACTTTAACTGACTTTTTTCTACTTCTTTTTTGTCTGATTAAAAATTACGTTTACTACTGATAACAAAAATTGTCAAATTCAGGGTGTCTACTGTTTACGTTTTGAAAAAATCCCGATTATTTTCCGGATTTTCTCGGCTATGTCCTAATATTTTACGGTTTTTTCTCAAAAAATTTTAATTTGATTTCAAAAATAAATGAAATTTTTAATTTTTTTAAAATAACTTTGTTTTTTTTAATAATAAATGAAAATTTGATTATGTAATTTTATTCAAAATGCTACGATTTATGAAAATAATTCAATTCTTGTGAAGAATTTTATTAAAATTTTTGAAGATAAGAAGCAGTAATAATTAATTTTTTATCTTAATAAGTAATAAACATCTACTTTGCTCTCGGCTTTGCTCAAGAAATAAATAAATAAATAAATATAATTTATTTCAACAATCAGAAATTTGAAATTATAAAAATTTATGAGAAGTTCAATAATTATAATTATTAAATAATAATATAATTTTTAAATGAAAAACATTTAGAAGGACTTTATATTTTAAAAATAAAATTATAATTACGGTCATTGTAATTTTGCTTGATTATTTATCAAAAAATATTAAGAAATTTCAATTACTTCAAAAATATATAAATCATTTTTTAAAAATTGAAAAGAAATTTCGAATATTTCAAAAATTTTCAATTATTATCAAAAATTGAAAAGGAATTTCGAATATTTCAAAAATTTACAATTATTTTTTCATAAAATGTAAATAAACTTGAATTACTTAAAAAAATTTTCAATTATTTTCAAAAATTGATAAGGAATTTCGAATATTTCAAAAATTGAAAAGGAATTTCGAACATTTCAAATATTTTCAATTATTTTACATAAAATGTAAAGAAATTTGAATTATTTAAAAAATTTTCAATTATTGTTCAAAAAATGTACAAAAAATTCAATTATTTTAAAAATTTTAAAGAATTTTCTATTATTTTTTCAAAAAATGTAAAGAAATTTCTACTATTTCAAAAATTTTCTATTTATTTTTCAAAAAATGTAAAAAAATTTCAATTGTTTTAAAAATTTTTAATTACTTTTTGAAAAATGTTAAAAATATATCAATTATTTCAAAATTTTTTAATTATTTCTCAAAAAATGTACATAAACTTCAATTATATAAAAAAAGGTTAATGACTCTTCAAAAAATTTTAAAAAATTTCAATTATTTCAAAAACTTTCAAGAGTTTTTAATTATTCTTCAAAAAATGTAAAGAAATTTCAATTATTTTAGAAATTTTCTATTATTTTTCATAAAATGTAAGGAAATTCAATTATTTTTCAAAAAATGTAAAAAAATTTCAATTATTTCAAAAATTTTCAATTATTTTTCAAAAATGTAGAGAAATATCAATTATTTAAAAGAATTTTAATTATGCTTCAAAAAATGTAAAAATATTTCAATTATTTTTCAAAAAATTTAAAAAAATTTCAATTATTTCAAAAACTTTCAATTATTTTGAAAAAAATGTAAAGAAATTTCAATTATTTCAAAATTTTTTAATTATTTCTCAAAAAATGTACACAAACTTCAATTATATAAAAAAATTTTTATTACTCTTCAAAAAAATTTTAAAAATTTCAATTATTTCAAAAATTTTTAATTATTTTTCAAAAAATGTAGAGAAATTTCAATTATTTTTCAAAAAAAGTAAAGGAATTTAAATTATTTTTGAAAGACGTAAAAAATTTTTAATGATTTCAAAACTTTTTAATTATTTTTCAAAAAGTGTAAAGAAATTTCAATTATTTCAAAATTTTCCAATTATTTTTAAAAAATGAAGACAAATTTCAATTATTTCAAAAATTTTCAATTATTGTTAAAAAAATGTTAACAAATTAGAATTATTTTAGAATCTTTCAATTACTATTTTTAAAAATGTAAAAAAATTCCTATTATTTCAAAAATGTAGAGAAATTTCTATTGTTTTTCAAAAAAAATATAGAAATTTAAATTATTTTTTAAAGATGTAAAAAATTTCAATTATTTCAAAACTTTTCAATTATTTTTTTCAAGAAATATAAAGAAATTTCAATTATTTCAAAAATTTTTAATTATTTTTTAAAAAATGGAAAAAAAATTTCAATTACTTCAAAAATTTTTAATTATTTTTAAAAAAATGTAAAGAAATTTCAATTATTTCAAAAATTTTCAATTATTGTTCAAAAAATGTTGAGAAATTAGAATTATTTTAGAATCTTTCAATTATTATTTAAAAAATGTAAAAAAATTCCTAGTATTTCAAAAATGTAGAGAAATTTCAATTATTTCTAAACTTTCAATTATTTTTCAATAAATGTAAGAAAAATTTAATTATAAGAAAAATTTTTAATTATTTTTTAAAAAATGTACTGTTTTTTTACTTTTAAATTGATTATTTTTGAGTTCTTATAACTAATTCAAATTTAGGGAACAATATAAATATCTGTAAAAATTGAAATGAAAAGTGATTGTTTAAAAACAAAGAAAATGAAATATTTTTTAATTCTTCTAGTACTTATAAAAATAATTAATAGATTTTTAAGGTCTGACGAAAAATAGTCTTTACTACTGAAAATACAGACAAAAATGTTCCTTAGTAAAAATTCAAACGTTCTAATCTCTATTTTACAAAAATACCTCTTATTTACAAATAAATAGAAATAATCTCAATTTTACAAAAAAAATTCGTGCTAATGATAAAAAAAAATTACTTTCCTTAAAACAAAAAAATGCAAACAATTTCGTACATATGAGAATACACAGAGAGCAATTAATAGACTTTAAATGTCAAGGATTCGCATTTAACTCTGATTTCCAGAGTTTCAGTTGCGCTTCTAACAAACACACGCACACATATATGTACACTCAACTCTTTTTTTCACTCTGATGATCGAACCTCCCTGTTTGTACTGCACTCCAACGTGGTGCGGTACTCGTGAATGCTTGTTCAAGTCTCACATGATTTCCCAAGTACAAAAGGAATACTCGCGCGCAATAACTTCACATTGAATATTAGCTGACTGTTATTATCTTCTTATTTTTCGCGCAAAATACCGCGAATATTAATCAAAAAAAAAAAAAAACCCTTGCGTGTATGTATAAACGAAAAAGAAAAAATTTTTCCCCCAACAAAAAAAAAAGAGCTCAAAAAGCATTTTTTTTTTTTCATAAAAGATTTACAAACACATGTTATGCAGAGGACAAATATTTGAAATACAAGTGTTTCTTTTCAAATGCGCGCGCGCGCAGTAATATAAGATTTCTCGCTTGTTAAGGTAGGTATATTACACAAACTCCGAACACCAAAACCCGTTAAATCTTGATTTACGAGTGTTTATTTTTACCCGCCTCGCCATGTAAATTGACTTAACAATGTCTTTCGTTGGCGATTTCTTCGTTTTTTTTATTTTTATTTTATTTTTATTTTATTTTTATTTTATTTTTTTTTTTATTTTATTTTTATTTTATTTTATTTTTATTTTATTTTTATTTTATTTTTATTTTTATTTTTATTTTATTTTTATTTTATTTTATTTTATTTATTTTTTTTTATTTTTTTTTTAATCTCATCGTTTGGTTGTCAAATGAGAATTGAAAAGAAAGCAACTTCTCGGATATCCGATACGGCGACCTGACTTCTTTGGTTTGTGTGTATATCTTGACTATATAACCGTTATCGATCACCCAATGACGTGCAGATAATTAAAAGTCGCCTTTGGAGAACGGAGCGCTAACGTTTTATGAACGGATTGCATGTCCAAGCACCTTATCTTATGCGCGCCATCCCTTTGGTTTTTTGCTCCGAGTCCAGTAAAAGATAAAATGCGTTGGCGATTGTCGAGGAGAGAAAAAAATAGATTCTTAGCGCTTCCTTCGCGATTTTTGTTTTTTTTTTTTGTTTTTTGCCTCCCAAAGAAATAAGTGGGAAAAAAATAATATACGAAGGTGGCTTGAGCAAAAATCTCTTCATCGGTTAAAAAAAGTTATTCTTTAATTTAAGTTTATCATTTTTTGCCCTCTCGGCAAGATAAAGGTATTTTATTGCCGATATTTTTCGATCGAAATTATTTACATGAGTGTGACAATAACTTTGGTTGTATTTTTTACCTTTTTTCTGACTTTAAATAAGGAATTTATTTTTTTCATTTTAAGAAATTTTTTCATCTTTCTTAATATGAAAATAAAAAAATTAATTTTCATTCTGAATGATTATTATTTAGACAAACGTTTAATAAACTTTAGTCAATTTTTAATTTGTCTCGTCTATTTTAAATCACGAATAGAAACAGATCAAAATAATAATTTATTTTGAATCATTAAAATAAATATTTATTTGGAATCATTAAAATAAATATTTATTTTGAATCATTAAAATAAATATTTATTTATAAATAAATTTTCAGTAAAGAAATTCAGTCATTGCTCCTCAGTTAAAAAAATGAAAAAAAGTAGAACAAAAATTATTTTATTATTTTAAAATTATTTGGCAGTTTTAACTAAACAAAGACAAAATAGTTTTTATCTACATTTTGTCAAAGAAATTTTGACTAAAAAAGTATATTAATTTCAAATCATTTCTTCTATTTTGACCTATTTTGTTAATATTATTGGAAAAATTTATTAAAATCGAAAAATTAATATACTTTTTTTAGACAAAATTTCCTTGACAAAAATTTGTCAAAAACGAATGTTGTCTTTGTTTAATTAAAACTTTCAATTTATTTTTAGAACAATAAAATAATTTTTTTTCTATTCTATCTATTTTGAATTTCGAATAGAAATAGATCGGAATAATAATCTATTTTAAATCATTAAAACATTTGCGTTAATAAATTTTCAGTGGAAAAATGCGATTATTTCTTTTCAGTTAACAAAAAGAATGAAAGTACAACAAAAATTATTTTATTATTTAAAAATAAATTGGATGTCCTAATTAAACAAAGTCAAAATTAGTTATTAACAAATTTTTGTCAAGGGAATTTTACCTAAAAAAATTTATCGATTTTTTTATTTTAATTAACTTTTACAATAATATTATCAAAATAGATAAAAATAGAAAAAATTATTTGAATTTTAAGTAAATAATTTTTTTACAAAAAATTTATATACTTTTTTTCAGTTAAAATTTCGTAGACAAAAATTTTTTAAAAACTCATTTGGTCTTTGTTTAATTAAAACTTCCAATTGAGAAGGACTTTATACTTTAAAAATGAAATTTTAATTACTTCTCTTAAATATTTTCGAAAAATTTAAATAAAGTTGTATATATTCTTTTAAATATACAATTCTTTAAATAAAATTCAAATAAAATATGAAATTCTTTAAAACTATTTAATTACTTTTCAAAAAATGTAAAAAAATTTCAAATATTTTTAAAAAAATTTAAAGAAATTTCAATTATTTTTCAAAAAATGCAAAGATTTAAAAAAAAATTTTTTTTTTAAATTTTTTAAAAATTTACAAATATTTTTCAAAAAATCTAATGAAACTTCATTATTTCACAAATTTCAAAAAAATTGTTTAAAAAGTTTAACGACATTTCAATTCTTTCTAATATTTCAATTATTTTTTAAAAAATTTAAAGATATTTTAATTATTTCAAAAATTTTCAATTATTTTTTAAAAAAATGTAAAAAAAATTTTTAATTATTTCTAAATTTCAGTAATAAACTTTCTATTAATTCTTTATTATTTTCGAAAAATTTAAATAAAATTCTACATTTTCTCTTAATTATTTTCAATTATTTTTCAAAAAACGTAAAGAAATTTCAATTTTTTTTCAAAAAAATATGAAGAAATTTCAATTCTTTCAAGAATTTTTAATTATTTTAAAAAATTTTAAGATATTTTAATTATTTCATATATTTTCAATTTTTGGCCAAAAAATATAAAAAAATATGAAGGAATTTCAAAAGTTTTAAATTATTTTTTAAAAAATATTAAGAAATTTCAATTATTTCAAAATTTTTCAGTTATTTATTAAAAAATGTAAAGAAATTTCAATTACTTTAAAAACTCATTAATAAACATTTAATTTTGCTAAAAAAATAAATAACATTATTTCTAATAATATTATCAAAATTTAGATCAAAATAGAAAAAATTATTTGAATTTTAAATAAATAATTATTTTCCGATTTAATTAATATACTCTTTTTAGTTAAAATTTCCTAGACAAAAATTTTTTGTAAAAACTAATTTTGTCTTCGTTTAATTAAAACTTCCAATTTATTTTTAGCACAATAAAATAATTTGTGTTCTACTTTTATTCTTTTTTTTTTTTTGTTTAACTGAAATGCAATGACCGCATTTTTCCACTGAATTTATTTACGCAAATGTTTCAGTAACTTTAGTTCTGCTTTTCCCTTTTTATTTATTTTTTTTCCTCCTTTCATTATTTACTGAAAATTAATTTTTAACTCTCTTTTGATCCAAATTATTTACATACTAGTTGCATCAGCTTTGGTTAATCTTTTTTACGTTTTATTATTTTGTTACTAAAATTTTATTTTTTATTTTTTTTCAAACGAAATTATTTGAGCGGGTATTTTATAATAAACAGGCTTTGAGTTTTTTTCTCTATTTTCACTGAAAAATTTAAATACTGCTGCATATGAAATTTTTTTCTTGACTGAAAATTAATTTTCAATTGTTTTCCCTCGAATATATTATAAATTTGTAAATTTTGTGTAAATAATCTAAATAATGTTAAATGTTAATTGAAAAATAAATTTTAATTAATTCAACTAATAATTATTATTAAATAATGATTATGGAATTCTTTTCGTTGACTGAAAATTAGTTTTCAATTGTTTTCCATCGAATATAAATTTGTAAAATTTGCATAATTAATTTAAATAATTTTAATAATTATTGAAAAATGAATTTTAATTAATTCAATTGATAATTATTATTAAAATATTATTTTTTTGTAATAATAATTTTCTTTTTAAGTTTCTTTCTATTTTTCGATCAAAATTTAGATAAACGTTAAAACGTTCAAAATTCAAATTACTTTAATCAAAGTTATTTTAAACAAAATATTTTTTAAAAAATTACATTTTCGCTTTTTCGTTTCTTTTTCTTCTCTTTTTGTTTTTTTATCGTTTAGCAAAAATTAATTTGCATCTTTTTTTTCATCGATATTATTTATGGGAAAATATTTCAATAATTTCAGTGCTAATTTTTTTCTTACTGAAAATTAATTTCTTTACGAATAAAATGTTCTGTTAAACGTGTTAACGATAACGCCTCTGAGACCTCGCCTTCAATTACGACAGTTGAGCATTAAATTACGCTGTCAATGAAGTTATTTATAAAATGACACTTCGTAGCGAGTTTCAAATTTTTTAAATACATGAAATATAAAATTATATAGCTGCAATATAAACGAAAAATTACACAATTAACGATGTTTATTTCCTTATTTTAATGTTTAACATTCTTTGACACGATTTTTTTGTTTACGTAGGTGTAAATGAAAATAGTTAAACTTGCAAAAAATGGAAAAATTTTATTTTTACCACTATACTAATTTACTATATTACACTGAAGACAAAAATTTATTTGATTCAAATAACCAATTATTTGACTATTATCAAATAAAAATTTTCTTGAATAAAATAATTTTTATTTGAATCAATTGAATAATATTTGCTTCGAATACTGAAAAATTTGATTCAATGACAATTTAATTGATTCAGTGACAATTTAATTGATTCAAATAAAAATTAATCAAAATTAATCAAATTAAATAATTTTTATTTGAATCAATTGAATAATATTTGCTTCGAATACTGAAGAATTTGATTCAGTGACAATTTAATTGATTCAAATAAAAATTAATCAAAATTAATCAAAATTAATGAAATTAAATAATTTTTATTTGAATCAATTGAATAATATTTGCTTCAAATACTGAAATATTTGATTTAAAGACAATTTAATTGATTCAGTGACAATTTAATTGATTCAAATCGAAATTAATCAAAATTAATCAAAATTAATCAAAATTAATCAAATTAAATAAATTTTATTCGAATGAATTGAATAATATTTGCATCAAATACTGAAATATTTGATTCAATGACAATTTAATTGATTCAGTGATAATTTAATTGATTTAAATAAAAATTAATCAAAATTAATCAAAATTATCAAACTAAATAATTTTTATATGAATCAATTGAATAATATTTGCTTCAAATATTGAAATATTTGATTCAATGACAATTTAGTTGATTGAAATAAAAATTATTTAATACAAGTAAATATTTGATCTAAATATTTATAAATATTTAGTCGAATAATCGATTATTTGAATCAAATAATTTTTTTACATTGTAGATAGTTAAATTTACTAAACATTATTGTAATTTTTCAATCATTTTACAAGTAAAATTTAAAAAATAGTTTTTCGTTAGTTTATTCTTATTTATAATTTTTTTTATTTGTGTTTTTAATTTAGCTATTTATTTTTATTTACTTTATTTATTTATCTTTAATTACCTTATTAATTTTTCTT
This sequence comes from Leptopilina drosophilae, assembly GCA_032873175.1. Taxonomy (NCBI): domain Eukaryota; kingdom Metazoa; phylum Arthropoda; class Insecta; order Hymenoptera; family Figitidae; genus Leptopilina; species Leptopilina drosophilae. Next base: position 9,217,726 of record CM065485.1, on the reverse strand, counting down.
TATTTACTTTATTAATTTATCTTTATTTACTTTATTAATTTACCTTTATTTACTTTTTTAATTTTTCTATTTTAGTATTTACTGTCTTATTATTCTTATTTACTATCTTACTATCTTTCCTATTCTTCTCAAAGTAATAAATACCTGTTGCATTTTATTTTAAAAATTATTATAAAGCAGAAAAAATTATTTTTCATTATAAAGAAAAATGTGGAGAAAAAATGCAATTTTTTGACGAAGCAATTCTTAAAGGGGATTTTAGGTCATAGGGTAGCTATTTTCAAAGTCATTCTTTCGCCAGATCATCATTGTCTTTTTTCCTTACCTAAGATTTTATGTTTTTCATATAAAATTCCATCTTATTTTCTGAGAAAAATTTCTGCTTTGATATGCATATATAATTCAGAAGGCACACGTGCGGTAAATTTTGTTGTGGCTTTTTTCTATTTTTTTGCTTCTTTTTTTTGTCTTCCTAGCATGAAATCCAAGATGAAAACAGAGAGAGAGAGAGAGAGAGAAGCAAATAGACAAGACCACACCCTATGTGTATAACGTCGTTCAAAAGCATTCTCATTTCCTTCTTTTCGCGTTGAAAAGTGACGAGAAATAAAAAAAAAACACCGAGTTGAAGACACGTTACAAGCGAATGCGATCTTTTAACGCGAGATTTCTTTCTTTCGTTCGTTTTTTTTTAATCTACCTTTAAAGCGCATTCACGAAAGTTTGTGGTTTGCTAGAATATATATATATATATATATATATATACACCTCTTCACGAACGTTTGGAGATGAGATAAAGAATCTTTATTTCCATTTCTCAGAGGCAGTTTTGCAGTTTTCTTCCTTCTTGAACGCCCGCGCATCCACTTGCCGGGTTGAATATAAGGATTCACCTTGATAATGAACGGCGAGTGTTTTTGCACTAAAGTCTTTTTTCTACTTTCTTAATTGTCAGGACAATTTGCGTTGCTACTTGCGGTTTTTCTCTTTAAAAAAAAGAAGAAAGAAAGAAAGAAAGAAATCTCTCCTTCAAACTTGCTGGTTCTTTATTTTCCACTTTTTTTGATGCGCATTATTTACTTTTGTTATCCTATTCCTACCGCTTTTTTTATTTCTATTATCTTTGTTTCTTTTCTTTTTTTTTTGAAGATTCATTATTTTTGGCTCTTGGCTTACTTTTTCTTCTCATCTTTGTTTCGTTATTTTTTTTCTTTTATTTATTTTTTCAATCTTTACACTGAAAAAAAAAATTTATTTGATTCAAATAACCGATTATTTGACTATTATCAAATAAATATTTACTTGAAACAAATAATCTTTATTTGAATCAAGTAAATTGTATTTGAATCAAATATTTCAGTATTTGAAGCAAATATTATTTAATTGATTCAAATAAAAATTATTTGATTCAAGTAAATATTTATTTGATAATAGTCAAATAATCCGTTATTTGAATCAAATAAATTTTTTTTTAGTGTATATTTATTTATTTTCGATAATTTATATATGCTTCTGAGCTTTTATTTTATATTTATTTTCATTTTGTTTTCTATTTATTCCTCTTATTTACTTGTTTTTTAATTAGTTTTTTGATTTAGCTCCTATTTTTTTTAATTTTTTTAATTCAATTTCTTACTTTTTATCTACCTTTTGTTTAATTATTATCAATTTTTTCATTAATTTTTTTATTTGCTTATCTTTTGATTTTATTTTCATATAGTTGTTTTGAATTAATTCTTTAGAATGGCCAGTTAATTAATTTTTTATTTACCTCCTTATTTTATTTATTCTTTTTATTCAATTTCCAAATTTTTATTTTCCTTTTCTTTAATTATTCTCAATTTTTCCATTAATTGTGTTTTTTTAGGTATATTTTGATATTTTATTTTCGTTCTGTTCTTTATTTATTTCTCTTATTTACCTGTTTTTTAATTAGTTTTTTATTTATCTCCTTATTTTATTTATTCTTTTTATTCAATTTCCTAATTTTTATTTATCTTTTCTTTAATTATTCTCAATTTTTTCATTAATTGTTTTTTGATTTTATTTTTATTTTTTTTTTATTTTTTCTTTTGATTTTATTCAGTTGTTTTGAATGAATTTTTCAAAATAAGCAGTTAAAACGTCAAAAGTATAGAAAATTAAAATTTTCAAATATTTTAATTTAAAATCTTTCTAAAATTATTCAATTATCTAAATACGAAAGTAAATAATTATTTAAATAATTAAATGTTTTTAAAAAATTGATTCATTAATTCTTAATTTCTTTAATTATTTAAGAATTTCATCAACAAATTATTAAGTAATTGAATTCTTTTTGACGAAATTTAATCAAATTTTTAAGAATAATTACATTTTTCGAGATATTTGTCTAAAATTGTACTAAAAATAATTAAAATTCTTCTTCTTCTTCTTCTAAATATAAAATTAATTAAATTATTGCGAAGAAATTTATAAAAAAAATTTACCAATTAAATTCTTACGAAATTTTTATTACTTATGAAAATAATTAAACATTTGAGTATAACCTTATACAAATTTTTAAAAAATAATTAAATTCTTTTAGGACATTTATTAAAGTAGTAGTTATTTAGGTAATAAATTTTAGTTATTTGAAAATCATTGAAATTAGAAATATTTTTCAAAATAATTTAATTATGGAGAAGAATTTTATTATTTATAAAGATAATTGTGATTTTGACAAGAATTTCTCTTTAAATTTTGAACATAATTGAACGTTTGTATTTTGTAAGAATTTTATTACTTTTGAAGATAATTCAATTTCTGCAATTATTTGTAACTTATCAAAAAATCAATTTTTTAAATTTTTCTTTAAATTTTTAAAATTTTTAATTTTCTTAATTTTTAATTTTTTAATTATTTATTTTAAAAAAATTTTTTTAACTAAAATTTTTCTATAAATCTATTATTTTTAATAATTTATTAAATGTATGTTGACAAATTTAGTTGATTTCAGGAAGAATTTAAATGATTAAAATTTAGCAAAAATTTAAGTTTCTTAAAATTTCTAATTAAAATTTATTAAATTAATTTAAAATTGAAATTTTATAATATTTCAAATTAAAACCTTTTGAAGTTTGTGTATACTTATGAACATAATAAGAGCAAAATACTTTTCAAATTGATTTAGTTTTGAAATAAAAGTATAATTTTTATTAAATAATTTCTAAGTAATAATTTTTTAAAAATAAAAGTTATTTATTTATTTTTCGTTAATTTACATATTTCGGAATAATACTCATTTATATATGTTTACTCTTTTATTTTCTATTTATTTTCCTTCTGTTTTTAATTTATTTCTTCTATTTACCTCGTTTTTTAATTCGTTTTTTTTTACCTCCTAATTTTATTTTTTTATTCAATTTCCTACTTTCTATTTAATTTTTTTTATTATTCTCAATTTTTTCCATTAATTGTTAATTAGATTTTTTTAGTTTTGATTTTATTTAGTCGTTTTGAATTATCTTTAATTTTTCTGTAAATTCTTTTTTTTTATTTTTTGAATTTATTTTATTTCTTCATGTTTTCTATTTATTATTTTTATTCAAGAATTATAATTTTTTCGTCCAGTTCATTGACACTATGCGAAAAAAGTTTATTTGAATCAAATTTTTTGTAATTTATAAACTGTTTCTTTTATTCCTATTCGATTTATTTTTCTTTCAATTTTTTATTTTCACTTTTATTTCTTTATTTACTTTTATTATCTCTATTTTGTTTCTCATGTTGCGCTCCCTGATGTATGATTTTATTTATTTATATTTACATTTTTACATTCTTTGCTTTTATTTTCTACATATTTTTCCGGATTTATTTATTTATTTATATTCACTTCTTTTGTTATATTTTCTTTTATTATTATTATTATTATTATTATTATTATTATTATTATTATTATTATTATTATTATTATTATTATTATTATTATTATTTTTATTATTATGCTTTAATAGAATAGAAATGAATAAAAAAAACAACAACAAAATTATTATTATTATTTTATTATTATTATTATTATTATTATTATTATTATTATTATTATTATGCTATAATAGAATAGAAATGAATAAAAAAAACAACAAAAAGAATATATTCGTTTTGTTCTTCTTTTCATTCATTTCTATTCTATTTTCCTTTTTTCGCGTTTTCAATTTTCACAAAACGCTTTAGACTTTTATTATTCACTAGCTGGAAGTAACTCCCTATACACTTTTTTTTTAATAAAGCGCATTAATAATATATTAGCCGAGTTTGCAAATGTAAAATTTTGCCGATTCAGTATAATTTTCTTTTTGCCTTTTTAAAAAATTTTGTTCGTACTCAAAAATGATTCTGTGGGGCTTGAAACCGAGTGGAGAAAAAAAAAAGAATTGTCGACCATTGGAAAATTATCAACGCTCGTGGACATTATATAATAATTTATCATCCGAAAAATTTGTTGCCCCGCGCGCGTTATATTATTGGAAAAGGGCAAAACGCAACCGGAATAACCCCGATAAATAATGACATGGGAATTTAATTGGCAGTGCCTGACGTTTCACTGATCAACGATAGTGACAAACGGCATTAGTCGAATCAGATATCGATTCAAATGAGCTCATTATATTTTCGAAGAGCAGAAGCTCGCGCATGACTTTCTAATGATTAATCAAGTCGCGAAACTGGTTGACTATATTTGTACTATTGACGACTTTGGAATAATATATAAATTTATATCCAATGTGAAAAAAAAGAGAGAGAGAGAGAATGTAACTAAACGTTTGTCATATCGAAGCATTTTATGTTCTCATTTATTAAATTGAAGGAAATTATTTTCACTTGACATTTCAATTTGAAAATGTTAAAGTTGATTTATATCGGGCATAGGGGCAAAAGTAAAGCATGTACATGCATTGACTTTGTCAAATTAAATAAATCGCGGTATAATTAGAGGAGTTCTTTGAACAATTATTCTTCTATTTTAAACACGGGCTTGATTCGAGAAGATAAATCTCGACTAATCTACTGGGCGACAGACTTGATGGAAGCGCGGGCGAATAAAAATAGCACGCACAGTTTCAACATTATTATTTTGTGTCGATGTTCTTATATAGGTTCCGCGTCCTGACATTTTTTTTTTTTGCATGCTAAATCACTGTCATTTGTTCAATACAAATCAATTTATCATTTTGGCATTAGAAAATTATTCATTTCTATAATTATTCCGAAAAGAATTTTTTTCTTTCCAAAAATCGCGAAAATTTTGTGAGTCGGATTTTTAAATATTTAGTACGGAATTTTTTCGACATTTTTCGATATTTTTCGATTTTTTTGATTTTTTTCGATTCTTTTAGATTCTTTTTGGACACTAACATTTTTCCCCGAAAATATTTGCGCCAAATTCCAAACAGATGTTGAACTGTCTCGTACACTATGGTTTAATTATTTTCAAGGACGTCTCTATAAAAACGATTGACTGCGACAGTGCATTATTGTAATTGACCAAAACGAAGTTATACGTCCGCTGTGCGCACCTGATGGTCAGAAGCACTGTGCCACGGAAGAGACGCGGATTTTAACTAATTTGCCAATTTCGTGCTTCATTTAATACATCCGGTTTGCATAACCATTCGTGGTAAATCGACATATACATGTATACTTGCCATTGTTCGACGAGTGATTCCATTCAATTTTTTCTCCCCATTCACCATAATAGTTATTTTTACTACAATGGGAAAATTTATCAAAAAAAAAGAGAGAAAAAAAAAATATTAAAACAAGAGAATTTATTACAATATTCCTCTCATACTTGTTTATTTGTTTTTTTTTAATTTTATCCATTTTTAACAGATTTCGTATTTTTTGTACATTTTTCAGTTTCGTTTGAATTATTTTTTTTTTTTTGTATTAAAATATTAAAAAAAGAAGTGAAAAATAAACAGAAAACTACGACAAAACAAAAATATTGAATGAATATGAATGAAAAAAAGAAAAAATTACAAAACAAACAAAATTGTAACAAATAAAACAAGTAAAATACACAAAGGAAATAAAATCAACAAACATACAGAAATAAATGAATAGAAAAAAAATAAATAAATAAATGAAAATTAAAATACGAAAAAGCAAAAAAAGCGAAAAAGCAAAAAGAGTGAAAAAGCAGAAAAAAATAAGTAGAGCATAATAAAAATATAAAGCAAATGAAACAAAAAAGCAAACGAAGGAACAATCGAAATAAATAGAAAAAACTACAAATAAAATATAACAAAACAGTAAATAATAGATGAAAAGAAAACAAAAAAATAAACACACGAGACAACAAAAAAAATACAAAATTCAAACAAAACAAGAAAAATAGACAAGGAAATAAAAACAACAAACATAGAAACAAATAAATAGAAAAAAAAATAAATAAAACTTAAAATACGAAAAAAGCGAAAAAGCAAAAAAAAAATAATAATAAGTAGAACATAATAAAAATATAAAGCGAATGAAAAAAAAATAGCAAACGATTCTTCCTTCGCTATTTTTTGTTTCGAATCGAAATAAATAGAAAAAACTACAAATAAAATAAAACAAAACAGTAAATAATAGATGAAAAGAAAACAAAAAAATAAACACACGAGATGGCAAAAAAATACAAAATTCAAACAAAACAAGAAAAATAGACAAGGAAATAAAAACAACAAACATAGAAACAAATAAATAGAAAAAAAAAATAAATAAAACTTAAAATACGAAAAAAGCGAAAAAGCAAAAAAAAAAAATAAAATAAGTGGTGCACAATAAAAATATAAAGCTAATGAAACAAAAAGTAGCAAACGATTCTTTGTTTGCTATTTTTTGTTTCGAATCGAAATAAATAGAAAAAACTACAAATAAAACAAAGCAGTTAATAATAGATAAAAAGAAAACAGACGAAACAGCAAAAAAATACAAAATTCAAACAAAATAAAAAGATGAAACAAAACAACAAAAAGAAAAGAATCCAAAAATTAATACAGTGAAAGCAAAAAAAATATGTACACAAAAATGCAAACAACAAAGAAAAAAAATGCAAACGTCAAATATAAAATATATTAATTTTTTTTTTAATAAAATATATTATTTTTCTTTATTTTTTCACTCTCACTTTTTAAATTTAATAATAGGTATTTATTTACTTTATTTAGAAATACTTTTTTTATTTTTCAAATAATAAAAAACTATTTTTATTAACCTAAAAACATTATTTTAATGTTATTTATCAATATTTCTTTTTTTTAAGGAAAAATTAGCACTTTGTAACAAACATTTTAGGACTAGGAGATTAATTTTTTTATTTTTTTTTTTTAAATTAAGAAACAGTTAAAAAATTAAAATTAGAAAATATTTTGCACATTTTCTGCTTCTTAATGACAATTTATAAACAAATTACAAGTTTTGGAGAAAAAAAGTTATAAATCAAATTTTGTTTAGAAATTTGATATTTTTGAAAAATATTTACAGAATTTGTTTGTTAAAAACTATATTATCAAAATTGTAATAAATAAATAAAACAATTTTTATTTTATAAAACAATTTTTGGATACCCTAATTTTTTAATAATATTTTCAGTTATTTTCAAATAATTTAAATATTTTACGATTATTCTCATTGTGACTTTTGGGCGGAAATATTTTTATTTTATTATTAGTTTTGCTTTGAGAAATTTATTGAACACTTTATCAGGGTTGTCACGCATTTGTTCATTTGAAAGTTCCTGATTTTTTTAAGTTTAAAAAATGAAAATTTTCCAGGTTTTTAAAATAAGATTTTTTTTTACCACATTAATAATACGAAATAATTGAGTTCGTTTGACGATTTTTAATAACATTTTTAAGGAGAAAGAAATTTATAAAAAATATTTGTAAATAGATTTCATATGAAATTGCGGAAATTTTTTTTAAATAATTGAATTTTTGCCACGAATTTTATGAAAATTTTTTTAAATAATTGAATTTTGACAAAAATGTTGTTAACAATTTTTAAAATAATTTAAATTTCGACGAGAATATTGAAAAAAAATTGGAATATAATTGAGTTTTTGCAATCATTTATAATTTTTCGAAAATTCAATTTTTTTTAGGGTTTTAAGTAAAATTCATCCATAAATCCATTATTGTTTTTAATAACGATTGAAGTGTATATTAAAAAATATAAAAAATTTTATAAGAATTTGAATTATTAAAGTTTTTCAAAAACCTAAATAATCTTTAAAATTTCTAATGAAATTAATTGAAAATTTAAATTTTATATAATTGCAATTACATTAAAAACCAAAATTTTACAAAATTCAATTATTGTTTGAATTTTTAAAGAAGCAAATTATTCCAAAATAATTGATAAAATTCTGTAATGTTCAATTGTTGTTAAAAATAAGAAAAGTTTGAAATGATTAAAATTTTTTCAATCATGAGAATGATGAAGAAACATTGAGAATTTTCTTAAGAATTTTCGAAATTGAATATTGTTTCAGTACTTTTGACAAAATTCTCCGATTTTTTCCTGACTTTGCTGAAGATATTTAGAAAAATAGTGATTTTGAGTAGAATTCTTCTGAATAAGTGAATTTTTTAATGATAATGAAACAAGAAACTTGACGCTCGCATTATTTTAGCTAGTAAATTATTAAATTTACATAAAAAAATTGTTGATGGCACTGAAGTGATAATATAAAATTTTAGGGGGAGATTATTGTATTTTTTTAAGACGGACTCGAATAGGAATTATTATAAAAGGAGAAAATTTTTTTTTTGTTTTTACGTTTGCCATTTTTTGTTTCGAATCGAAATAAATAGAAAAAACTACAAATAAAACAAAATAGTAATTAATAGAAAAAATGAAAACAAAAAAAAACACACGAAACAGAAAAAAAAATACAAAATTTAAACAAAACAAGAAGGTAAAACGAAACAAAACAGAAATGAACAAAAAGAAAAGAATACAAAAAATAATTCAGTGAAAGCAAAGAAAATATGTACACAAAATGCAAACATGAAAGAAAAAAAATTGCAAACGTCAAATATAGTAAACAAAATTCTAAGTGAATTTAAAGCGACGTCCAGTGGATTTAAAGCGATTATGAACTTGCATAACAATTTAAATGCATCATTTTGTAAATCGCAGAAATGTCGAGACATCGTTTCTGCATTGAATTTGTATATGTATATATATAGCGTCTCATAGTTGGCATTCCTGTAAACTACACGGTAGTCAGTCTCATCGTAAAGCAAGTGCAATAGAGAGCCGTAGTGGTAAATAATTAGCGCAATATAACACCCGAGCAATGGCGACTTGGACCATTACTGGAACGGCATTCGCCCGTTGATCCTATGGCGTTAATCGTGCGAAATTTACCACAAGATACGAGGGAATTGCGTCCTCGCGGTCCTGTTGTCGTTTACTAAAGTTTTATCCAATTACACACTTTGACTAATTACCATACCTTATACCTGCTGCAACTCGTTAAATTTTAATTTATGGTAATAAATGATCAACTTTTTTTTCATATTTTCCATTAACCAAGAGAGAGCGCGCGCGCGCGCGTGATATCGTTTCTTAAATAATAATTAATAATCAGATAAATGAACTCAATCTAAATTTCAATCTCAGTGAGGAAGGGAGAGAACTTTTTTTTCACCTTTATTTTTTATTATTCGGCTTTATGGAAATTTTTTCTTTAATTAATTAATTAATTTTTTGACTTTTATTCCCGAGTTGAAAATTAAGCTTTTTATATGTTTATGCCATTAGAGACGATTATTTCGACTTTATTTTATTTTATAAATATAGATTGCAAATTAAATAAAAATAATATTTAACAAATAAATTTAAATAATATATTTAAATGAATTTAACAAATAAATTTAAATAACATATTTAAATAAATTTAACAAATAAATTTAAATAATATAAATAAATAAATAAATAAAATAACATAAAATGTTAAATAAATTTAACAAATTAATTAATTGTGCTGAATGAAGTAATACAATGAAACATAGAATAAATTAAATATTAAGGAAATTCAAGTCTTTTTAAATTAAACTTCTCTATTTATATAAGTATTATCATTATTTTATATTATGACTCAATATTCGTAAGATAAAATAAAAGTAATACTTTTATAATAGAAGTTTAATTTAAAAAGATTTCTTTTTTTTCTTTAACTTCTTTAAAAATTATTTTTATCATTTCGATTCAATTATAATTTTCTAGAATTTTTAACTAAAATTCATTTTTTAAATCAACTAAAAAATTATCGAAAACTTCCTATGAATTTAGAAACAATTTCTACGAAATAATGTAGAAAAAATCCTAAAAGTTTGGAAAAATTCTCTTAATAATCATTTAGGAAAATTTCTTTCTGAAAATATACAGGAAAATTTCTCATATTTGGAAAAATTTGAATCTAACTTCAAATTATTTAAAAAAAATGAAGTTAAACTTTTTCAAAAAAAATTTTCAAATATTTAAATTTAAAACGTTTCCAAAATTGTTCAATTATTGAAATACAAAAGTAAATAATTTATTAAATAATTGAACGTTTTTTAAAATTTTATTCTTATCAAAAATTTTATCAAAAAATTTTTAAGCAATTGAATTCTTTTGACGAAATTGAAGCAAATTTTTAAGATTTGCACATTTTTCGACGAATTCGACTAAAATTGTACTAAAAATAATTAAATTTCTTCTTTTAATTAGGAAATTAATTGAATTATTGCAAAGAAATTTATAAAAAAAATTAACCAATTAAATTTTTGTGACACTTTTACTATTTATGAAAATAATTAAACGTTTGGGTATAATTTTATTAAAATTGTTTCTAAATAATTAAATTCTTATGAGGAATTTTGAAGAATAATTACATTTTTCGAGGAATTCGGATAATTCTATTAAAAAAAATTTTAAATAATTGAATTCTTTTAGGAAATTTATTAAACTAGTAGTTATTTAGGTAATGAATCTTCGTTATTGAAAATCATTGAAAAGAAAAAATTTTTTCAAAATAATTGGATTACGAATAAGAATTTTGTTACTTATTAAGATAATTGTGATTTTGACAAGCATTTTCTTTTAAATTTTTAAACATAATTGAACGTTTATAAGAATTATTTTATCACTTTAGAAAATAATTGAATTTCTACAATCATTTGTAACTTCTCAAAAAGTCAATTTTTTAAAATGCTTTAAACTAAAATTTTTCCACAAATCCGTTATTTTTAATAATTAATTAAATGTATTTATCTGACTTCAAGAAGAATTTGAATTTTTATTTCTTAACATTTAGCAAAAAGCAAAGTTTCTTAAAACTTAAATTAAAATTTAAATAATAATAATAATAATAATAATTTTAATAATTTAAATTTTTAGTTTCTTAAATTAATTTAAAATTGAAATTTTATATTTTAAACTAAAACTTTTTGAAGTTCGTTTATTCACGAATATTTGAAACGCAACTCTTTTAGAATTGAACTTGTTTTGAAATATTTAGAAATAATTTTCATTAAATAATAATTTATAAATTATAAGTAATAATTACATTTAAATTGGTAATTTTATTTTTAAAAAAAGTGTTAAAAGTTAATTTAGTTTTACCTTCAAATATCTAATATTTACATTCCGTAGAATCTAGAATGTAAGAATTTAAATTAAATATTTAATAAATATTTGAAATAAATTAATAAATAAATTATTAAAATTAAATATTTACATTTGCGAAGCAAAAAAAAAATTGAAATTGTTGCCTTGAATTTCGCGAGGAAGAAGAGAGAGAAAAAAAAGTGATGTTCGATTTGCCAGCAGTAGTTTGTGATTTATTACCTGAAAACAGTGGACAAGTGTCGGTATCGATAGGATTTATTAGCATTGAAAGGTATTGAAGTAGTTTGAGACAATCGTTATAATACAAGTATATATGTGTCTATACATTGCTGCAACGTTAAGCACCAGACCGTTCAACTGGAAATTGAACATGGACCGCGAGTCCTGGGCAAAACATGTGCGTCGCACGATTATATACATCCCGCCATTCTGACATTCACATTTGCGTTAATTTCAAACTCGCAGAATGCACGAATTGTCCAATATTTATTTTTAAATTAATTTCCCTCGCTTCCAAAAAGTGTCATTTGTTATTTAAAATTAGATTCAATTGTTGGAAAATATGGGTCGCCGTTCATGTGTTTGTATGGAATATATTTGTGTGTGCGTGTCTGCTTTTCGTTTATTTGACAATTATTACGGTAGTCGAATTAAAATTGTCTATAATTAGTGCAAAACTTTTACGCTCTCCTCATTTTTCGTTATTATTGTGTTTACTTTTTTGGTTTTTAATATTTTTCTCATGCATTTTGTTAGTCAGTCAAATTCAGAATATAATTATTTTCTAATTTTCTGTTTTTGTTATTTTATTATGTTTTTTTATTTTTTGTTACTTTATTTTTTATTTTGTTTTTTATTATTTTATTTTTTATTTTGTTTTTTATTATTTTATTGTTTTTTATTATTTTATTATGTTTTTTGTTTTTTTATTATTGTATTATTTTATTACTTTATTATGTTTTTTTATTTTTTATTATTTTGTTTTTTATTATTTTATTATGTTTTTTATTTTTTTATTATATTATTATTTTATTATTTTATTACTTTATTATGTTTTTTTATTTTTTATTATTTTATTTGTTTTTTTATCTTTTCGATAATTAACGACAATCCAGAGAGCGATGTAACGTGCTTGTACAGTTTATAATTTTGACTGTTCGCGCCATTCCGTTTGTCGTCGGCTTTAAAAGCGCATTTAATTTTCTATTTCTCCTTTTCATTGACAAGAAAATCTCTGGAATACTTAGTCCGAAGTCTCGAATTAATTTTCAAGCTTTTGAAATACACTCCAAGAAGACAGCGAGCAACGTGCTACGGATATGTTTCTCAGGAAGTATTCTCCATAAATAGAACACTTGATTAACGACAATATTCCCAAGAAATGCTTTCGTTTTATAAAAATTCGTTGAGACAATTTTTACTTTCTCAAATAATGGACAATTATTATTCTTCTTCTCCCTTTTTTTCATTGTTACACTTAGGAAACTATTTTCCCTGAAAGAAAAATATCTGATGAAAAAATGTTGTTGTAAATTTGAACCATAGCTCGAAATTTTCACCTCTTTTTTAATAATAATATAAATAATAATATAAATAATAATATAAATAATAATATAAATAATAATATAAATAATAATAAAAAATAATAATAATAAATAATAAATAATAATAAATAATAATAAATAATAATAAATAATAATGGACAATTATTCTTCTCCCTTTTTTATTGTTACACTTAGGAAACTATTTTCCTCAAAAGAAAAAATATCTTCCGAAAAAATTTTGTGGTAAATCTGAACCATAGCTCGAAATTTTCGCCTCTTTTTAATAATAATAAATAATAATAAATAATAATAAATAATAATAAATAATAATAAATAATAATAAATAATAATAAATAATAATAAATAATAATAAAAAATAATAAATAAGAATAAATAATAATAAATAAGAATAAATAATAATAAATAATAATAAGTAATAATAAATAATAATAAATAATAATAATAAATAATAGTAAATAATAATAAATAGTAATAATTTTTTTAATAATAAATAAAGAATTGAAAAAAGCAAATAATTTGATTGGAAATATTAGAATAGTAAAAAAAAAACATTGAATATGGAAATTCGCTTTTGAAATAATATGATTTCAACATCTGGCAAAAAAATTGTTGTTTAATACGTATTACACGTATTAGACTTTTTCAAGAAAATAAGAATAGTTTTGCGAAGGAAAAAAAGTCCATTTTTTCACTGCATGCAACTTGTAATATTTTGATATTTCTATTCTGCACGTTATGCAGCCGAGTTTACAACTTCGTTGTGCAAGGAAGTGCACAGTAATACTGAAAAGCACTGTAAGGATTCACGATATACACCGTAAAAAAATCCTCACGAGAAATTTTATTATCAAGCAGCGTAGAAACAATAATATTTTTTTACGATTAATAACAAAACAGAGCTATTTTTAAAGGAAATAATCGTTATCAGTTTATTATGAACGAGCTTTATATATTAGAGAAAGAGGCTTTCGTTTCCTTCCTCTCTCTCTCTCTCTCTCTCTCTCTCTCCTTTGAGTCATTTTATTTTAATGATTCGTTCACCACGCAAATAAGCGCATTGAATATAAAAACGAAAATATTTATTCAATTTTAAATTTATTTTATTTTAAATTCATTCAATTTTACTCTCTAAATGTGAATTCGTAAAAATGTTTACTAATTTGAATTAGTGACTGACTTTTTGCTTTTGAATTAGTAAATTTTAATAATAAATTAGTAGAAATTACCATTTATTAGTGAAATTTACTAATTCGAAAGCAAAAAGTCAGTCACTAATTCAAATGGCACTCTCTAAATTTAAATTAGTAAAAATGTTTACTAATTTGAATTAGTGACTGACTTTTTGCTTTTGAATTAGTAAATTTTAATAATAAATTAGTAGAAATTACCATTTATTAGTGAAATTTACTAATTCGAAAGCAAAAAATCGGTCACTAATTCAAATTAGTAAAAATTTTTACTATTTTAAATTTAGAGAGTTTTATTCAATTTTGATTTTAGAAAAAAATTCTAACAATTCAATTACACATTCCGCAACAATCGATTGTTGTCAATAAACAATTTTTATCCAACTCAAAGGGTGGAAAAAAATCTATTTTTTTTAAATACAATTTCCTCTCGGTATTTTATAAGAAAAAAAATTCAGATTTATAAAGGATTGATTGAAAATTTCCCATTTTTTCTATTTTGCGAATGAATTAAATTTTATAAACAATGTTCGCTTTCGTGTGTAAATTCTTTTTTTTCCTCCTCTTTTTGTTATAAGAACTCGTCAAACATGTGCATATTGTATTTATATGCGATATATACAATTCCATTTGAATTGGGAGTTTTTCTGGCTTATGCCAAGAACTCAAAATTAATCCGACATCTCCGGCCATTGCGAATGTTGTGTACATTTTTCTATTTTTCATTTGCCAAGTGTTCACTGGAGCTTGAGGAGAAACGATCGCGGATACGACTTGACAGTAGGATAAAATCTTTATCTCGAATTCGATAGGAAAAAATTTTTTACTACTCTTCCTCTCTCAATATTTTCAAACTTTAAAAAGGATCTGGCGTATTCAAAAAGCTTCTCTTTCTCTATTATGAATGGCGAAAGTTGTTTGAATTTTACATATTGTGGGGCAACATTTTCCCTCTCGTATATTACAAATTTATTTAATTGAAAAATTAAATTCTCTTTCCTCTTGTTTGTAAATTTATTGATCGGGAAAAATTGATTTATACACACTTGAAATATTTTCAAAATAAAAAATAGTATTTTTCTCCTAATCTTTTTGATGATTCGGTTCGAATTTGAAAAAATAATTTTACCCCGAATTCCAATTTTCTGATTTCCAAAGTGGAAATTTTGAATAAACAAATTACAAGTTTTAAGTAGAAAAAAGTTATAAATTAAATTTTGATTAGAAATTCGATATTTATTTTGGAAAAAATATTTACAGAATTTGTTTGTTAAAAACTATATTATCAAAATTATAATAAATAAATAAAACAATTTTTATTTTGTAAAACAATTTTCGGATACCCAAATTTTTTAATAATATTTTCAGTTATTTTCAAAATAATTTAAATATATTACGATTATTCATATTCTGACTTTTGGGCGGAAATATTTTTATTTTATTATTTGTTTTGCTTGAGAAATTTATTGAACATTTGATCAGGATTGTGACGCATTTGTTTATTTGAAAGTTCCTGATTTTTTCAATTTGAAAAATGGAAAATTTCCAGGATTTTAAAATAAGATTTATTTTTGACCACATTAATAATACGAAATAATTGATTTCGTTTGACGATTTTTAATAACATTTTTAAGAAGAAAGAAATTTATAAAAAATTTGTAAATAATAGAATTCATATGAAATTGAGGAAAATTTGTGAAAATAATTGAATTTTTGCCAAGAATTTTATGAAAACTTTTTTAAATAATTGAATTTTGCCAAAAATTTTGTTAACAATTTTTAAAATAATTGAAATTTCGACGAGAATATTGAAAAAAATTGGAATATAATTGAGTTTTTGCAATCATTTATAATTTTTCGAAAATTCAATTTTTTTAGTGTTTTAAGTAAAATTCATCCATAAATCCTTTATTGTTTTTAATAATCATTGAAATGTATATTAAAAAATATAAAAAATTTTATAAAAATTTGAATTATTAAAGTTTTTCATAAACCTGAATTATCTTTATAATTTCTAATAAAATTCATTCAAAATTTAAATTTCTTCAAAAAAATTTTTGTTTTAAATTGTACCAAAATTTTTTAATTTTTAAAAAACTCAATTTTGTTTTAAAGATTTTATCAAATTTTGAATTATTTTTCAAAGATTTCACTAAATTTAAATTAATTATTTAAAAGATTTGAAATTTTTTTCCAAATTTCCATTTTTTTCACATTTTTCAATTATATGTAATTTTAAAACTATTTTTTTCAAAAAATTATTTAGAAGTATTTGAAATTGTTATGAAAAAAATGGATATTTTGTATATTTAAATAATTGAAGTTTTGGAATGATAATAGTTTAAATTTTTAGAATTTATTAAATTTTAGAATTTGAAATTTTTTTATTTTATCTCCTGTAAATAAAGAAATAATAATAATGAAAAATAATAATAATAATAAAATAATAATAATAATAAATAACAAAATTAAAAAATATGTTGGATTTTTTATTAAGTTTCCATAATTTTTTAATAAAATAAATTAAGAACTACAAATCCAAAAAATGAAATAAATAAATAAATTACATTTGGATTTTATTCCACTAAAGTTTTCTGAAATTTGATTATAAATTCTGGAAAATTTAGGTTTGTAAAAAATTTCAATTCTATTTTTCAAATATGTCATTGTACTTTTTAACCAAATGATGGAAATTTGTAAATATTTTAAGTTTTCCAAAATTCGATTAAAAATAATTAAATTTTTAAATAATTTTACTGAAATTAGGTCGTAACCTTTTAAAATTGGTTAAAAGTTTCATTTTATGCGGCAAAGTAAAAAAATCTGTAGAAGTTTTTTATTTGTCTTTCCATAAAAAAATAAATTTAAAAAACAATGAAAATATTCAGGAATTTTTACGAAAACTCCAATTGAGCCGCTTTTATGAAAATTCTTCTTCGGTTCATTAAAAATTTTTTAAATAATTGAATTTTACCAAAAGTTGTGTTATCAATTTTTAAAATAATTGAAATTTCGACGAGAATATAAAAAAAAATTTTAATATAATTAAGTTTTTGCAATCATTTATAATTTTTCGAAAATTCGATTTTTTTAGTGTTAAGTAAAATTCGTCCATAAATCCATTATTGTTTTTAATAATGATTGAAATGTTTATTAAAAAATATAACAAATTTTATAAGAATTTGAATTATTAAAGTTTTTCGTAAACCTAAATTATCTTTAAAATTTCTAATGAAATTCATTGAAAATTTAAATTTTATATAATTGCAATTAAATTAAAAACCAAAATTTTACAAAATACAATTACTTTTTGAATTTTTAAATAAAAAATTATTCCAAAATAATTGATAAGAATCTGTAAAGTTCAATTGTTGCTAAAAATAGGAAAAGTTTGAAATGAATAAAATCTTTTTTTTCAATGATGAAAATGAAGAGAAACATTCAGAATTTTCTTACGAATTTTCGAAATTGAATGTTGTTTCAGTACTTTTGACAAAATTTTCTCACTTCTTCCTGACTTTCCTAAATATATTTTGAAAACTAGTGATTTCGAGTAGAATTTTTCTGAATAATTGTATTTTTCAATGCTAATGAAACAAGAAACTTCACGCGCGTTACTTTAGCTATACACTGGAAAAAAATTGATTTGATTCAAATAACCGATTATTTGACTATTGTTAAATAAATATTTACTTGAATCAAATAATTTTTATTTAAATTGAATAAATTGTATTTGAATTAAATATTTCGGTACTTAAAGCAAATACTATTTAATTGATTCAAATAAAAATTATTTGATTCAAGTAAATATTTATTTGATAATAGTCAAATAATCGATTATTTGAATCAAATAAATTTTTGTTTTCAGTGTAGTAAAATTATTATAACATAATTATAAACTATTAAATCATTAAATTTACATAAAAAGAAAATTGTTAATGGCACTGAAGTAATAACATACAATTTTAGGGGAAGATTATTGTATTTTTATTTAAGTAAGTGCATGTAGGCGTTTTGTTTCTCGCGCGAATTAGACGGACTCGAGTTGCGATTATTATGAAAGGAGGAGAATTCTTTTTTTGTTATTTTTGCGTCTGCGTAGGTGAATTACAGCTTTGGCGGAACGTTTTTCGAACATTTATAGTGTGGTCGATTCAGATGAGGCACGTACTCATGGACCATGCGGAACAAACGAACGTCGGTGGTCGTGTTGGTCGCATCTTAATGAGACCTGTCATAACGAACCAACCCAATCAATTATGTGCTGCTCGTCATGACGTGCAGAACCGATGGCCCTGCACGATCTGCATTGGGAATAACGAACTGCGAATGTTGGCAGTTTCTATATATATATATATATATATATATATATATATATATTTAAGTGTGAGTGCACTATATGTCTGTGCTTTACCACCTACGCGTATATTACAGCAATTATCATCGACTATACCGCTCGCTCGACTATCGGTTTAATTCAATAGCTAAACAAGCAGAGAAAATAGTCTTTCGACCATTTCAAGTGATTCCCAATGTTAAATCGAGTGTCTGAGCAATTGAAAACTTGTTAACCCGATATTAATTTTGCTACCGATGCTCTAATTCAACGATTCATTGACTCTATTATATTGTCTTTAATAAGCGCGCAACCATATCGGGTATAAAATTACTTGGAAGTTGTTGGAGCATTTAGTGCGATGTAAACACTTCATATTGTGAATTGCAAAACCATTTTTTTTTACTCAAAGACAAATGTTTGTTTTCTTCTTTAAAAAAAAAGCTGATTCAAATTGTTCGATTATAATGAAATATAATTTTTTAAAAAAGATCCTGGAAACTTCATAAATAAAATAGACTATTTGTTTTAAAATATAAACATATATTTAAACAATACAAATACCAAGTCTATTACAAATGGATGTTTTCGAAGAACAATCTTATGTTAACATCATTATGACGATCTTTGGTGAACTAACTTGTACTTCAAGTTTTTGAAAAGGCATGAAATACATTTTCTGATTTGTCAACAGTGCAGTTCAGGTAAAATCAAAATTTGCCAAATACGCATTTTGGTTTGAAGAGAGGGAGATCTGAAATTTTATGTTTTTACGGAAATCCCCAAAAATGAGTTACAATCATAAAAACACCTTTTGTATGCGTCCGCGGTAGGATCTATCGGTTGGTAATGGTGCTTAATGATGTTTTGCTTGGACCCTAAGTTTACTGATTTTGTAAGGAACTATAAACTTTATTGCACTATTGCTCAGATTTTAACCAAAAGTAAAAATAAGAAATATTCACACAATAGAAACTAAGATACAAAGAATATTTCTTGTCACAAGTGTGGAATTAACTAACACGTGTTTAAAAATGATAAAATGTTCGAGTCTCCTTTTTACAATTAACACTTATTTTTAAATATGTGAAGAGTTTATAATGTTTCAATTTGCTGATACTGAACACAAATTCTCTAATTTAAATTTTTTAAAATTGTCTTTCCCTTTTTCAATGGATCAAACTATGTTGTTGTACCAACTTTAACTAAAAATTTAAAACCAACCAAATTTAAATTTTAAAAAATTGTCTTTCCCTTTTTCAATGGATGAAACTATGTTGTTGTACCAACTTTAACTATAAATTTAAAACCAACCAAATTTAAATTTTAAAAAATTGTCTTTCCCTTTTTCAATGGATGAAACTATGTTGTTGTACCAACTTTAACTATAAATTTAAAACCAACCAAATTTAAATTTTAAAAAATTGTCTTTCCCTTTTTCAATTGATGAAACTATGTTGTTGTACCAACTATGTTTGTTTTCTACAACTATTTATCGCGGTTAGAATTGACAAACGGAACTTTTCATCTTTAGCTCCAGGAGGGGGATTTTTTTTCCTTTCCTAATTGCTAGAGATAAATAAGAGCACAAATATCGATCGAGTTTTCTTGTCTCTATCTTGACAAATCTACCCTCGTGAGTTAAAGGGAAACGCAGTCACGCCCTAGATTCTTTCCTGGGGACGCAATGGATTAGACTTATCGACTGGAGCCATACATTGGAGAATCGACCCCTTCGGTCCTTAATAATACTGCTGCGCCTTTCCCTCATGATCTGATGAGCAACCATAGTGTATACACCTACGCGATTTTACCACAAATTCGATCGCGTCAACCAACAACCTTGCTAATCGTGAAAGCCTTGGTGCGCTTCTCGCATTCGTGAGGGTAATGTCCTCTGAGCTTACAAAGGGTGAACTCCCATTGCCTATCTCGGAATTAATCGTAAGTCCTTTGCTTATCGAATGATACACATACACACATACTCCCGAAGTACTTGCGCATATACGGCTCTATCAGAATTATGTTTATCGTCAAAACGGTTTTTTTCATCATCAACCCCCTTCTTATTTGGTGAAAAATTCAAATTTAACGGAATTAAAAATTTGCTCCTAAAGATTCATTTTCAGGATTACCACGTGTCAGGGAATTCAGGGAAAAGTCAGAGAAAGTAAAATTGGTCAGGGCAGTCAGGGATTTTTACTAAAAGTACTGCAAAAAAATTGAATTTTTCAAATTCAATAATTAATAATGAATAATAAATAATAATAAATAATAATCCAATAAAATTAATAATTACTATCATAAATTATGACTTATAAATTATTTTATGAATAATTTTTACAATTTTCATAAATACTAGATTGATAAAAGAATTTTAGTTAAAAATACTAAAGAAATTAGATTTTGGAAAAGTTACTAAAATGATTACAGAAATTCAATTATTTTCAAAATTACAAAAATTCTTCGCAGAATTTCAATTATGTTTAAAAATTTAAAAACAATTCTCGTCAAAATTACAATTATTTTTTGTTAATAATAAAATACTTCATTAAAATTTAATTATTTTTAAAAGCCTTGATAAAATTCTTAACAAAATTCCACAGGAATTCAATTATTCAATTTTTAATAAATTTCTTCAAAATAATTCAATTATTTTCATAAGTAGTAATAAAATTTTTCACAGGAATTCAATTATTTAAAATACAAAATTTAATATAATTTTTCGAAAAATATCAATTATAGAAAAATATTTTCATAAATAATCAAATTCTTCATCGAAATTCAATTACTTTTATAAACTTGAATAAAATTCGTTGTAAGAATTCAATTATTTATATAAACTTGAATAAAATTCATCGGTAGAATTCAATTATTTCCAAAATGAATAAAATTCTTCGCAATAATTCAATTATTCTCAAAAATTAAAAAAAATATATTTTCAAAATTTCAATTATATTTATAATTAAAAAAATTCTTCATCTAAATTCAATTTTATTTAAAAATTTTAATAAAATTCTTGGCAAAATTTTGTAGGAATTCAATTTCAATGAATTAATTCAAAATAATCCCATTATTTCAATAAGTAATAAAATTTTCAAAATAATTCAGTTATTTTCATAAAGTAGTAATCAAATTTTTCACAGGAATTCAATTATTTAAAATACAAAATTTAATAAATTTTTTTGAAAAATATCAATTATACAAAAATATTTTTATAAATAATAAAATTCTTCACTGAAATTCAATTACTTTTATAAACTTGAATAAAATTCGTTGTGAGAATTCAATTATTTATATAAACTTGAATAAAATTCATTGGAAGAATTAAATTATTTTCAAAATTAATAAAATCTTCGCAAAAATTCAATTATTGTCAAAAATTTAAAAAAAATATATTTTCAAAATTTAAATTATATTTATAATTAAAAAAAATTCTTCATCTAAATTGAATTTTATTTAAAAATTTTAATAAAATTCTTCGCAAAATTTTGTAGGAATTCAATTTCAATGAATTAATTCAAAATAATCCCATTATTTCAATAAGTAATAAAATTTTCAATATAATTCAGCTATTTTCATAAAGTAGTAATCAAATTTTTCACAGGAATTCAATTATTTAAAATACAAAATTTAATAAATTTTTTCGAAAAATATCAATTATGCAAAAATATTTTTATAAATAATAAAATTCTTCACTGAAATTCAATTACTTTTATAAACTTGAATAAAATTCGTTGTGAGAATTCAATTATTTATATAAACTTGAATAAAATTCATTGGAAGAATTAAATTATTTTCAAAATTAATAAAATTCTTCGCAAAAATTCAATTATTGTCAAAAATTAAAAAAAATATATTTTAAAAATTTCAATTATATTTATAGATAAAAAAATACTTTATCTAAATTTAATTATATTTAATAATTTTAATAAAATTCTTGACAAAATTTTGTAGGAATTCAATTTTAATGAATTAGTTCTAAATAATTTCATTATTTTCATAAGTAATAAAATTTTTACAGGAATTCAATTATTTAATATACAAAATTTAATAAATTTTTTCGAAAAATATCAATTGTACAAAAATATTTTTATAAATAATAAAATTCTTCGCAAAAATTCAATTATTCTCAAAAATTAAAAAAAAAATTTTTAATTTCAATTATATTTATAAATAAAAAAATTCTTCATCTAAATTCAATTATATTTAAATATTTTAATAAAATTCTTGGCTAAATTTTGTACGAATTCAATTTTAATGAATTAGTTCTAAATAATTTCATTATTTTCATAAGTAATCAAATTTTCACAGGAATTCAATTATTTAAAATACAAAATTTCATAAAATTTTTCGAAAAATATAAATTATTAAAAAAATTTTTCACCGAAATTCAATTATTTTTATAAACTGGAATAAAATTCTTTGTGAGAATTCAATTATTTATATAAATAATAAAATTCTTCACATAAATACATTTATTTTTATAAATTTGAATAAAAGTCGTTGGAAGTATTAAATTATTTTTGAAATGTAATAAATTTCTTCGTAAAAATCCAATTGTGTTCGAAAATTAAAAAAAAATTCTTGTTAAAATTCCAAGTAACTTTATAAATAATAAAATTCTTTTCCAAAATTCAATTATTTTATGGAAATTTTAAGAAAATTTAAATTATTTTCATAAGGAATAATACTCATCGCAGAATTTTAATGATTTTTTATACAATATATATTTTATTAAATTTCTCGAAAAATGTAATGATTCTTAAAAATTTTATGAAAATTTGTCAAATGAAATTCATATATTTAAAAATTTATTGATAAAATTCTTTATGAGAATTAAATTTTAACAAAGAACATTCTATTATTCAATAAATTATTTATTTTTCAATTTAAATAAATGAATTTTTCTAGAATTTTCTAATAAAAATTGATTTAAAAATGAATTAACAGATAATCGATTTATTATTATTTATAAAAGTACTTGAATTATTGCCACGAGTTTTATTACATTTTTTTAAAATAATTTAATTTTTATGAGAAATTTTACTGCTCATAAAAATAATTGAAATTTGTAAATAAATGTAATAGAACATTTTTTCTTGATTATCTAATAATTTTTAGAGTGAATCAGAATATTCTTTGGGTGAGGGAAAAAGTGAAAATTTTGTCTGGAAATCAGGGAAAAGTCAGGGAAAAATAGAATTAAATATTTGTGGCAACCCTGTTTTTACTACTTCTTTTTCATTTTTCCAGTTACGAAATTGAAGCTTGTATATTTGAGACAAAACGAAAACGAGACCTTAAGGGGAAAAATTAAGGAATTAGGTTTTTTCTCCAGCGACTAAAAACAAAAAAAAACACACTCATACTTGGTGCCATTCATCTTGTCTGAGAAACGAGTTTCTTGTCTGGGCACAAAACATTAGTGGATCCTTGTGTTTTTCATGAAAAACCGAAAAACGAATGAGTTAGCAAGAGAGAGAGAAAGAAACAAAAAACAGGCAAAAGAGGAAGAAAAAAACGTGGGAAACTCACGAAAATAGAATGAAAGCACGCCAAGTTCAGTCGCACGAGAAAGTGTTTGCCATTAGCTAAGTACTAGAAATAGGGAGTGTTTCAATCAACATAGGGCCTAGATAACTTAACATGAAGATAAGGAAAGCAAAAAAAAAGTTGTAAATGATGGGAAAAGTTCGTGACTATGGAGATTCGTTTCGAAAATCAAGTGAAATTAAGCAAACCTCCTCCTCCTTCTTCTTCTTCTATCAAAAGGGGAAAAAAAGCAGTTGCGAATTCCAAAGCGGAAAAATTTAATTTTCTGGCATTTCTGGCAAACATTGAAAGTCAAAATGTGCAAAATAAATATTTCATACAGAAAAATAGTTGATTTTTGTTTTACTTTCATCTTTATTTGGAGGAAGAGATTTGCAGTTTCAAAAGACTTTTGGAAAAAAATTTTACTCAAAAAATTCTATAAAATGGTTTAAAAATGGTTCTAAAAAAAATCTGCTGAAGGTTTTGTGGAATTTCACCAAAATAATGCTCCTAATGTCCGGAATATTTTGAATGATTTTAATTTGAATATTTTCAACTTCAGGAGCATTATTTAATTTGATTTAATTACAAACAGAACGTCATTGAAATAGAAAAAATATTTAAAAATGAATAATTTATTAGAATTTTTGAAAATTAACTTTTTAAGAATTTTAGTTGAAAATTATCGAAAGAATTTCGAAAATTTTCATTTTTTTATTAGACAAAATCACCAAAACTTTTAAATTTCACATTGCAATGGAATTCAATTACAAACAGAACGTTATTGAAATAGAAAAAATATTTAAAAATGAATAATTGATGACAATTCTTGAAAATTAATTTTTAAAGAATTTTAGTTGAAAATTTTCGAAATAATATTGATTTCTTGAAAATTCTAGCAAAAAATGTATCATTCTGTAATTTTAATTATTAATAGCAATTATTTATAATTTACTGCATTCCATATTCATTAACATTTACAATTTTGTTAATTTTATGATTAAAACGAAACAGTTATGGGAATAATTTAACATTGTTAAATTATTATTAAAGCTATTGTTATTATTATTACTATTATTATTATTATTATTATTATTATTATTATTATAAATATTATTATTATTATTATTATTATAATTATTAATATTATTATAAATATTATTACCATAAACTAATAATTCGTTTAATCGTGAACAAAATTGCACACTTGACCAATTTTTTAAATAAATTTTTCTTTCTTCTGTTTCAGGTAAGAATTTTTGTCAACACTGTATAATTTTCCAAATTTGGAACTTTCACTTCATTGTCTAATTGGTAAGAATAATAATTTAATATGGAAAATTATTATAAATAATTTTAATTTAAATATTTATTTGAGTGGAATGACCGATTATTTGTCTGTTAAAAATTAAATGTCTATTAAATTAATATTTACTTAAATCAAATAATTTTCATAGAAATTAATTTAATTCGTATTTTCTTCAAATTCGAAAATTTACCATTTGAATCGAATGACCGTTTATTTGTCTATTGTGAAATTTACTTAAATTGAATAATTTTCATTTAAATAAATTTTATTTGTATTCGCTTCAAATTATGAAATTATTACAAATTGAAATAAAATTCAATTGACTCAAATAATAATTATTCGATTAAAGTAAATAATTATTTGGTAATAGACGCAAGTAATCGTTGATTTGAACCAAATCAATTTTTTTGTAGTGTAGAAAACAAATTTAAAAAATTAAAACACATATATGTAAATAAATAATAAAACAATTAAAAAATGAAAATCATTAAAAACTGGCACTAAAGAATAGCACTGAAAAAGTAATTCTCCGAGATCAAATGCCTTAGATTAGATATAATTGCTCCTTTATTCGATACTAAAAGAACAGTAGTAAAAAATAAATAATGAATAATTAAAAAATGAAATTAATTTCAATAAAACCTGGAAACCCTTTTTATACGTCTTAAAATTGAAAATAATAATTATATAATTAAATAATTAAAGCCTAGGTAAATTGATAATTATACAAATGCACTTTATCCATAATCGTAATTTCGTTAAAATAAAAATCGAAACAAAAAAAAACCACACAAATCGTGAATAGAGAACAAAAGGCGATTTTTCCGTCTGCGCGAATTTAATTAACAAAAGTTTATTATTACCGATAAATCTAAAAATACCGAAACAAACAGTTTATTGTCGCAACAATGAATAATTAGTATTTTCAAGTCGTCGTTTTCCTTTCAAAAAAAAAAAACAAAAAAATTCTCTCTTTGGGCGATTCGATAACATCTTTTGGCAGTAGTGCGGAATAAATTGGCAAACAGCTAGTGCATTGCTCTCACGTCGTCTCTTTTAAACTTTGATTGTGCATTGTCTGTTTGTCTCTAAAACAAAAAAAAAGCCATAAAAGAAATACCCAAAACAAAATCACTATTTTTTTCTGTTTTATAAATATGAAAGTATTTTTTTTTCCTCTTCTCAATTGCATTTATTCGTTTGTTTTAAAGAAGACAAGCAATTTCACGAGAAGTGCACAATTGCACACATATGGAAAGCAATCTTTTTAGGAATTTATAAAGAAAAGTGTATAATAAAAATAAAAAAAAAGAAACAAAGAACGAAACGTTGAAAATGGGAATTTTTTTTCAACAATTTTTTAACAAATGAAAAATTTCATTTTCGAAAAAATGAAATTAAAATGAATAATTTAAAAAAAAAAATTCTTGTATTGAACACAAAATGTGAATTTTGCAAACAGCAAACAGAATAATTTTATAATTTGCATTTTAATAAATTGAAGTTCAGCGCGCGTTAAATTTGCTATAGTCGCAAAATAAACTAGGAAATGCGCAATAAAAATATTTTGAAACTTGAGGCATGAATTTGATCTTCTCATTTTGCAGTGCAATCATTGTTGGATTATATCTTGTGTCTTGTGTGTCTCGTAACTTGTAATGCATTTGAGAGAATTTTTGCGCCCAGGAGCAAAAGAAAGGCAAAGCAGCAACTGCGGTGTGCGGCGCGCACCGGATAAGGATTCCAGTGCCTCAGGGGTACGCACATCTTAACAGTTTGAAAGATAGAAAAGCGAAACAAGTCTGCCTCGTTTTTCCTGTTCATATATAGTGTATATACCATACTATTTCAACGTGTACGAGTGCTCGCATTCTCTCCTTTTACTATATCTCAGTTTTTCCACCAGTAAAGTTGGTCCCCCTCAAGCTATACCATTCTAATTAAGAAGAACAATAATAATTCAAGTTGGACAGGTCGCCTTGTATGACTATAGGTACTATATTATCGGATTAAAATCAACAATATCCTATTTGGCAGGCAGTTTTTTCTATTTGTTTATTTCTTTCTTTCCTTCTGCAGTAATATTAGTTATCCTCTTGTACAGTCGGTTTTTTTTTTATTTTTTCCACTTCTTTTCCCAGTAAAATCCCTCTAGGATTAAATTTAACAGCAAAAAGGATTAAAATAATCTATTTTGGTGTTATTTTTAACTACGAATTTACTATCTTAAGTTACCAACTTACTCACTAACTTAGTAACATAGTTACTAAATTTAATTGAGTTCAAAATTTTTTTAAAATTTTCGTCAAAATTTCAATTTTTTTTTATAAATAATAAAAATCTTCTCTGATATTCAATTATTTTACAAAATTTTAATCAAATTCTTGTCAAAATTTCAATTATTTTCAAAAGATTTCTAAAATTCCATAATTTTCAATATTTACTATTTCACTAAAATTTTCCAAAAGAATTTCATTATTAAAAAAAAATTTGAATACAATTCTACACAAACATTCTATTATTTTCACAAATAATAAAAATTTTTTAGGAATTCAATTATTTACAAATTTTTTTTTATAAATTTCTTCCCAATAATTCAATTATTTTCATGAATAATAACAATTCTACTGGGATTAAATTATTTTTATAAATGATAAAAATACTTTTAGGAATTCAATTATTTATATAAATAATTAATGCAATTTTAATCGAATTCCTCCAAAAATGAAACTATTATTAAAAATCTTATTAAAGTTCGTCCAAAGAATTTAATGATTTAAAACATTTGTTGATAACATTATTTATGAGAATTTAATTTCAAGAAACATGAAATTATAAACACTTAATTTTCCTATTTAAATAATTGAATTCTCGTAGAATTTCAATTGTGTTCAAAAATTTTTAAAAATTCTAGTCAAAATTTCAATCTTCTTTATAAATAATAAAATTCTTCTCTGATATTCAATTATTTTACAAAATTTTAATTAAATTCTTGTCAAAATTTCGATTATTTTCAAAAGTTTTCTAAAATTCCATATTTTTCAATATCTTCTATTTCAATAAAATTTTCCAAAAGAATACTACTATTAACAAAAATTTGAATACAATTCTACGCAAACATTCAATTATTTTCATAAATAGTAAATTTTTTAACAGAAATTCAATCCTTTACAAATTTTTTAATAAATTTTTTCGCAATAATTCAATTATTTTCATAAATAATAATAATTTTTAACAGAAATTCAATTATTTACACATTTTTTTATAAATTTCTTTGCAATAATTCAATTATTTTCATAAATAATAACATTTCTACAGGGATTCAGTTATTTTTTATGAATAATAAAATTCTTTTAGGAATTTAATTATTTTCATAAATATTAAAACCAGGAACTAATTGCAGAATTTCAATTATTTTTAATGCAATTTTAATTAAATTTCTCGAAAAATGTAATTATTCTTAAAAATCTTATTAAAATTCTAACTAAAAGTCCAAAGAATTTAATGATTTAAAAACTTTGTTTATAACATTTCTTACGAGAATTTAATTTCAAGAAACATGAAATTAATAAATTATTTATTTTTGCATTTTAATTTTAATAATTGAATTCTTGGAGAATTTACTGATAAAAATGGTTTTCAAAATGAATTTCAGCATTATGACGTGGATTTTTAGAAATAATTAAATTTTGAAATAGATTCAAACTAAAATCCATTAAAATTCTTAATTTTTCATATTTTCACAAAAAGTTCTGTAGAATTAATGCTATTTAACAGTTTAATAACATTTTTATTAAAATTAACAGGGAATTTTGTATTTAAATAATTGAATTCTCGTAGAATTTACTAATAAAAATAGTTAGAAAAATGAATTTCATTAAAAATTTTGATTATACTTATAAGAAATAAAAGTTTTTATCAATTTCTTCTCAAAATTTCAATTATTTTCAAAAGTTTTCTAAAATTACATAATTTTCAATATCTACTATTTCAGAAAAATTTTCCAAAAGAATTCCATTAATAAAAAAAATTTAAATACAATTCTGCGCAAAAATTCAATTATTTTCATAAATACACTGAAAAAAAAATTTATTTGATTCAAATAACCGATTATTTGACTATTATCAAATAAATATTCACTTAAATCAAATAATTTTTATTTGAATCAATTAAATAATATTTGCTTCAAATACTGAAATATTTGATTCAAATAGAATTTATTTGATTCAAGTAAATATTTATTTGATAATAGTCAAATAATCGGTTATTTGAATCAAATAATTTTTTTTTCAGTGTAATAACATATTTTACAGGAATTCAATTATTTACCAATTTTTTTACAAATTTCTTCGCAATAATTCAATTATTTTCATAAATAATAACATTTTTACAGGGTTTCAATTGTTTTTATAAATAATAAAATTCTTTTAGGAATTAAATTATTTTCATTAATAATAAATCTCATTAGAGAATTTCAATTATTTTTAATGCAATTTTAATCAAATTCCTCGAAAAATGAAATCATTCTTAAAAATCTAATTAAAACTTGTCCAAAGAATTTAATGATTTAAAAAGTTTGTTGATAACATTTTTTACGAGAAATTAATTTCAACAAACATGAAATTAATAAATTATTTATTTTTATATTTAAATAATTGAATTTTCGTAGAATTTACTAATAAAAATGTTTTTAAAAATGAATTTCAGTTAAAATTTTAGATTATACTTATAAGTATTAAAAGCATTACAACGTGGATTTTTCGAAATATTTAAATTTTGAAAAAGTTTCAAACCAAAATCCATTGAAATTCTTAATTTTTCATAATTTTGACAATAAATTCTGTAGAATTAATTCTTTTTAAAAGTTTAACAGGATTTTTAATTGAAATTATTTCAAGTTTTTATTTTTCAATATATATTTAATTGCAAAATTTCCGAATAATTGAAATTTTGTAAAATTGAATTGGAAACGAATAAATTTGAAAATTCTCATAAAACTCTTCGCAGATAATTATTTTTTATACAATTATAATTGAATTCCTTGCAAAAAAAGTCATTATGTTCATGCAAGTTTTAATAAAATTTGACAAAAGAATTGAATTATTAAAAAATTTGTTGCTAAAATTCTTTATGAGAATTAAATTTTCAGAAGCATTCAATACTTCAATAAATTATTCACTTTTGCATTTAAATAATTAAATTCTTGTAGAATTTTCTAATAAAAATTGATTTTCATTTCAAAAAAATGAATTTCAAGTTAAAATTTTAGATTATAATTGAATCTTAAAAGAAATACCGAGTGAACTTTTTGGAAATAATCGAATTTTGAAATTAATATTTTTGGAAAAGTTTAATTGAATTTTTTAATATTTTTTGAATGTTTTATTTTCTACTAAGCATTTAATTAAAGAATTTAGGAATAATTGAAATTTTGTGCAGTTAATTAATTAATTACTATTAGAAATAATAGATATAAGGTGAAATTGTAGTTAAAAATTTTTGAAAATAATAATTAAATTGAAATAATGAAAATAATTTTGAAGAAGAATTGTTATAATATAAAATAATGATTTCATTACTTGGTCGTTTTTAATTATTATAAAAGTATGAAGAAATCGAAGACTCGGAGTTATCGATATCTTCATATTTTATAGTTAAAAAAATTTTAATTAGTGTTGCATGTCGAGCGAGTCTCGATCGACAACTTCTCGTCAAAGTCGAGAAAATCGTTAAAATAACAATTAAAACAATTGAATTTTATAGTTTTATCTCACTTCTTTTATGAAGGGAGACGAAAAAACAAATGACATCTATTTGCTCGACATGCATCACTAAATTTAATAAACAAAAATTTCATTAATTGTAAAAAATAACACCAAAATTGAGCATTTTAATCATTTTTTAATCTTAATTTAATCTGCAACACTTTTCAAACCTCGACGATTTACTCTGTTTTTTCTATTTCACTATAATGACTTAAAAATTTTATTTTCCGTTTCATTTCTCTAACAAATATTTTTATCTACAAAACTGTTGTTCGTATTTTACTGCAAAGTCTTCAATTTTTGAGAAATTTTACCCACTAAAAATTTACCATTCTGAGTAATTACTTTTGCGGAATATTCATCCATAACGAATATATTTTTTTCCCTTTTTAGAATCAAAGAACCGAGTGGTTTATATATTTCTCCAGAGAGTTCTTGAATTTTCTCTCTCTCTCTCTCTCTCTTACTAGTAAATTTAGTGTACGTGTGTGCGTTTGTGTCTTGAAACGGACAATGCTTGTCTATTTCAAGAAATATTTCGCTTGTGTCGCACGTTGCGAGCACATTCCAAGACTGAGAGTCTCGAGAGGCGTTAAAGCTATTCCGAGATGTTCTCTCTGTATAAATATATATATACGAGAAACATAAATGCATAAAATCGTCCTAAAACTCATTCTTCTCATTCTCCTCATTCTCTCAATTGAAGATTCAATAATGACTCTCTCTCTCTTGAAGTGAAAATCTAGTGGGCGCCGAAATTTTATTTTTTTTTTATTTCTTTGACAAAAAGTATATATAGTGTGATAGTTGTATACGCACGTCAGATGAGTTCATGATATGCTGTCTCCCATATATATATATATATATGAAAATAAAAAATAGAGAGAGAAAAAAAGATGAAAGACATGAAGATGTTTCTCGTATGCAGCTCCAGACGTCCTAACTCTCTCCCTGGGGACGACAGCCGTCGACTAATTTTCTTCCGCTCAAGTGCTTCAGGGTAGTCACCCTTGATGCCTTCATGTTACGCCACAAGCGTTTTCCACAGTTTCGTAATTTGTAAATGCTCCCGGGACAACCTCTAACTTTTCTAGCTTTCCTCTATGGTTCCTCTGTCTTCCTCTTTTTATTTATATCGGAAATTTTTTTCCCTTTGTACAATTTTTTGTTTTTTTCGGTTCATTGTTCCTCTTTCGCCTTTTCGAATCACGGTAAATCGTTAGGTATTAAAATATTTAAAATAACACCAAAATGGATTAAAATAACACTAAATTGGATTATTTTAATCCTTTTTGGTGTTATTTTAATACCTAACAATTTACCGTGATCGTTTTGTTTTCAAATGTTCATTTTTCCCTTTTTTTTCGAAACTTGAAAGTTTTGAAGAAACGGATTTTTTATTTCATCAAGAAAAAAAAAGGTTGATTCGAAAATTCTTTCAAATTACGGCTGGAATAACATTTTCTAGTAATAATAGCGATGGTCGATTATCACGCAAAGAGAAATGAGAGTACACCAGGTGAAACAATCTTAAGTTTTGCTCTCGCAAATTACAACCGTTTTCTTTTTGGCGAAAATTAACGAAAGAGTAATTCCTCTTAATTAGCATTAGCGATTTCATTAAAAGTGATTTACTTAAAGTGTTCCAGCTGTTCCAGCTGTACATAATGTGTTCATTGATTATACGATAACACGAGAGGGCGTGAAAATTCAATAATATTTCACTTTCGCGAACAATATGCGAGTGTGATTTTTTTAAATGATTAATTCTTTTTTCCTTTTTATACGTGCAGAATATTTAAAAAAACTTTTCTCTCTCTCTCTCTCTCTCTCTCTCTTTTTTCTTTTCGTAATTTCGTTTCTCTTAAATCTCTGCTAGCGATGGTTAAAGTAGTGAGTCTATTCAAGAGTGAAGAGAAGCAACTACACCCAGCTGCCCGGATACGACTTGGTGGTGTATTCTCATTTGAATGTAAATTACGGTGTCCGCGTGGTTCGTAAGTAACGACCTCCTGGTTATTGTTCCGGTAAAACTTACACGGCCCAAGAACTGTGGGTGGGGAGGAGGAGGAGGAATGAGGCAACATTCGTCGGTGAAGTTCATGCAGTGAGTATATGTATACGTATGGTTGAACGAAATACGAATATCTAAATTAATCAAAAGAAACCGTACTTTTTTTCTGCTTCGTTTAATATTAGCTATTTTCCGCTCCATGAAATAGGGACATATTCGTTTATGTATAGTTGAAAAGAGGAAGTAAAAAACATTCCGAGAGTTTGAATTTAACTGCGCGCGTTGGGAGGGGGAAACATTTTTTTGAGAGTTCAAATTAACTCTGGTAGTGAATTTGGAAATTTTAGTTTTACCATATTGAAGAAAAAATAAAAGTTTGTCTTTTTTTAATTCCAAAATTAAAATTTAATTTTTTGACTAATTTGGTTGTAATAGAATAATATTAAAGGAGCAACATTAACGGGCAAGATTTTTTACCACCATTAATTCAACTCCAAAACAATTTCCAAGTATTTTTCGTGCCTTTTTTTAGGCACGAAAAATTTTTTCTTATTTTTTTATAAGAACTATTTAAATATTTATTTAGCAAAAATGTACAAGTTTTGATTAATTTGAATTTAGAATTTCGTATCAATTTAGAATTTAGAAATCAGTAAAGAATCAGAAAAGTGCAAAATAAAATTTTCCTGACAACACTAAATTAACTAAACGACTTTTTTAGACTTTTTTCTATTTCTAATCGACTAAAGCGACTTTTTCAGCTAAAAAAACTCGAAAAAAAATTGAATGTCGTTCCGAGGCTTGCAAATCTTCCTTCTTCGTGAAAGAAATTAAAAGAAAACTGAATAACGTTTTGGATCACTAAACATTATGTCTATTCCTTTTTTTCGCCAGTTTTTTTTTCTTTTCTTTTTTTGCCTTTAAATTTGAGAAATGAAACAGTCACCTCAGTCAAGAACCACTTCCGCTATCTTCGGGGACTTTGAACATTTGCATACATATATGTGTCAGATGAAAAACCAACTTTATCATTTTGGTAGCGTGACATAATAATAATTCATAGAAAGATTTTTTTTTCTTCTTCCTTTTGCTTTTTTTATTATTAATAATGTGGTTCTAGTAGGAGCACGAGCACCGTGAAATGTGTCGCGGAAATGGTTTTCGGTTTGCGTGTACCGCTGTCACTGTGGCGGTTTCCGGCAGCCATCTTCGCGTGGCCAACGTCAGGAATGATCGATGATACTTGGCTCTTCTCTCTTTCTGGCACTCGCCTCTCTTTTGAAGAACTTTCCACAACATTTCTTCATCTTTTTTTTCTAAGGTCACATTCATTCACTGATAAGAGAATTTTAGGAGAAACGAGAAATGTTTTTGATTATCGGAATAGCTATTCCGCAAATCAAAAATATTTCCCGATTCTTCTAAAACAGGGTTGCCACAGGTAAGGGAAGTAAGGGAAAAGTCAGGGATTTTTACTAAAAGTACTGGAAAAAATTGAATTTTTAAAATTCATGAGAAAACTGAATTTTTTTCTTTATTGACTCGAAAACTATGAAATTACCACAAATTTTAATACAAGACCTTCAATTTTTACTATTTATGACAATAATTTCTTTTTAAATAACTTAAATTTTCAAAAACTATCATAACGTTAATAATTAAAAATAAATAATAAATAAATAATAATAATAAATAATAATTAAATAAAATTAATAATAACTATCATAAATTATTACTTACAAATTATTTTATGAATAATTTTTACAATTTTCATAAATACTAGATTGATAAAAGAATTTTACTTAAAAATACTAAAAAAATTAGATTTTAGAAAAGTTACAAATGATTACAGAAATTCAATTATTTTCAAAAGTTACAAAAATTCTTCGCAGAATTTCAATTATGTTCAAAAATTTTAAAACAATTCTCGTCAAAATTACAATTATTTTTATAAATAATAAAATACTTCCTTTTAATTCAATTATTTTTAATAGTTTTAATAAAATTCTTGACAAAATTCCACAAGAATTCAATTATTCAATTTTTAATAAATTTCTTCAAAATAATTTAATTATTTTCGTAAGTAGTAATAAAATTTACACAGGAATTCAATTATTTAAAATACAAAATTTCATAAAATTTTTCGAAAAATATTAAGTATAAAAAAATATTTTTATAAATAATAAAATTCTTCACCGAAATTCAATTACTTATATAAACTTGAATAAAATTCGTTTGTAAGAATTCAATTATTTATATAAACTTGAATAAAATTCATTGGAAAAATTAAATTATTTTTCAAATTAATAAAATTCTTCGCAAAAAATTAAATTATTCTCAAAAATTGAAAAAAATATTTTCAAAATTTCAATTATATTTATAAATAAGAAAATTATTTATAAAAATTCAATTATATTTAAAAATTTTAATAAAATTCTTGGCAAAATTTTGTACAAATTCAATTTTAATGAATTACAAAATAATTCCATTATTTTCACAAGTAATAAAATTTTCACAGGAATTCAATTATTTAAAATACAAAATTTAATACAATTCTTCGAAAAATATCAATTATAGAAAAATATTTTTATAAATAATAAAATTCTTCACCAAAATTCAATTACTTTCATCAACTTGAATAAAATTCGTTGTAAGAATTCAATTATTTATATAAACTTGAATAAAATTCATTGGAAAAATTAAATTATTTTTCAAATTAATAAAATTCGTGGCAAAATTTTGTACGAATTCAATTTTAATGAATTTCAAAATAATTCCATTATTTTCACAAGTAATAAAATTTACACAGGAATTCAATTATTTAAAATACAAAATTTCATAAAATTTTTCGAAAAATATTAAGTATAAAAAAATATTTTTATAAATAATAAAATTCTTTACCGACATTCAATTACTTTTAAAAACTTGAATAAAATTCGTTGTAAGAATTCAATTATTTATATAAACTTGAATAAAATTCATTAGAAGAATTAAATAATATTCAAAATTAGTAAAATTCTTCGCAAAAATTCAATTATTCTCAAAAATAAAAAAATATATATTTTCAAAATTTCAATTATATTTATAAATGAAAAAATTCTTCATATAAATTCAATTATATTTAAAAATTTTAATAAAATTCTTGGCAAAATTTTGTACAAATTCAATTTTAATGAATTTCAAAATAATTCCATTATTTTCATAAGTAATAAAAATTTTCAGAGGAATTCAATTATTTAAAATACAAAATTTCATAAAATTTTTCGAAAAATATAAATTATTAAAAAAAATTTTCACCGAAATTCAATTATTTTTATAAACTGGAATAAAATTCTTTGTGAGAATTCAATTATTTATATAAATAATAAAATTCTTCACATAAATACAGTTATTTTTTTAAATTTGAATAAAAGTCGTTGGAAGTATTAAATTATTTTTGAAATGTAATAAATTTCTTCGTAAAAATCCAATTGTGTTCGAAAATTAAAAAAAATTCTTGTTAAAATTCCAAGTAACTTTATAAATAATAAAATTCTTTTCCAAAATTCAATTTTTTTATGGAAATTTTAAGAAAATTAAAATTTTTTTCATAAGTTATAAAACTCATCGCAAAATTTTAATGATTTTTTATACAATTTACATTTTAATCAAATCCCTTGAAAAATGTAATTATTCTTAAAAATTTTATTAAAATTTGTCAAATTAAATTCATATATTTAAAAATTGATTGATAAAATTCTTTATGAGAATTAAATTTTAACAAAGAACATTCTATTATTCAAAAAATTATTTATTTTTTAATTTAAATAATTGAATTTTTCTAGAATTTTCTAATAAAAATTGCTTTAAAAATGAATTAACGGATAATGGATTTATTATTATATATGAAAGTAATTTAAATATTGCCACGAATTTTATTACATTTTTTTAAAGTAGTTTAATTTTTTTTAGAAATTTTACTGATTGTAAAAATAATTGAATTTTTGCGAAAGATTTTTTTAGGATTTTTGTAAATAATTAACCTATTCTGAAAAATATTATGGTAATTTAAATTATTACAAAACAGGAAGAAGACGATCGCCTTCTTTATGTTCTGTAATAATATTCTTATAAGTTGTTCAATTTAAAAAGGTTTGAATTTGAATTTTTTGAAGAATTTGAATTCCTACAGAAAAATAATAATGATTAAATATTTATTTAAAAAATAAGTTATTTATGTTTTTGAATAATTTTACAATTAATGAAATTTGTAAATAAATGTAATAGAACATTTTTTCTTGACTTTCTAATAATTTTTAGAGCGAATCAGAATATTCTTTAGAGTCAGGGAAAAAGGGAAAATGTCCGGAAATTAGGGAAAAGTCAGGGAAAAATAAAATTAAATATTTGTGGCAACCCTGTAAAACCCTTGTTCGACTTTTAGCTAAAACGACAAATATTATTTACCTTTTAACTATTATTTATTGTCACGATTTTTCCAAGGATATCAAATTGCAACGTTTTTCATCTTAATTTCGTACCCTTAGAAAAATCCTGACAATAAATATTCGATCTCTGATATTTATTATGGCAGAAAAATTAATTGATGAATTTTATTTTCGCATCTATAGGCAGCGTAAATTCCTAACGTGTGTGACGGGGCTTATCGCTTAAATTTCACCTTTCACGGCAATCGTTACTCATTTTTTTTTTATCTAAAAACTATCGGCAATCTTGAGCCTCTCTTTTGAGTAAAGATAGCGTCTTGGGCATCGATCCTCCTTGAAACAAACTAAAGAGACGATCATAGTGTGGTCACGCGAGCCACCCACCTACGTATATAGACATATATTTAGCCATACATATGGGTATGAATACAGGTATATAAATAAATGTTGCTATATATACACACGGAGAGAGAGAGAGAATACATAATACAAAAAGAAAGAAAAAATACAGATTCGAAGATATAGACACCGGGTTTTGCTAAGTTTGTTATCGGAGCGTGCATAAAAATGATCATACATTACATTCAAGATTAAATATTTATTCGCAAATGTAAGAAATAATTCTTAGATTCTTATCGTCGATTACTATACAATACACTGCACCTGAACTTAAACAATAGAAACACTACATAAATATAAATATTTCTCTAATTTTTGTTAATTAATTTCCTCTAGTAAATATCTAGTAAATATCTAGTAATGTCTAGTAATCTCTAGTTCTAGTAATTACTCCTTGATGGCATTTATTTATTTCTTTTTTTTATTTATTTTTTTTATTCGAAAAATTCTTCCACCCCTTTTGTTTTTACTTTTTCATACGCCGTGCCGATCGTCCTGAAATTAATTGCGCCTATAAATAAATTACACAATTGGATTTAAAGTGTAAATGGGTGGGTTTGGTGTACATATATAGAGACCGCAATGCGCGCGGTAAATTGAGCCAATAGGAAAGATGTAGATAAATGTAGATAAATTGAACAGTGAACTGCTTCAAACATATACCTGAAAAACGGTAATACGAAAGCTTCATCGGCGCTAAAAGCTTTTTTGCGTCCTGCCTGTCGGCTCTTTTCTCTCTAGGTAGTCATCGATTTTTTTTCGGAGGTTTTTTTTTCTCTCTCTCTCTCTCTTTTTTTTCTAACACTTAAATTCAATTGTGTGTGACATGGCACTTTCTAATTTGTAAAGGTGTTACATAACTAGGATGACGAAATTTTTATTTTTTGGTCACCTTTACAATATTTATTATTATCACCTTTACCTTTATTTCTGTGAGAGGACATATTTCGATCATACACGCATTTCATCCGCACCGAATTTTCAATTTGATAATTGTAGACTCACAAATTGTGTATAATTGCATTGAAATGCAAATTTGGTATTTTTAAATTGTTAATTATATGCTTTGGTTGTCATTACAATGTTCCCTTTTTAATTATACGTTTTACGGCTATAATTATACTTTACAAGTATTATTACACTTTAGTTTGCAATTGTGCGCAATTTACATTATGCTCTTTACATGCTAAGTGTGTATTTATTTTTTCTCTCTTCGGGTCCTTAAATAAATAAACGAAAATGTGTAGATATAAATTTAAAAGTTTGTATAATGAGTACTGAATCAATTAAAATCAATTTTTTTCTGTTATTGGTCTTTTGACTAAGTAAATAAATAATAAGAAGGATAACAGAGAATAAAGAAGAAGAAGGAATAACAGAGTAAAACCTAAGGTGATTAAATAACACCAGGATGGTTTAAAATAATCTGCAACAGTTTAATTACTTTAGGATTAAATTAACACGAAAAAGGATTAAAATAATATATTTTGGTGTTATTTTTAACTATGAATGAAATTTTATTTTAAATAAAACACCAAAGTCAACGATTTGGAAGAATTTAAAGAATTTAGCTTTTTCAGAGAGAATAGTAAAAGTTAGTTACTAACTTAGTTACTAACTTACTAACTTAGTAACATAGTTACTAAATTCAATTGTGTTCAAAAATTTAAAAAAAAAATCTCGTCAAAATTTCAATTCTCTTTATAAATAATAAAACTCTTCTCTGATATTCAATTATTTTACAAAATTTTAATCAAATTCTACTCTGACATTCAATTATTTCAGAAAATTTTAATCAAATTCTTGATAAAATTTCAATTATTTTCAAACGTTTAATAAAAATCGATAATTTTTAATATCTACTATTTCAATAAAATTTTACAAAAGAATTCCAATATAAAAAAAAATTTGAATACAATTCTACGCAAACATTCAATTATTTTCATAAATAATAAAATTTTTTTACAGAAATTCAATTATTTACTAATTTTTTATAAATTTCTTCGCAATAATTGAATTATTTTCATAAATAATAACATTTCTACAGGGATTCAATTATTTTTATATAAATAATAAAATTCTTTTTGGAATTCAATTATTTTTAATGCAATTTTAATCAAATTTTTCGAAAAATGTAATCATTCTTTAAAATCTTATTAAAATTCGTCAAAAGAATTTAAAAACTTAAAAAATTTGTTGATAACATTTTTTATGAGAATTTAATTTCAACAAACATGAAATTACTAAATTATTTCTTTTTGTATTTAAATAATTGAATGCTCGTCGAATTTATTAATAAAAATGATTTTAAACATGAATTTTATTAAAATCATTATTTCCCGTATTTTTAGAAATAATTAAATTTTGAAAAAGTTTCAAACTAAAATCCATTGAAATTCCTAATTTTTTATATTTCTGACAAAAAATTCTGTAGAATTAATTCTTTTTATAATTTTAATAGGATTTTTATGGAAATTATTTCAAGTTTTTATTTTTCAATATATATTTTATTGCAGAATTTCGGAATAATTGAAATTTTGATCAATTATTTACAAATTTTTTTATAATTTTTTTAGCAATAATTCAATTAATTTCATAAATAATAACATTTCTACAGGGATTCAATTGTTTTTTATA
Organism: Leptopilina drosophilae; assembly: GCA_032873175.1. Classification (NCBI taxonomy): domain Eukaryota; kingdom Metazoa; phylum Arthropoda; class Insecta; order Hymenoptera; family Figitidae; genus Leptopilina; species Leptopilina drosophilae. Next base: position 9,176,924 of record CM065485.1, on the reverse strand, counting down.
AATAATAAAATTTTTTTAGAAATTCAATTATTTTTATAAATAATTTAAACTCATTGGAGAATTTTAATTATTTTTAATGCAATTTTAATCGAATTCCTGGAAAAATGTAATTATTCTTAAAAACCTTATTAAAAATTGGTCCAAAGAATTTAATGATTTTAAAAATTTGTTGATAACATTTTTTACGAGAATTTAATTTCAAAAAACATGAAATTAATAAAATATTTATTTCTGTATTTAAATAATTGAATTCTCGTGGAATTTACAAATAAAAATGGTTCTAAAAATGAATTTCAGTTAAAATTTTAGATTATTCTTATGTATTAAAAGCATTATAACGTCGATTTTTAAAAATAAATAAATTTTGAAAAAGTTTCAAACTAAAATCAATTGAAATTCTTAATTTTTTATATTTCTGACAAAAAATTCTGTAGAATTAATTCTTTTTAAGATTTTAATAGGATTTTTCTTGACATTATTTCAAATTTTTATTTTTCAATATATATTTCATTGCAGAGTTTCGGAATAATTAAAATTTTGTAAAATTGAATTGTAAACGAATAAATTTGAAAATTCTCATAAAACTTATCGCAGCGTTTCAAATATTTTTCATACCATTCTAATTGAATTCCTAGAAAAAAGTAATTATGTTCATGCAGTTTTTAAGAAAACTCGACAAAAGAATTGAATTATTAAAAAATTTGTTACTAAAATTCTTTATTAGAATTGAATTTTAAGAAACATTCAATTATTTAATAAATTGTTTACTTTTGCATTTAAATAATTAAATTCTTGTAGAATTTTCTAATGAAAATTGATTTTCATTTCAAAAAAATGAATTTCAAGTTAAAATTTTAAATTATAATTGAATCTTAAAAGAAATACCGAGTGAACTTTTTGGAAATAATTGAATTTTGAAATTAATATTTTTGAAAAAGTTTAATGGAATTTTTTTAAATATTATTTGATGTTTTTATTTTCTAATACCCATTAAATTAAAGAATTTAGGAATAATTGAAATTTTGTGAAATTTTTTAATTAATTATTATTAAAAGTAATAGATATAAAAATTGTAGTTCAAAATTTTGGAAAATAATAATTGAATTGAAATAATGAAAATAATTTTAAAGAAGAAGAATATTCTTATACTATAAAATAATGATTTTATTACTTGGTTATCTTTAATTATTATAAAATATGAAATCGATCACTCCGAGTCAAAGACTCGGTGTTATCGATATCTTCATGTTTTATAGTTACAAAAAAATGTAATAAACTAAAATTTCATTCATTGTAAAAAACCAACACAAAAATTGATTCTTTTAATTATTTAAGAAATAATTATACACATATTGTTATAATTAAAATTTACTTTTTAATTACACGGTAAATGAATATGGAAATGTATAATTAGCCTGCAATGGCTCGTAAAATATATATAATTTGTGTATTTTAAACATTTTTTTTTTGTAATTCTCCTTTTTTTTGCCTTCATTGAAATCACGTATATATGTGTACAAATTATGCAGTGAAGGAAATTTGTTTTTTTTTCTTTATTTTTCATTCTCTCGTTTTCTTTTGTATTTTCGACAGATGTACATCTTGGTCAGTATATTTGGTAGTCGGTAAATAATAGCCTTTCTGGCAATTCAAACCAAAGTCTGCGCGCTCGTGGAATACATGTGCGGACGATAAATTTTACTTGAAAGTCATGGCATGCAAAAACCTGCAAGCGCTTTCTTGAAGGCTATTGAGATTCATCTGCGCTTCAAAAATTCCCTGTCAAAACATTTTAGAGAGAATGCCCTCTCTTATTTTGCAGTCTAACAAAAGAGAGGTTTCAAAGAAAAAGACTTTCTTTTTTTTACCGCAAATTTTTAAAAATAGGAAATATTTTTGTCGAAAAGTAGAAAGAAAATAGTTTTGTCAAGAAAAGACATTTTTCTTGTTGTTGTTGTGAACTTGGTTTTCTCTTCTAATGTTTTCCTAGGCTTTTTTGGAAGTTGTGAACTTGGTTTTCTCTTCTAATGTTTTCCTAGGCTTTTTTGGAAGTTGTGAACTTGGTTTTATCTTCTAATCACTGTAAAAAGAATGGTACTAATTTAGTACCAATTTTGGTATTAAATCGTAATTTAATTCTATTTTAATACCAAAAACCAGATCTAATTTAGAACTTTCTTTTTACAGTGATGTTGTTCTATGTTTTTGTGTAAGTTGTGAACTTGGTTTTCTCTTCTAATGTTTTCCTTCGTTTTTGTTTAAGTTGTGAACTTGGTTTTCTCTTCTAACGTTTTCCTTCGCTTTTGTGTAAGTTAATTTGTGAAGAAAAAAAATTGTTTTGATTAACTGCGCTGGTCAATTGTCCCATCGGGCTGGCACGTGCCAATTAGAACCTGTGAACCGATATTTCACTTGTTAAATCGTCATCGGGTTGGACATTGTAGGAAGAAGCGCATACAGAGGGCCGCACCCCCGCATGGCAGCTGTAATTCCACGCGGTCGGGTGTACCATTAGTGCAAGGAAACAGACATTTTGTAAAAATTATCCAAGCAAGGAGAGACCTAACAGCAGGGTGGCATAGTGACGTACACACCATTAAATATAGGTAGTAAAGCTCCCTCTCTCTCTCTCACTCTCTCGCTCTGTATAGTAAATGTAGTAAATGTAGATATACGTATATGTACGTAACACGAATATACGTTACCCGTGCCAAAACGATACCCTCGAGATCCCAATTCCCAAGAGACTATGATGCAGAAATGTAGCCGCTAATGGCTGAACCATGTTACTTTCGGGAAATAATCTATACATTCCACATTCGACTCTTTTCGGACAAGATCAAACCGCACCAATTAACAGATGCTCTCGCAACAACCCTGTCCTTTGATTTCTGACTTTATATTATTTCATACATATATAAATATAATACTTCTCTTTTTCGAAAATAATGGAAAAAATCTCTTCTTAATTTTCAGAAAAGAAACATTCTTTAATCAACAACAATTTAGTGTATCAATAATTATTTATTTTTTAGAACTCCTTAACACGGTAAATCGTTAGGTATTAAAATATTTAAAAAAACACCAAAATGGATTAAAATAACACTAAATTGGATTATTTTAATCCTTTTTGGTGTTATTTTAATACCTAACGATTTACCGTGAAGTGACAATGCCAGGAAATTTGAATTTCATACATTGATAAGGCCAAATAAATCTTCCACTATTCTTAAAAACCCATTTCCAAAGATCAGGGCTCGGATCGTCGTTAAGACTCAAAAAAAGGTCGCTTTAGTCGCATAAATTCACGACAAAAGTCAAGAAAAGTCGCATAAAATTACCGAAAAAGTCGGAAAAAAGTCGAATGAAATTTTAGGAAAATAACGCCGAAAAGGAAACAGGAAATTGGCAAAATTGTCAAAAAAAAAAATCACATTTCTCGCCAACACATACTTTAACATCAAACAATCTGGAATAATATTTAATAAAATTTAATAAAATGCATGGCAACAATTTGATTAGGTATTTTTAACATTTTTTTTACATGTGTTCAAAATTTCAATTATTTTTATAAATAATAAAATTCTTTTCCAAAATTCGATAATTAAAAAATTTTTATAAATAATAAAATTATTTTCCAAAATTCGATAATTAAAAAATTTTTATAAATAATAAAATTATTTTCCAAAATTCGATAATTAAAAAAAATGTAATAAAATGCCTGTCATAGTTTCAATTATCTTTATAAATAATTAAAATTCATCAAGGATATTAAATTATTTTCAAAAGTAATAAAATTCTCCGTAGAATTTCAATTATTTTCCACTTTTTTTCAAATTCTCAAAATTTCAATTATTTTTATAAATATAAAAATTCCTATTCAAAATTCAATTACTTTTAAACATGTTTAAAAAAATCGGTTAAAAATTCAATTATCTTTATAAATAACCAAATTCTTCTTCAAAGTTCAATTACTTTTAAACATTTTTTAAAAAAAATCTGTTGAAAATTTCAATTATTTTTATAAATAATATAATTATTTTCCAAAATTAAATTAAAAAAAAAAATTTAATAAAATGCGTGTCATAATTTCAATTATCTTTGTAAATAGTAAAATTCTTCTCTAAAATTAATTTATTTTCAAAAATAATGAAATTTTTTGCAAACATTTAATTTCATTCAAAATTTTTTTTTTATATTTCAAGGCAAAATTTTATAAATAATAAAAATGTATCATGAACATTCATTTATTTTCAAAAGTAATAAAATTCTCCGCAGAATTTGAATTATTTTCAAATTTCTTTTCTTAAATTCTCAAAATTTCAATTATTATTATAAATATCAAAATCCCTATGCAAAATTCAATTACTTTTAAACATTTTTTAAAACATTCTGTTCAAAAATTCAATTATTTTTATAAATATCAAAATTCTTCTGCAAAATTCAATTACTTTTAAACATTTTCAAAAACAAAATCTGTTCAAAAATTCAATTATCTTTATAAATAAAAAAATTCTTCTCTGTACTTCAATTATTTTCAAAAAATTTTAATAAAATTCTTGTCAGAATTTCAATTATTTATTTATTTATTTCTATACATTTGCAATTATCTTTATAAATAATAAAATTCATCCTAGAAATTCATTTATTTTTAAAAGTAATAAAATTCTTCGCGCAGAAATTAAATTATTTTCAAAAAATTTTTTTTAATTTTTGACAAAATTATCATTATCTTCATAAATAACAAAATTTATCATGTAAATTTAATTATTTTCAAAAGTTCTGATAAAATTCTTTCCAAAATTCAATTATCATCAAAAGTAAGAAAATTTTTGTCAGAAATTCAATTATTTTCAATTTTTTTTAAATTCTCAAAATTTCAATTATCTTTATAAATATCAAAATTTTTCTTTAAAAATTAATTACTTTTAAACATTTAAAAAAAATCTGTTGAAAAATTCAATTTTCTTTATAAATAATAAAATTCTTCTCTAAAATTAATTTATTTTCAAAAATAATGAAATTCTTCGCAAAAATGGAATTAAATTCAAAATTTTTATTTTAATTTCACGTCAAAATTTTATAAACAATAAAATTCTTCATGGAAATTCAATTATTTTCAAACATTTTTTTAATTTCTCGTCAACATTATTATTATCTTCATAAATAATAAAATTTATCATGGAAATTTAATTATTTTCAAAATTTCTGATCAAATTCTTTGCAAAATTCAATTATCTTAAAAAAAAAATTATCGTAAAAATTCAATTATTCTCAATTTTTTTTTAAATTCTCCCCACCATCTTAAACAATTTTTAAAAATATCAAAATTCTTTAAAATTCAATTACTTTTAAACATTTTTTTAAAAAAATCTGTTCAAAATTTCAATTATCCTTATAAATAATAAAATTCTTCTCTGAAATTCAATTATTTGCAAAGAATTTTATTAAAAATATTCTTAAAATTTTAATTATGTTTATAAATAATAAAATTCTTCTCTGAAATTTAATTATTTTTAAAATTCTTTTTTTTTTATTAAATCTTATGATATAAAATAATGATTTTATCACTCGGGCATCTTTAATTATTATAAAACATGAAGACATTTCTTCATGTTTTATAATAATTTTTATAAGTAGTTTAATTTGAAAAAAGTTTGAATTTGAATCTTTTAAAGAATTTTAATTCTTATTGAAAAATAATAATTAATTATTCCATTATATCAAAAAAAAAAACAATATTACTATCAAAAATTGAATTATTTTGAGGAATTTTAATAAGATTGCAAAATTCAATTATTTTCGTAAATATAAATATTTATCAGAAATATTTAATTATTTTTCAAAATGATAAATTTCTTCTTGAAAAACGCAATTATTTAAAATATTGTAATAAAATCGTGCTTAGGAATTTAATTACTTTCAAAAATAACAAAGCTTTTCACAAAAATTCAATAATTTTAAAACATTTAAATAAAATTCTTCTGAATAGTTTAATTATTTTCATAAATATAATAAAATTCTTCTGATAGAAGTGCAAAGTCTCTATTTCGTGTTAACAAAAAAAAATTATTTTTAAACACGGTAAATCGTTAGGTATTAAAATAACACCAAAATGGATTAAAATAACACTAAATTGGATTATTTTAATCCTTTTTGGTGTTATTTTAATACCTAACGATTTACCGTGAATTGAAATCGTGTTTTATTAGATTCTCTGGCATTTGAAGATAGTTTTCCAATGTTTGAAAAATTGGGTCACCGCTGGCATTGTGTCGCACTTAATAAATCAGCGCAAATTGTAAAATACTATAAACATTCAAATAAGTCAAAATATTGCTTCATTGAAAATTGAAATAACTTTTCTACCGAATAATTTTTGCCTTAAATTCAATTTCGAAACATAAATATCATGATTTGCGTGATGTTAACCGAGGCCGGGCTCATCTCATATTATACCTCAACGGATTCGACTAATAGTAACTTATAGGATTTCCGGGTAAAGGAAAGAAGGGGGGGAGTTTGAATTTGTATCCCCTACCATATTGTATATAGCGCAGCATACTGGCGCAAGTAACTCTTTCTCCGTGAAATAAATCTTGTCCGCTTTTACCCTTATCGCGAAGACCTTCGCTTCGTCTGCTCATGGGTAAACGATAGGACACTTGGATTTCGGATATATAAGAGAGAGAGTCTCTCTTTCTATATATATGTAGAAGGCTCTCTCTATATATGTACGTAGAAGGTTGCCATAGCTATATGTGCGTCCACTTTCTTTGCGCTATCTTCACAATTGCCACCTCGTTGAGCACGGACATTTTCAAGGATCGCTGCTCAAATTGCCTTAAACCGACCCGATTTAACCTATAATCGTTCTTTGAGAGACAGAAAGAGAGCAAAGAGAGAAGAAGTGTGAGAGAAAAATCTACATTTCTCCTCTTTAGACTCCACCTCATTTTATATCCATTTCTTTTCTCCTCATCGCAAATGCTACACTTTTAGACGCGAGGAAGTAATCTTTTCTTTTTTCCCCCTCCCAAGAGATTATTCTTTTTCGTGAAAGAATACTTTTACAGACGCGCATTTTCTATAAGATTCCCCCCCCCCCTTTTTTTCGTTTTTGAAATTTGGTTTTTTCACAATTCTTCTATAACTGTAGTAGGCGATAAAAAAGTGTCCAAACAGTGTGAGGAGGGATAAATCTTTCAGGGTTTGGATTGTGCGACTTTTTTCGACTTTTTCGAGCTTTTTTTTTTGTAAAATGCGACTGAAATTATTTAAATTTTCAAAAAATTAAAGTTAAAGAAAAAAGTTTTAGTAAAAAAAAATGTTCTGTTAAGTTTATTTACAAATTTCTTTCAAATTTTCCAAAAAAACATCAATAACTTCTTTTTTAAATAAATATTTAATTATTATTTTTCCAAAGATTTTTAAAAAACTTATTTTTAAATGATTGATTTTTCGTGGAATGGAAATTAAATTTTTAGAATAATCACATTTTTGAGCAATTTGTAGAAAAAATTAATTGAATTGAAAATAATTGAAATCCTTGTATGAATTTTATTATTTATGAAAATAATAGAATAGTTGTTGAGAATTTAATTCATATTTTCGAAAATAATTGAATTCTTGAGAAAAATTTATTATTTATGAAAATAATTGAATTATTGCATAATAATTTACTAAAATGTTTAAAAACAATTGAATTTCTGTGCAAAGAAGAAGTTATTTTTGAAAATAATTGACTTCTTCAGAAGAATTTTGTAAACATTGTTTTAAATAATTAATTTTTTCGAAATATAATAAATATTATAAAAATTTTATTTAAATGTTTTAAAATAATTGAATTTCTGTGAAAAATGTTGTTATTTTTGAAAATAATTGAATTGTTTAAATAATTTATTCAAAATAGTATTAAAAATAAACGAAATTTTTCGACAAGTTTTATCATAAATGAAAATAATTAAATAGTTTCTAAGAATTTAAATAAAATTTTCAATAATAATTGAATTCCTGAGAAGAATTTTATTATTAATGAAAATAATTAAATTATTCGGAAGAATTTTATTTAAATGTTTTAAAATAATTGAATTTCTTTGAAAAATGTTGTTATTTTAAAAAATAATTGAATTGTTTAAATAATTTATTCAAAATAGTATTAAAAATAAACGAAATTTTTCGACGAGTTTTATCATAAATGAAAATAATTAAATAGTTTCTAAGAATTTTAATAAAAAATTCAATATTAATTGAATTCTCGAGAAGAATTTTATTTTAATGTTTTAAAATAATTAAATTCTTGAGAATGATTTTATTACAATATTTTAAAAAAGTGCGTTTTCCAAGAAGAAATTTATTTTTTTGAAAAATAATTAAATTCTTGTGATAAATATTGTTATTTATGAAAATAATTGAATTTTGCTAAGAATTTTATTAAAATGCCTCAGACTAATTCAATTTTTTGGAATATAATTTTGTTAATAATTCACATAATGGTTTTCTTTTGCAGAATTTATTTATGTAAATAATTGAATTTCTAAGATGAATTTCATTTATAAAATTTATTCGTCAAAATAATTGAATTTCTAGAAAGAATTTCATTTAAACTTTATCTGTCAAAATAATTGAATTAATTAATTTCAAATAGTATTAAAAATAATTAAAATTCTTCGACGAGTTTTATCATTTATGAAAATAAAAAATTTTCAAATTTTTTTTTTTTAATAATCAAATTCCCCAATAAAAATGTTTTTATTAGTTAAAGTATTTGAATTATTCTGAAGAATTGAATAGAAATTTTGTTAAATCATTGATTTCTTCGCAATTTTTTTTTATTTATCATTCTAAGTTAAGCGAATTCCTCTGATGGATTTTATTATTTACGAAAATAGTTGAACAATTTGGATGAATTTTTTTGTTAAATAATGGAATTCTTTGGCGAAATTTCATAAAAATTACGATAGATAATCAGGGTTGCCACGCTTTTGCTCCATTCAAATTCCCTGACTTTTCCAGGTTTTCCAGGTTAAGAAATGGAATTTTTCCAGGTTTTTAAGACAATATTTTTATTTTATTAAATTAAATAACTCCTTGATTTTCAGTCAAAACTTTTACATTTTTTATTCAATTATTCGTTTCTAAAATGTTCAACTAAAATTCATCTTTATATCAATGTTTTTTTAATAATTTTTGAAAAAGTTTTTTTTAGAATTATCAAATTAATTTGTTTACAATTCAATTTTATGTGAAATTTCGATTATTAGAAAATTCTTCAGTTAGATATTATATGTATTAGAAAATAAAAATAAATATAATAATAATAAAAAATAAAAATAAAAAGAAAAAAAAGAAAAATCTTAAATTCCATTAAAGAATTTTAATAAAATTTTTAACAATGATTGAATTTTACAAAGCATTTTATTAAAATTTCTGAAAATTGAATTCTACAAAGAATTTTATAAAAACTCCGGAAAATAATTGAATGTTGCAAAAAATTTTATTACAATTTCTGAAAGTAATTGAATTTTAAAAAAAATTTTAAATAACTCAATTGTTTTGGTTAATTTCATTAAAGTAGTTGATAATAGAAATTATTGAAAACAGAAAAGTTTTTTAAAGTAGATGAAATTTTGTCAAGAATTTTATTAAAATTTTTGAAATAAAGTGATTTTTTAGAAATACATTTGTTATTTTGCAAAGAATCCTATTAAAAATCTTGAAAATAATTGAATTCCATTCAAGAATTTTATTAAAATTCCTAAAAATAATTGAATTTTTTAAAGTATTTTATTAAAATTCTTGAAAAAAATTGAATTTTGTAAAGCATTTTATTAAAATTACTGGAGAAAATTGAATTTTGCAAAAAATCTTATTAAAAATCTTGAAAATAATTAAATTTCATTGAAGAATTTTATTAAAATACCCAAAAATAATTGAATTTTTAAAAGTATTTTATTAAAATTCTTGAAAATTATTGAATTTTGCAATGCATTTTATTAAAATTACTGAAAATTGAATTCTACAAAGAATTTTATAAAAACTCCTGAGAATAATTGAATTTTGCAAAAAATTGTATTATACAATTCCTGAAAGTATTTTGAATTTAAAAAAAAAAAAATCCTTTAGAAATTTTCATTAAAGTAGTTGATAATAGAAATTATTGAATAGAGGAAAGTTTTTTAAGGTAAATGAAATTTTGCCAAGAATTTTATTAAAATTTTTTAAATAAATTGATTTTTTTACAAATGCATTTGTAATTGCTTCAAAATTTAATATTTTTTTAGTGCTTTTGCCTAAAATTCTTCTGTAAATCTATTATTTTGGATAATCAATTAAATATGTATTAAAGAATTTAACTAATTTTAGAAGAACTTGAATTATTAAAATTTTTCAAAAATCTACGTCTCTGAAGATTTCTAATGAAATTCAGTTAAAATCGAATTTGATTATATTGTCTTTGAGAATAGTTTCTTGTTTTCTGGTATTAGCGAATCTAAAGTAGTGTAATTTAGAAAATTTTAAATTTAAGTAGTGGAATTTAGAAAATTTTAAATGTAAATAGTGGAATTTAAAAAGAATTTAAATTTAAGTAGTGGAATTTAAAATAATATTAAGTAGTGGAATTTAATGTAAGTAATTTAAAAACAAAGAATATTTTTAAAGAAAGTAGCTTTTAGTGGCTGAAGTCTAAGAAAATACCCAAATAGTATAACGTAACGAATAAAAATTATAGTAAATAGTAGGTTTCAGTAAATAAGTGCGAAGCCTGTACCGTAAAGAAAAAAAATTACCCCCGGATAAAATTGAAAACCTCCCATCCTTCTTAATGAAGCGTGTGTGATGAAATGAAACATTTGTCAAAAGTTCCAATGACCTGTTCATTTTTGGAAAATGAGGGAAGAGAGAAACATAACAGGCTGTTGTTTCCTAAATTTAGCAATTTACTGGACATTAAATTAAAGTTTACCTATTGGTAGATGGTCAGTCTCATAAATCAGAAAGTAAACACCGGCGCAGGGCAATTCCGTTAACCCCTCGTAAGGGTGACCTACGTAGATTGTTCCGTGTATCCAATGTTCCCATTGCCGAGGGGTAGCATCCCCTATGGCCTATCAGCAATACAGGCATCTTAATTAACAGCCGCGCCGACCATATATGCCTATACATATATATCTGTACATACAACTACACCCACCCCCTTCCTCGCGACTATTTTTTAATCGTTGATAAAAAAAAAATGAATGAACATCCACACCGCGAGTGTTGACGTTATAACGTAGTCGCCGAATGGTATTTCGCGATCGCTCGAAACGAGTCAATTTTTTTTTTTTTTTTGTTAAATATATTCCACAGTTTCGATTTACGGGTTTTGACGGACAAGCGAAACGCTCGTTCCATAAGAATGAGCCATATATTTTTTTATGAGCTATAATAAAATTCTCGTCGCCGCCGCCGACTACGACGACTTTAATATTATCTCCTGTCAAAAATTGTTTGTTTTCCCATTGGTCGACAATTTAATTAGAATTTTGTTTTTCTAAATTGTTAAACGAAAAAAAAGCCTGTAAACTAATTTAAAACGAAAAAAAACATTACAATTTTTCCTGTATACTTCAAAAAAAAATTTTATTGTAAAAATTAGTAAAAATTTAAAAAATAAACTCTTTCTAATTTTTGCAAATATTTATCAAATTGTTACAATTTCCAAAGCACGTTTTACTATTTTTCTTTCTTTTTTTCTTCATCAAATTTATTTTCGGAAATGGTAACTTTTATTTCTGGTAAATATTTACAGGAAAGTTCCCAAATTCCAGGCTTTAAAACGATATGAATTTTTAAAAGTTTCGACATTCGAATACAGACTATCTAAACGATTGAATTTAGGAAAAAGATAATATTTTTAACGTTTCGATTCAATTGTTATTTTCTAGACTATTTAACTAAAATTCATTTTTAAATGAACTATTTTGAATAATTTTCGAAAAAGTTCGTTGCGAATTTGCAAAAGCATTTGTTTGAAAATTTGAAATTCAATTTTAGGAAAATTCGATTAGGTGTTCGAATACTTTAAAATAATTCTTTAATTAAATATGTAGGAAAAATTTGGGAAATTTTCCCAACCAAATTCAGAAAAGAAATTCCACTAATTATGTAGAAAAATTTACCATAATATAAATAAGAGAATTTTTCTACCAAAAATTGTCAAAAACTTTCTACGAATTTAGAAACATTCCCAGGACAGAATGTAGAAAAAATTCGAAAAGTTTGTAAAAATTCTCTTAAATGTTTAGAAAATTTTTCTTATGGGAAAATATATAGGAAAATTTCTGAAAATTTGGAAAAATTCTCATACTTGGAAAAAGTTTTATGTAACTTTAAATTTAACTTTAAATTTATTTAACTTTATTTATTTATTTAACTTTAACTTTAAATTATTTAAAAAAAACGAAATTAAAGTTTGCAAAAGAAATAATTCTTTAAAATTAACAGTTAAAATTATAGAAAATACAAAGTTTCAAACATTTGATTTTGAAATCTTTTCAAAATTATTCAATTGTTTAAATACATAAGTAAATAATTTATACAATAATTGAATGCTTTTTTAAATTTAATTTTTATGAAGAATGTTATCATAAATTTTTAAAAGTAATTGAATTCTTTCGACGAAATTTAATCAAATTTTCAAGAATAATTACATTTTTCGTGGAATTCCATCAAAATTGTACTAAAAATAATTAAAATTCTGCGATGAGCTTTGTTATTTATTAAATTAATTAAATTAATACGAAGAAATTTATTAGAAAATTATCACTAATCGAATTATAATCATTTAGCAAAAATCTAACTCTTTTAAAAATTTTTGGGAAACTTTTATTATTATTATTATTATTATTATTATTATTATTATTATTATTATTATTTATTATTATTATTATTATTATTATTATTTTTATTTTTATTATTATTATTATTATTAATATTATTATTATTATTATAATTATTATTATTATTTATTTATGAAAATGATTAAACGTTTGAGTGTAATTGTATTGGAAATTTTGTTAAATAATTGAATTCTTTTGGTAAATTTTTAAGAATTTTTAACGATTTTGACAAGAATTTTTCTTAAAATTTCAAACATAATTAAACGTTTGTAAGAAGAATTTTATAACTTTTGACAATAATTGAATTTCTGCAATCATTTGTAACTTTTCAAAAAATCAATTTTTAAAAATGTTTTTAACTAAAATTTTTCTATAAATCCATTATTTTCAATAATTAATTAAATATATATTGTCAAATTTAGCTGATTTGAAGAAAAATTTGAATTTTTATCTTTTAACATTCAGCAAAAATTTAAGTTTCTTAAAATTTCTAATTAAATTAATTTAAAATTGAAATTCTATAAAATTTTTAATTAAAACCTTTTTAAAGTTCGTTTATTTATGAATATTATAAACGCAACTCTTTTAAAATTGAATTAGTTTTGAAATATTTAAGTATAATTTTCATTAAATAATTAATAATTAAATAATAAATAATTAATAATTTCTAAGTAATATTTTTTTTATGAAAGTTGTTCAAGAAATAGTTATTTATAATGAAAGTTATTTAAAATAGAAATTATTTAATTTAAAGTTTTTTAAAATTGAAATTATTTAAATTAATGTTATTTAAAATTGAAATTATTTAAATTAAAGTTATTTAAAATTTTAATTATTGTCAGAAAAAGAAAAACATGATGGTTTTGTATTAGAATTCGCTGTGATTTTATAGTTTATGAGACAAACAAGAAAAACCCAGTGAAAAAAAAATTTAATTGATTCAAATAACCGATTAATTGACTATTATCAATTAAATATTTACTTGAATCAAAAACATTTAATGGAGTCAATTAAATGGTATATTTGAATCAATAACTTCAGTATTTAAAGCGCAAATACCATTTAATTGACTCTAATAAATATTATTTGATTCAAGTAAATATTTAATTCATAATAGTCAATTAATCAGTTATTTGAATCATTTGAACTTTTTCTCCTGCACTAAAATTCAAAATTTTCTTACAAATTCTAAAAATGTAATATTTTTCTGTTCTTTGTCTGACTTTTCCTTAAATTCCCTATCTCACTCTCTAAATTTGAATTTGTAAAATTGCTTACTAATTTGAATTAGTGACTGACTTTTTGCTTTCGAATTAGTAAAATTTTCTAATAAATTAGTAGAAATTACCATTTATTAGTAAAATTTACTTTTTCTGTTGATTTTACTATTTATTAGTAAATTTTACTAATTCAAAAGCAAAAAGTCAGTCACTAATTCAAATTAGTAAACAAATTTTTACTAATTCAAATTGAGAGAGCAGAATACTTATATTGTTACACTGAGAAAACATTATACTTATTTCAAGTAAAATAACAATTTTAAGTGATTTTGTTTAATTGAAATTTGTTTGTATGCTTAATTCCAATATATAGAAAATATTTTCTCCTTTGATTCAAAATTAATTTTTTTTCGAATAGTTATTCGTTTAGTTATTCAATTCAAACATATTTTCTGTTTTGGTTTAAACAAAAAATATGTTTAAAAATTTAATTTATTTATTATCAACTTTTCAGTTTGAATGAAACATAACAATGTTTGATTCAAACTGAAAAGTTGATAATAAATAATTTAAAATCAACTAAAAATTATGTTTGATTTATATTATTTCCATAAATGAACCAAAAAATATGTTTGAATTAAACTTAAATTTGTTTGACTGTATTCTTTGCTATAGCAAAGATATTTTAAGTTTGAGTTAAACAAAATATGTTTGAATCAAATAAATCGTTTTCTCAGTGTATAACCACAATAGTATTAATAAATTATTTTTCAATTAATATTTTTTATTAATGAAAAAATAAATTTGACTTAAAAATGAGTAAATTCTATTTTTAGAGTGATAATTATATTTTTAAAAAAGTATGTAAGAAGAAGTAGCCAAAATTTTGCAAGTTGGGTGCAAAAACACAAACTAACAGGTGTAACAAAGCACACAACTCGCACGCAATTTATATCACATTGATTTTTGCGTCGTGATTTATAGTACAGCAAAAAAGGACAAGTTTCACCATCCCTTGAATGTAAATTATGTTTCCTCGCTCGCGAATAGGGAAATTATGGTTGTAATTTAACAGGGAGCAAAAGTGGCAATCGTGGAAGGGTTGCCACTTGCAGCAAAACCATTCTTGAAAGCGTCTTGGAGTGATCGCATTGATCGAGCAATGAATTTTGACCCGGGCCCTCCAGAGCACACACTCGAGAGTCTAAGAGAGAGAGAGAGAGAGAGAGGAGAGAGTTTGCGTGTTTGAAGAACATCACGAGGGAGTATATGCAATCGATGAGAGAAAGGGAGAGGTCTACCCACTTTGACGTGTGCGTGGGTCCTAAAGCCGACTAGAAATAGAAATGTTCTAGATGAATTTCTATTATATTTCTACAGATATACATCGCGTGATTCTAATCAACAACTCAATTACAACTCGAAAAAAAAGGAAAATACAAAAAAGAAATGCCTACAACAAGAATGATTCGAGGGAAAATTATCGAAATTATACGTTTCCATTAAATTTCGATTCTGTTAGATTTACCTTTGAAACAATACAAAATTCATTTTTTCTTCTTCTTCTTTTTTTCCAGCTTTTTTTTATCCTTTTTTTTAATAAATTCCGTTTACTGAATATGCATTAGCAGTAAATTTCCTCCTATATAGCTACTGAGAAAAGGTAGTAGCTGTAAATTTGCTACACTTTTCTTTACCTTCTGTGTACACAAGTTACTATTAGGGTTTTACTATCTCATAACTTTCAACGAAACTGTTATGTTTCTGCGTTGGTAGTTGACATTTTTGAATTTTTTAAATTTAAAATCTATAACGTGTTATAATTTAAGTGAAAAGAAAACGAAAAAAAAATTAAGAATAATGCCTTTTGAGTCACTCTTGCGAAAAAGCATTCTTTTTTTTTTAAAGGGTCTGCATTATAAATAAGCGCTTACATGGCTTCTTCGACTATAAATGACAGAATCCTATTACAGCATAAAACGAAAGACATTCTATTAATATTAAACAAGAACCGTTTTCTTCAGTTTTTCAAAAATAGAGGACCAAAAAATTGCATACACAAAGTAGAGAATAATGTAAATATTTTGAAAATTTTCTTAAAAGTAATGCAAGTTACTAAGTTTTGAATTTAATTTCCAAAAACTTTCTTCTTGACAAACACCCAGAGAAATTGTATATTTGTCTCAGAACCAACTAGACTTTTTATTTGTTTCAAATAAATTTTATTTGTTTCAAATAAATTTTATTTGGTTTAAATAAAATTTTATTCGACTCAAATATGTTTTATTTATGCACTGTAAAGATAAAGGTACTAATTTAGTACCAATTTTGCTACAAAATCCGAATTTGATCCAATTTTAATACCGTAATGAGAACCTTTTTTTACAGTGTGTCAAAAAAAAATTTTATTTAAAATAAACAAAAAGTCTAGTTGGTTTTGAGACAAATATATTTTAAGACAAATATAGTTTATTTAAGTCAAATAAAGTATAATTGGTTTAAATAATATTTTTCCCTGGGTGAATGAAATTGCTTTTTTTGGTTTTTTGGTTTCAACTTTGAGGTAACAACACGAGGAAGTGGGTTTTTAATTAGACGATGAAAATTTATTCGAGACACCTTAAAACTGCATTTCCCGTATAAATATACCGAAAATCCGGGGATAAACATATCGACATAAGCGGGATAATCTCTTTTACTCGCAAATAATTTAATAGATAGCCCTGGGTTTTAAAAGTAAATAAAGGATATAGTTGTCGTACCGCGATGACCGCATAATCTCAGTTGGCCAGGAAGTTTAAGTATATACTTAATCTCTTTTACGCAGACTGATGTTTAATCGAATTAAACTCATTATTGATAAACCTTTGATTATCGGTTCTTATGAACCGTTAACTTTCAAGACTAATTGGCGAACAAAAATATTCTCCATTCCACAAAAAAGGAGCAAAAATTATTAAACACATTACCCTTTTAGTGAAAAAAAATTAATCATTAGACTAAAATGAATGAAAAATAAATACTAAAAACAAATAAAAAAAAATAAATAAAGAAATGAAAATAAAAACAAATAAAAAAATGAAAATAGAAACAAATAAAGAAATAAAAATAAAAAAAACAAATAAAAATAGAAGAAAAATAAAGAAATAAAAATAAAAACAAATAAACAAATAAAAATAAAAAAAACAAATAAAATTAGAAGAAAAATAAAGAAATAAAAATAAAAACAAATAAAGAAATGAAAATAAAAACAAATAAAGAAATGAAAATAAAAACAAATAAAGAATTAAAAATAAAACAAATAAACAAATAAAAATAAAAAATAAACTAAAATAAACAAATTAATATAAAACAAAATAAATAAATAAAAATAATAAATAAACTAAAATAAACAAATAAATATAAAACAAAGTAAATTAGTAAAAATAATAAATATAAAACAAAATAAATAAAATAAAAAATAAACTAAAATAAACAAATAAATATAAAACAAAATAAATAAATAAAAATAAAAATGTGACGCGCTCCGAAGAAAGGTACCTAAGAAGCAAACGAATTATAGGTTAGGGTCGTGTTAGATTTCTCTTGATTAAAAAAATTATTTTTAATTATTTGAATTTGAAACCAGTTTTTATTGAAAATATTTTGAATATAATGAAGACTTGAAGATCAATATGTTTTAATTAATAATTGATTTTCTTTCTGTATTTTTACTTGAAAAATTAAAAACATAACCTTAAATTTTTTGCTACTTAGGCATCTTTCTTCGGAGCGTGACATAAATAAAAAATAAACTAAAATAAACAAATAAATATGAAAGAAAATAAATAAATGAAAATAAAAAAGAAACAAAAATAAACAAATAAATATAAAACAAAATAAATAAACAAAAATAAACAAATAAAAATAAAACAAAATAAATAAACAAAAATAAACAAATAAATATAAAACAAAATAAATAAAATAAAAAAGAAACAAAAATAAAAAAATAAATATAAAACAAAATAAACAAATAAAAATAAAACAAAATAAATAAAGAGAAATAAATAAATAAAAATAAAATAAAAAAATAAGAAATTCGAATGTTTAAATAAACTTAATTTATCCATACAAAAAAAGTGGATACTGCATGAATAATTCTCGCGACAAAAACGAGAGCAAATAGTTCGATAATAATCTCCCCGAGGGTCATATCAATATTTAAGTATTCGTATCACGAATTAGTTTTCATCCTTTCGCCTCAATTTCCAATATCCACTTCGTTCTGCATGTCCGCTTATAAGACACTTTGCACGCAGTAATTGCTCTTCTCGCGATGACATCGACTTTCTTTGCTTCGAGTCTCGATGTATCGGCGGATAATAAAGATACGAGAGAGAACCGTTCCATAATAATCGGGATTATAAAAATTGTTAATGTACTTTATTTTTTTTATCGGAGGCTCAAAAGAAAATATTAAATGTATTTTTAGAGCGGCGTCGATTGAAGTTGATGGCGTGTGAGAACTATATATAAATAGCAATTGTGTAATAGTTAATGCCAATTGAAAATAACACCATGTAGAAGAAACTACAAAGTGTGAGTTGTAATCTACAATTTACACCATATAATTGAGAGATTAACCATAATTAGTAAAAGAAGAAGAAACTATAAAAATATCAAAAATAACTTAAAGTGTATTCTTAACTGAATCAAAAAATTGGGTTTGCTCTCTAAATTTAAATTTGAAAAAATTGTTACTAATTTGAATTAGTTACTTCTTGTTTTTGAATTAGTAAATTTTACTAATAAATTATAAGAAATGACTATTTACTAGTAAATTTTACTAATAAATTAGTAGAAATGACTATTTATTAGTAAATTTTATTTATAAATTAATAGAAATGACTATTAGTAAATTTTAGTAATAAATTAGTAAAAATTACTACTTACTAGTAAATTTTACTAATAAATTAGTAGAAATGACTATTTATTAGTAAATTTTATTAATAAATTAATAGAAATGACTATTAGTAAATTTTAGTAATAAATTAGTAAAAATTACTATTTATTAGTAAATTTTACTAATTCAAAAGCAAAAAGTCAGTCACTAATTCAAATTAGTAAACATTTTTACTAATTCAAATGCAAAAAGTCAGTCACTAATTCAAATTAGTAAACATTTTTTACTAATTCAAATTTTGAGAGTGAAAAGTGGAACAATTGCCAATGTAAAAAAAAATTAGTAAAACTTGAACCAATTTTAAGGTAATATTAATTGTAATTTGTAGCAACTTAAAATAACACCAATCATTAATTAAAATGTAATTGAAAAATAACATAAATTTTTAAACCTTAGAAAAATTGTGGAACTAACTAAGAAAACAATTTAGTGTACCTCTAACCAACTGGAAAACATATTTTCCCGCTAAATTCAAATTCGAATAGGCAGAATTGACAGAATTCCTCGAAATTTTGAAATAAACTCAAAAAACCGAATTTAAGAAAAAAACTAAATTAAAATAAAAAAAAGCTTTCATAACACTAATATTTCTATTTATATTTTCCGCTGAATCCGAATTTAAAGTCGAAATTAACAGAATTGCTCAAAATTTGGAGATCAAAATAAAAAAAAAAAACAGAATTAAAATTCAAAAATAGAAAAAAAATTTTTACAATACAGTAAATGTATTATTTTACAATGAATCCAAATTTGAAGTCAGAATTTTAACGCAGAATAGTTAAAAATTTTGAGATAAACTCAAAAAGCTACTCAAAAAATCGAATGAAATTAAAAAGAATTTTATTTTATTTTTACAACATTTACTAGTCAGAATTGAATTTTGCTAAAAATTTTGAGATAAACTCAAAAAACGGAATTAAAATTTTTTAAAAGTGGAAATTTTTGTAACTTTACAGTACAGTACATTTCTATGTATTTTCATTTTTCTACCGTTGAATTCGTATTCAAAATTCAGAATGTTTAAATTAGTTAAAAAGTGTGAGACAAAATTCAAAAAACGACTTAAAAACACCAAATTAAAATCAAAAATTTTTTAGTGTATTTTCATTCCTGTATTTACATTCCTCTTTAACATTTGACTTTTTGAACACTTTTGATAGAACTTAAAATTTTAGCAAAAAATTTCCTTTTCTTCATTTTGAATCGATTTTTGTAACCAATTCATTTAGTTTTTCTCAAAATTTTGAACCAATATGTTAATTCTGATTTCGAATTCGCATTCAGGGAGCAAAAATACTTGGGAATATACAACTTTAGTGTCGTAAAAAAAGTTTTTTTTTTATTTAAATTTAAGTTCTTGAGTCGCTTTTCGAGTGTAACTCAAAAAAGGACCGATTTGACAATTCTAATTTCGGATTTGGATTCAGTGGACAAACATAAATAGAAATTGTATTACTGTAGTGTTTTTAAAAAAATATTTTTTTTACATTTTAATTCGGTTTTTTTAATTGTTTCTTGAGTTTATCTCAAAATTTTGAGCAAATCTATTATTTCTGACTTCGAATTTGGATTCAGTGGGGGAAAAAATGTATGAAAATATACTACTGTTGTGTTATACATGAAAAAACGATTTTTTTTTATTTTATTCGGTTTTTGAGTCGATTTTTTTATAGTATAACTAATAATTTAGAGCAAATCTGTTAATTTTTATTTCAAATTCAAATTCAACGTGCGAAAAAATGCTTGGGACTTTACTAATGTAGTGTCATAAAATATTTAAAAAATTTTTTTTATTTTAATTTGGTTTTTTTAGTCGTTTTTTTGTTTTAAGTATAACTCAAAAGAAAGAATCAATTTGACAATTCTGACTTCGGAATTGAATTCAGGGTACAAAAATACCAGCACACTGAGAAAAAAAATTTATTTGATTCAAATAACCGATTATTTGACTATTATCAAATAAATATTTATACTTGAATCAAATAATTAATAATTAATAATTAATTAATAATTTTTTTTTATTAAATAACACACTTGAAAAAAAATTTTATTTCATTCAAATAACCGATTATTTGACTATTATCAAATAAATATTTATACTTGAATCAAATAATTAATAATTAATAATTAATTAATAATTTTTTTTTATTAAATAACACACTGAAAACGAAATTTTATTTGATTCAAATAACCGATTATTTGACTATTATCAAATAAATATTTATACTTGAATCAAATAATTTTTATTTGAATCAAATAAATTTTATTGGAATGAAATATTTCAGTATTTGAAGCAAATACTATTTAATTGAATCAAATAAGAATTATTAATATTTATAAATAGTATATAACAATATAGTAATTATTTATTATAAATAAATAATAATTATTATTTATTATTTGATAATAGTCAAATAATCGGTTATTTGAGTGAAATAAATTTTTTTTTCAGTGTCAGGAATATACTGAAACTATTAGATTTGAATTAAAACGAAATGGAATAAGAGAGGGAAATAAATCAACCGTTAGAAAAAGGAGTTTACAGATATATATATTTATATTTATTTATTAGTGTATAAATTTTTCCTATATTCAACTTATCGCGATATTATATTTGTTAAAGGATGTGCATTCATTGGATCGTTTAATCTTGAGCAAGTTGCTCTTTCCGGTCGTCGTCGTTCTCATTGTGTCGCTAGTACATTTACTGCGCGATGGTATATACAGTTTGGGTGTGAGTGAGCGAAATATGTAAATGCATGCCGTATACAGAGAGTATCTCTAGACAGTAAATGTGGCGAAGGAGTGAATTAGCATATTTTAGAATTGCATTAATTACCCGTCCTTCTCGTTTGGTTTTTGAAGAAGAAAGAGGAGACAACTTGGAAAGAAGAACCGAAAGCGTCTCTCAACGTTATACCATAGCGGACAAGGGCGGATCGTATATATATATATACACGTTATACCGCGAAAGACAGCCCGAGAGAGCGAGCGAGCGAGAGAGAGAGAGAGAGAGAGAGAGACAGAAAATACAACAAGCGAAGCAGCTTCTTCCATTCGTGATTCGAGCCGCACACACCGTGCAATAATAAACAAAAACCATTGTTCATATATACAGTAAGGTCGACGAAACGAGAAGTTAAAGATGACGTGGGTTTTCGGCCCCGCTGTACAAGATTAATAACTTCACTAAACTATTTTCACACACACACACACAAATATATACAATATGAGGTGGAGTAGGAAAAAAAATTAGGGGGGAGGAAAAAAAAGTCTTCATTACTCGAATAAAATACGTATTTTCTTTCGAAATTATTTCTTTATTGTTTTTTTTTCCCTTCTTTATTACACTACTCATATGCTCTGATAATTTTTTTGTTTTATATACCCCTTTTGTTACTTTTCAGCCGTTTTACAATTTTTTATATTCTGTTTTCTTTTTCGTTTTTTTTTTGTTACAATCTTAGTATTTCTATTTTACTCTCCTTTTATTTTACACTCTTCTTGCTTTTATTTTTTAACTCCTTTATGCTATTTAATTTTATCTTATTCTTTTTATTTTTATCTTATTCTTTTTATTTTTATCTTATTCTCTTCATGCTTTTTATTTATATTTTATTCTCTTTATGCTTTTTATATTTATCTTGCCTATTTTTTTTTAGTTTTTTTTTATTTTTATCTTGAACTCTATTTTTCTTTTATAACTATTTTTACTTTATTTTATGGCATTTTATTTATTTTATAGTATTTTATAGTATTTTATACATTTTATTTATTTTATACATTTTATTTGTTTTATACATTTTATTTACTTTATATATTTATTTATTTTATACATTTATTTATTTTATACATTTTACTTATTTTATACATTTATTTATTTCATACATTTTCTTTATTTAATACATTTTCTTTATTTTATACATTTTATTTATTTTAAAAAATTTATTTATTTTATACATTTATTTATTTTATACATTTTACTTATTTTATACATTTATTTATTTTATACATTTATTTATTTTATACATTTTATTTTATAACAATCTATCTTTCTTACACTCAATGTAACAATTATCTTTAAACTTTAATTCAGTTTCTATTTTCGTTTATTTTAGCCCCGAATTTTTCTCTTCAACTTTCTATACACTTTTTGCCATTTTTAGTAATTAACTATGACGAAAGAACGATAAGAATTATTTTTTCCCTTTATTTCGTTTGTAAGTTTTTTTTATTTAAAAAAATAAAAAAAATAATAAATAATAATAAATAATAATAAATAAAAAAATTTCGTTTATAAGTGAATTTTTGTACGACGTACGCAGCAATATATGAGTTTGGCGTGAAATTCAAAAATAGAAAAAATTTTTTAATAATAAATCAATATTAATAATTAAAAATATTCTACAATTGAAAGTTAAATATGGCAAAAGGAGCCGAAACTACAGTTCAATTTAAAATTGTTAAGCTAACAATTAGTTAATAATTTGTAATTATATTTTTTCAAAATATAAACGAAACTGACACACTTGACCAATTTTCTAAATAAATTTTCCTTTTTTCTGTTTCAGGTAAGAATTTGTGCAAATACAGTAATTTTCTAATTTGGAACTTCCACTTCATTGTATGGTAAGAATATTATTTTAATATATGGAAATTAAAAAAATAAAAAGATAAAAAAATAAAATTGAAATAATAAGAAAAATAAAAAATAAAATAAAATTAGTAAAAAAAATAAAAAATAAAATAAAATTAGTAGGAAAAATAAAAAATAAGATAAAATTAGTAAGAAAAATAAAAAATAAAATAAAAAACTGTTCAAAATTAAAACAATTTAATATTTACGACTATTAGAACAAAACAATTGAGAAAAATTAAACCAAAAACTGAAATTAAAGAATATCAACGAAAAAGTAATTATCCGAAGACAAATATTAAAAAACAAAATCACTCTTTAATTTAGCAAAAACCAAAGTGTAATTAAAGAATATCAGCAAAAAATAGTAATTATCCGAAGACAAATATTAAGAAACAAAATCACTCTTTAATTTAGCAAAAAGCACAAACAGAAAGAGTAATAAAAAATGAATACTAAATAAAAAACAATATTAAACAATTAGACAAATATTAAATAAAAAAATCACTCTTTAATTTAGCAAAAAGCAGAAACAGAAAGAGTAATAAAAAATGAATACTAAATAAAAAACAATATTAAACAATTAGACAAATATTAAATAAAAAAATCACTCTTTAATTTAGCAAAAAGCACAAACAGAAAGAGTAATAAAAAAATAAACACCGAACAAAAAACAATATTTAAATAACGAAATTAATTTCAATAAAAAAAAGTGGGTGGGGGGCGTATTAATACTTATAAAGAAAGAAGTAAATATAAAGCTTGATTTTCATAAAAAAAAATTTTTTAACTGCTCTTCTTTAGAGAGTTATAACGACAGTTGACGGAAGACTCTCGTCGTTTATAGTGGTAATAAGGCAAGTTTTCTTTTGTAACTTGAACGCACTACGCTTTATACTTGGAAAACTCATCATACACTTAGGTTTCATCCGTTGAAACTTTAAAAGTTCCATTCATTCGATTTAGACGAATGAACCAACGGAAAAAAAGAAGAGAGAGAGTCGGGACAATAAAAACTACCGACTGAATGGAAAAAAAGGAACATCAGAAGAGAACAAAAAAAAATGATTGATACGGGTCGCCAGATGATTTTCTAACTCATTGATACTTATTAACTTCCAGGGATATTGTGATTATATACAAGAAATACGATCCGTGGCTTATACTTAAGGCTTCCTTGGGTCAAAAGAAGTGAAGCTTTGCGCGAGAAAAGTTAATTGATCTTATTAAGGCGAATTTGCCAATGAAGTGAGAAGCAACTAATTCTCAATGGAAAGATATCTCTTAATTGTCTTTGCGGGTTGACGGTTTATTGCAATTTTTAAAAGAATATAATGATTTGAATTTTAAAAAATATACACTGAAAAAAAAATTTATTTGATTCAAATAACCGATTATTTTTCTATAATCAAATAAATATTTATTTGAATCAAATAATTTTTATTTAAATCAAATAAATTGTATTTGAATCAAATATTTAAGTATTCGAAGCAAATACTAATTAATTGATTCAATTAAAAATTATTTGATTCAAGTAAATATTTATTTGATTATAGACAAATAATCTGTTATTTGAATCAAATAAATTTTTTTCCAGTGTATATATTTATAAGTAAAAAAATTTGATTTTACCTCCATCGAACTTACAGATTAGTTGGGAATATTTCAGACTTCGCACTCGAAAATTAATTTAGTAGATAATTAGATAGTTAATTAATTTAGATAATTTATTTATTTTAAAAAGTAGCAAAAAGTAGCTTTCCGGCTAAAAAAAGTAGTAAAAAAGTAACTATAGAAAAATTAAAACTAAATTCTAACTTTAATTTCGTAGATAATTAGATAATTATTCAATTTAGATTATTAATTTACTTTAAAAAGTATCAAAACGTAGTTTTCCGACTAAAAAACATAGTAAAAAAGTAGCTATTAGAAAAATTAAACTTGACGTCCAAAAAAATCGTTTTCGAAACTTTATAAAACTGACGAAAATTTCATTGTATATTTTATTTTACTGACTTTTTTCTAATTTTTATACAAAAAGATTTACTTCTTATTTAAATAATTTAATTCCTGGGAAATTGTTATTACTTACGATGAAAATTGAATTCTTACGAAGATTTTCACAACAAAATTTTTAAATAATTGAATTTTTTGCAAATTTTTTCTAAATATTGAAAATCATTGAATTTAGAAAAGTTTTTAAAAATAATTGAATTTTTGGGAAGAGTTTTATAAGAATTTTTAATAATAATTTGAATAAGAAGAAGAAATTTAATACCTTTAACAAAATAATTAAATTCTTGTGATGAATATTGTTATTTATAAAAATTTACTAAAAAGAATTTTAAAATTTATAAAAATAATCGAATGTCTGCTAAGAATTTAATGCCAAATTTTAAAACATTAGAATTTTTTTTTAAATGTATGCAAATTCTATTTTAGATAATTTATTTCCTGTGGAATTTTTTTTTCGGGAAAATAATTTAATTTTATTAAAATAGTAGAATATTGAATATTACTCAATTAAGAATAATTTTGTAATTTTGTAATTTTGAATTTTGTAATTTTGTAATTTTACTATGAATTTTATTGTTATTTTTGAAAAATAGTTGGACTCTTAAAAAGAATTTGATTATTTATGGAGACAATTGAATTATACTGTTAAAAAATTTATTAAAATATTTACAAAAAATTTGATTTTCTGTGAAAGTTTGTTGTTCTTTTTGAAAACAATTTAATTTTTCATAAGAATTTTATAAACAATTAGTTTTTTTTCGAAATATAATGAAAATTATGAAAATTTTATTTTAAATGATCGATTTTTTCGAATATTGTTTGAAAATACTATTTTAAATTAATACAATATTTTTGTAAAATATTTATTTTTTTTGGGAAAATAATTGAAGTTCGTATAGAATATTATCAAAATTTTTCATTAATAATAATTGAATTCTTTGGGAAAATTTTTTATTAAAATATTAGAATACTAAAAATTATTAAATTGAGAATAATCTTTTAATCAAATTAAAATTTTCAGAAGAATTTTATTATTTATGAAAATAATTGAATTATTGTGTGGATAAATTTATTAAAATGTTGTAAAAAAAATTTTACTTTCTATGAAAATTTGTTATTTTTTAAAATAATTAAATTTTTCATAATAATTTTATAAACAATTAAGTTTTTTTCGAAAAATTATAAAAATTATGGAATTTTATTTGAAATAATTGATTTTTTCGAAATTTGTTTGAATATATACTATTCTTACTTAAATAAATCTTTGTGAAATTTTTATTATTTCGGATCAAAATATTTGAATTTTAGATGAATTTTGTCAATTATTTGTTGAATAATTGAATTTTGAAGACGAAATTTGATGACAATTGTAGATATTGAAAATAATTAAATTTCGAAAATATTTTTTTAAAATATTAAAAATAATGATACACTGAAAGAAAATACACAATAAATTTTGTAAAAGTATTTTACAATTTGGGGAAAAAGTGCAACATACAGAAATTTTGATATAAAAAACTCTTTACTTTCAAAAAAATTATGAAGAATTTGGTAGTTATATTAAAATTGAATTAAAATTCTTGATATTTTAATATTTGACATACACTGGAAAAAAAATTTATTTGATTCAAATAACCGATTATTTGTCTATAATCAAATAAATGTTCACTTGAATCAAATAATTTTTTTTTGAATCAATTAATTAGTATTGGCTTCAAATACTGAAATATTTGATTCAAACACAATTTATTTGATTCAAATAAAAATTATTTGATTCAAACACAATTTATTTGATTCAAATAAAAATTATTTGATTCAAACACAATTTATTTGATTCAAATAAAAATTATTTGATTCAAGTAAATATTTATTTGATTATAGACAAATAATAATCGGTTATTTGAATCAAATAAATTTGTTGTCAGTGTAATTATACTAAATTCCACATAATTTTTTTTTAATGTTTGGTATTTCTTTTATTCAAATTTTTGGTTGGTTGTACTTTTTTCCTAAATTTCATATTTATAAATATAAATTTTATTTTATTTACAAAATTTAATATACATTTTTTTCAGTGCATTAATTACTATATTTCTATGATAAAGTTATTATTATTTGACTATAATTGTAATTTTATCTTAAACCAAAAATGGGTCCAATCCAACTGATTTTAAATCTTTTTGCCTGAAACTCAAAATAAATTGATCACTGTTTACCGACTCATTTTGAATTCAGTTGTTTTCTGCCAATTAAACAAACACATGCCAAGGTTTTTCCCACAATAAATTCGAGACAAGAAAAAATAAAAAAATCACGGTAAATCGTTAGGTATTAAAATAACACCAAAAAGGATTAAAATAATCCAATTTAGTGTTATTTTAATCAATTTTGGTGTTATTTTAATACCTAACGATTTACCGTGATGCCAAGAAAAAATTCATACTAAATTAGTCAATATAACCAATGCAACCATAAACTGTGAAAAATTTTTTTTTACAAAGAACAGTGATTTACATTTTCAAAATAGAAAACAATGCAAAAGACACAAGGTTGAATTTTATGGTTTGACATTACACGGAGGGGTTTTTAGGTGCCATAAGAACAAAAACAGAATGGACATTGGACAATGACATGGTCGTGGTCGTCTCTTCTGCTTATGCCGTCGTATAGTAGTGTGAGAGAGAGAGAGAGACTAATATTGTGGTGTGAGGAATACGTGTATAATGGACAACCCCTGACAAGCAGGGGTGCCAACACCGCAAGGGTACTCGATCACTCGATTAGGACAGTGTTGGTAGGCGTGGTTCTGTTAGGCGAAACATCGTTGTCTTCTAACCGATATATGGAGTACCAAATAGCGTGCAGATGTATCTCCTCTGAATCACTCACAGCGTGAATTTACTTTCCAAATGTCTTAATTCATTTATTATTATTATTATTATTATTATTATTATTATTATTATATTGTATCAAGCTGGCACTTTAGTTTCTCTTTTCTCTCGGCGGAATCAAAAACTCCACACCGTTTCCGTTCGAACAGAATCGCTTTCTTTGTAATTAATTTTTTCCCCCCTGTAGATTTAGTCCCTGAATGATTTAGTTATTTTTGTAATTATAAGTATGGATTTTTTTTTGTAGGTAACGTGGTCCGAACTCTGAAGAGAGAATCTTTTGTCCTTTTTTTGCGGAAAAGCCTACGAGTGGGGATTTTATTCAAATTCACGTATTTTTTTTTATTTCTGCCGAAAAAAGTCAACGAATTCAGTAAAGTTAATATCGATTAGAAAGTGGTAGTAAATTTAAAAGCAATTTGTAGTTTCGTTTTAGTTTTTTTTAACGTTTTCTATTATTTAGCTTTTTAAATATTCGCGCTATTTTCTGCCTATGTGGTGGCGCAGGCGCAGTAACTTTTAGTAACGGTCGTCAGCGTCGTCAACAGTTTTTATCAACTGCACCTGAAACAGTGAAAAGAATAACCAGAAAAGTGAAAAGAATAACCAGAAAAGTGAAAAGAATACTGTGATTGTCAATTTTAACACTTGTCTATAGTAACTAACATAAAAACGTTAAGAACAATATTCGTTCTTAAAACGCGAAAAAGAATTTAAGCGAAAAATAATTCAGAGAAAAATAACACATGTCGAACATAACCTACAATTTGCGTCAAATTTGTTTCTCATCTCCTGTCTCATGTCACGTACATTGAAAAAAAAGAATATAAACATTTACATATTGAAAACTTGTAAAATTTTCAACTACAGACACAACTTTCCGTTTTATGAGAATTGAGAGTTGAATAACAAAAATTGAAAATGCGAAATACGCACAAAAGTGAGAGAAAAATCATCGCGCGTTGCTAAATTTTTGAATATGTTGCGTCCCATTGTTAATGTTACGAATATAAATCCGGGTTTCATAGACATTTACAATACTAGGTGTCGACGTATAATGTCGAGGGTCAGTATATTGTATTATGCAGAACATTCATATATATTACTGTATATATGCGCGCACGTGAAGTGGGAAAAAGGAATGCCGGACAACCGGCCATTTTACCAGGAAAATTGAGAATTTATTCTATCCCCTTAGCGCCCAAGGTTTCTATTTACGACGCAAAACCGCTTTTGTATATATAGCAGCAAAAAAAAACCACTTTTTAAAAAAGAAAATTCCCAATATTTTTTGCAAATCAATGTTTAAAATTTTAAATCCTAAATAATTGCCTCTTTCATTTTCAAGATATTTATTTTACATTTGAACTACATAGTAGAAACATTTTTCATTGAATAACCTGAAAAATGTTTTGCTTTTCGAATCGTAAATTTCGACTATTACCTATATTTGTGACTTTTATTAGAAAACCGTAAAACTCCACTTATTTTGCAATTCAAGTGGAAATTTTGTGATTTGTCGATATTAGTCAGGAGACGGTATAAGTATTTTCTGATTTTACACGAAGTAATTTTCCCATAGGACGTAAATAATTTTTAACAAATGTTTATTTATGTAAATATTTATCATTTACAATGGCTCATTAATAACGAATGTTTTTGCTCGTTGAAAAATTGATATAATTTATATATGTTTACGTGAAAAGTTTTGTGAAAATTTTTTTAATAATGGGATTTTTGTTTCGAGTCATGGAAATATTGTGCGGTGTGGAAAAATATATTCTACTTCGGATCTCGTGAATTGTTAAATTTGGAAAAAAAACGTAGAGTTTGGGGAATTCGAGTCTTTTTTTCGGTCAGACTGTTCGGTTTTTACGAAAATAATTTCTATGATCAACTATCATGATTGGAAATGGTTTCGTCAGTTTAAAAAAGTTGCTAATGACGAATGTTTTTAAACTTGAGTTGTTACCAACTTTTTTGCTTTTGAATACCTTTTATTACAAATGGATTGTTATTTCTACCAGTTTATTAATATTTACTAATTAAAAAAAAATCTCTTATGATTTTTATTAATTCAATGTTTTAAGTTAAGAGAATTTTAAGTTATGTTTTAAGTTTTAAGGTAATAAGTTTTCCTTGCAAATCGTTAGAATTATTTCCGTAAAGAATAAATAAATAAAATGATAAATAAATAATTATTTACAATTTTATTTATTTGGTAAATAAATTTTATGGTAAATA
This sequence comes from Leptopilina drosophilae, assembly GCA_032873175.1. Classification (NCBI taxonomy): domain Eukaryota; kingdom Metazoa; phylum Arthropoda; class Insecta; order Hymenoptera; family Figitidae; genus Leptopilina; species Leptopilina drosophilae. The sequence goes on along the minus strand of CM065485.1, from coordinate 9,146,091 downwards.
AATAATTGTTTACAATTTTATTTATTTATTCTTTACGGAAATAATTCTAACGATTTGGAAGGAACGATTGAATGATAGAAAAATAAATAACTCAAGCATTTTAGTAAATATTTCAAATATTGTATAGAAAAAAATAAAAAATCATTGATAAAAATTGAAACATAATGTAACAGAATGCACGGGTATAAATTTCGAGGATTAATTCCCAAATTTAATGGAATGAAAAATAAGCCAACTTACAATGAAGGTATAAATATTACACACACTGATGCGAGGAAAAAGAATAAAAGGAAAGGGAAAATAAAAAAAAAAGTAGAGTTAACATGTATACGCGCGGAAATCAGTGAGGAAACTCGGGCTTTATTTCCGCTTATATCCATTATAATTTTCATTTTTATTTTATTTGATATTTTCTCCATGCTTTTTCATTTTTTCTCTCTCTCTCTCTCTCTGTGTCTCTCTTTTTTTTCGAAAAACCGGTAATTTGCGAGATGGGATTTTCAAACTGTCTGGCAGAAGACGAATCGATAGTTGGCTAACGTCGATTTCACCGCATTCACCACAAATGCGCATCGATGGAGCTTTGTGGCGAAACAAGACGTGAAGCTCAGAGGCTGAATGTAACTAGAAATTGCAATTTTCGATCGATTTACTTCACTTTCTCACACTGGGGAGAGGGTGTTATTTGCCAACTGATAAAAAAGTCCATTTACATTATATATCAAGTTTCTTTTTAAATTTCGTTATTTTATGCCGGCGGAAAAGCCCGCATCGAATTTTTTGTCCTCTGATATGCTTTTCATCGAGAGCATGTATGTATGTAATTTTTATTGGAATTAGAACTTACAAAAATTATTTTAAATTTATTTTTTTTCACATGGAAGACAAGACACCAAAAAAGATTGCTCTCTGGAATTTTTATGAAAATTTTAATCGGAAATTCTGGTCAAAAATTACACAAAAATTACGTATTTAGATACAACTTTGACTCTTTGAATTTTGCAAAAGAAAAAAATTTATTGGAACTAAAAATAAAGATTTTACAATTTTAGACAAATTTTTACATTTCATGCTTAGAATTAAAAAATGTTTCTCGATAATTACAAAAATGTTACTATATAATTTTGGATATTACAATATTAGAATTAAAAAGATTTTTCGTACAACTTTGACTTTTTTGAATTTTGCAAAAGAAAGAAATTTCTTTAAAGCGAAAATAAAGATTTTACAATTTAAGACAAATTTTTACATTTCACGTTTAGAATAAAAAAATATTTTTCGATAATTGCAAAAATTTTACCATACATAATTTTGAACATTACAATATTAGAATTAAAAAGATTTTGAATAATTGAAATCCTGTAAAATTTAAATAAAACCAATATCGTCTTTTTAAGTATTTTATTAGAATTTTTGAAAATTAACTTTTAAAGAACTTTAATTGAAAATTAACTTTTTAAGAACTTTAATTGAAAATTTTGGAAATAATATTAAATTCTCAAACATTTTATTGTTTATAATAATCTTCAAATGTAAATTTAATAAAAAAATGAAAACTGATAAAAAATAGGTTTTGAAAATAATATTAAAATAGTTTTGAAAAATTTAATATTATTTTTAAAACCTATTTTTTATCAGTTTTCATTTTTTCAGTGAATTTACATTTGAAGATTATTTATTAAAATTTTTCAGAACTTAATATTATTTACAAAATTTTCAATTAAAATTCTTTAAAAGTTAAATTTGCAAAATTGTAATAAAATACTTAAAAAAAATTATTGAGTTTGAATTCAATTTAGCAGAATTTCAATTATTCAAAATCTTTTTAATTGTAATATTGTAATATTATACGTTATAATTTTTTTAAAATTTAATTTTTTTCAATATTTTCAAAATATTTCCAAAAATTCAAATTCACAATGTAAAAAATTTCAGAACTATTTCCTATATGTATATGAAGAAAATAATTCCAAATTTTATGGAAAAATAAGTTTTCTTTGCAAAAATCTTTAGAATTATTTCCGTTGTTTTGGAAAAAATGTTGATTTACAAAATAGAATTGTAAAAATTTCCTAAAAAATGGATTTTTATCTTGAAGTTAGAAAATCCAAACGTAGATGGAAATAATTCCAAAATTTTCGAAAATACCAATAGTTCCAAATCAAATTGAAATTTACTTGATAGATTTGGAAAAATTTCCTAAAGAAAAGGATTTTTCATTAAAATGTAGGAAATAAATTTTCATTTTTTAAAAAATTTTACCTACTTTCAATTTTTTTGACAATTTCAAAACTGTATGCGACTGTAAAACTTTTTTAAACGATTTTTTTAGAAATATTTTTAAAAAGTTAATTTTACGAACTTCTTTATTCAAATTTTTGAAAATATTCTAATTTAATGAATTATCTTTGAACAGAAAAATAGACGGTTTAGATTATTCCAAAAAAGTTAGATTTTTTAGTATGGAAATATTTGAATTTTCGCAGAAATTTCGAAAAATTATTAAAAAAATCAATTATTTTCAGTGTTTTTAATATTTTCGAAAATTCAAATTCATATACAAAACAATAAAATTCAAATTTTTTAGAATTATTTTTAACATTTTCGAGAAAATAATCATATATTCAAAATTTTCAATTAAAATATTCTTCAAAAAAAAATTTTGTTTCAAATTGTTCGAAAATTCTTCGATTTCTAAAAAAACTTAATTATTTTTTGAAGATTTTATCAAACTTTTGAGTTATTTTCAAAGAATTTACTAAATTTAAATTAATTATTTAAAAGATTTCAAATTGTTTTCCAAATTTCAATTTTTTTGACATTTTTCAATTGCATGTAATTGAAAAACTATTGTATATTAAAAAGTTATTTTGAAATATTGTAAATTATTAAGAAAAAATTGAATTTATTGTTTATTTAAATAATTTAATTTTTGTAATGGTAATAGTTTTAATTTTTAGAATTTATTAAATTTTAGAAGTTGAAATTTCTTTATTTTAGCTCCTGTGAATAAAGAATGAATAAAAATAATAATAATAATAATAATAATAATAATAATAACAACAACTAATAATAATAATAACAACTAATAATAGTAGAAATAAATAACAATAAGATTAATAATAATAATAATAATAATAAATAACAAAATTACAAAATATGTTGAATTTCTTATTAAGTTTCCATAATTTTTCAATAAAATAAATTGAGAACTACAAATCCAAAAGAAATAAATAAATTCCATTTGAATTCCGCTAAATCTTCGTGAAATTTTATTTAAAATTCTGAAATAAATTGGTTTTTAAAAAATTTTAATTCTATTTTTAAAATGTCAGTGTTTTTTTAACCAAGTAATGGAAATTTTCAAAGGATTTAAGTTTTCCAAAATTCGATTAAAAATAATTATGTCTTTAAATTATTTTACTTAAATTTTGTGGTATTTTTTTAAAATTGATTAAAAGTTTCATTTCATGCGGCAAAGTAAAAAAATGTTTAGAAATTGTCATTATCTGTCTTTACAAGGAAAAATTTTTAAAAAACAATAAAAAATATTCAGAAATTTTTACGAAAACTCCAATTGAACCGCTTTTATGAAAACTCTTGTTCGGTTCACTTTCCTCAGAAATTTTTCCCTATAAATAATAATAATGAGACGTCAAAGAAATCTTTTCCAATCGACCGAAAATCATAAAACCAATAAAATAATTATACCAAGAAAAAAAAAATAAATAAAAAAAAATAAATTCCTTAAAACACCTGTTACTATATTTTCAACATAAATTATAACAATAATAACTCGAAAAAAATGTGCATTCCTGATTTTAAACAAACAAGGTCATAAAAATTTATACAGTCTCAAATTAACGACGAATTAATTAATGAAGCATGAATTTTGTATTCAACATGGAAATCGATAGCTTAAACGAGAAATGAGAGAGAAGGGTTTGGCTTGCGCTATAAAATATATATATTCGTTACCAACAAACTCCGGCTTGTATTAAAGTTCCCTTTCCGATAGCGTCCGGTTGTTTAATTCAACGTTCCGCGCAACGAGCTCACAGTGGTTCGCTATTTGATTGGATAATGTCGAGCGAATTAAACCAATCGTGGGATTAATTGTCTCTGTCTCCCGTTCGATCGGTTTCGACAGTCACACTCGTACTCTCGATTTCTTTTTTTTTCTTTTTTTTTTGGGTGGGGGGCACAAGCATTGTTCGACGAATTGTATGTACATGTTAATTGGAAGAAACTAGAATGTCCTATCAAATTTAAATCGTTCGATTTCACAATTCTATCTGTGTGTATACTTTCATTGAAGGTTGAAAAAAAATTTAATGCTTTAATTTCCCGTTTGGGGAGTAATTTTAAAAAAAGAGTAATTTTTAAAAAAAAAGCAAGTCTCTGGCAAGTAATTTATTCGGTAAGAATTTTTTCTGGGCGCTAAAAAATTTCACCTGGAACGGCTATAAATTTCGCTAGATTAGTCAAATGTTTTGTTTTAGTTATGACTTTTGGTATTTTAGCTAAATTTATCGCTGTTCTGGATAAAAAAAATTTTTCCTGTACAATTTTGAAGAATTTTTTTTTTTTTTTGAAGAAGAGGAAGAATAGTGGGGAAAAAAATGAATTAAAATGAAAAAAAGGGAGCGTAAAGAATAATTGAGTAAAATATATTGTTTTGAGAAGTTGAAAAGTTGTTTGGGATTCTCGATTTGTATATGTAATGCGGGCGAATTCGAATGGCGTGACATTCGTTCGACGTCGTGTCATTTGTTTCATCAACCCTACATTTCTCTCTTCTACTTTGACTCGTTCACCCCTTTTCGTTGTTTCCGAGCCCGGGAGGTAAAATTAACGAGCTGAGGTTCGATTTAACTGTCGCATTTGAATTCACGAAACCTTGCGTGCTTCAACTATGCGCTCTCGTCGTTTTGGTTACACAATTCCCTCTCTCTGTGTTCCATCAGCTCAAAAGTCAAATCCTTAAACATTATTATATACTCAATTTGGATTAACATAAATGCTTAATAATTCTGTTATATATCCTAATATGTCCGTTTAACATTTAAATTGCCCGCGCACTGTTTCCCTTTCCTATATATTTGAAAATCCGCAATTGGTACAGAATTTTACCTCTTCTATTCGCTCACTCCTCGAATTACCATTTCAATGAAAAATCCTATCGATTACTTTTGCCATTCATGCAAAAATATCTGTCTCTCTTTTTTTTTTTTGAAGGGAATTTTTTTTTTGTAAATTTCTTCCACTTTTCAAAAATAGTTATTCAATATTAATTTTTGTTTTACTTTTGAAAGAATTTTTTTCTAAAATGGAAATTTTTTAAACTCACGTATTTAACGATATTTCGTGAAGAGAACAAAAGAATTGTTAAATAAAATATATTTTTCATATGCGAGGAATTTTAAAGCGATTTTACATTTTTCTTTTTTTTTCGGGGTCAAACAAAGCAAATATTTTCCGATGAAAAATTTTTTAAACGATTTTTGATGGAACAAACAAAGCGAATTTTTTTCCCATTTAAGAATTTCTTTGAAAGAAAGAATGATATTTTCAAAACACAATTTTGAGAGAAATGAAAATTTTTCCGTTCGTTAGAATAACAATTTTCATTTAATTCTATTTTTTATAATTAAACCAACAATTCGAAAAGCAGAAATTAAAAAAAGATACTTTAAATCTCAATTTGAACGATAATCTTTAAATCTCATTAAAAAAATTCTGAAATTCGTCGTTCATGCCGCGCAGGTATTAAGAATTAAAATTGAAAAACATGAATATAGGAAATGTGATTGATTTTCAAAGATATATAATTCTGATTTGATTATGGAGAATCCCTTGAGGATTTGAAATCTGACTTTTTTTCTTTTTCTTTTTTTTTAATCGACTTATGCAAATGGAATTTCTTGGGGAAAAAAAGGAATGAAAAAAAAAGAATGTAGGTTAGTGCCATAAAGTAGATCGATCACAAGCGTGGAGGTTATCGAGTTGAGCTGTGAATAAACGATGTTATTGTAACTGTAATAAATCCATTCACACTTACTTAAGCACGACCAGAGAATTTCTGCGATGTATATAAAAGTCATAAATGTCTACACATTGAGCGATTCTCAATGATAAATTTCCATTTCTTTTTACAATTAAAACCAATTCAATTTTTCGTTTACATTCACATTAGTTTTGTAATTGCGAAAAAAAATCAAAATTTAACGAATATTACTAATGAGACTATGGGTACAATAATAATAATAAAAATCATAATAATAATAATAATAATAATAATAATAATAATAATAAATAATAATAATAATAATAATAATAATAATAAATTATTTTTATTAATCTAAAAAAAAGTATTAATCTTATTTTTCAATATTTCCCTTTTGTCCAGAAAAATTAGCACTTTGCAACAAACATTTTACGACTAGGTAATTAATCTTTTCATTTTTTCAAAAAAATTAAAAAACAGTTAAAAAATTAAAATTAGAAAATATTTTGCACATTTTCTGCTTCTCAATGACAATTTATAAACAAATTACAAGTTTTGGAGAAAAAAAAGTTATAAATCAAATTTTGTTTAGAAATTTGATATTTATTTTGGAAAAAATATTTACAGAATTTGTTTGCTAAAAACTATATTATCAAAATTATAATAAATAAATAAAACAATTTTTATTTTGTAAAACAATTTTTGGATACCCAAATTTTTTAATAATATTTTCAGTTATTTTCAAAATAATTTAAATATATTACGATTATTCATATTCTGACTTTTGGGCGGAAATATTTTTATTTTATTATTTGTTTTGCTTGAGAAATTTCTTGAACACTTGATAATAAGGATTCATCTGAAATTAAGAAAAATTTTTGAAAATAATTGAATTTTTGCAAAGAATTTTATTAAAAGTTTTTGAATAATTGAATTTTACCAAAAATTTTGTTAACAATTTTTTAAATAATTGAATTTTCGACGAGAATATTAAAGAAAATTGGAATATAATTGAGTTTTTGCTCAATCATTTATAATTTTTCCAAAATTCAATTTTTTTAGTGTTTTAAGTAAAATTCGTCCATAAATCAATTATTGTTTTTAATAATGATTGAAATGTATATTAAAAAATATAAAAAATTTTATAAGAATTTGAATTATTAAAGTTTTTTATAAACCTAAATTATCTTTAAAATTTCTAATAAAATTCATTGAAAATTTAAATTTCTTCAAAAAAATTTTTGTTTTAATTTGTACAAAAATTCTTTCATTTTTAAAAAACTCTAAAATTTTATCAAATTTTGAATTATTTTTCAAAGATTTTACTATATTTAAATTAATTTTTTAAATGATTTCAAATTTTTTTCCAAATTTCAATGTTTTCTGACATTTTTCAATTGTATGTATAATTTTAAAACTACTTTATTTCAAAAAATTATTTAGAAATATTTGAAATTATTATGAAAAAATTGGATTTTTTGTATATTTAATAAATTGAATTTTTCGAATGGTAATAGTTTTAATGTTTAGAATTTATTAAATTTTAGAAGTTGAAAGTTTGTTATTTTATCTCCTGTAAATAAAGAAATAATAGTAATAATAATAATAATAATAATAATAATAATAAAGTAATAATAATAATAATAATAATAATAATAATAATAATAATAATAATAATAATAAATAACGAAATTAAAAAATATGTTGGATTTTTTATTAAGTTTCCATAATTTTTCAATAAAAAAATTAAGAACTACAAATCCCAAAAAAAAATTACATTTGAATTCCTCTAAAGTTTTCTGAAATGTTTGATTTGAAATTCTGAAAAAATTAGGTTTTTAAAAAATTTCAAATCTATTTTTTAAATATGTCATTGTAATTTTTAACCAAGTAATGGATATTTTTAAATATTTTAAGTTTTCCGCAAAATTGATTTTATTACAATTTTTTTAAATAATTGAATTTTGCCAAAAATTTTCTTAACAATTTTTAAAATAATTGAATTTTCGACAAGAATATTAAAAAAATTGGAATATAATGAGTTTTTGCAGTCATTTATAATTTTTCGAAAATTCAATTTTGTAGTGTTTTAAGTTTTTAATAATGATTGAAATGTATATTAAAAAATATTACAAATTTTATGAGAATTTGAATTATTTAAGTTTTTCATAAACCTAAATTATCTTTAAAATTTCTAATGAAATTGATTAAAAATTTAAATTCTATAAAATTCCAATTATAAATTAAAAACCAAAGTTTTACAAAATTCAATAATTTTTTTGAATTTTGAAATAAAAAATTGTTTCAAAATAATTGATTAAAATCTGCAAAGTTCAATTGTTGTTAAAAATAGAAAAAGTTTGAAATAAATGAAATTTTTTCAATGACGAGAATGATGAGAAATGTTCAGAGTTTTCTTACGAATTTTCGAAATTGAATATTATTTCTGTACTTTTGACAACATTTTCCGACTTTTTCCTGATTTTCCTGAATTTATTTAGAAAAATAGTGATTTTGAGTAGAATTCTTCTGAATTATTGAATTTTTCAATGCTAATGAAACAAGAAACTTTTAGCTATAGGTAGAAAAAATAAATGTAGTTAAATTGATGATGAAAAAATAAATGTAGTTAAATTGATGATGAAAAAATAAATGTAGTTAAATTGATGATAAAAATAAAAATATCTGATTGTAAATAATAATCAGAAACAATAAGGGCCGATTTCACCACCTGTGATTAGTATAATAATTCGTGATTAAAGTATCTTAACCATCAGAAAGCGTTTCACCATAATCGATATGATGATTAATGGAAAGTAATCACCGATTAACCTAATTATCCAAATTTGACCTGTTTAAGAACTTAAACAGCGATTTAACAGAAAAAATATTATTTTAACACCATATGTAGTGTTAAAATTACACGCAATATTTTTAACTGACACCTATTGAAAATAAACACGAGTAATTATACGTGTAGATTTGGACACATGTAAATACACGAAGAAAAGTTTTTACAAGTATAATAATTTTTGGAACTTATCAGGACCCTAACCACTATCAAATTATAAAATATAAGTAAAATCAAAATTTTGTCAGTGCACGAGCCATGGAAGGCCCCAAAAAGTAAAAGTAGGAGAGAGAGAGAGAAAAAAAAATTCAAGACTGTGTTGAATATCCAATCAGATTTTACCAAATCGGAAAAAGTTGTGGTTAAATAATTATGTTTATCTTTTAATCGACAATCAAAATAAAAGTAATTTCCATTCCGTTCCACGAAATTTGATAACACATTTTTAATCACTGTTTACATAATCCTATGTACTTAATTCTCAAGAACCCATATATTTCTACTGAGACGAATTGTGATTGGCTATTAAAAATATTCATACTAGAAAAAGTTGTATCATTGGTGAAATCGCGTGGTTTTTGTAAAAATATAAAAATAAAAATCTCTGTAGGGGCGCTGGATGTGCTTTAGGATGAAATTCAAAATACTATTTTTTAAACATAACCTACAAATATATTAAAAAACTCACTGCGCAGACTCGAGAATTATATCGAAGTCAAGAATCGACTACCCCGAGTCTGCGCAATGAATTCTGTAATGTATTTGGAGGTTATGTTAAAAACTCTATTTTTGTAAAAAAGTGGAATTAAACAATGTTTCTCATTAATATAATGGTTTCAAAAATTGCTACAAATTTTACAGTCTAACGTAAAATCAGAATATATGTAGACAAGTAGTCCTTCAATCCAGGAGAATATGTTCTGAAAAACTTCCCATGCATTATTTTTAATATTGGCCTTGATGACATCCAGCGCCCCTTCAGTTTTCAGTCAACATTCAACACACCTTCAACTCAAGAGAACCTATGGGCTGTGTTAAACGGAAGCGCACAACAAAATCTACATCGAAAACGATGACAAAATTGCATCGTAAAACTCGGCCATTTCTAATGATTACAAACCATTTCGATTTGAAGGTTAAAATTTCCATGTCAATATCTTTGTATTAATCGCTGATTAACTTATTAAACGGTCAAATTTGGGCAATTAAGTTAAACGGTGATTACTTTCCTTTAATCACCTCTAGAATTATGGTGGAATGCATTCTTATAATTTAGATTGTTTAATCAAGAAATATTACATTAATTAAAGGTGGTGGAATAGTAGTAACTGTTAATCGTCGTTCAAAATATAATCCTAATTATTTAATCACGACATTAATTCTCCATGGTGAAATCGGCCCTAAATGTAGTAAAATTGATGATAAAAATAAAAATAGCCGATTGTAAATAATAATTAGAAAGAATAAATGTAGTATAAAATTGATGATAAAAATAAAAATATCCGACTGAAAATAAATTGCGAGTTAGAAAGTCGAACAAAATTCAATCAAAGGCAGAGTTGATAATTAAAAAGAATCGATAATTATTAAAAAAAATCGGTAAAATTCTATGAAACGAAGGAATTAAAAAAAAAAAATTTTCAAAGCAGAATGTCAGTTGGTCTATACTGATAAATCGCTTGCTGTGGCAACAAGTTGAATACAAATTAGAATTGCCAAATGTAAAACTAGTTAACCACACTACGAACCACAACTGACAGTGTCAATAAATATTCCAAGACTATAAAAAATAATTAGTGTATAACTATAAACCACGAAGTTGAGATTTTTTTTTTCCTCCAAACGCATTGAAAAATATTTTCTCTACAATAGACTTTGCACAGTTGCAGAGAAATTACGAGAGACATAAAAATGATGACCACCTCGTTACCATTAGGATTTTAACGTTTATCTATATTTGCTGTCAGTATTCGCTTTTGTGGGTTGATGTAAGATACATTAAATCTTAACGTTTCACGTCGCTGTAAGCTTCTTATATCACTCGTCTGCGAAACGTATATTATCTATTGATTGGTATGGTAATGCGCTTTCTTTTTGTATATACGTTCATATACTTTCTCAAAATTCCAGACTTTAAAAGCCTCTGCGCGCAAAGGAGAAAAAAGAGAAAAAAAGAAAAAAGATAAAGAGAAGAAAAGAAAAAAAGAAAAAGAGAAAAAAAGAATAAGAGAAAATAGAAAAAGAGAAAAAAGAATAAGAGAAAATAGAAAAAGAGAAAAAAGAAAAAGAGAAAAAAGAAAAAGAGAAAATAGAAAAAGAAAAAAATAAAAAAAGAATAAGAGAAAATAGAAAAAGAGAAAATAGAAAAAGAGAAAAAAGAAAAAGAGAAAAAAGAAAAAGAGAAAATAGAAAAAGAAAAAAATAAAAAAAGAATAAGAGAAAATAGAAAAAGAGAAAATAGAAAAAGAGAAAAAAGAAAAAGAGAAAAAAGAAAAAGAGAAAATAGAAAAAGAGAAAATAGAAAAAGAAAAAAGAGAAAAACAAGCAAAAAAATCTCTCTAGTAATACATTCTCGAATTTCTTAAATATAAATTCTCCAATATATATAAATTTCTAAAGAACACACCTTAAATTTGAGTTATTTTCACTTCGCGGTGAGTATAGTATACATACTAGCATCTATATAGTAGAAATTTATCGGAATTATTATACACATGTTTATAAATAGAAAGAGTGGGGAAAAAAAAAGAAGAAGATTAATGCGATTCTAGCTTCTGGTTTACACTTATGTCCAATAACCACAACAATGCCACTGAACATTGTTTGCAATGAGGTTTATTTCAGCATAAATAAACTTTGCAATATTGTTTCGTGCATATTACAAATTCAAGTTTCAATACATTTTCAATTGTGTTTTCCTGAAAGCAAATTGTTTGAATAACAATACATGTAAAGTTTATAGGTAAAAAAAATTAATTTATTAACACTGTACACGCATATGCATGTAATAATGTTCCACCAATATTTCTTGATGAAGCATATCAATAACGCTTGTGTGTACGCAAAATTGTAAATATGCCATAAACAATTGTAATTTTTAACCATTATTTTGCATTTATAATTCTTTTTTTCAATGCGTTCTGTTTAAAAGTTTAAAATATCAAAAATAAACAAAGATCTGGATAGCAAATTGGGATAAAAAAAATAAATAAATAAATAAAATAAAAAAAAATGAATAAAAAAATAAATAATAAATAATAGTAATAAAAATAATAATTCTGCATTTTGTTTCGGGAGAAAAGCACATAATGCAGACTTCGCACTCATTTACTAAATCCTACACTGAAAAAAAAAATTTATTTGATTCAAATAACCGATTATTTGTCTATAATCAAATAAATATTTACTTGAATCAACTAATTTTTATTTGATTCAAATACAATTTAATTGATTCAAATAAAAATTATTTGATTCAAGTAAATATTTATTTGATTAGACAAACAATCGGTTATTTGAATCAAATAAATTTTTTTTCAGTGTATTATTTACTGTACTTTTTCCGTTAAGCAACTATTAGGGTACTTTTTCAGATTTTAACAACTAAAAGCTACTATTTCTGTTTTTATTTTTTTTTTCAAGCTACCCTTACTTTGAATTCGCTAATTACTATAGGGATGAAAGAACTATTCACAAAAATTGTAATAAAATTCTTTAAAACGATTCAATAAATTTACAAAAAAATACTCGAAATTCAATTATTTTCAATATTTACTGTATTTTCTCGAAATTTCGCAAAAGGATTCAATTATTTAAAAAATAATGATAAAATTAATGCGAAATCCAATTATTTAAATAATTAAACCTCCATTGGAATTCAAATATTTTAGAATAGAATTTTCAAAAAGATGAATTATTTAATAGAATTTTTAAACAAATTATTTCGCGATTATTCAATTATACTTTCACAAATAAGAACATTTTTCATGGAAATAAAATTAAAGAATAAAACTTTTGATAAAATTCTAATGCAAGAATTCAATTATTTTCATAAATAATAAAATTAATCGAAGAATTTCAATTAATTTGGATACAATTTTAAATTAATTATTAAAAAAATTGAATTATTTTTGAAAATTTTAAATAAAATTAAATAATAAAATTCATCGCAGGATTTCAATTATTTTTAATACAATTTTGAATTAATTACTAAATAATTGAAATATTTTTCGAATTTTTAATAAAATTCTTTGAAATTCTTTTTAATTATTTTCAAAAATAATAAAATTTATTGCAATTCTTTTTAATTATTTTCAAAAATAATAAAATTCATTGCAGGATATAAATTATTTTTAATACAATTCCTTTCATAAATAATAAATTTCATTCCTGGATTTCAATTATTTTCATAAATAATAAATTTCATTTATGGATTTCACTTATTTTTAAAACAATTTTACAAGATTTTCTCATAAAATGCCATTTTTCTTAAAAATTTTATTTCAATTCCCCGAAGAAATTAATTATTTAAATAATTTTTTTAATTTGGAAAAATTAAGTTTTTTCAAAATAACAACATTTTTGGCAGAAATTCAATTCTTTTTAAAACATTTTAATAAAATTTTCTTTAACAATTAAATTATTTTCGTATGAATGATAAAATTCTTCTTAGGAATTCAATTAGTTTTGGAAAATTTTAATTTAATTTTTTAGCAAATATTCAATTATTTCCATAAATAAAAAACAAAACGAAGAATTTTAATTAATTTTAATACAATTTTAAATTAATTAGTAAAAAAATTGAAGTTTTTTAAAGTTTCAATAAAATTCTTTGCAACTATTTAATTATTTTCATAAATAATAAATTTCATTTATGGATTTCACTTTTTTTAAATACAATTTTACAAGGTTCTCTCCTGAAGTGCAATTATTCTTAAAAATTAAATTTCATTTCCCCAAAGAAATTAATTATTTAAATAATAATAATAATTATTCTAAACAATTTAATTTCAATTCCCCGAAGAAATTAATTATTTAAATAATTTTTTTAATTTGGAAAAATTAAATTTTTTCAAAATAACAACATTTTTGTCAGAAATTCAATTCTTTTTAAAACTATTTAATAAAATTTTCCTCAAGAATTCAATTATTCTCCTAGAAATAATAAAATTCTTAATAGAAATTCAATTACTTTTGGAAATTTTAAGAAAATTTTTAGCAACTATTCAGTTATTTTTATAAATAATGAAACTTTAGTATTTCAATTATTTTTAATACTACAATTTAACAGAAATTATGCTGGAAAAATAATGTAATTATTCATAAATAATTTTATTTCAATTCCCCGAAGAAATCAATTAATTAAAAAAAAAGTTGTTTTTAAATTCATTGAACGAATTCAATTAATCATAAAATTTTTATAATTTTTCACGAGATTTTAATTATTTTAAAATATTTTAATAAAATCAATGAGAAATGAGTTATTTTCAATGCAATTTTAATGAAATTTTTTTTGATTTAATTCAATTATTCTTTTTGATTTTAATAAAAAATTGTTCCAAAAGAATTTAATTTAGTGAATAAATAACAAAATTGTTTGTAAAAATAATAAATTTCTTCTTGGAAATTCAATAATTTAAAAAAATTGTAATAAAATCGCAAGAATTCATTTATTCTCAAAATTTTAATTATTCTTTGTAAAATTCAATTATTTTTAAAAACTATTTGCAATACAATTATTTTCAATATTTGCTATTTTTCATAAAATTTCCCAACAGAATTCAATTATTTACAATTTTTTTGTGAAAATCTTTCTAGGAATTCCATTCTTTCTCGTGAATAAAATAAAAAAAGTTTTTTTTAAATTCTTTGGAAGAATTTAATTAATCATTAAAATATTACAATTTTTTACAGGATTTCAATTATTTTCGAATATTTTAATTAAGAATAAAATTATCTTTGGAAATTCTATTAGTTAAATTAGAATTTACATAAAATTAGTCGAGAGAAATGAATTATTAAAAAACTTTATACAAAATTCTTCGCAAGAATTAATTTTTTTTCTCAAAATAATCTTTCAAAGCTACTTTTTGATTACTTTTTTTAGTTTGAAAGCTACTTTTTTACTACTTTTTTTTAGTTTCAAAGCCACTTTTTGCTACTGTTTTAAAAATTAATTATCGAGTGCGAAGTCTGCATATATACATAATGGGTAAAATAAAGAAATAAAAACAAGAAACAAAAAGAAAGAGAAAAATTTGGAAATATAAGTGCTAAATGGATTTTTGTTCCGTTTCCCTCATGGCTCCCTTGTGTAAATGGAAAGAAACTCTTTTCTTATTTTTTCCTCTTCTTCTCCATCGTTTTTTTTCTTTTTTTTGTATTACGTTGCGTTAGCGTATTTTCTTTTTTAAGAAGCTTTCACCGTTTTCACCCGGACTTACGAGCAGGCAAAGTTTAACTAAAACGGCGCCGGTGCAGGTTCTAGATTTATCGGTCTACTACGATTTGCGGACACGCAAGGCGGCCATGTGGTTCTTTTCTCGTTGCGGCCTTTGTTCCGATGATTTTTTTTTCCTACTTTTCGTTCACGAGTTCCCTCCATAACACTCAATAATTTTTATTTTATTCATCCCATGCTTCTTGCCATTCTTTTTTTCCTCTCTTTTTCTTCCTGAACATATATATATATAAGTTCATCGCGTGCTATACGAATTTCCGTATGGTATTTTTTTCCGCTTCATTTCTTCTTATAAAATATCTTATTCTGTTGCTTTGTGATAAATACCGTTTTTCCTTATTTAGTTCTTAATTTATTTATTTTGTTACTTATCGATTGGTTTCACTGGAAACTTAAAAGTATCAAATTGTAACAAATTGATACTAAAAAGGTGGATAAAATTAAAAATTGATTCAAATTTTTAGCATCAATTTGATTCACTTTCACTGCTAACTTGAAAGTATCAAATGAATTGATACCGAAAAAGTGGATTAAATAAAAAATTGATACAGATTTTAGGCATCAATTTGATCCACTTTAGTATTAATTTGATACTTTTAGGAAAACTGTGTTAGTATGAATTTGATACTTTGAAGATAACTGTGTTGTCTAAACGAAAATTAGAAATTTTCAAGAAAAAGGAATTTTAATTTTCTTCACATGTTAAAATAGATGATGGAAAAGAATTTGTCGTATTCGTGAATATTTTGTCAGAGAGAGAAATAAAAAAGACTTTTGACACAGAAGTGCCAAGAAACATTAATAAAAAGCGGCGGCCATTCATAGAATTCTGACACTTAAAAATGGTCTTCGTTCTTGTTCCAAAAAAGGGGAACCGATAGTCATCTAGTTTTATGAGTTTACTTTTTTTTTAATAGAGTGAGAGGAGAGACTGCAGACATCCGTCTCTAAAAAACGCCCCTTTTGGAAAACGCGATCTTCTCCTTTCCAGTTTCTTTTTTACGCACAGGAGAGTATTGTCTGCTCCTTTTCCGTCCCTGGGCATTAAAAACCAAGCGCAAGAGAGCATTAACGTCAATTAATTTTTACTTACCCTGTTTCTTCGTCGTACATTAAAAGCTGCTTTTACAGATTCTTTTCAATCCCTAACTTTTCTGTTCAAGAAACTTGTTGAGAAAAAAACTACTCTCTATATATATAAAACTTTTAACACAATTCCAGACGCATTTCTCGGATTTATTTTTAATTAAAGCTTTCGCTAAAACCAACTGTATGCAGAAAAAAGAGTTGAAGATTTTTTTTTCAAGAGAAAATTTTACTCATTTTCTTAAAGAATTTCGGATAAGTCACTAAAAAATAGGATGTAAATTGAGTGTATGACGTTCAAAACATCGAAATTCTTTTTATCGAAATGGCATTTCACAGAATTTTCATACTTCGAAACACCATTGAACATAATTTTTAATTATTCGAATTATTCTTCATCCTAATATTTAAATATTAGAATTATCCTTTGCCATCAATTTTAATGTGTCGAAAAATTATTTCACATAAATTTTGTCAACCCGAATGACTATTTGTCATAATTTAGAATCCTCCGAATTTCCACCGAATTTTCAAACCAACGAAAAATATTATTTTACACAAAATTATAGTTGCCACAGGTCAGGGAAGTCAGGGAATTCAGGGAAAAGTCAGGGAAAGTAAAATTTGTCAGGGAAGTCAGGGAAAAGTCAGGGATGTTTAGTAAAAGTTTTTTTTCGCAGAAATTCAATTATATTAAAAAAATTTTAAAAATTATGGTCATTTCAATTATATCTTCAAAAATAAAAAAAAATTCTTCTCCAAAATTCAATTATGTTTAAAATTTTTTTAAAAATTCTCGTCAAAATTTCAATTTTATTTATAAATAATACAATTCTTCTTCGAAATTCAATTACTTTTAAAAACATTAATAAAATTCATAGAAAACTTTCACAGGAATTCAATAATTTACAAAATATTTGGTAAATTTCTTCTAAACAAACCAATTACTATTTCCATAAATAATAAAATTTTCACAGGAATTCAATTATTTAATATAAAAAATTTCAAATAATTTTTCGAAAAATATCAATTATTTAAAAAGAATTTTATAAAATTCATCGCAAGAGTTCAATTATTAAAAAAAAATTTAACAAAGTTCATTTCAAAAATACAATTATTTTTAGAAATATAGTAAAATTCTTCACCGAAATTCAAATATTTATATAAAATTGCATAAAATTCGTTGGAAGAATTAAATTATCTTCAAAAGTAATAAAATTCTTCGCAGAAATTCAATTATGTTCAAAAATTGTTGTCAAAATTTCAATTATCCAGTTAAAAATAATAAAATTCTTCAATATTCAATGATTTTTAAAAAAATGTTTAAATTCTTGTCAAAATTTCAATTATTGTTATAAATAATACAATTCTTCTTCAAAATTCAAATATATTAAAAAACTTAAATAAAATTCTTGTTAAAATTTCACAAAAATTTAATAGTTTATGAAATTTTTAATAAATTTCTTTGAAATAATTCAATTATTTTCATAAATAATAAAATTTTCATAGGAATTCAATTATTTCATATAAGAAAATTTCAAATAATTTTTCGAAAAATATCAATTATTTAAAAAGAATTTTATAAAATTCGTCGCAAGAGTTTAGTTATTGAAAAAAATTTGACAAAATTCTTTTCAAGAATTCAATTATTTTTAAAAATAGTAAAATTTTTCACCGAAATTCAATTATTTTTATAAACATGAATAAAATTCGTTGGAAGAATTAAATTATTTTAAAAAGTAATAAAATTCTTCTTAAAAATTCAATTATATTCAAAAATTTTTGTCAAAATCTGAATAATCTTTATAAATAATAAATTTCATCAATATTCAATTATTTCAAAAAATTTTAAATTCTCGTCAAAATTTCAATTATTGTTATAAATAATACAATTCTTCTTCAAAATTCAAATATGTTTAAAAACTTGAATACAATTCTTGTTAAAATTTTACAGAAATTCAATAGTTTATGAAAATTTTAATAAAATTCTTTGAAATAATTCAATTATTTTCATAAATAATAAAATTTTCACGTGAGTTCAATTATTAAATATACAAAATTTTATAAAATTTTTTGAAAAATATCAACTATTTAAAAATATTTGTATAAAATTCGTCGCATGAATGAATTATCTTAAAAAAATTTAACAAAGTTCTTTACAAGAATTGAATTATGTTTATAAATAATAAAATTCTTCACCGAAATTCAATTATTCTTGAAAAATTTTAATAACATATTTGGAAATTTTTAAAATTTATTTTTATGAATAATAAAACTCATCGCAGGATTTTAATTAATTTTGGATACAATATTTTAATCAAATTCCTCGTAAAATTTAATTATTCTTAAAAATTTTATTAAAATTTGTCAAAAGAATTCAATTATTTAAAAATTTGTTGATAAAATTCTTTATGAGAATTCAATTTTAACAAATATTCAATTATTCAATAAATTATTTATTTTTCAATTTAAATAATTGAATTTTTTCTAGAATTTTATAATAAGAATTGATTAAAAAATGAAATTACCGAATAATCGATTTATTGTTTATGAAAATAATTGAATTATTGCAACGAATTTTATTACAATTTTTTCAAATAATTGAATTTTTTTGAAAAAATTTACTACTTTTAAAAATAATTGAATTCTTGCAAAGGATTTAATTAGGATTTTTGTAAATAATTAAATTTTTGTTGAAAAATTTCATGGTTATTTAAATTTTAACAAAATATTAAGAATTCTTTATGTTTTGTAATAATATTCTTATAAATTGTTGACTTTCAAAAAGGTTTGAATTTGAATTATTCTGAAGAATTTTAATTCCTGTGGAAAAGTAATAATTAAATTCTTATTTAAAAATTTAGTTATTGATGTTTTTGAATAATTTTACAATTAATGAAATTTGTAAATAAATTTAATTTAATTTAAAAAATAAATTTAAATTTTTTGAGTATCTACTAATTTTTAGAGTGAATCAGAATATTTTTTATGGTCAGGGAAAAAGTGAGAATTTTGTCTGTAAACAAGGGAAAAGTAAGGGGAAAATAAAATTTTAATATTTGTAGCAACCCTGTATTATTTTTTCTAAAATTTTGCATTTTTGTTTTAAATTGGTTATTTTTAATCTTTATTATTTTAGTAATATTTTTTCTACAAGTTTTCCACTTTCTTTCCTTTTAGAACTAGTCAAATTTTTCAACAGAATATTTTATACTTCTTCTTCTAGTTAAATTTTTAAATTTATTTGTGTTACAAAAATAGGAAAGAAAGAATTTTTAAAATTTTTATTCTCAACTTAAGATAATTCTGAAGTGAATAAAACCTTTAGTGGCGAAAATTATTTATGTAAATTTTTACAAATTGAATTAAAAAGAATTTACCTCGAGAGGAAGAAACATCGACTTTCGTCAATTCAATTATTCAAGAGAGACGTTTATTTTATTTATCGCAAATATTTCCTTTTCAGATTGTCTCAACAAATTCGTCTATCGTTTCATTAAAACATTGTTCCTAATATTTGCAAGTCAATATCAAGTCTGGAATAAATAACCAATTTTTTTTTTTTTTTGTTTTCGCGTAGGTGGCAATTTTTTGTTCGAAATTTTGAAATCAATTTCGAAATTCTTTTCGACTACTGCGTCTATTAAGCAGAAACAATAAAACATTGAAAAATTCCCGTTAGACTTCCTATATAGAGAATGTGAAAGTATTGACAAAAATGAAAATTTATGCCCATCGGGGAAATAATTTGAAGCACGCGAAATAAATATATAAGACGGAATTAAATATATAAATTATCAGCGCGATTCTTCTTCGATACAGTATTAAGATACATGATTATCCTTTTAGCATATTTATATACACACAGAGTACCGGTCCTTTATTGACTATCATCAAAATAAAAAAAAAAAGTACGTACTAAGCAAAAGGTTGTAAACTTAACTTGTCAGCTAATCTTGTAAAAGTAAAGTATTCCTCGTTATCGCTCGCAAAAGTGTCTAGACTTGTTTTCCAAGACTTGATAAAACGAGCAGACTTTGCATGTAAATTAAGTAAAATGTATTTTTTGAAAAAGGAAAAAATTTTTCTCTTTCATTATTTTTACATTCCCATTTTACATAATATAAATATCGTATTATACTTGACACTTATATTGCCCCATGAGAAGTATATTTACAATAAAAAAAATGTACAATAAAAAAATGTACAAAAAAAATGTACAATAAAAAAATGTACAATAAAAAAATGTACAAAAAAAATGTACAATAAAAAAATGTACAATAAAAAAATGTACAAAAAAATGTACAATAAAAAAATGTACAACAAAAATGTACAATAAAAAAATGTACATCAAAAAAGTTAACAATAAAAAAATTTACAATAAAAGGACGAGTATTATAATAACGAAGAGACGAAAATTTTCTACAACGTTTGTTTGGGAAAATAGTGCAGCAATGTATATATAAAAGCGTCGGGATGAAAATAATTACACGTGACATTAGCAAGATACTTGGAAGCATGGCAAAAAGGGAATATAATGTATGTGTGAGATAGCGCGAGATATAGACGATAATTATGAGCGTTTAAGAACTCGTTGTTCCGGGACCGGTTCCGTATTATATATATATATGCAAGGGCCCAAGGTGGCGTGGGCTGAACGACCGTCCAACTTGATCTAATAACACGTTTTACTCGGGTTCGATATAATGCAAACTCGCGTGCATCTCATAGAAATCACGATTTTCAGCTAATATTGAAAAAAAAGATTAAAAAAAAGTGAGAGAGAAATTTTTTTTTTTCTGAAAAAGAAAGAAAAGTTTTTATCCCTTTTATCGAGAGGGAGAGAGGACATATATTATCAAATCATTAGTTAATCAAAGTACCATGAAGATGAAATTACACATCCCACTCGTGTGTATAATTATCATTCTCTTTCTACTCAACCACTAAACATGTATATTATTTACGAAAATGAGCCTACCATTTACTTATTATTTGGCACCATTATACACCCAAATAACCATTATATGTGTTCGTTTGTAACAAATTATAATTTTTCTTACACACACTTTTCGATATTTTTACAAATTTATTTTTTTGTAGAAATATTTTTTTGGTATTTTTTATTTTTCATTAGGTACTGTTAATTATTATTAATATTTTACTATTATCCTTATTATTATTATTATTATTATTATTATTATTATTATTATTATTTTTAATATTATTATTATTTTTATTATTATTATTATTATTATTTTTATTATTATTATTATTATTATTTTTATTATTATTATTTTTTTTTATTATTATTATTATTTATTATTATTATTATTATTATTATTATTTTTATTATTATTATTATTATTATTATTATTTTTATTTTTATTATTATTATTTTTATTATTTTTATTTTTATTATTATTTTTATTATTATTTTTATTATTATAATTATTATTATTATTTTTATTATTATTATTATTACTGTCTTATTAAAGCAATTGCTATATCAACAATTTATTCATAATTTTTAAACAGTTAACAATTTTCAAATAGTTCTTATAAATAAAAAGCAAAAAAAAATTTGCATAATTTACATCATTCAAGTGAAATTTGTTATAAAAAAGTATTAAAAAAAAGAAAATTAATTTGTTAATCACGATGTTTTTAAATTTTCTCATTTTTTTTTTTTAATTTTTTCTAAAAATTTTTATTAAAATTGGTCGAAATTATTCAAATGAAAAAAAAAATTAGTAATATTTTTGTAAGTAATTCTTGTAGTAAAATTTCTTTGCAAGATTTTAATTATTTTCAAAAATTTAAATAAAAATTCTTTACAAGTGTGTAAAAATATAAAACAATTCTAAAATGTTATTAATTACATTAGATTTACAAAAAAAAAATCGGCCCTAAAAAAAGTCCAGAGAGCGTGTTGATCTTTCCCCCAAAAAAAAGAAGAGAGAGAGAGAGAGGTCATTTTTTCCAAGATACCAACTACATCGTCTCGAGTATTTCGACAAAGTGTGGATATGACGTGGGCATACATTACTTCATTCGGTTTCTTCTTTTTTTTTCTCTCATATTTGTTTTGTTTTATTTTTACATTTTTCGCTCATCGCTCTTTTTGCTTTTCTCTTTTTCTTTCTTTCTTTCTTTTTTTTCTCTTTTTTTTTGAAGCTCTACGCAGCCGATCACACACGAACGACAAGCATGTTTGCTTAAAAGATACCGCACATAGCGATGAGCCTCGAAAATAAAAATCTTACTCCGATTTCAAAGCAGAACCCGCAGCTCTTTTGCGATCACAGACGTAACGAGAAACCGCGCAATTCGGCTCTGCAGTTCTGCTCTCGGTACAGAAAACAGGACATCTCTGTTTTCACGATACCAAATTAAACTTCTTACAACAGTATTTATACATACAAATTTATTTACGCAAAAAAATATTTTAAAAATTTACAAATTTGTCTATACAAATTCACTGAAATATTATTTATTTGTCGTGCGCTGTAACATTTTTTGTCACTTGATAATTCGAGTAAACAAAAATTATAAATTTCACTTTATGACAAAATTCTCACATTTTCCCTGTCCATGAAAAATATTCTGATTCACTCTAAAAATTATTCGATACTCAAAAAAGTTTTATTAAATTTATTTTCAAATTTTATTAATTGTAAAATTATTTTAAAAAATTAATAACTAAATTTTTAAATAAGTATTTAATTATTACTTTTTCACAGGAATTAAAATTCTTCAGAATAATTCAAATTCAAACCTTTTTTGAAACTCAACAATTTGTAAGAATATTATTACAAAACATAAAGAATTCTAAATGTTTTGTTATAATTTAAATAACCATGAAATTTTTCAACAAAAATTCAATTATTTACAAAAATCCCAAAAAAATCCCTCGGAAGAATTCAATTATTTTTAAAAGTAGTAAATTTTCTCAAAACAATTCAATTATTTGAAAAAATTGTAATAAAATTCGTTGCAATAATTCAATTATTTTCATAAACAATAAATCGATTATTCAGTGATTTCATTTTTCAATCAATTATTCTTTGAAAATTCTAGAAAAATTCAATTATTTAAATTGAAAAATAAAATAAATTAATAATAATAATTAATAATAATAAATAATAATAATAATAATAGTAATAATAAATAAATAATATTATTTATTGAATAATTGAATGTTTGTTAAAATTGAATTCTCATAAAGAATTTTATCAACAAAATTTTTAAATAATTGAATTCTTTTGCCAAATTTTAATAAAATTTTTAAGAATAATTACATTTTTTGAGGAATTTAATTAAAATATTTTATCCAAAATTAATTAAAATCCTGCGATGAGTTTTATTATTCTTGAAAATAATTTTAAATAATTTCCAAAAATATTATTAAAATTTTTCTAAAATAATTGAATTTCGGTGAAGAATTTTATTATTTCTAAAAATAATTGAATTCTTGAAAAGAATTTTGTCAAATTTTTTTCAATAACTAAACTCTTGCGACGAATTTTATAAAATTCTTTTTAAATAATTGATATTTTTCGAAAAATTATTTGAAATTTTCTCATATTAAATAATTGAATTCTTGTGAAAATTTTATTCTTTATGAAGATAATTGAATTATTTCAAAGAAATTTATTAAAAATTTCATAAACTATTAAATTTTTGTGAAATTTTAACAAGAATTTTATTTAAGTTTTTTAATATATTTGAATTTTGAAGAAGAATTGTATTCTTTATAACAATAATTGAAATTTTGACGAGAATTTAAACATTTTTTTAAAAATCATTGAATATTGAAGAATTTTATTATTTTTAACTAGATAATTGAAATTTTGACAACAATTTTTGAACATAATTGAATTTCTGCGAAAAATTTTATTACTTTTGAAGATAATTTAATTCTTCCAACGAATTTTATGCAAGTTTATATAAATATTTAAATTTCGGTGAAGAATTTTACTATATTTCTAAAAATAATTGTATTTTTGAAAAGAACTTTGTTAAATTTTTTTTTAATAACTGAACTCTTGCGACGAATTTAATAAAATTCTTTTTAAATAATTGATATTTTTCGAAAAATTATTTGAAATTTTCTTATATTAAATAATTGAATTCCTGTGAAAATTTTATTATTAATGAAAATAATTGGTTTATTTAGAAGAAATTCATAAAAAAAATTTTGTAAATTATTCAAGTCCTGTAAAATTTTTCCAAGAATTTTATTAATGTTTTTAAAAATAATTGAATTTTGAAGAAGAATTGTATTATTTATAATGATAATTGAAATTTTGACGAGAATTTTTAAAAAAAATTTTGTACATAATTGAATTTTGGAGAAGAGTTTTTTTTATTTTTAAAAATACAATTAAAATGACCAAAATTTTTAAAAAATTTTAAATATAATTGAATTTCTGCGAAAAATTTTATTACTTTTGAAAATAAGTGAATTTCTATAATTATTTGTAACTTTTCCAAAATTAAATTTTTTTAGTATTTTTAATTAAAATTCTTTTATGTTAAATTCTTTTTAACTTATTTAAAAAGAAATTATTGTCTGAAATAGAAAAAAATTCATGGTTTTGTATTAAAATTCGTGGTCATTTTTATAGTTTACAAGGCAAACAAAAAAAAACATCAAAATTTAGTGTTTTTTTATGAATTTTTGAAATTCGATTTTTGCCAGTACTTTTTCTAAATATCTCTGACTTTCCTGACTAATTTTACGTTCCCTGACTTTTCTCTGAATTCCCTGACTTCCCTGACCTGTGTCAACCCTGTAAAATTGATAAATTTTTGAGAAAATGAAGAATTTACAAAAAAAAAAAATAGTAAAACAAATTTATGTTCGGGTTTTTCTGTTTAGAGTGTCGAAAAAAAATCCGATGACCGAGTCTGTTATAATACATTAAAAGCATGAATCTGGAAAGACATCGAATAAGGAACTCGTTTGTCAGCCGCCACTTTGGATAATGAACAGTGCAAACAGTGACCTTTTCACAAGTATATATGAAGATTTAGAGAAATATGTTCTGTACGTTCATGTGGAAAAAAATCCTGAAGGATTATAATTCAGCGAGTAAATCCACCGGGGGAAAAAAGTGTGTCGTAACTCATACAAGTCCTTGTGATAATAGTTAATGACTCGCTTACGTAATGATATTTTTAATATTATTAATTCCGAACAATATTATTAATTCCGAACAAAATTATTAATTGCGAACAATATTATTAATTCCGAACAATATTATTAATTTCGAACAATATTAATTATTCCAAACAATATTATTAATTCCAAACAATATTAATTATTCCAAACAATATTATTAATTCCGAACAAAATTATTAATTTCAAACAATATTAATTATTCCAAACAATATTAATTATTCCAAACAATATTAATTATTCCAAACAATATTATTAATTCCAAACAATATTATTAATTCCGAACAAAATTATTAATTGCGAACAATATTATTAATTTCGAACAATATTATTAATTCAGAACAAATTATTAATTGCGAACAATATTATTAATTCCGAACAATATTATTGATTCCAAACAATATTATTAATTCCGAATAATAATTATTATTCCAAACAATATTATTAATTCCGAACAATATTTTTAATTCCAAACAATAATATTAATTCCGAACAATATTTTTAATTCCAAACAATAATATTAATTCTGAACAATATTTTTAATTCCAAACAATAATATTAATTCCGAACAATATTATTGATTCCAAACAATATTATTAATTCCGAATAATATTAATTATTCCAAACAATATTATTAATTCCAAACAATATTATTAATTCCGAACAATATTATTAATTAATAACTAAATAACTAAATGAACAAAATAAAAAAAATAATAGTAGCTTAACGTAAAAAAACTAGTAAACAGTGTTTTAATAGATGAAGAGCGAAGCCTGCCACTGGGAGTGAATATAACTCGAAACGAGAGTTAAAACGACTTCTTTCAGACAATCGCCCATCATTGCGAGCAAATTTCGAAGACGCGATTAATTTATCCGTCGTGAGAAAATGGTAATTGCGCATAAATTATTGCCCCTCGAGAACAATTAAGTTCATCGTCGACACGATTCCTCCATTGGACACTTGAGACACAAACACACACACACACACACACGCTCGGGCGCGGATTCCTGTGACAAAATATGCGCATTATCATAAAACAAAATCAACAATGATCAACATACATATATAGAGACTCCATCATTGACGCGCAATTTGCATATTTTCGACGGAAGGTTTTCCAAAGTATACAAATTTACGCGCATCTGTATGTGCAACACTGAAAACGTAACGACAATCAAATATGTAAATGACGCAAAACCAACACGTGTGACAGAACCGATACGGAATAAACTCGTCGATATATTAGACACACGATATCGGGAAGCGTCAGCTTATCCTGGCGCCTCTCTGGGTACCAATGCGAATATGTATATTGCGAGTGTCACAAAAGTGCGACTTCTTGTAATGTTCGTTGTATGTGTGAGTGCGATCATTCAAAAGGATCTATCAATATTTTTTTCAATTTTTTTTTTTTTTTTGAATAGCGTGATAAATACACAATCCTTTTCTTTACAAGCAAACAGGCTTCTCTCTCTCGCGAGGAGACAATTCAAAGTCTCGATTACCACCCGGTGGAGTGAGGAGGAAGAAGGTGATAAATAAAATTGACTTGATGAAATATTTTCTCCCGTGGAAATTATTCTTTTTTTTCCGTTTCTTTACCTACCTTCTGGAAAGCAGAGAAAAAATGTGATAAATCGGAAAATTTATTTTCAAATTTCAAAATAGTTGTGTTAATTTTTTTCCAGTAATTACTTAACTTTATTATTAAATTCGTAGGCACAATTACGTTTTACCTACAATTATTCCAAGTATATTTATTTTGTATACAATATTAATATAATAAGTATATTTATTTTGTATGTCGGTGAAGTTCGCAACGTTTATGATCAACGATTGAAAGAAAAAAAAATTAGTTCCCTACCAAAAGCAAAAAAATTTTTTGCTCACTAATATTTTTTTTGTAAATCATTATTCAAAAAATAAAACGTATTATTTTCTGTACAAAAATTTATCAAAAATTGCATAAAAAATATTTTTCATCATAAATCGTTGACTATAAACGTTGTAAACTTCACCGAAGTTATTTTGTATACAATATTAATATAATAAGTATATTTACTTTATATACAATATCAATATAATAATTTAATTATTTATTTTAATTTAAATTTATTTTCTTACCTTGTTACTAATTTTTATTAGTACTCCGTAACCTAATTGGTAATTTTTTCATCCTAATCACGTGACAAACTAATTCGTTTGTAATGATAATGTAAAAATAATAATGAAGAAAACTAAAAACTCCACGGTAAATCGTTAGGTATTAAAATAACACCAAAATGGATTAAAATAACACTAAATTGGATTATTTTAATCCTTTTTGGTGTTATTTTAATACCTAACGATTTGCCGTGTTAATAATAAAAATGAGACAAATTGTCTTCTTACCCAGTTGTACTCAGTGAAGAAAAGTGCAATAGATCACTGACTCTCAGATTATACTGTTCGGTCCGCGTCATTTACGAGCGACATGTTTCTTCGCCATCTGACGGACAGTTACAAATTTATGGCGCGAAATTTGAATTAACTTATCTTTACCTTTTGCATTTCCTCGCTTTGTTTTCTTTCAGTTTACCGTCAATATTGTAAAATACTACGAGAATATAAGTTTTAAAATTTTATTTTTATAAGTTTAAAATTTTTAATATAACTTTTTCCATTACACAGTAAATCGTGAGGTATGAAAAAGTGTTGCAGATTAAAATAACACCAAAAAAGATTAAAATAATCAATTTTAGTGTTATTTTTTACAATGAATGAAATTTTAGTTTATTATATTTTTTATAACTATATAAAATCAGGGTTGTCACAAATATTTAATTTTATTTTCCCCTGACTTTTCCCTGATTTCCAGAAAAAATTCTCACTTTTTCCCTAACTATAAAAAATATTCTGATTCACTCTAAAAATTATTAGATACAAAAAATTTTTTTTTTTTTAAATTAAATTAAATTTATTTACAAATTTCATTAATTATAAAATTATTCAAAAACATCAATAACTAATTTTTTCAATAAGAATTTAATTATTACTTTTCCACAGGAATTAAAATTCTTCAGAATAATTCAAATTCAAACCTTTTTGAAAGTCAACAATTTATAAAAATATTATTACAAAATATAAAGAATTCCTAATGTTTTGTTATAATTTAAATAACCATGAAATTTTTCAACAAAAAATGAATTATTTACAAAAATCCTAATAAAATCCTCAGCGAGAATTCAATTATTTTTAAAAGTAGTAAATTTTCTCAAAAAAATTCAATTATTTGAAAAAATTGTAATAAAATTCGTTGCAATAATTCAATTATTTTCATAAACAAAAAATCGATTATTCGGTAATTTCATTTTTTAATCAATTTTTATTATAAAATTCTAGAAAAAATTCCATTATTAAAATTGAAAAATAAATAATTTATTGAATAATTAAATATTTGTTAAAATTGAATTCTCATAAAGAATTTTATCAACAAATTTTTAAATAATTGAATTCTTTTGACAAATTTTAATAAAACTTTTAAGAATAATTACATTTTTTGAGGAATTTGATTAAAATATTGTATGTAAAATTAATTAAAATCCTGCAATGAGTTTAGTTATTCATGAAAATAATTTTAAAAAATTTACAAAAATATTATTAAAATTTTTCTAAAATAATTGAATTTCGGAAAAGAAATTTATTATTTATAAAAGTAATTAATTTCTTGTAAAGAACTTTGTAAAATTTTTTTAAAATAATTGATTATGCGACTAATTTTGTAAAAATCTTTTTAAATAATTGATATTTTTCGAAAAATTTAAAAAAATTTTTTTATTTTAAATAATTGAATTCCTGTGAAAATTTTATTATTTATGAAAATAATTGAATTATTTCCAAGAAATTTATTAAAAATTTCATAAATTTTTGAATTTCTGTGAAATTTTAACAAGAAATTTATTAAAAATTGTATACATTATTGAATTTCTGTAAAATTTTAATAAGAATTTTATTTAAGTTTTTAAAATATATTTTAATTTTGAAGAAGAATTGTATTATTTATAACATTAAATGAAATTGTGACGAGAATTTAAATTTTTATTTAAAATCATTGAATATTGAAGAATTTTATTATTTATTACTAGATAATTGGAATTTTGACAACAATTTTTGAACATAATTGAATTTCTGCGAAGAATTTTATTACTTTTGAAAATAATTTAATTCTTCCAGCGAATTTTATTCTTGTTTATGAAAATAATTAAATTTTAGTGAAGAATGTAACTATTTGGAATTTTTTATTTTATTTTTTAAAGATATAATTGAAATGACAAGAATTTTTTTTTTATCTTTTGAATATAATTGAATTTCTGCGAAAAATTTTATTACTTTTGAAAATAATTGAATTTCTGTAATTATTTGTAACTTTTCTAAAATTTAAATTTTTTTAGTATTTTTAATTAAAATACTTTTATCAATCTAGTATTTATGAAAACTGTAATATTGAAAATTATGGAATTTTAGGAAACTTTTGAAAATAATTGCAATTTAGACAAGAATTTGATTAAAAAAATTTTGTAAAATAGTTGAATATCAGGGAAGAATTTTATTATTTATAAAGAGAATTGAAATTTCTCGAGAATTTACTAATATTTTTGAACACAATTGAATTTAGTAACTATGTTACTAAGATCGTTAGTAAGTTGAACTAAGTTAGTAACTAACTTAATATTCTCCCTGGAGAACCTAAATTCGTTGAATTTTTCCAAATCGTTGACTTTGGTGTTTTACTTAAAATAAAATTTCATTCATAGTTAAAAATAACAGCAAAGCAGATTATTTTAAACCTTTTTGGTGTTAATTTAATCCTACAAGAATTAAACTATTACAGACTATTTTAATCCATTTTGCTGTTATTTTAACACCTCACGTTTTACTGTGTTAATTTACAAGTGAAAATTGAAATTCAGAATAGAATTTTTTTTTTTTTTGAAAAAATCAACACTTAATTAAAATCGGATGGAATATTACACACTTTGTCGTGCGTTAATTTTTTTATTTCTGCCCCACAGAATTCGTCATGCACCGAAACACAAAAAGGGTTTTTTTTTCTCTATATATATATGAATATTGGGTGGAGCGACATTGACGGTCGCATCATTTTTACGTGCGGCCCTATAGATTTTTTTATGGGTTTGTGCATGACTGGACAGTATTGAATTGAAATTATTATGCTGCGATCGAATCGCGTAAAAAGATTGATGCGCGCCAGAAGCGGTATATATATAAAAGTCGCTCGACGATAGTTATCGATCCATTTTTCTCGACAATCTAACCGACATACACCGTATATATATAACACCTTTCGTAAAAGCACAGCGTACAATCGAAAAGTCATTCAATGGCAAATCTTTTAGTTCATCGCGACGCAATCTTGATATTCCGGGTAGGTAATAATGTTTAAAAGTCACTTTCACACAAGTTTTATACATATATATATATATGTGTAGATGATATTAATCGAACGTTTATAATTCACGGTTATACGAGAGTTTCAAATTTATAGTGGCGAACATTAATTTCTCGAATATTAAATATTTTTTTTATGCCAACTCTGTTTTAAGCGTATAACTCAACTTTTTTTTTGCCGTCAATCGTCCTTTTTGTCTATTCAGCTTTTTTTCTCAATCGAAAATTCGGCTACTAAAAAATCAGTTTTCAAAATGGGTTCCAAAAAATGGGTTCTATGTATAGAGCAATAAAAATGATAAATTAGAAAATTCAGCCAACTGAAAGTTTAGTGGAAATGGTGCTTTTTAGTTCTATGCATTTCTTGTCGTAAATGTTGAACATTGATCTTGAGAAAAGTTAATGTGCAGTAAAAGGAAACGAGTCAAAAAAAAGGGAGTTGGTCGTTTTTTCCTTCCCTCTATAGATATATATGGACAGGTCGGCAAGGACCGGCAACTTATTATCCCGAATCTTTTATCCTTTGGGTCGTTTGAACGAAAACCAATTTCAAAGTTGATCCACCTTGGATTGGCCGGCGTTTTCCTATCATTTATATACCGCGTTGGTTGAAAGATCAAGAGAGATAATCGAAACGTCAAGCTTTATCGTGTGGCAGAACAGACATTGCATATAAAAATAACATTCAGTGTGTCAATAAGTAAATCAGCTTCCAGACGATAAAATAAGTAGACTCGTTATTTGATTTTTGGTTTTATTGATAGTCAATTGAAATATTACATTACTCTCTGCCAGCGAGTATTCGCGATAATTTTTTATATATGTTTACTGATTATTAAATTAATATCGAAGAAAAAATGTATTTTTGCGAATTTCACATTTAAGCCGAGTGGGAAGTTGCTTAAAGGCGATTGGCTAAATATTTGCCCACGGTTCACACTGTTTCAATATTAACCCAAGATTAGATAGAAAAATAATTTTCAAACAAGGAAATTTAATTCAATAATAGTTTTAATACAAAATTACATGGAAAAATAGAAAAATTTTTATTACCTTCAGAATACGGGAGTAAGAAACTATAAAGTATATAGTAATACGAAATTGAAGTCCGCAACGTTTTTAAAAACGAAAAATCAAAAAAAAGTTTTTTTAAAATAAAATTCATCTCTAATTTTTATCTGCCTTAATTTTTAACAAATCAGTTGTTACTATGAATTCAAATATTAAAAAATAAAATTATTTACAATCAAAAATAAAAGTACAGTCCCATTATTTTTTTGTCTTCGTTTTTAAAAACGTCGTGGACTTCAGCCTCATATAGTAATAAAGAAATAAAGAAAATTTCTTGATACTAAAAGAGAAGTAAAATATTGTTCTTATCAATCGATTTGCGTGCGCCAAGGTGGAAGGTTTATATATATTGTTGGCTTCGAAGTATGTAACCATGTTTTTTAGTGAAAGAAACCGCCTCCGTTCTGCAACATTGGACATTCGAGATGTATCCTCGTATTTCATTTCGTTCCAAAGCGGATACATGAACACTCACATACATCCACCTTGCTGAAATCTGAGCGATGTTAGTTTGCCAAGCTTTTTGAGAGATGCTATCAAAGTGATGTTTGTCTAGAGAAATTGTATATAGAGAAAATAGCTCACATTTATATGTAACTTTTACGATCATCTTTATTGTATATACATAAGAAGGCGAATTTTCCGAATTTTTTTTTAATATCAGACGAATTCCCAATATAATAGACAATTATTTCGATTCCGTATTTTTTAAAAAGTCTAATTGCATTTTCAGGGTTGTCACAGGTCAGGGAAGTCAGGGAAAAGTCAGGGATCTTTAATAAAAGTACTGGAAAAAATCGAATTTCAAAAATTCATGAAAAAACTCTAAATTTTGATATTTTTTTTGTTTGCCTCGTAAACTATAAAAATAACCACGAATTGTAATACAAAACCATGAATTTTTTCTATTTCTGACAATAGTTTCTTTTTAAATAACTTAATTTTTAAAGAATTATCAAAAAATTATGACTTATAAATTATGTAATGAATAATTTCTACAATTTAATTAAAAATACTTAAAAAATTAGATTTTGGAAAAGTCACAAATAATTACAGAAATTAAATTATTTTCGCAGAAATTCCATTATATTCAAAAATTAAAAAAAATTCTAATCATTTCAATTATATCTTTAAAAATAAAAAAATTCTTCTCCAAAATTCAATTATGTTCAAAATTTTTTTAAAAATTATTTAAATTTCAATTCTCTTCATAAATAATACAAATCTTCTTCAAAATTAAAATATATTTAAAAACTTAAATAAACTTCTTTTTAAAATTTCACAGAAATTCAAAAATGTATGAAATTTTTAATAAATTTCTTCTAAATAAACCGATTATTTTCATAAATAATAAAATTTTCACAGAAATGCAATTATTTAATATAAAAAAATTTCAAATAATTTTTCGAAAAATATCAATTATTTAAAAAGAATTTTATAAAATTCGTCGCATGAATCAATTACTTAATAAAAATTTAACAAAGTTCTTTTCAAGAATTCAATTATTTTTAGAAATAGTAAAATTCTTCACGGAAATTCAATTATTTTTATAAACATGAATAAAATTCGTTGGAAGAATTAAATTATTTTCAAAATTAATAAAATTCTTCGCAGGAATTCAATTATAAAAAAATTTTCAAAAATTTTTGTCAAAATTTCAATTATCTAGTTGTAAATAATAAAATTCTTCAATATTCAATGATTTTAAAAAAAATTTTAAATTCTCGTCAAAATTTCAATTATTGTTATAAATAATAAAATTCTTCTTTAAAAACTTAAATAAAATTCTTTTTAAAATTTCACAGAAATTCAATAATGTACGCAATAAAATTTCACAGAAATTCAAAAATTTATGAAATATTTAATAAATTTCTTTGAAATAATTCAATTATTTTCATAAATAAAAAAAATTTTCACGTGAGTTGAATTATTGAATATACAAAATTTTATAAAGTTTTTTGAAAAATATCAATTATTTAAAAAGATTTTTATAAAATTCGTCGTATGAATTAATTATTTAAACAAAATTTAACAAAGATCTTTACAAGAATTGAATTATTCTTAGAAATAATAAAATTCTTTACTGAAATTCAATTATTTTAGAAAAATTTTAATAACATTTTTAGAAATTTTTAAAAATTATTTTTATGAATAGTAAAACTCATCGTAGGATTTTAATTAATTTCGGATATAATATTTTAATCAAATTCGTCGAAAAATTTAATTATTCTTAAAAATTTTATTAAAATTTGTCAAAAGAATTCAACTATTTCAAAATTTGTTGATAAAATTCTTCATGAGAATTCAATTTTAACAAACATTCAATTATTCAATAAATTTTCTTAAAAATTTTCTTTAAAAAATTCTTTCTTTAAAAATTTAATTTTTATTTTTCAATTTAAATAATTGAATTTTTCTAGAATTTTCTAACAAAAATGGATTAAAAAATGAAATTACCTAATAATCGATTTATTTTTTATGAAAATAATTGAATCATTGCAACTAATTTTATTACAATTTTTTCAAATAATTGAATTTTTTTGAGAAAATTGACTACTTTTAAAAATAATTGAATTCTTGCGAAAGATTTTATTAGGATTTTCGTAAATAATTCATTTTTTGATGAAAAATTTTCATGGTTATTTAAGTTATAACAAATCATTAAGAATTCTTTTTTGTTTTGTAATAATATTCTTATAAATTGTTGAGTTTCAAAAAGGTTTGAATTTGAATTATTCTGAAGAATTTTAATTCCTGTGGAAAAGTAATAATAAAATACTTATTTAAAAAAGAAATTATTAATGTTTTTGAATAATTTTACAATTAATGAAATTTGAATATAAATTTAATTTAATTTAAAAAAAAATTTTTTTGGTGTATCTAATAATTTTTAGAGTAAATCAGAATATTTTTTATAGTCAGGGAAAAAGTGAGAATTTTGTCTGGAAATCAGGGAAAAGTCAGGGAAAAATAAAATTAAATATTTGTGGCAATTTTTTCATTTCGTGACACAAACATTAATATTTCACTTCTAAAAATTTTTTTAAGTAGCAAAATAATACAAATTGTAATGAAGCTAAATAAAAAATTAAATTATTATAGTCGAGAGAAAGTTTTTTTGAAAGATAAAGAAATACAGTTTTTGTTTTTATTTTTATTCTTAGACTTTTTTCTTTTTCGAAAACTATTTTTTCGGGTTATAGATTTTTTTCTATGGGGAAAAATCGATTAATCGTTTCCAGATGTTGCTTCGTTAATTTGTCAGAGTCAGAATAAACTGTGAAGGGTTTTTACGTCGCCTCCAATATATACCTAAGTTGTTGGTAAATGCCAAAGTTACAAATTACGTCTGTGGCTGCCACACCCGAATCATTTAATTTCTAATGTAATCGACGATTTTGACGTTTTACAAATTACAGCACTCGTGCGATAGTGAAATAAATCCTTATTTCCTTTTTTTACATTTACACATTATTCCACTCGAAACATAGTTTTCAACTTTAGAATTTTTGTGTAAATTATTTCTTTACTTTTCATATTTATTATAAACTTAATAAGGAAGTATTTAATTTTTTTTCCATTACAAATTCTATTCGGAAAATAACTAGATTTTTTTTATTTTCTTTATTAATCGATATCTATCTATTAATAATGATAGTAAAAAAATATGGTATTTTTTAGTATTTTTCTATTCACTTGTTAATTTATCAACTTATTTAATAATTTACCTATTTATTTAAATAGTCAGCTACTTATTTGTTGAACTATTTATTTATTCATGCAATTGAATTTTGAACTATTTTTTTATATATTAATTTGTTAATTTATTCACCTAATTTGCTTTTCACTCTTTTCATTTATTTATAAATTCAGTACATAACATAAAAATAAATAAATCATGAAATAACAATTTTCAAATTTAAAATTATCTAATTTATTTATTTCCTCCATTTAATACTGTTTTTATTTTTTTGAAAAATTTAAAAACGACAGAGTAATTTAAAAAAAAGTGTCAAACAATAATATGAATAAATGACAAATGAAAGAAGAATGACGAACCGCTATGTAAAGAATCACTTATAATGTCCTTGTGAATGTATCTTTGTCTCCTTTTAACGATAAGAGAGAAAGACAGAGTACATTTCAAACCCACAAAATTTAAAAAATAGAAAAAATGTCGTCGATCCCCTATTTCATATATTTACATTTATACAAATAAGATGAAATACATCAATTATATTCATTATCTCGACAAGAAATCTGTGAAATTTATTGAGAAACTATCAGTAGCCATTAATCTGTGAAAAGAAAAAAAAATATTCGGATTCTTTTTTTATAAAATAAAAAAAATCAGGAAAAATTTTAATTTCCGACACACGAGGCTAATATATTATTTATTATTATACGTGAAAGTTTCGTCTATTATATGCGCGCACGACGATAGGATCATATATTCAGGTTCCGCTCAAAACTTGGAACATTTTCTCCAATATCAATTTTTTTCTCTCTTCGTATTAAAGCGGTAGTCTTGAGGCGTGGGTGGTAATATTATCGATATATCATTTCAATTATAACAGTAAAAGAAAAAAAACAGTTCGAAATTCTTGAAAGAAATAAAAATTTAGTTTTTTTTCAGTTTTAGAATAAAAATTAAATTTTTTTGATAAAACTTGGAATTTTATTATTTGGTTAAAAATAGTTACGCACTTGAAGTAAGGAGAAAGAGGATTATTTTCTCATGATGAAAATTTTCTAATCTAGAATTTCTTTTTCTCACTTTTTTTCTCTTTTTTTCTATTTTTCTCTCTTTTTCTCTCTTTTTCTCTCTTCTTTTCGCATTTTTCCCTCTTTTTTCTTTTTTCGAAAGTATATAGAAAAAGTTTTGGCAAGCGTTTTTGAAAAAGAGTTTTTAGGTGGGAAAGCATTCTTGGAACAATAAATTTTGCTGTCAGATTGCTTTGGAGGAACGTGCAAAGCAAAGCGGAAAGAAAAGAGGACAATCTACACCCCGATCGGTCGTTCTATCCAAAAGTCAAGAAGATATACAATCCAGTCGATAGTTTATCCGTGCGTGCAAATAACAACACGTCTCCTCATGCCTATAGATACCAATAGAACAATATCGACTTTTTTTTCTTTTCTTTTTTTTATTTTCCTGTCGATAATGATTAATTATTTTTAATATTACCTCGCTCTCGAATTATTTTTTGTCACACACTTCATTGGTTAATTTTTTTTTGCACGGAAAAATAGTAATTATTTATTTTTCACTACAAAGTATTAGTTATTAATAATTATTAATAAAGTATTAATTATTTTTTAGAAGGGTTACAGTTTTAATTTTTGGAAATTACTAGGTTTCAGAAATTAAAATGTTTTTAATTTTATTTCCTGTGAATAAAAAATAAAAAGTATTTAAATATTTATTTAGCAAAAAATTCTTCAAGTTTTGATTAATTTGA
This sequence comes from Leptopilina drosophilae, assembly GCA_032873175.1. NCBI lineage: Eukaryota > Metazoa > Arthropoda > Insecta > Hymenoptera > Figitidae > Leptopilina > Leptopilina drosophilae. The sequence goes on along the minus strand of CM065485.1, from coordinate 9,108,521 downwards.
ATTTAGAAATCAGGAAAGTGCAAAATAGAATTTTTGTGACAACGCAGTAAATTGAATAAACGACTTTATTTGTATTTTTAATCAACTAAATCGACTTTTTTGATCGTTCGAAGTCGATACGAGGCGTGAATTTATGGAATTGATAAATAAATAAATAAATTTTAGAAAAATAAAAAAATTGGTTAATAAATAACTTAGTTACAAGATAAATATTAATTATTTTCTAAATGTGAATTAGTAAAAATGTTTACTAATTTGAATTAGCGACTGACTTTTTGCTTTTGAATTAGTAATTACTAATTGGTAATTACTAATAAATAGTCATTTCTACTAATTTTTTGGTAAAATTTACTAATTCAAATTAGTAAACGTTTTTACTATTCTCTAAATTTGAATTAGTAAAAATCTTAACTAATTTGAAATAGTGATTGACATTTTGCTTTTTTTGAATTAGTAAATTTTACTGAAAAATAGTTATTTCTAATAATTTTTTAGTAAAATTTACTAATTCAAAAAAAGCAAAATGTCAATCACTATTTCAAATTAGTTAAAATTTTTACTAATTCAAATTTAGAGAGAAAATAGATAATTAAAAAAATAATTCGATAAATAATTGAACAAATAAATAGTTAAAATAAGTAAAAAAATAGTTTATAAAAAAAATAAATAAAAAATACTTTAAAAAATAAATACATAAAAAATACAGATTAATAAATTAATTAATTTCAAACAAATGAAAATAAGCAAATTAGTTCATAAATAAATTAACAATTCAATAAGTTGACAAGTAGGTAAATATATATGTCAATTATAGTTAAATAAATATAAATAAAGTAGAGAAATATAAATAAGTTAACATTTAACAAGATAAATAAATAAACTAATTATTACATAATATTTACTAAAAAGTCCAAATATAATCATAATAAGGGAAAATATTTGTCATTTGCAAATTTAATTTTTCTTTTCAAAATAAATTTAATATTAAATGAATATTTTTTGTCGTTTGTTAATATATTAATTTAAGTAATTAAATTTAATTAAATGAAAATTTCTTCAATTAATAAATTTAATAATTAATATTAATTGAATTTAATGAGCCCTTTAAGCTCGATTACTCGATTTAATTAAAATAGAAATTCATCGACTTTATTACACTCTAAATTTGAATTAGTAAAAATTGTTACTAATTTGAATTAGTGTCTGTCTTTTTGCTTTTTAATTAGTAAAATTTAGTAATAAATAGTCATTTTTACTAATTTATTAGTAAAATTTAGTAATAAAGTGTCTTTGAATTTTTTTTGTCAAAAAAATGGAGTTTCTTTAATAATTTTCATTAAACATTTTAAAAATAATTGAAATTTTATGGAGAAGAATTTTATTAAAATTGTATTATAAAAATAATTGAATTCTATTGGGAAAAATTTTACTGTTTGTAAAAATAATATAATTTTTACGAATTATTTAGAAAGATTTGTTAAAATTTGAGGAAATATTGGAATTCTTTCGTGAAATTTCATTAAAATTATTATCATTCATGTTTGAAAATATAAACATAAGTTATTTTTTTTAATTTTGATTATGAAATTATTTTTAAAATTTATGTTTGTTAATTAAAAAAATTTGTATTTTGTATAACAGTATCATATTGAATACTACGTTCCGCGCGCGTATCGTTTGCTAGTTTTTTTTTAAATTCAAATTTAGAGAATTTATTTTAATTTTAATAATTTAATAATTTTTTACAAAAAAATATTATATACCGCAAAATTGTAAAGTGAAAAAATTCCCTCTCAATGTGAAATTTCTTTCCAAAACCCATAAAGAAAAAGGTAGGAGTGTAAAAAAAAGATGGGTGTCGAGGTGGGGGGGGGCATATTTTTCTTGACGAATATAAGATGGAAAATTTTCATACATCTCATATTGTGTTTTCTTGAGTAAAAAAAATATATCCACATAGTCGTGGAGTCTCGTGTCCGGAGGAGCAATTCCCGGACGTACGACGACGCGATATCCGCTGCGGAGAGATTTTTGCTTTTTTTTCGTTTTTTTTTTTTTTTTTTTATTTCAGTTTGCCTCGGCAACTTTTCAAGCACCGCGCGCAGATAGGTAGGTAAACCGTAAAGCGTGTGATCACACTGGCAATAAATTTGCCAAGTCCACGACCTTGCCTAACTTAAGCCGGCTTTAACAAGCCCCCTCCCCTCCACCCTCCTTCTTCTTCTTCTTCATCCTTCTCTTCTGCCATAGGAGGAATAGAAACTCCCGCGGATTTGGCCAGAATCCAGCCCCGCGATTCGTTCGTTATTGTCTGGAAAATGGGTCGACTATAATTGCACTGCTTGTGCACTTTAGATTCCAATCTTCCACTCCTCTACGTCTCTCCATACCTCTACTGGTCTTGCTTCGGGCAAGAGAGATTCTCTCCCTCTCTCTCTCTCTCTTTTCGTTGGGATTTTACCATTTTCAGGACCTGGAATTGAAAAGGCCGAAAAGCAAAATGAAAAAAAATGGGGGTTTGCTTGGTTTGTAGTTTCGGAATTTGCTCCAATTCAGTTTCTAGACAGGAAAGATTCAACTCGCGTGTGCCATCCTTACATAGAGAGAGAGAGAGAGAGAGAGAGAGTTGCTTGAATCTCCCCCCCTCTTTAACTGATTTCCATCTCTGTGAAATTACCTTTTGCCAGAAGAAACGATCGGTAATTGGTAACTAATTGGTGCGGCATTAATTTCGTGTTCCATTTTCGTCAATTTACTCTATAAACGGCGAAGCTAACTCAGTGTCGATAAACAACTTCTTCAATTAGATTTCTACATATATAGATATATGTATACCCAGAGGGAAATTGCCAAGACTGGGAACGATTAACTAAATATTGGACGAGAGAACTCTTATTGCCAATATTGGCCTAGAATCATGATTATGATGATGATAGTTGAAATCGGGAAATTTTAATATTCGGACAAGTTTTTTCAGTTAAAAGTTTTGTAACTTAATTAATACTTAATAATGATAATAATGATGATAATAATGATAATAATAATGATAATTAATAATTAACAATTAATAATTTTTATTATGCAAAGTTAAAGAAAAATACAATTTTTTTCTTATAAACATTTAACAATGTTAACGAAGAAGCAAACGAATTAGAGGTTAGGTTCGTGTTAAATTTATCATGATTGAAAGTTTATTTTTAAATTATTTGAATTCGAAACCAATTTTCATGGAATATTTTTGATATTCATATTATTAATGCAGATTTGAAGAACAATTATATTTAATTTGTTATTGATTCTGTTTACGTAATTTTGCTGAAAAAAATTATAAACTTAACCTCAAGTTTGTGGCTCTTTAGGCAATAATAATAAATAATTAATAGAAGTAGCAAAAAATTATTACTGTTAAAAATATTCGGTTTTTTGAATATATTTATTTATAAATGAATTATAGAATATATTTCTATAAGAAAGTAATTTGAAAAAATTTATAAAAATTGAAAAAACCTGGAACAATCAGGGAATTTTGATCGAAGTTCTGAAACATTGTTGTTTTCTCATTTACTCGTGAATATATTTATTATTAAAATCTAATTTTAGAAATTTACTTAAATAGTTAAAAACTAATTTAATTTTAAAAGGAGTTGCGTTTACGAATTTCATAATTACATGAACTTGAAAAGATTTTCATTTGAAATTTTGTAAAATTTCAATTTTAAATGAATTTTTTTCGAAATTTGAAAAAAAAACTTGATTTTAATTAAATTTCATTAGAAAATTGAAAAAAAACTTGACATTAAATAAATTTCATTAGAAATTTAAAAAAGACCTAGATTTTTAAAAAATTTCATTAGAAATTTTAAAAAACGTAGATTTAAAAAAAATTAAATAACTAAAATTGTTTTGAAATTGGCTAAATTTTTTAACATATATTTAATTAATTTTTTAAGACAATGGATTAAAAAAAGAATTTTAGTTAAAAACATTTTAACAAATTGAATTTTTGCAGTATATATTACTGCAAAAATTTAATTAATATTTAAAAGTACAGTAAAATTTTTCTCAGAAATTCAATTTTTTTACTTTATTCTTCAAAGTATAAAATAATTTTCAAAAATTTTAATGAAATTCTTTTATGACAATTCGTTTTTTTCAAAATAATTGTAATAAAATTCTTCATAGAAATTTAAATTCAAAAATTTGTCAAAATTAAATTATTTTCATTGTTTACTATTTTAATAAAATTTCACAAAAAAATTCAATGATTTAAATTTTAAAACGAATTTCTATAAAATTAGTCTAAAGAATTCAATTATTTTCAAAAATAATAAACTCTTCGCAAAAATCAAATTATGTCCAAAAATTTAGAAAAATTTTCGGCAAAATTTTCAATTGTCTTTATAAATAATAAAATTTATTTTCTTTATTCTTCAAAGTATTAAATAATTTTCAAAAAGTTTAATGAAATGCTTCTGTAACAATTCATTTTTTTCAAATTAATTGCAATAAAATTCTTCATATAAATTTAATTAATTTCAACAATTTTTTTAAAATCATACTTTGAAATATTTTTCATATTTTCATTGTTTACTATTTTAATAAAATTTCCAAAAAAAAATTCAATGATTTAAAACGAATTTCAATAATATTAGTCTCGAGAATTCAATTATTGTCAAAAATAATTAATTCTCTACAATAATCAAACCATGTTGAAAAATTTACCAAAATTTAAGTCAAAATTTCAATGATCTTTATAATAAATACAATAATTTTTCATCGAAATTCAATTATTTAGAATAATTTTAATAAAATTCTTGACAGAATTTCCATGATTTTCAATATATTTCATAAAATTCGTTTCATTCAAATTTCTCGAAAACTAAAATTTTTCTTAAAAATGTTATTAAAATTTGTTAAGAAAGAAATCGTCTATTATTTAAATTTTTAGAAATAATTAAATTTTCAAAATGTTATAAACTAAAACCTTTGAAAATTTAAATTGTTCATACGATTATAATTTTTAGAATTTTGAACTAAAATTCTTCTTTAAGTCAATTAATTTTAACAATCTTGAAAAAAGTTCTCCGACAACTTTCAACTCAATTTGCGAAATTCAAATTGAACGAAGCAAAGAAATAAATTCAATCCTAACAAAAGTATCAAAAAAAAATTGTATCACAGAAAAAAAAAATTTATTTGATTCAAATAACCGATTATTTGTCTATAATCAAATAAATATTTACTTGAATCAAATAATTTTTATTTGAATCAAATAAATTGTATTTGAAACAAATATTTCAGTATTTGAAGCAAATACTATAATTAATTGATTCAAATAAAAATTATTTGATTCAAGTAAATATTTATTTGATTATAGACAAATAATCGGTTTTTGAATCAAATAAATTTTTTTTTCAGTGTAACTATTAAAAATATTCCCCTTTTTGAATATTTATTTATGTCTATAAATATATAGAAAATATATATTCAATTATATAGAAAAAATTTCTCTAAAAAACCATTTTGTAACAAATAATCACCCCAACCAAAAATAAATCCTAAGAAAAAATTCTCTCAATCAAAAAAAATCTGTCCCATCATTATCAAGACAATTTTTTTTCTATTTTTTTCTATTTAAAAAAATTTTTTTTTTTGCCTTTTTTGCCTTTTTGCAAGGAAAAACTAAGTTAGAGTAGAGAAAAGTTTTCGGAACCAAGAGTCCTTATACACTATATATGTACGGCGGTCAAAAGAAAATGCTTCTTTGATTTTACTTTACCTCTTGGTTCAATAAAAATGTCCTTTGATTCAAGAGGAACATTCTTCGTTTCGAAATACATTTTCCGCTATGATCAAAGGAATTTTTGTTTGCCAAAACCTAGTAATAATCAAAGGAAGAAGACCATTTACGTGATTGAAAAAAATTTTGTGCCAACAGAATCTTTATATATGTATTTATTTAATTTTTATATATACATCAGTGTGTTTTCATGTGTGATGCGAGAGAAAAATTAAGGAGTAACTTTTTTTCTGTTACAGGTACGTTTCTATTTTTGGGTATAGAATTTTTATTTCCAAGTATTTTCCTACTGGGTGAGTTAATTCATTTACTATATACTTTATATACGAGAGGAGTTTGGGTATTTATAAATTGACCTCTTTTTTAATTTGATTAATTTGAATTTGAATAATTTTAATAATTTTAATTGGACCTCTTTTTCTTTTCTTTTTGTTTGAATATTTTTGGTGAACTCGAATTTTTTTTGAGTCTGATCCCCCTTTTCGTTCGTTTTCCCCTTCTTACCGTTTTTTATTTTTGATTTTTCTCTTATTTACCTGTCATTTTGTGTTTATTTTTCTTCATTTCGATTTTTCACCCCTTTTTATCCCTTTTTATCCCTTTTTAATTGCTATTACCCCCCTTTTTCCGTTTTACCTTTCTGATTTTTATTTCTTTTTTATTTATTTTCTATTTAATTTTGAATTATTTATTTTCTAATTATTTTTTATTTATTTTCTATTTAGTTTTTATTTATTCTCAATTTATTTATTTACTATTTAACTTTTTTTTATATTCTATTTATTTTATATTTATTTTCTACTTATTTTTTACTTATTTTCTTTTTAGTTTTTATTGATTTTCTAATTATTACCTATGTATTTATTCTCTATTAATTTTTTAATTATTCTCTTTTTATTTATTTTCTATTTAATTTTTATTTATTTACTTTCTATTTATTTTTTATTTATTCTCTATTTATTTTTTATCAATTTCTTATTTATTTTCTAATTAGTCTTTATTTATTTATTTTCTAATTATTTTTTATTTATTTTCAATTTATTTTTTATCAATTTCTTATTTATTTTCTATTTATTCTCTATTTATTTTTTAATTATTCTCTTTTTATTTATTTTCTATTTAATTTTTATTTATTTACTTTCTATTTAGTTTTTATATATTTTCTATTTATTTTTTATCAATTTCTTATTTATTTTCTATTTAGTCATTATTTATTTATTTTCTATTTAGTTTTTATTTTTTTTCTATTTTTTTTAATCAATTTCTTATTTGTTTTCTATTTAGTTTTTATTTATTTATTTTCTTTTTAGTTTTTATTGATTTTCTATTTATTTTGTATTTATTCTCTATTTATTTTTTAATTATTCTCTTTTTATTTATTTTCTATTTAATTTTTATTTATTTACTTTCTATTTATTTTTTATATATTTTCTATTTTTTTTTGAATTTCTTATTTATTTTCTATTTAGTCTTTATTTATTGATTTTCTATTTAGTCTTTATTTATTTATTTTCTATTTAGTCTTTATTTATTTATTTATTTTCTATTTAGTTTTTATTTATTCTCAATTTATTTATTTTCTATTTAATTTTTTTTCATACTTATTTTCTATTTAGTTTTTATTTATTTATTTTCTACTCATTTTTTATTCATTTTTTACTTATTGTCTCTTTAGTTTTTATTGTTTTCCTTTTTATTTTTTATTTGTTTTCTACTTATTTTTTATTTATTTCTTACTTATTTTCTTTTTAGTTTTTATTGATTTTCTATTTATTATGTATTTATTCTCTAATTTTTTTTTATTTACTTATTTTCTATTTAGTTTATATTTATTTTCTACATATTTTTTATTTATTCTCTCTTTATTTTTTAATTATTCTCTTTTTATTTATTTTCTATTTAATTTTTATTTATTTACTTTCTATTTAGTTTTTATTTATTTTCTATTTATTTTTTATCAATCTCTTATTTATTTTCTATTTAGTCTTTATTTATTTATTTTCTATTTAGTTTTTATTTATTCTCAATTTATTTATTTTCTTCTCATTTTTTATTCATTTTTTACTTATTGTCTCTTTAGTTTTTATTGATTTTTTATTTATTTTTTATTTATTTTCTATTTAATTTTTATTTACTTATTTTCTATTTAGTTTATGTTTATTTTCTACATATTTTTTATTTATTCTCTATTTATTTATTTACTGTTTAATTTTTATTTATTTTTTTTTTCTATTTATTTTTTACTTATTTTCTATTTATTTTTTTATTTTTTTACACTTATTTTTTATTTATTTTTTCCATTTTTCTTCTACTTTTGAAGTCAGTAGCAAAGTTAACATTTATAGCCAGTCAACGAAATTTTTGCGTTATTCATACATCATTGGAAAAATATTCTCCAGCGAATACAAATTCTTCTCGATCTCCTTCTGATTATATCTACAGTAAAAACATTTTTTTTTTATTTTCTAAACCGCAAAAATCACCGTATGAATGATATTTTCTAATTTGTTCTCCCCCCGATATTTATTTACACACAAAGCGAAACTAATGGTTTTTCAAGATAAAGCGGGAAAAAAAGGCACGTGTTTGTATGAGGGGTGATCGGTTTTTTTTCGTTTTATTTTTTTTTTTAAACATTATAGCGAGTCAGAATGACGAAGGATAACGCGCGATGCGTTTTGTTGATATCGCAACACAGACATAGACACAGACACGTATATATACATAAAAGTACAGTCACGTGCAACATATTAGAGGAGAAACTTTTTGAGATTAGCGATGGTACATTTTACAGGTTTGTTGCGCTGTCTCGAAAACTGTCCCACAGGATTTTCATTTTAAAAGAGATAGGATCTTTGAAACAAACACCTTACCTCTGGCACTGATCGAAGGGCAAAAGGCGCGCAAGGGGAACGACGAGGATCAGTCCATGACTGCCAATTACAGGGAGATACGAGCCCTAGGCAATACACGCGCTGCCTGCCTGCCTGACCGGGATTCAAGATGCGCAAAAACGATAACTCGACCTGCACAGGGAGAATTATTCGATCGCATTCCTTATATATATTCTCTCCTTTTTCTCTTTCTTTCTTTCTTTCTTTCTTTCTTCTAAAACTTGATGCAAATGTCCGGCTTAATAAAATGTTTCAGGCGTCAGTTAAAAATAAATTTTAACGACTTCATTTTTATCGCCGAATGTCGTGATGTGTATATATCAATATAACACACATACAGTCATTGTGATTATACATCTATTTTATTATTTCATTCATTATTTCTTTTATTTTTTACAATTCTTTATTTTATTCATCACTTCTTGTATTTTTTATAATTCTTTATTTTATTCATCACTTCTTGTATTTTTTATAATTCTTTATTTTATTCATCACTTCTTGTATTTTTTATAATTCTTTATTTTATTCATTATTTCTTCTATTTTTTATAATTCTTTACTATTTACTTTTAATACTGTAGCGAAATTCAATTTCGATTTTAAGTTATTCATGTTCAAGATTTCAAGTTTGAATTTCAAGTTCAATTTATTAAAATGCAAATTCTAAAATTTTTTCTTATCAAATTTTAATTTTTGCATAAATTCATAATCAAAATCTGAAAAAATCACTTTAGTAAATATTTAATTATTATTGTTTATATTTTCAAACATTTCTAAATAACTCTTCGCAAGAATTCAATTATTTACACAAATAATAACATTATTAAGATAAGAATTATATTTTTATTATTATAAATTATATTTTCAAACATTTCTAACACGGTAAATCGTTGGGTATTAAAATAACACCAAAATGGATGAAAATAACACTAAATTGGATTATTTTAATCCTTTTTGGTGTTATTTTAATACCTAACGATTTACCATGAAATAACTCTTCGCAAGAATTCAATTATTTACATAAATAATAACATTCTTAGGAAGAATTCAATTATTTTCACAAATAGTAACAATTTTCGCTGAAATTAAATTATTTTGAATACAATTTTTACTAAAATTTCACGAAAGAATTCAATTATTTTCTGAAATTTGCAAAAAGCCACAGAAACAATTCAAATATTTAGTAAAGTTTTTAACAAAAATTAAATTCGCTTAAAAAATAATTCTAAAGGAAATTTAATTTCAAAAAAGCAATTATTTCTATAAGATTGTCGGTAAAATTTATTTTCAGCATTCAATTATTTTCCGCAAATTTTTAAGAAAATTCTTGTAAAATTTTTAATTATTTTCTTTGAAAACGAAGAATTGACACAATTTGGTTATAAAAAATTAATAAATAAAAATAATCAATTCAATTATTTTTAGAAATACTATAATTCTTTGAAGGAATTAAAATATTTTTAATCCATTTCAACTTAAAATTACACGAAAGAATTTAATTCTAATAAAAAATTTCCACAAAATTCCATTTCAATAAGAATTTTAAATTCTTTAAAAAATAATTAAATTATTGTCAAAGTATTTTTTTCAAAAATTCTAAATAAAAATTATATTACTTTCAATGCAATTTCCAAATATATTTTTAAAAAAAAATTAAAAGAATTCTATTATTCTCTAAAAATAATAAAATTCTTTAAGGCATTTCAATAAACTTTAAAACATAACTTTAATTAGATTTTTTCAAAAAAATTCATTTATTTTTCAATTTTTAAGAAAATTCTTGTAAAATTCTTATAACTATTTAAAATTCTAGTAAAATTCTTGAATTGAAACAATTTGTTTATAAAAATTTTATTCTCTGCATTTTTTTTAATAAATATCACTGAAAGATTCGGTAAAATTTTTTCCGCAATTTTTATTAACATTTTTCAAAAAAAATTCCTTTATTTTTCAAACTTTTGATAAATTGTTAGAAACAATTCAATTATTTTTTAAAATAGTAAAATTTTTGGCAATAATTCAATTATTTCGATAAATAATAAAATTTTTCACAGGAATTCAATTATATTTAGAACAATTTTAATAAATTTCAACAATAAAGTATTTAATTATAATTTTCAACATAAGCAATTATTTTCAAAAGTTGAAAGAAATTCTTTATAAAATTCAATTATTTTCTAAATTTTCAATTAAAATGATTAAACTCTTTAAAAAAAAATTCAGTTTTTCCGAAGAATTTTATTAGAATTTTTGAAAATAATAATAATAATAATTTTTTTAATTGCAAATTAAGTGTAAAATTGACACCAATCATAAAAAATATTCCCAAAGAAACAACTGAAATGATATATAAAAACAAACATTTATTTGATAAATATTTGACAATTTTCGAATGAAATAAATTTTTCTCATTTTATATTTCGATTCTTTTAACTTCATTTTTTATTCATTTAGGTATTTAATTGCACATATTTTATCACTTGTGGTTTTATTATGACATTTTTCAATAATTTTTTATTTCTTTTCCTGGCTTTTTTTATTGTTTTTAACAAAGTTTTAATTTTAAAATAATATTCCCTCGCACATTGTTCTGATTTGATGACTTAATTGATTTTTAAATGTGGACTTTCTATTTATTAAAAAAAAAAAAATGCCGAGCAAAAAAAAGGAATTCAATAATAACCAGACAACTATTTTTCTTTACAGATTTAATAAATTTATTGATAGGAATTTAAATTTAATAAAAAAAAAATGAAAATTTCAGAAATTGAACTTTATTGGGAAAAATATATAAAATTTTAGAAAAATTCATTTGCTTTGCGCGTATATGACAAAAAACGCTTTCTATTGTTTGAAATGGAATTTTATTGGAAATTTATATTCATTGTCAGAGAAATATTCTTATTCAATAGAAAATAAAAATTTTACCCGATTGAACTTTAATTGAAAAGAAAAATGTTTGGACGTTATATATAATCTTGTTAGAGGGCAAATTTTTTTTAATTGAACTTTATAAAATATTTTCACAAAACTTGACTTTTAGGAAAAACAAAAAAAAAAAAGAAAAAGAAACAGGAAAAAGAGAGAAATTTAATTTTTTTTCAAGTTTTTCTTTGTGTTCATTTTTGTTGCGTTTATTCAGTTAATTATTTTGTTATTATTTAATTGCAAGATTTTTATTTCTTATTATTTCTGGTTAATTATATTCTTTATTTTTCTTTTTTTCTTCTTTTTTCTTCTTTTTTCGTTTTTTCATCTTTTTTCGTTTTTTCTTCTTTTTTCGTTTTTTTCTTCTTTTTTCGTTTTTTTCTTCTTTTTTCATTTTTTCTTCTATTTTCGTTTTTTTTCTTTTTTCGTTTTTTTTCTTCTTGTGATTCAATAAATTTTTATTTGACGTTTGACAATTATGTTATTTTTCATTGCAAAAAAAAAAAGAGAGAGGTCGTCGTTTCGTCATCTTGCTGACTACACATTTCGAAACAACCAATTAAAAACCTTTTTGAGGGGCTTTCCGGTAGAAGTTAATCCCGATTCTTTGTTTTTCTTCTTTTATTTTTTTCCCTAAGTACATGAGCATTTTTTTCCTATTCCGCAATTTGGCATTTCGTTTATGAGCAGATTACGCTTTTTTTCTCTCTCTCTATTTTCCTCTTTGAACAAAGAAATTGCGATTAAAAACATTTTAAAATTCCACGTTTTTCGGTTTTGACTTTCTCACACCGAATAATATCTTTTTATAATATCTTTTCTATACACCAACAAACTGCAAATAAAAATGTGTTGCGCTGAAGAAATTTTTTCATGCACTGAAAAAAACAGATTTTTTCTATTTAAAACAAAATATTTCTATTATTAAAGTTAATATTTTTATTATTTTTTATTTTTGATACTTATTTTTTATTTTAAGTTCTTATTTATTATTTCTATTCATTTTTTATTTTTTATACTTATTTATTATTTTTTATTTTAATTTGTTATTTATTATTTCTTTTCATTTTTCATTTATTATTTTTGATACTTATTTTTTATTTATCATTATTTCTTTTTATTTTTTGTTTATTATTTTTTATACTTATTTTTTATTTTAATTTGTTATTTATTATTTTTTTTCATTTTTCATTTATTATTTTTGATACTTATTTTTTATTTATCATTATTTCTTTTTATTTCTTGTTTATTATTTTTTATTTTTTATCTACTATTATTTCTTTTTATTTATTATTTTTGATACTTATTTTTATTTTTTATCTACTATTATTTTTTTTTTATTTTTTGTTTATTATTTTTTATACTTATTTTTATTTTTTATCTACTATTATTTCTTTTTATTTTTTATTTATTATTTTTGATACTTATTTTTTATTTTCATTTTTTTGTTTATTTTTGATACTTATTTTTTATTTTCATTTTTTATTTATTATTTTTATTACTTACTTTTTATTATATTTTGAAAGTTATGTAAAATTCAACATGGGAATTAAATTTTTATGTGAACAAAAATAATAATAATTAATTCACGTAAAAAAAACCTTCGACTGGAACAGTGATTACTTTCGCTGAAGTAGCAAAACTATTCGTTGCAATAACTAAAAATTTCGCTAATATAGTGAATTCTACAGTTGTTCCAGGTGGAGATTTTTTTCGTGTTTAATTAAATAAAATATGGAAAAAAAATAAAATATAGAATTAAATATAAAATGGATTCAATTAAAATAGACATGATTTTTTAATTCCAAATTGAAAAAAAAGTAAAATAAAAAAAATAAATAAAGTAAAATAAAAAATAAATAAATAAAGTAAAATAAAAAATAAATAAAGTAAAATAAAAAAAATAAAGTAAAATAAAATAGAAAAATAAAATTCGTGGCTAAATAAAACTATAGAATTCGTGGCTAAATAAAGCGATAAAAATTTGTGGCTAAATAAAGCGATAAAAATTCGTGGCTAAATAAAGCGATAAAATTCGTGGCAAAATGAAGCGATAAAATTAATGTGAAAATAAATACGATTAATTATGTAGAGAAAGGGGGAAAGAAATGAGAGAAAACAGACACATTAAGCCTACAAACTTCATTGATACCCCGTTTCATCTGCTCTCGTTAATCAAGGGGGCGAAACCCACTTGAATAGATATTTTATTTTTTTTTCTACTCGACGAAAAAAAAAAGTGAAACAACATCCATCAACGACAGTGTGTGGTATATCGACCTCGAAAGGGATCATTTAGCCTCGTGTCGCCTGTCGTCTTTCAACTGAAACATTAATAGCCGCAAGTCAGTGTCAGTGTCTGATGCGCGATTTCTTGCGGAAAACCACGAAACTTTCATTCCTACGATTCCTACCGAGTTGCAGAGCGAGAGAGAGTGAGAGATGAAGTTAAGTTAAAGCCAAGAAGATATCCTTTGGCCGCCAGCTTTCTTATTGGTCGAATACTTAGCCCACCATAGGAGAACAGTAATTTTATGGATTGACGGTCGAGAGAGTTCGAGAAAGACATAAAGCAGCAGGGATGCCAGACGTTGGTTGACTCTAATGACTGACTTATGGTCATTGGTCGAGCACAATGAGGGAGGAACTTTGCTCGCAATCTTCACGCAAACGGGAACAGCGTGTTCGTACGTGACATCACTGTATGATATACTCGCGAACGAGACTAATTTTTTATCATAATAAAAGTACTTTTGAAAAATTATTATTGTCTTTTTTTTTTTTTTTTTTTTTTTTGAGGAGGGGAAAGTAAAAAGTTTTTTTAACTACCGTGAGGCTGTTGTCGTGACATTGAAAACTTGTGTGGCTATTTAGCTCCCTTAGTGCTAATGATCTATTTATATTGTTGTCAGGCAACCTGGAAACTTGGAAAATCCGGAAATGTCAGGGAATTTTTTTTAAATTTAAAAAACATGGAAAAAGCAGGGAATTTTGATCCAAGTTCTGGAAAATTGGTGTTATCTAAAATTAAAAAAGAACAATTTTCCAAGAAAAAATAATTTAAAAAATAATAATAATTTTAAAAATAATAATAATTTTAAAAATAATAATAATTTTAAAAATAATAATAATTTTAAAAATAATAATAATTTTAAAAATAATAATAATTTTAAAAATAATAATAATTTTAAAAATAATAATAATATTAAAAATAATAATAATTTTAAAAAAATAATTATTTAAATAATAATTTCTTTTAAATAATTTTAATTTTTCAAATTAGATTACAAGACTAAATAGAATTTTGTATTTATTTTTTAAATCTAAGTTTACATAAATATTTCAAAATTAATTCAATTCTAAAAGAGTTGCGTTTTATGATTTCGATAAATCAATGAACTTGAAAAGATTTTCATTTGAATTTTTTAAAGTTTCAGTTTTAACTTAATTTGATTGGAAATTTTAAAAAACCTAGATTTTAAATGAATTTCATTAGAAAAAAAAACCGCTAGATTTTAAATGAATTTTATTCGAAATTTTAAGAAACCTACAGATTTTAAATGAATTTAATAACTAAAATAATTTAATAACTAAAATTAGATTTCAAGACTAAATTTCATTTTGTATTTATTTTTTAAATCTAAGTTTACTTAAAATATTTCAAAATTAATTCAATTCTAAAAGAGTTGCGTTTTATGATTTTGATAATTAAATGAACTTGAAAAGATTTTCATTTGAATTTTTTAAAATTTCAGTTTTAAATCAATTTGATTGGAAATTTTAAAAAACCTAGATTTTAAATGAATTTTATTAGAAATTATAAAAACCGCTAGATTTTAAATGCATTTCATTCGAAATTTTAAGAAACCTACAGATTTTAAATGAATTTCATTAGAAATTTTAAGAAACCTGTAGATTTTAAATGAATTTAATAACTAAAATTATTTTGAAATTAGTTAAATTTTTTAACCTGTATTTAATTAATTGAATTTTTTAAATAATGTATTTGTAGGAGAATTTTAGTTAAAAAAAACTATAACATATTGAATTTCAGCAGTAATTAGATATTATTATAGATAATTTACTAGAAATTTAATTAATATTCAAAAGTATAGTAAAATTCTTCTCAGAAATTCAATTATTTTTTATTCTTCAAAAAAGTGAATGATTTTCAAAATTTTTAATGAAATACCTTTGGAACAATTCAATTTTTTTCAAAATAATTTTAATAAAATTCTTCGTAGTAATTTAATTAGATTCAAACATTTTTCAAAATTTTCAATCATTTTCATTCTTTACTATTTTAAGAAAATTAAACAAAAAAATTCAATAATTTAAAACCAAGTTCAATAGAATTATAGTGACAAGAATTCAAATATTTTTAAAAGGATATTTTTTAAAAATATTTTTTCTCGGCAAAAATCAAATTATGTTCCAAAATTTAAAAAAATTTTTGTCAAAATTTCAATTTTCTTTTATAAATAGTAAAATTTTAGTCAAAGTTTCAATTATCTTTATAAATAATACAATTTTAGTCAAAATCTCAATTTTCTTTAAAAATAGTAAAATTTTAGTCAAAGTTTCAATTATCTTTATAAATAATACAATTTCAGTCAAAATTTCCATTGTCTTTACAAATAATAAAATTTTTCTCCGAAATTCAATTATTTAAAATTTTAATAAAATTCTTGACAAAATTTCAATTTTTAATATGTTTTATAATAAAGTTCGTTTTATTCAAACTTCTCAAAAACTGAAATTTTTCTGAAAAAAGTTTATTAAAAATTGTTAAGAGAATTCAATTATTATTTAAATTTTTAGAAATATTTAAATTTTCTAAGGGTTTAAATTAAAATCTTTGAAAATTGGAATTGTTTATACGATTATTTTTAGAATTTTTAACTAAAATTTTTCTTTAAATCAATTAATTTTAATAATTTCTAAAAAAAAGTTCTTTAACAATTTTTAAATTCATTTTTCAAAAATATTCAATTTTACGAAATGTTAATTATTTGTAAATTCTTTAATTAAATGTATGTAAGGAAATAAAACTTCAAATTTTATATAAAATTTCTAACTGAAATTCATTTTCAAAATCAAATTATTATCAGAAAATTCTACGAAGATTCAATTATTTAAATACAAACAAAGATAATGTATGGAATAATTCAATTGTTTTTAAAATTCAATTTTGGCAAATAATTATATCAACAAATTTTTTAAATAATAGAATTCTTTCGACGAATTCTAATAAAATTTTCAAGAATTTTTTGAGAACATTTTTTGAGAAATTCGATTAAAAATTTAAAATAATAGAAATTCTGCAATGATTTTTAAAAAATTTTATTTTTTGAAAAAAAAATTGAATGTTTCATAAAATTGAATTTTCATAAAGAATCTAAAGTAAAGTAAAGTAATTGAAAATTGACGAGAATTTTTGTAAATTTTTCAACATATTTGGATTTTTGCCAATAATTATATTACTTTCGAAAATAATTGAATTCTTGAGACGAATTTTATTAAAATTTCTTTTTAAATAATTAAATTCTTTTCGTAAAATTTTTCCAAATAGTAGACATTGAAAATAATTGAATTTTGGCAAATTATTGTGAAAAAAAATTTCAAAAAATTAAAACTTTATGAAAATAATTTAATTCTTTGAAAAATAAATAAGAAAAAATAATTGAATGTTTGAAAATCCTAAATTCCTAATAAGAAAATAATAATCATGAAATATTTATCTGAAAATGAAGTTATTGATGTTTTCGAATAAGTTTTTAATTAATAATAAATATAGTTTTAAAAACCTAGAAAAATTACATTTTTTAACCTCGATATGATTCAATAATAAATTAACACTAAAATAAATTTGCCATAGAACGTTAAAAAGTAATAAAATATAATAACCATCAGAATAAAAAATTCTCCTTAATTCCTAAGATTTCCTTCTTTTTTGTTTGTTTTTATTATTGTCTCCTTCACGAAATGAAGAAAATGAAAAATGATGACACTAATCTTTTCCCAAAAATGGAAAAACAGTAATCTCGCAAAATTATGAAAGATAGAATACTGTGATAAATTTTTTTTTTCCCTCTCTTTTCGTGTGTGATAAGAAGAAATCCACTAACGGGACAATGCTTTGTTCTCATATATAGTCCTATCTCTTGTGCTCGTAGGAAGAAGTTTTAAGAATATGGAACCGCGATAACAAACCAGAGAAGAAAGAGATTATCGAATTCCTTTATAATAAAATTCCATACTATCAGGGATTTTGCTTTGTCGCTAAAGTATAAAATAGTCGAGGTTTTGATTGAATTCTTTAAATTCTCCGTGGCTCTATATACACAATTTAAATAGGGAAATTTTAAACATTTTATTCCATTGGAATTTAATTAAGTTATTGGTAATTTTTACCTTTTTAAGAAATCGCAAACCGCACCCTTCAAGAAATTTTCTTTATAGTCTTTGAATTTCGCATATCAAACGGTTTTGAAAGTAGGAATGCGATTTTGTCTATTTTCAATGTATTTCAATTTTTCCTTTCTTTTTGACAATTTTGTTCAATAATAATAAAAATAAAAATTTGTAATTGAGTTTTTAAGAAGAAAAATGTTTTTTTTAATTTAAAAATTGCATTTTGAGACAGCTTTGCATTTTAAGGATATTTTTAATAAAATTCATAAAAATCATAAAATTCATAAAATTTATAAAATTCATACACCTAGAAAAATGATTTACATTTTAATTAAATAACATTTGTTTGAAACAAATAAAAAAGGATATTTGTCACAGAACCACTTGAATTTTTAAATAACTTAAATTATCAAAAACTATCATAAAATTAATAATAATAAATAATAAATAAATAATAATTAAATAAAATTAATAATAACTATCATAAATTATAACTTATAAATTATTTTATGAATAATTTTTACAATTTTCATAAATACTAGATTAATAAAAAAATTCTAGTTAAAAATACAAAAAAAATTAGATTTTGGAAAAGTTGCAAATGATTACAGGAATTCAATTATTTTCAAAAGTTACAAAAATTCTTCGCAGAATTTCAATTATGTTCAAAAATTTAAAAACAATTCTCGTCAAAATTACAATTATTTTTATAAATAATAAAATACTTCATTAAAAACCAATTATTTTTAAAAGTTTTAATAAAATTCTTGACAAAATTCCACAAGAATTCAATTATTCAATTTTTAATAAATTTCTTCAAAATAATTCAATTATTTTCATAAGTAGTAATAACATTCAATTATTTAAGATACAAATTTTAATAAAATTTTACGAAAAATATCAATTATTTAAAAATATTTTTATAAATAATAAAATTCTTCACCAAAATCCAATTAATTTTATAAACTTGAATAAAATTCATTGGAAGAATTAAATTATTTTCAAAATTATTAAAATTCTTTGCAAAAATTCAATTATTCTCAGAAATTAAAATAAATATATTTTCAAAATTTCAATTTATTTATAAATAAAAAAATTCTGCATCTAAATTCAATTATATTTAAAAATTGTAATAAAATTCTTGGCAAAATTTTGTAGGCATTAAATTTTATTTAATTAATTCAAAATAATTCCATTACTTTTATAAGTAATAAAATTTTCACACGAATTCAATTATTTAAAATACAAAATTTCATAAAATTTTTCGAAAAATATAAATTATTTAAAAAATTCTTCGCCAAAATTCAATTACTTTTATTAACTTGAATTAAATTCGTTGTAAGAATTCAATTATTTATATAAAACATAAAATTATTCATATAAATACAGTTATTTTTATAAATTTGAATAAAATTCGTTGGAAGAATTAAATTATTTTGAAAATGTAATAAAATTTTTCGCAGAAATCGAATTGTGTTCGAAAATTAAAAAAAGAATTCTTGTTAAAATTCTAAATAACTTTATAAATAATAAAATTCTTCTTCAAAATTCAATTATTTTATGGAAATTTTAAGAAAATTTAAATTATTTTCATAAGTAATAAAACTCATCGCAGAATTTTAATGATTTTTTATACAATATATATTTTAATCAAATTCCTCGAAAAATGTAATTACTTTTCAAAATTTTATTAACATTTGTCAAATTAAATTCATATATTTAAAAATTTATTGATAAAATTCTTTATGAGAATTAAATTTTAACAAAGAACATTCTATTATTCAATAAATTATTTATTTTTTTATTTAAATAATTGAATTTTTCTAGAATTTTTTAATAAAAATTGATTTAAAAATAAATTAACGGATAATCGATTTATTATTATTTATTAAAGTAATTGAGTTATTGCCACGAATTTTATTACATTTTTTAAAAATAATTTAATTTTTTGAGGAATTTTACTGTTTGTAAAAATAATTGAATTCTTGCCAAGGACTTTTTTAGGATTTTTGTAAATAATTAACCTATTCTGAAAAATGTTCAATTACTTTTATAAACTTGAATAAAATTCGTTGTAAGAATTTAATTATTTATATAAACTTGAATAAAATTCATTGGAAGAATTCAATTATTTACATAAACTTGAATAAAATTCATTGAAAGAATTAAATTATTTTCAAAATTAATAAAGTTCTTCGCAAAAATTCAATTATTCTTAAAAATTAAAAAAAAATATTTTCAAAATTCCAATCATATTTAAAAAATTTAATAAAATTCAAACAAACATTTATTTGAATTAAATATATTTTTTATTTGCTCCAAATATACTATTTCCTAAATTGCAAATATATTTCTTTATTTTAGATGAATAAGTGCATTTATTTAAAATAAATATTAGTTTATTTATTTTGAATAAATTGTATTTGAATAAATTTATTTGCAAGAAATAAATTTTTTCCTAAATTTACACTTTTAGTTAAAATAAATAACTTTTTTCTCTGGGTGTACAATTTATAAAATTTATAAAATTTATAAAATTTATAAATAAATAGATAAAAATAAAAAAATTTATAAATAAATAGATAAAAATAAAAAAATTTATAAATAAATAGATAAAAATAAAAAATTGAATAAATAAATTGATAAAAATAAAAAAATTTATAAATAAATAGATAAAAATAAAAAAATTGAATAAATAAATAAATAAAAAAAGGAAATATTATACAGAAGAGAGTGGGGGGTTGAGTTAGAGTCAACTTTCGAATACACCACGCTATGCAAGACGAAGGAGCGAGATATTTGCATTGAATGCACTTACCTTCTGGGTATCTCTGGACCGGAACCTTGTACCATTGTGTTTATTTGTGCACTTTAATTATATCAAATATGGTGCGCAAGGGCTCTGCGTATAGTGCATAATGGCTTTCTACCTTCGAGAGACCGTCTCTGTTCCCAAGAACTAAAGACAATAGCCCCCTATCTCCTCCCCTCCTCACCACTCTCAACTTTCAACCCTATTTCCAATTTCCACTTGCGAGAAAAATATTTTTATTACTTTTCTTCGCAGTTTTGAATTCAAAAAAGGTAAAAAACATTTTTTTTCACATTTCTTGTATTCAAAGACACGCATTTGTCTCTACTAATTTTTTTATCTTTTTCATCTTTTTTCTCCACTCTGCGAGAAAAACTATGGGTGAAATCTGGTTGCCAAGAAAACTTTGAAAATACCATTTTTCATAGAGTGTGTGAGGAAGCAGTGAAAATAAGGAGAAAAAAATGATTAATTACTTTTTTCGCATGGTATGATAATAATATTCGCAACGAGTGATCGAAATTTGTCAAAAAAAAAGAAAGGGTAGAAAAAGAGGGAGGGGGGAAAAAAAGTTGAAAAAGTTTTCGAGTATGTACTAAATTATGGGAGGCATTTGAGACATTAAAAAGTCGTGAAAACTTTTACACTTTTTTGATACATCCGTTTCAATATTGTAGGTGTTATATGTTTCATTTTGCAAAAAATTCGGTGTCAGGGAATATTTTTTTCTAGATTTCCACATTTTAACGAAAATTTATTTATTTATTTATTTATTATTATAATTATTAATTATTAATAATAGTAAAGTACATGTCAATTTGGTATTCTTTTCACAATTTGAAGTTAGTTGTTGTTTGCTAACAACAATTAATTAATTAATCAATTAATTTAATTGTATTAAAAAATTAATACTTGAAAATAAAAAATTTCGTAGTGGTATAGTAATTTTGTATAGTAAAATAAATAAATACTAAACAAAATAAAAAAATGTTTAATATTAAAATGTTTAAGTTAAAAAAATTTTCCCCATATTGAATTTCCGTATAACGACATCCCATTTATTAATTAGGAATCTTTTTTTTGTTTTGCTTTTAAAGGACTCGGTAAATGAAAAAAGTGAAGTAGAAAGAAATAATGGATATAAGCGTGTGTGTTTTGTTTATATAATGAAAAAACCAAGAGGCAGTGAATGTGTTTTGAAAGTATGCGTTATTTAGGATGTTTCTTTATACTCATTCAGCGCGAGAATACATTTTGCGATCGTCTGCAGTTGTTCCAAAGGGATTTCAAAAGTGGGATCGTCGTCATCTCGCGCAAGGTTTTATTTGCTAGACCTCTTCGAAACGCCCGCGGGGGTAGTTTTAATATTTCCTTCGAAAAGGGTTCAAGTCCCTCACCACGTTGCATTCTCCACTCGTTAGTAGTCCTTCGACTAAGTTTCTTTTTTGCAAAAAAAAAAAAAAAAATAAAGGGTGCGCTAGTTTTATTTTCTTATTTCTTCAAAAAAAACTTTATTAAAAAATGAGACATTCAGGAAGAAAGAGAAAAATTTTAAAAGAAAAAAAAGGGAAAAATAAATATTTTTTTCTTTTTTTTCTTCTAAAATTTTTCTCCTTTTTTCTTTGACTCTTTACTTTCACCCCCCCCCCCCCAAAATTAGATTTTTACATGGTTGACACATGTCAGGGAATTCAGGGAAAAGTCAGGGAAAATAAAATTGGTCAGGGCATTGAGGGAAAAGTCAGGGATTCTTACTAAAAGTACTGGAAAAAATTAAATTTTCAAAATTCATGAGAAAAATGAATTTTTTTTTCATTTTGTCTCGTAAACTATGAAATTACCACAAATTTTAATATAAAACCTTTAATTTTTTCTATTTCTGACAATAATTTCTTTTTAAATAACTTAAATCTTCAAAAACTATCATAAAATTAATGAAAAATAATAAATAAATAATAATTCAATAAAATTAATAATGAGTATCATAAATTATGACTTAGAAATTATTTTATGAATAATTTTTACAATTTTCATAAATACTAGATAAATAAAAATAAAAGAATAATAGATATTAGAAATTCTTTTAATATTGTATTTTAAATAATTGAATTCCTGTGAAAAATTTCATTACTACTTAGGAAAATAATTGTATTATTTTGAAGAAATTTATTAAAAATTGAATTCTTGTGGAATTTCGTCAAGAATTTTATTAAAACTTTAAAAAAAAATTGAATTTTAATTTTATTATTTATAAAAATAATTGTAATTTTGACGAGAATTTTTTTAAAATTATTGAACATAAAAGAATAAAAGGATTTTAGTTAAAAATGCTAAAAAAATTAGATTTTGGAAAACTTACAAATGATTACAGAAATTCAATTATTTTCAAAAGTTACAAAAATTCTTCGCATAATTTCAATTATGTTCAATAATTTTAAAAAAATTCTCGTCAAAATTACAATTATTTTTATAAATTAAAAAATTAAAATTCAATTATTTTTAAAAGTTTTAATAAAATTCTTGACGAAATTCCACAAGAATTCAATTATTCAATTTTTAATAAATTTCTTCAAAAAAATTCAATTATTTTCATAAGTAGTAATAAAATTTTTCACAGGAATTCAATTATTTAAAATACAAAATTTAATAAAATTTTTCGAAAAATATCAATTATACAAAAATATTTTTATAAATAATAAAATTCTTCACCGAAATTCAATTACTTTTATAAACTTGAATAAAATTCGTTGTAAGAATTCAATTATTTATGTAAACTTGAATGAAATTCATTAGAAGACTGAAATTATATTCAAAATTAGTAAAATTTTTCGCAAAAATTCAATTATTCTCAAGAATTAAAAAAAAATATTAGAAACAATTTTATTCCTTTTGGAATATTTTTACATCGTAATCGAATTTCAAAAATTCATGAAAAAACTCTAAATTTTGATGTTTTTTTTGTTTGCCTTGTAAACTATAAAAATAACCACGAATTTTAATACAAAACCTTGAATTTTTTCTATTTCAGACAATAGTTTCTTTTTAAATAACTTCATTTTTAAAGAACTATTTTAAAATTATGACTTATAAATTATTTGATGAATAATTTTTACAGTTTTCATAAATACTAGATTGATAAAAGAATTTTAATTAAAAATACTAAAAAAATTTAATTTTGGAAAAGTTACAAATAATTACAGAAATTCAATTATTTTCAAAAGTAATAACATTTTTCGCAGAAATTCAATTATATTCAAAAATTTAAAAAAATTCTGATTATTTCAATTATATCTTTAAAAATAAAAAAATTCTTCTCCAAAATTCAATTATGTTCAACATTTTTGTTTTAAATTCTCGTCAAAATTACAATTATTTTTATAAATAATAAAATTAAAATTCAATTTTTTTCAATATTTTAATAAAATTCTTGACGAAATTCCACAAGAATTCAATTTTAATGAATTAATTCAAAATAATTCCATTATTTTCATAAGTAATAAAATTTTCACAGAAATTCAATTATTTAAAATACAAAATTTAATAAAATTTTTCGAAAAATTTAAATTATTTAAAAAATTCTTCACCGAAATTCAATTTTTTTATAAACTGGAATAAAATTCTTTGTAAGAATTCAATTATTTATATAAATAATAAAATTCTTCACATAAATACAGTTAATTTATAAATTTGAATAAAATTCGTTGGAAGAAATAAATTATTTTTAAAATGTAATAAAATTCTTCGCAGTAGTCCAATTGTGTTTGAAAATTAAAAAAAAATTCTTGTTAAAATTCCAAGTAAATTTATAAATAATAAAATTCTTCTCCAAAATTCAATTATTTTATGGAAATTTTAAGAAAATTTAAAGTATTTTCATAAGTAATAAAACTCATCGCAGAATTTTAATGATTTTTTATACGATATATATTTTAATCAAATTCTTCGAAAAGTGTAATTATTCTTAAAATTTGTATTAAAATTTGTCAAATTAAATTCATATATTTAAAAATTGATTGATAAAATTCTTTATGAGAACTATATTTTAACAAAGAACATTCTATTATTCAATAAATTATTTATTTTTTAATTTAAATAATTGAATTTTTCTAGAATTTTTTAATAAAAATTGATTTAAAAATAAATTAACGGATAATCGCTTTATTATTATTTATGAAAGTAATTGAATTATTGCCACGAATTTTATTACATTTTTTAAAAATAATTCAATTTTTTTGAGAAATTTTACTGCTTGTAAAAATAATTGAATTCTTGCGAAGGATTTTTTTAGGATTTTTGTAAATAATTAACCTATTCTGAAAAATGTTATGGTAATTTAAATTATTACAAAACGTGAATAATATTCTTATAAGTTGTTCAATTCAAAAAGGTTTGAATTGGAATGTTTTGAAGAATTTTAATTCCTACAGAAAAATAATAATGATTAAATATTTATTCAAAAATTTAGTTATTAATGTTTTTGAATAATGTTACAATTAATGAAATTTGTAAATAAATGTAATAGAACATTTTTTCTTGATTATCTAATAATTTTTAGGGTGAATCAGAATATTCTTTAGGATTAGGGAAAAAGTGAAAATTTTGTCTGGAAATCAGGGAAAAGTCAGAGAAAAATAAAATTAAATATTTGTGGCAACCCTGTTTTAGTATTAATTTTTTTCCCTTAATTAGGAAAATGGTTTTCTTTAGCAGTTATTTGTTAAAAAAAATGATAAATTAAAAATGAAGAAAAATGGCTAAATGAAAAATGAAGAAAAATGGATAAATTAAAAGAAAACAAAAATTTAAATAAGAATATTTTCTATAAATTAGATTCCACTGGAAAATAAAACAATAAAAAGTAAGAAAAATTGACAAACTAGAATAAACAAAGGGGAAAGAAATTTAAAAAAATATGTGCTTGAAAGACGCGTTAAAGACCGTAGAATACAAAATTGAGTAGAGAGTCAGCAGCCTATCGGATGCTGGATTCTTTTCTCTCAAATACGAGAGGTCGAACCCTTTTCTTCCCCCTCACTCTCTACAATATCCATGTCATTTCTCCTTCTGTAGCGTATTCTATTTTTTTTTCTTTTCTTTTCCTCTCTTTTTTTTTTATTCAACGATCCACCCCCGCCTCAACATTAATACACATATGGGTAGTACACTCGTAATGTACACCATGACGCGGACGTTGCACTCATTAGTAAAAGCAGGGGCAAGGCGTTCATGAGGAAGAAAAAAAGAAGGACCCTTCAATTCTTTCGCTCTAAATAACATCCCTTTTGTTAATTGGAGGTCGCGTCGTCGTTTTTCTGTGACGGTGCACAAACACTCTTTCCTTCAAGGTCATAATTTCCGCCTCGAGAGGAGACGGAGGAAGAGGATATTTAAAACCATTTTCTTCTTGACGCGATCTTGAAACGGTTATTTTTTTTTCAACTCATCGGCGGCTCATTCTCTAATGACGTCTCTCTTTGATTTTTTTTCTTTTTTACGACCCTTTCTTTCGCACTAATTGTAAGCTAACGGTTTTAAAGGAAAAAAGTAATTTGTACCTTAGAGGATAGTTTTATTTATTTATTTCGGCACATAAACGAGTTTACGAAGAAGAAGAAAAATTTTTTCTAATCCACTTTTCGCTAGTTTTTTTGAAAATTAATTATCGAGTGCAAAGTCTGTTATTACAATCAAAAGACACTTGAAAATCGAAAAATCTTTCTCTAAGGAAAAAGGAATCCCCGCAAATGCTTACCAACCGATAATTGCTTAAATTTCCCCAAAGGTACTTGACTATTTAGGCGAATGAACTTTTATATTTTCTCCTTCATTCCTTCGTTTTCCCTTATTCTATATCTTTTTTTTTTTGTCCCTTCCCGTGCAGACAGAATTTTTTTTCCACAACATTAATTTTTTTCCATTTCTTGTCTGGGCACGTACAAAATGAGTTGTTAGCCAGAAACTATATATATACATTCCATACAGATTCGCGGATCAATTTCACATCCGCGGAATAAAGTCTAATAGCAGATAAATTGTAAAAACTTAATCTCCTCGAATGTATGAGTGTGTGTACATTATTATCGGCGGACAATGATTTAAAAACACAAGGGGCAGGCTGACTGCAAAAAAAAAGAAAAGAAAAAATCTATTACTCACCATATGACGTGAAACAGCGGGCAAAGAAAAAAGTATGAAGAATAATATAGAGGAAAAAAAAAGAAATATATAAACGAAATGCGTCTCAAAGTGGGAGGATTCGTCGCATCTCTCTCTCTCTCTCTTTCTCTATATCTCTATATGTATACTTTTGTTTTCGTTTAGGGTGCAGCTCTTGAGTGCATTTTATGAGCGAACTCATAAAGCGTCGACTTCTTCGGGAAACATACATACTCTCTTTCACACACTCACAATCTTTATTTTGGGTTTCTTGTTCAACTTTTTTTTCGACTATTTTTCTTTTTTTTTTTGAAAATGTATTTAAAAAGTATAGAAAACTGCATTAATTGAAGAAAAAATAATTTGTAAAGTAATAAAAAATAATTAATTATAAATAAATAATAATAAATAATTTCAATCAATTATTCACTATTTTTAAGCCCGTTAGCATTTGAATCCATCGATAATTTCAAGGAAAAAAGAAAATAAAACAAAGCAATTAATTATTTAATTTTATTTTTTCAACAGTCTTATAAATTTTAAGTCGTTGTGGAAAATTAATTAACTATAATAATAATAATAATAATAATAATAATAATAATAATAATAATAATAATAATAATAATATAATGTCTAATCTGTCCACGCCTGAAGTTAGTCATGATTATGCTTTTCTTTTTTTACACCCAGAGAAAATAATTATTTAAACCAAATATATTTTATTTGACTTAAATAAATGTATATTTGTCTCAGAACCAATTAGAATTTTTCTTTGTTTTAAATAAAATTTACATTTGTCATAAATAAAATATATAATTGAGATAAATAAAATTTTATTTAAACTAAATAAAATTTAGAAAATCAAAATAATTGATAAGAATCGCTGTAAAGTTTAATTGTTGCTAAAAATATTTTACTAAATAAAATTTAAACTAAATAAAATTTATTTGAAACAAATAAAAAGTCTAGTTGGTTCTGAGACAAATGTACAATTTCTCTGGGTGTATGTTTTGATAGATAATATTATTTTTCTTTATTTTTTCACACTTACTTTTTAAATTTAATAATAGGTATTTATTTTATTTAGAAATATTGTTTTTATTTTTCAAATAATACAAAACTATTTTTATTAATCTAAAAAAAATTATTAATCTTATTTTTCAATATTTCTCTTTTGTCCAGAAAAATTAGCACTTTGTAAGAAACATTTTAGGACTAGGTAATTAATCTTTTCATTTTTTCTAAAAAAAAAAATTAAAAAAACCCCTAAAAAATTAAAATTAGAAAACATTTTGCACATTTTCTGCTTCTCAATGACAATTTATAAACAAATTACAAGTTTTGGAGAAAAGAAAGTTATAAATCAAATTTTGTTTAAAAATTTTATATTTATTTCGGAAAAAATATTTACAGAATTTGTTTGTTAAAAACTATATTATCAAAATTATAATAAATAAATAAAACAATTTTTATTTTGAAAAACAATTTTTGGATACCCCAATTTTTTAATAATATTTTCAGTTATTTTCAAATAATTTAAATATTTTACGATTATTCTTATTCTGACTTTTGGGTGAAAATATTTTCAATTTATTATTTGTTTTGCTTGAGAAATTTATTGAACACTTGATCCGGATTGTCACGCATTTGTTCATTTGAAAGTTCCTGATTTTTTCAGTTTAAAAAATGGAAAAATTCCAGGTTTTTAAAATAAAATTTATTTTTTACCACATTAATAATACGAAATAATTGATTTCGTTTGACGATTTATAATAACATTTTTAAGAAGAAAGAAACTTATAAAAAAATTTCTAATTAATAGAATTCATATAAAATTAAGAAAAATTTTTGAAAATAATTGAATTTTTGCAAAGAATTTTATTAAATTCGAAAATTCAATTTTTTTAGTGTTTTAAGTAAAATTCATCCATAAATTCATTATTGTTTTTAATAATGATTGAAGTGTATATTAAAAAATATAACAAATTTTATAAGAATTTGAATTGTAGATTTTTTCATAAACCTAAATTATCTTTAAAATTTCTAATGAAATACATTGAAAATTTAAATTTTATAAAATTCTAATTTAATTAAAAACCAAAATTTTACAAAATTCAATTACTTTTTCAATTTTTAAATAAAAAATTATTCCAAAATCATTATTAAAAATCTGTAAAGTTTGAAATAAATAAAATCTTATTAATGATGAGAATGATGAGAAACATTCAGAATTTTCTTACGAATTTTCGAATTTGAATATGGTTTTCGTTTGACGATTTTTAATAACATTTTTAAGAAGAAATAAAAAAATTATTATTAATAGAATTCAAATGAAATTAAGGAAAATTTTTGAAAAAAATTGAATTTTTGCAAAGAATTTTATTAAAAGCTTTTTAAATAATTGAATTTTGCTAAAAATTTTGTTAACAATTTTTTAAATAATTGAATTTTCGACGAGAATATTAAAAAAAAAATTTGAATATAATTGAGTTGTTGCAATCATTTACAATTTTTCGAAAATTCAATTTTTTTAGTGTTTTAAGTAAAATTCATCCATAAATTCATTATTGTTTTTAATAATAATTGAAATGTATATTAAAAATTATAACAAATTTTAAGAATTTGAATTATTAAAATTTTTCAAAAACCTAAATTATCTTTAAAATTTCTAATGAAATTCATTGAAAATTTAAATTTAAAAAATTCCAAATAAATTGAATATCAGAATTTTACAAAATTCAATTACTTTTTGAATTTTGAAATAAAAAATTATTCCAAAATAATTGATAAGAATCTGTAAAGTTCAATTGTTGCTAAAAATAGGAAAAGTTTGAAATGAATAAAATTTTTTCCATAATGAGAATTATGAGAAACATTCAGAATTTTCTTACAAATTTTCGAAATTGAATATTGTTTCAGTACTTTTGACAAAATTTTCTGACTTTTTTCTGACTTTTCCGATTGTATTTAGAAAAATCGTGATTTTCAGTAGAATTCTTCTGAATAATTGAATTTTTCAATGATAATGAAACAAGAAACTTCACGCGCGCGTTATTTTTGCTAGTAGCAATAATAATATTAATAAAAGAAATAATAAAAAAATATTAATAATATTAATAGTAATAATAATACTAATAGTAATAATAATAAACAATAATAATAATAATAATAATAATATTAATAATAATAATAGTAATACTAATAGTAATAATAGTAAACAATAATAATAATAATAATAATAATAATAAAAATAATGTTAATAATAATACTAATAGTAGTAATAGTAAACAATAATAATAATAATAATAATAATAATAATAATAATAATAATAATAATAATAATAATAATAATAATAATAATAATAATAGTAATAATAATATTAAAAGTGAAAAAGAATATAATATGCGAAAATACCTTGCTCGGGAGATAAATTCGAAAACGTCAGGAAAATAGGGTTTGGAGAAATATTCTTCTCGTTGAAAGTGCGCGCAAGGAATTATTTTCGCTCTTTTAAAAAGACAATAACGGGAAAAACTTTAAAGGAAGACGTCTTATAATTTCTCCTTGAGGCTTCAGGTCTATTTCTTTCTTCAATGCATGTTATACGACATTGATAAATAGAGAAAAGAGGGGGAGATAAAAGGGTAGACTAAAAGAATTTTAAAAAAAGGAAGAACGAAAAGCATAAAAAAAGCAAAAAAAAAAAAATACAGAAGAGAAGGAGAAAAAGGTAAGAAACTTGTTGAAAAACAAGTTTTTTTTCCCTTCTACTTTTGTTTTCCACGCTTGAGCTTCGTGGTAGCAAATAGAGTACTTGCAGGTAATTTAAGAATTCCTTGGAGATATACTCGCGAATCTTCTTATTTATTGTACTCTACGCTCTCTTAATTCAGCACCAGGCTCCGCTAGAACGACCCTAAAGATCTCAAAAAGAGTCTCTCTCTCTCTCTCTCTCTCTCTCTCACTCTCACTCTCTCTCATTCTCTCTTCTATATAAGGAAGACGATCGGTCGTAAAAAGTTGGATTCCCCTTTCAGTATTATCAAATATATACTATAGAGTGGAAGGGAGATACTAATATTAATCAAAGAATAACTACAGGAAAAAGGGCAAAAATAATCCCAAAGAAATTAAAACAAAAATTTCTTCATTTAGGAAAAGTCGATGGGATCCCTTAAATGCAAAATTTATTATTGGGGGGAGAGAAATTGGAAGGCGAACTTACACAAATTGCCAATTTTCCTTTTATTTAGTATATTCTATTTTATAATAAATTTTTGCTGTTTAAAAATATACAAAAAGAAAATTGGCAAATTTTAAAAAATTTCATTTAAAACATTTTAATTTAATGTTTATAATTAATTCAATTTTAAAGGAATTGAGTTTCATAAATATGAAATAAGTTTATTCATAAATAAAATTAACTTCAAAAGATTTTAATTTGGAAATTTTTTAAACTTCAATTTTAATGAATTTAATTATAAATTTCAAAAAATTTAGCTTTTGCAAAAAGTTAATCATACAAATTCGTCTTGAAATTAGCTAAATATGTCAATATGTATTTATTTAATTATTAACAATAATGGATTTATAGCAAAAATTTTAGTTAATAAAATTTTTAAAAATTGAATTTTGGAGAAATTGGAAATGCAGAAAATCAATTTTTAATGAATTTAATTATAATTCTTAAAAAACTTAAATTAGAGAAAAATGGTATTATTTAGTTTTTTATTTAATTATTTATGTTTATAATTAATAGTAATTTATGTTTATTTATTTTTATTTATTTTTATTTATTTTTATTTATTTTTATTTATTTTTATATTTATACTATTAAGTACTGAAACATATAATTATAAAGGAAGAATGGAGTGGAAAACACTTTCATTACTGTTGTGAATTTACCATTACTTGTGAGATAAGATCCAGTTACATTTCCATTACTTTAAACGTGAATGAATTTAGATATGGCATAAAGATGTTATATACAATTTATATTAATGAAGATCCTTAATTGAATCAGTTATTATATGTACCTGTAGTTATCTTGAAATTTATGCATATATATAAAAAGATAGAGAAGTTGAATCGATTGTTGTGTGCCATAATTAGTTCTTGTGGTATATTTGAACTCACCGAATACTTACTAATTTAGCTGCGTGTACTTCCATTACAAAGAGAGAGAGAGAGAAAGACATTAAATGCACGAAATAGAATGTTCATTCCTTATATAAACAACTGGAATTTAGGTCTAATGCTTCCTTGAAAAATGTAATTAACATTTTTCATCAGAACATTTATTTCTGTCCTGATGGGAAAATAACGTGTCATGAATGTATTTTACTCCCGACTGTTTTTTTTTTATTTTTGTTACTTCTAGTTTCAATTTAACTTTCTTTGTTTGGATTATGTTTTCTCGGAATATGTATTTTTATTCGAAATATAATTTTACTTCTCGAATTTTATTTGGAATATAATTTTACTTCTCAAATTTTTTGTTTCAATTATTTGTCGAATATTTTCACAACAAATATCTTTTTTCCCGATATTTTTTCCCACTATTATAAAATTAATTAAAATACAGGTCAGGGAATTCAGGGAAAAGTCAGGGAAAGTAAAATTTGGCAGGGAAGTCAGGGAAAAGTCAGGGATTTTTAGTAAAAGTACTGGAAACAATCGAATTTCATAAATTCTTGAAAAAAATCTAAATTTTGATGTTACTATGTTTGCCTCGTGAACTACAAAAATAACCACGATTTTAACACAAAATCTTGAATTTTTTCTATTTCAGACAATAATTTCTTTTTAAATAACTTAATTTT
Source organism: Leptopilina drosophilae (assembly GCA_032873175.1). Lineage (NCBI taxonomy): Eukaryota > Metazoa > Arthropoda > Insecta > Hymenoptera > Figitidae > Leptopilina > Leptopilina drosophilae. The sequence goes on along the minus strand of CM065485.1, from coordinate 9,075,695 downwards.
TAAAGAACTATTTTAAAATTATAACTTATAAATTATTTGATGAATAATTTTTACAGTTTTCATAAATATTAGATTGTTAAAAGAATTTTAATTAAAAATACTAAAAAAATTTAATTTTGGAAAAGTTACAAATAATTACAGAAATTCAATTATTTTCAAAAGTAATAAAATTTTTCGCAGAAATTCAATTCAAAAAATTAAAAACAATTCTGGTCGTTTCAATTATATCTTTAAAAATAAAAAAATTCTTTTTCAAAATTCAATTACGTTCACAATTTTCTTTTTAAATTCTCGTCAACATTTCAATTATTTTTACAAATAGTATAATTCTTCTTCGAAATTCAATTATTTTTAAAAACTTTAATAAAATTCTTGGAAAAACTTCACAGGAATTCAATAATTTACAAAATTTTTGATAAATTTTTTCTAAATAAACCAATTATTTTCATAAATAATAACATTTTCACAGGAATTCAATTATTTCATATAAGAAAATTTCAAATAATTTTTCGAAAAATATCAATTATTTAAAAAAAAATTTATAAAATTTGTCGCAAGAGTTTAGTTATTGAAAAAAATTTGACAAAATTCTTTTCAAGAATTCAATTATTTTTAAAAATAGTGAAATTCTTCACCGCAATTCAATTATTTTTATAAACATGAATAAAATTTGTTGGAAGAATTAAATTATTTTAAAATGTAATAAAATTCTTCTTAAAAATTCAATTATATTCAAAAATTTTTGTCAAAATTTCAATAATCTTTATAAATAATAAATTTCATCAATATTCAATTATTTCAAAAAATTTTTAATTCTCTTCAAAATTTCAATTATTGTTATAAATAAAACAATTCTTCTTCAAAATTCAAATATTTTTAAAAACTTGAATAAAATTCTTGTTAAAATTTCACAAAAATTTAATAGTTTATGAAATTTTTAATAAATTTCTTTGAAATAAACCAATTATTTTCATAAATATTAAAATTTTCACAGGAATTCAATTATTTAATATGAAAAAATTTCAAATAATTTTTCGAAAAATATCAATTATTTAAAAAAAATTTTATAAAATTCGTCCCAAGAGTTCAGTTATAGAAAAAAATTTAACAAAGTTTTTTTCAAGAATTCAATTATTTTTAGAATTAGTAAAATTCCTCAACGAAATTCAATTATTTTTATAAACTTGAATAAAATTCGTTAGAAGAATTAAATTATTTTTAAAAGTAATAAAATTCTTCGCAGACATTCAATTAGGTTCAAAAATTTTTGTCAAAATTTCAATTATCTTTATAAATAATAAAATTCTTCAATATTCAATAATTTTAAAAAAATTGTTTAAATTCTCGTCAAAATTTCAATTATTGGTATAAATAATACAATCATTCTTGAAAATTCAAACATATTTAAAAACTTGAATAAAATTCTTGTTAAAATTTCACTGAAATTCAATAGATTATGAAATATTTAATAAATTTCTTTGAAATTATTCAATTATTTTCATAAATAAAAAAAATTTTCACGTGAGTTCAATTATTGAATATACAAAATTTTATAAAATTTTTTGAAAAATATCAATTATTTAAAAAGATTTTTATAAAATTCGTCGTATGAATTAATTATTTAAACAAAATTTAACAAAGATCTTTACAAGAATTGAATTATTCTTTGAAATAATAAAATTCTTTACTGAAATTCAATTATTTTAGAAAAATTTTAATAACATTTTTGAAAATTTTTTTAAATTATTTTCATGAATGATAAAACACATCGCAGGATTTTAATTAATTTTGGATACAATATTTTAATCAAATTCCTCGAAAATTGTAATTATTCTTAAAAATTTTATTAAAATTTGTCAAAAGAATTCAATTATTTAAAAATTTGTTGATAAAATTCTTTATGAGAATTCAATTTTAACAAACATTCAATTATTCAATAAATAATTTATTTTTCAATTTCAATAATTGAATTTTTCTAGAATTTTTCAATAAAAATTAATTAAAAAATGAATTTACCGAATAATCGATTTATTGTTTATGAAAATAATTGAATTATTGCCACAGATTTTGTTACAATTTTTTCAAAATGATTGAATTTTTTCGAGAAAATTTACTACTTTTAAAAATAATTGAATTCTTCCAAGGGATTTTTTGGGATTTTTGTAAATAATTGAATTTTTGTTGAAAAATTTCATGGTTATTTAAATTATAACAAAACATTAAGAATTCTAAGAATATTAAGAATAATAATTAAGAAACAATAATCATTAAGAATATTATTACAAAACATTTTTTTGTAATAATATTCTTATAAATTGTTGAGTTTCAAAAAAGGTTTGAATTTGAATTATTCTGAAGAATTTTAATTCCTGTGGAAAAGTACTAATTAAATACTTATTTAAAAATTTAGTTATTGATGTTTTTGAATAATTTTACATTTAATGAAATTTGTAAATAAATGTAATAGAAAATTTTTTCCTGATTATCTAATAATTTTTAGAGTTAATCAGAATATTCTTTATGGTCAGGGAAAAAGTGAGAATTTTGTCTGGAAATCAGGGAAAAATAAAATTAAATATTTGTGACAACCCTGAATAAGCATGAAAAATAATGATAAAAAACACTTTTATTCAAAGTTTATAAAATGAAATTTCCGAATCATATCCATTCATGCGTGTTGGAAATTAATTAAAAATTTTCCGCCGCTTATCAAAATGACATTCAAGACAAACAGAAAAAAATCGTTTGAAGGTATAAAATACCTCAAGTAGGAAAATAGTTAAGAGAGGAAAAAAATTTAAAAAAAAAGCACGTGCAGACATTTGCTACAATTTATCATTTTCATATCATCCAGGTCAGTAAAAAGCGGCACAAACAAGGAAGTACTTGCAGTTATTTTTATCAGTTACTTGAGTTGTACGAGGCTTGAAAATCCATATTTTAAAGGCCTTAATAATCCCGGTTCTCGATAAGCGCTGCATCTCGCCGCTGTTATATTATTTTGAAAACGACTTTCGCGGTCTAATCAGCCATGAAAATGGCAAAAGCGCGAGCGGCCCGCGTTATAATCTTGCATCACGATATCGCTAATCCGCGAGAGAGCTACCTACTTGATGTGTTTAGACGATGTCACGCCATTAACTACACATAAAACTTCAACAGGTATATATACCGTGTCGCGACGTCATGTAAATTAACAACCCCCCTCCCCTCCCTTTTTATCGTTGCAATTAAAGCAAAAATAAAATGCAGAATCAATTAACATTGTATTACCATTTATAACCAATCAACGCATAAATATATTTATAATTAACTTTTCGAATGGACGTCATCGGGCAAATCTATATTGCCGTACTTAATTAACTGCTGCGAGTTATCTATATTTATATATATGTAAATTTCATATATTAGTAGATAAAGAAATTCTCGATCAGAGGGGAATGGTTTTCTTGAAAAGTACTTTTTTCTAAGTAGTGTAATAGTGGCGAGTAATTAAACATTTCGATTTTTTTTAATTTCGTATCGGTAGTCATTTATTCTTGGTCCAGAGTTGCCAAGTAATGTGAAAAACGTGGAAAACCTCGAAATGTCAGGAAATTTTATAAAAAATGAAAAAAAACCTGGAAAAGTCAGGAAATTTTCATCGAAATCCTGAAAAAATGTTCTTTTCGAATTTTGTATTTATTCTCGAAATCTGCTTTTACTTAAATATTTGAAAATTTCAATTTCAAAAGAATTGCGCTTATAATATTCATAAATAAAGCAGCTTCAAAAGGTTTTCCTTTCGAATTTTATCAAATTTAAATTTTTTAATGAATTTAATTAGAAATTTTAAAAACGTTTGAAAAATGTTAATAGTTCTATTAGAAATTCGACATTAATTTTTTTGTGAGTTAAGGTACGTTTTCTCGTGGACTGTCACATATTTTATTATTTATTAAAAATATAATGACTTTATAGAAAAATTGTAGTTAAAAACATTTTAAAAATTTGAATTTCAGAGAAGTTAGAAATGATTGCAGAAATTCAATTTTTAATTAACTTAAATTATAAATCTTAAAAAACTTAGATTATTGCAAAATAATAATAGAACAAATTTTTTTTGAAATTTGTCAATATATATATATATATATATTTAATTAGTTATTAAAAATAATGGATCTATAGAAGAATTTAAGTTTAAATCATTTCAAAAAATGAAAATTTTGGAGAAGTTACAAATGATTGCGCAGACATTTAATTATTTTTAATCGTAATAAAATTCTTCTTTCAATAATTCAATTAATTTCGTAAATAATGCATTTTTTACGAAGTAAATTATTTTTATAAATAATAAATTTGACTTAGGAAGTCAATTATTTTTATAAATTTTAAAGCTCATCGCGGAATTTTAGTAATTTTTAATTAAAATTATTTTTACTTTTTTTTAGTACAGTTTTAATGGAATTCTTGAAAAAATGTAATTATTCTTCAAAATTTAATTAAAATTCGTCAAAAGAATGCAATTAATTTCTGAGAATTTGAATAAAACCATGAAAATTTAATTTTATTGTAGAAGTCCTATTGGAGACATGTTGAAAAGGCTTCGGAGATGAAAGTAATTTAGTTATTAGGTAAATTAAGTTGAATAAAATTATTTAATTTTCTTTTAAAAATGATAAATAAGTGCTAAATTTTCGCTATGGAAATTGATAATAATTATTAAAGAGTACATTTTGTAAAATTAATCGAGACATCAAAAATTTCACTTTCAGAAAATTCACCCATATATGGTATCAAAAGTAATATTCTTTGCTTTAGAGGATTTACATCTCCAATATTATTTGCTAATTATGTTTATGAGATAAAAAAAAATATTTTTATGCACTGAATTAAGCGTTTTTGATTAAATAAATATAATTAGTTATTAATAGTTAATTACTTATATTAATTAATGTATTTCTTCCCTTATTTATTTCATTTAAACTCAATGTTTTTGACGTTTGAACCTCGAAAAATTGTTTTGTTTTACTATTAACTACCAAAGAATAAAAATAATATACATTCAAGTTGAATACTGTTGTTTTGCTCTCTAAATTTGAATTAGTTAAAAATAACTAATTCGATAGCAAAAAGTCAGTCACTGATTCAAATAGTAATATTTTACTAATGAAATAGTTAATATTGACTAATTATTAGTTAAATTCAATTTTAGGTTATGTAAAAATGACTGAAATTTGTAGTAACTAATTCAATTAGTGAAATTTGACTATTTTTTTAGTTATTTATTTACTATTAATTAGTGATTCTCTACTAATAATTAGTTATTTTTTACTAATTGCTGAAGCAAAAAGTCATCCACGATTTTACTAATAATTAGTTATTTTTAACTAATTCAGATTTAGAGAGTGAGAGGAAAACTTGAGAGTATATTAGAAGAGGATTTTTCCTCTAACTATAAGATTACTTTTTTTAGGGTATACAAACTAATTTTAGTTAAACAAAATCATTCAAAATTATTTTTCTATTTAAATTAAGTATATAATATTTTCTCACAATCAGTGTAAACTGTAAAACAAAAATGTTTCAGAAAAAAAATGTTGGAAAAACTTTTTCCTCACATTCCAGTAGAGGATTATTCTTTTTCCCATATTATTCCTCAAGAAAAAACCTTAAAGGAATAAACGAAGAGTGCAGAGTAGAATTTTAATTTTTATTGCTCAAGCTTATATTGCAGTTTTGTTCTCGTATTAAGGATTTCACGTGAGTAAAATTGGAGTACGAGTGTGTATGTCTTCCTACGTGTGTTTCTGTCTGCCTGTGTGTATATGCATTCGTGTCGAGTTTAAAAGGAATTTGTAAATTTGTCTTATTGCGGTGCTAAGCACGTTCCTCTAATAGCTGTATTTAACTTGCACGTATCGAGTACTCTAAGTGTCGTCTACGATAAGGGCTTAGGTAACCGTGCCAAGCCAGTAATTTTAGATCTGTGCGATCTCCCAGCAAGAGACAGAGAGAGCCAAAATCGGATTACATTTCCATTGTAGCGGAAGTACGCTCTTAACTGGGTCACTCAAGCCGGATGTGATTATATCCTAATTAATTAGAACCTGTACTTGATGAGAATGCATGATCCTCAAATAGACGATTTTCCGGATTTTGGAATTAACAAATCTGTTTCTCCGGTTTATGCTTCTATATATATATGTGTAATCAAGATGCAAATGCTAATCCTTGACGATGATGATTTCAATCAATTGGGAGTTGTTTACATCTGTAGGGTATTGTACAATAAATTAAGAACATTAGAGCGGATAATTTTGGAGGAAGCCTCTCAAAATAAATGGGAATCCTCTATTATTTGATCAGTCCACTCGGACCTTCAATTGATTAGATTTCTGATATTCCTTTGGGTATGATCAATATCTGTAATTGCTACTCTTTTTATATTTGGATTTAGTAATTGATTTAATGTTACGTAATATATTTTCTTCAATAGAATTCAATAATTATTAAAATAACCTTAATTATTGTTTTTTGACGCTAATTTCAGGGATACATAAAGTCCAACAAAGTTGCCACGCTTTTGCTCTTTTCAAATTCAGTTTGTAAGTTTAATCCCAATATATAGAAAATATCTATAATCCTTTAATTTAAAAGTATTATTTGTTTAAATAAATTTTTATTTTCTCCGTAAAATGAGGCTCCAGTTTTTTTTTTTTTTTATGAAAAATGAAATTTTTGGGATGCCAAAAACTATCGGATTTTTTAGGCGAAATTTATAAGCTTTTTTCAAACCTTTGACAGTTGGTTGCAATTCAATATTTTTTGACATCCGAGGGTCATTGTACGGCAAATATCTTTTAGTTTAATAATCTTTTTCGTTTTTTTTATTTCAATCACTGAGAAGGCTGCAATCACTGCAGCAGTGGGACAACTTTTTTTTTGGACACTCGGGAGATGGCGAATAACTTTTTAAAAAAACAATATTTTTCTTTAAAAAAATTACGAATTGATCACTAGTAATAGACATATACATGTTAAAAAAAACTTCAAAACATTTGACGCAATAAATTCCCTGAAAAAAATCCTAAAAATCAACGTTTTTTCAATCAAATAATTTTTTTCTCAGTGTATGTACTAACGAGTGAAAAACAATATTTTCCCTTTTATTTCGAATATGTAAACAAACTTTTTTCTGTATTTATCAGTCAGGGTAAAGTCAGGGAAAGTAAAATTGGTCAGGAAAGTCAGGGGAAAGTCAGGAATTTTTAGTAAAAGTACTGGAAAAAATCGAATTTCAAAAATTCATGAACAAACTCTAAATTTTGATGTTTTTTTGTTTGCCTTGTAAACTATAAAAATAACTACGAATTCTAATACAAAACCTTGAATTTTTTCAATTTCAGACAATAATTTTTTTTTAAATAACTTAAAAAGAATTTAACTTAAAAGAATTTTAATTTAAAATACTAAAAAAATTTAATTTTGAAAAAGTTACAAATAGTTACAGAAATTCAATTATTTTTAAAAACTTTAATAAAATTCATTGCAAGAATTACATTATTTTCAAAAGTAATAAAATTCTTTGCAGAAATTCAATTATGTTCAAAAATTTTTGTCAAAATTTCAATTATCTAGTTATAAATAATAAAATTCTTCAATATTCAATGATAAAAAAAAAATTTAAATTCTCGTCAAATTTTCAATTGTTATAAATAATAAAATTCTTTTTCAAAATTCAATTATTTTTAAAAACATTAATAAAATTCTTGTTAAAATTTCAAGGGAATTCAATAATTTACAAATTTTTTGATAAATTTCATCTAAATAAACCAATTATTTGCATAAATAATAAAATTTTCACTGGAATTCAATTTTTTAATATAAAAAATTTCAAATAAATTTTCGAAAAATATCAATTATTTAAAAAAAATATCAATTATTTAAAAAAAATTTTATAAAATTAGTCGCAAGAGTTCAGTTATTGAAAAAAAATTTAACAAAGTTTTTTTCAAGAATTCAAATATTTTTAGAAATAGTAAAATTTTCCACCGAAATTCAAATATTTTTATAAACTTGAATAAAATTCGTTGGAAAAATTAAATTATTTTCAAAAGTAATAAAATTCTTCGCAGAAATTCAATTGTGTTCAAAAATTGTTGTCAAAATTTCAATTATCTAGTTAAAAATAATAAAATTCTTCAACATTCAATGATTTAAAAAAAAATTTTAAATTCTCGTCAAAATTTCAATTATTGGTATAAAGAATACAATTATTCTTGAAAATTCAAGCATATTTAAAATCTTGAATAAAATTCTTTTTAAAATTTCACTGAAATTCAATCGTTTATGAAATATTTAATAAATTTCTTTGTAATAATTCAATTATGTTCATAAATAATAAAATTTTCACGTGAGTTCGATTAGTTAATATACAAAATTTTATAAAATTTTTTGAAAAATATCAATTATTTAAAAAGATTTTTATAAAATTCGTCGCATGAATCAATTATTTAAAAAAAATTTAACAAAGTTTTTGTCAAGAATTCAATTATTCTTAGAAATAATAAAATTCTTCACCGAAATTCATTTATTTTAGAAACATTTTAATAACATTTTTGAAAAATTTTAAAAACTATTTTCATGCACTGTTTCTTAAAAAGTATCAAATTGCAACGAATTGATCTCAAAAAGTAGATCAAATCATCATTTGATCTTACTTTTTGGATCGTTTTGATCCATTTGAGGATTATTTTGACATTTTTAGAAAAACAGTGTGTATAATAAAACTCATCGTAGGATTTTAATTGATTTTGGATACAATATTTTAATTAAATTCCTTGAAAAATGTAATTTTTTTTTAAAATTTTATTAAAATTTGTCAAAAGAATTTAATTATTTAAAAATTTGTTGATAAAATGCTTTATGACAATTCAATTTTAACAAACATTCAATTATTCAATAAATAATTTTCTTTCAATTTAACTAATTGAATTTTTCTAGAATTTTTAATAAAATTTGATTAAAAAATGAAATTACCGAATAATGGATTTATTGTTCACGAAAATAATTGAATTATTGCAACGAATTTTATTACAATTTTTTTCAAATAATTGAATGTTTTTGAGAAAATTTAATACTTTTAAAAATAATTGAATTCTTGCGAAGGATTTTATTAGGATTTTTGTAAATAATTAAATTCTTGTTGAAAAATTTCATGGTTATTTAAATTATAACAAAACATTTAGAATTCTTTATGTTTTGTAATAATATTCTTATGAATTGTTGAGTTTCAAAAACGGTTTTAATTTGAATTATTCTAAATAATAATAAATAAATAAATTATTCTAAAGAATAATTCCTGTGAAAAAGTAATAATTAAATACTTATTTAAGCATTTAGTTATAGATGTTTTTTTAATAATTTTACAATTAATGAGATTCGTAAATAAATGTAATAGAAGATTTTTTCTTGATTTTCTAAAAATTTTTAGAGTGGATCAGAATATTCTTTATGGTCAGGGAAAAAGTGAGAATTTTGTCTGGAAATCAGGGAAAAATAAAATTAAATATTTGTATAGCAACCCTGATATACTGCGTTGGAATTGGAATTTACATACAGTGATTAATACGTAACGAGTGAGTAAGGGAAAAAAAGATGAAAGAGAAATAAGAAAATGAGAGAAAGAAGAAAAAGAAAGAAAGAAAAAAATAGAGAATGAGAGCAAGAGAGAAAGAGAGCGAGGATGAAAAGCGTCTCGAGACTTAATTCATTAGCAGGATAATTTAAATGCGAATAGTTGTTATCGGTATGAAATATCTTGTAGGTCCCACGTGCAGTCTCTCTCTCTCTCTCTATATATATAAATCGTTATTCCTTTCGCTGAAAACAAGTGAAAGCACTCACTCGCAGCCCCCATTTGGCACGAACCCCCTTTTACATTGGAAACAGGGCGTACAGTGTCTGTGACAACGTCACGTCAGGCCAGGATTACGGTTAGACGATTCTGCTAACCCAATCACGTATATAGGGATGTTTCGAGGACATGACACATCCTTGGGTACACAAGTCATAACATGCTTACGGTATTTGCGAGCACGAAACAACCCTTGATGTTGCAATACACTCGCAATTGTGTATGTGTATCTCTCCCTCTCTCTCTCTCCTCTTCAACCTCAAAGTAAACCAAAGCTAGACTTTCTTCGATGTTATAGTCGGACGAAAGCATTAGCTGATTAAGATGGGCTTTTCGAACACTGGAATTTCTCTTGCAAACTTGTGAACTGCATTGCCTCCGCATGGAATACTAAACACTGAAAGCTCCAAAAACTTTTCCATCTAGCCGCTGTGTGTATATAGAGAGAGAGAGATAAAGTGTGTATATATTGTGTGTATATACGTGTATATATATTCTATTTCTTGGTCGAAAATCATGGCTGTGTTGTGTAACCTCTTAACGCCAAGTTTCAAAAGTCATTCTTTTTAAAGTTTTCGTCCCTGTCGAAAAGCTGAAAACGAGCTGACAGATTCTGTCTGAGCGCTTCTTTCGTATTAAAATTTCCTCCCGATATTTGCTTTTATGTGCTGATAAAATCAGACTTTCTGTATTATATAGAAATATAACTCTCCTCTAAATATTCCCTTTCGCTATTGTTCGTCGATATTTTTTACTTATAATTGTTTAACATTTTTTTTCTTCTTCTACTATAACTTTTCTCTATTCAAATATTCTTTACTCTATATTTAATTTGCTAACTACACTGAAAAAAAAATTTATTTGATTCAAATAAATTTCACTATTATCAAATAAATATTTACTTGCTCTCTAAATTTGAATTAGTTAAAAATAACTAATTTGATAGCAAAAAGTCAGTCACTGATTCAAATAGTAATATTTTACTAATGAAATAGTTAATATTGACTAATTATTAGTTAAATTCAATTTTAGGTTATGTAAAAATGACTGAAATTTGTAGTAACTAATTCAATTAGTGAAATTTGACTATTTTTTTAGTTATTTATTTACTATTAATTAGTGATTCTCTACTAATAATTAGTTATTTTTTACTAATTTCTGAAGCAAAAAGTCATCCACGATTTTACTAATAATTAGTTATTTTTAACTAATTCAGATTTAGAGAGTGAATCAAATAATTTTTATTTGAATCAATTAAATAATATTTCCTTTAAATACCGAAATATTTAATCCAAATACAATTTCTACTCTCTTCATTTGAATCAGTTAAAAATCATGGTTTTAACTGACAATCAGTGACTGACATTTTGCTTCTGAATCAGTTAAAAACAATTGATTTTCAGTTAAAAAGTAACTGATTTACACCCAGAGAAAATTATTATTCAAACCAAATATATTTTATTTGACTTAAATAAACGATCGTTTATTAAAATAAATTTAAATATTCGAATATTTGTCTCAGAACCAACTAGACTTTTTATTTAAGTTTTAAATAAAATTTATATTTTACATAAATAAAACACATATTTGAGTTAAATAAAATTTTATTTAAACTAAATAAACTGTATTTGAATCAAATAAAAAGTCTAGTTGGTTCTGAGACAAATATACCATTTCTCTGGGTGTTGAACTTTAATAAATATTTTTCTAAGGCAAAGAAATAAATGATTCAAAAAAATAATCTCTTTAAATGTTCTCGCAGCTTTTTATTTGTCTGAAAGAAATTTTTCTTTCGATCAAATATATCAAAAATAATCTTTCTAATTTTATTCTTTGAAAAATCTTGAAAATTGTTATTCTTAAACGTAAAGAAAACGTTTTTTTAACTCAAACAACTATTATCTTTCATTTCAAAGAGTGAGTTTGAAAAAACGTTTTTTTGTTTCAAAGAAATTTTTTTTCTGGGTGTACAGTTCAATAAAAAATTATATTGGATTTAAGCATAGTAATTTTTAGTAATTTTTAGTAATTTTTAGCATAGTAATTTTGATACAATGCATAGTAAGTTTGGTTTGATAAAAATTACGTTTAATTCAATAATAAAATATTTTTAGATTAAAATTTTTTTTTTTTTTGGTTGACTGCTTATGTTTGGTTGAAAAAAAAAATTTTCTCGGTGTTGTCTGACTAAAGCATGCTCTTTACTACTAATGTAATCTGAAAAAGAATTTTACTACTGAATTACGAAATATAAGTGATAAAACAGTGGCACAGTCTGACTAAAACTGTGGTCTTTACTACTTAATACGAAAATGAACGGGATATAATAGTCTGACCAATACTGGTTCTTTCTACTAATTCAGAAATTATGTTGAATATATAAGTCTGACTAAAACTTATCGTGACTACTTTAAAAAAACGAAAATTAATTATATTATTAATTTTATTTATTAATTAATTATATTATGTAATTATACAGTCAAACATATTTTAAGTTTGAATCAAACATAAAATTTTTAAACATATTTTTTGTTTAAATAATAAAAACAGAAAATATGTTTGAATTAAATATAATTATTCAAACAGAATATTTTTGAATCAAAGTAGTAGATACTTTCTATATATTCCATATATTCTATATATTCTATATATATTCAATAATTTCAATGAAACAAAATCACTGAAAATTATTTTTCTATATTTAAATTCAGTTTTAATGGAATTCTTGGAAGAATGTAATTATTCTTCAAAATTTAATTAAAATTCGTCAAAAGAATGCAAATATTTAAGAAAACTTTTTTCTGTAAAATTCTTTACGGGAATTTTTGAAAAGGTTTCAAATTAAAATATTTGAAAATTTGAATTTTCTATACTTTTAACTGTCAATTTTAAAGAATTTTTTTTAAAGTTCAATTTAATTTTTTTTAATGTTCAATTTAATTTTTTTTTAAAAATAAAAATATAAATAATTCTTCTTACAAAAGTTCAATTATAATCAAAATTTAAAGAAAAATTCTCGTTATAATAACAATTTTTTTTATAAATCACAAAATTTTTCTTCAAAAATCAATTATTTTCAAAAATTTTCCTCATTTGAATGATTTTCAATATATTTCAATACATTGAATAATATTTTAATAAATTTTTCAAAAGAATTCAATTATTTAAAATAAATTTTAATAAAATGGTACTAGGACCTTTTATTATTTTCATAAACAAAATAAAAATTGCACAGGAATTGAATTGTTAAAATTTTGTTTATAAATTTGTTCACAAGAATTCAATTAATTTCATAAATAGCAAATTTTTTTTTATATCAATTTTTCATTTTTATAAATAATAAATTTGTTTTTGAAATTCAAAATGTTTTATAAATAATAAAGCTTGCTCGTCGCAGAATTTTAATTATTTTTAGTACAATTTTAATCCAATTCCTAGAACAATGTAATTACTCTCGCAACTATTTTATTAAAATTTAAATTTCAGAGAAGTTACAAATTTTTGCAGAAATTTAATTAATTTCACACACAAAAAAATAAGTGTTAAATTTGTTGCGTGTAGTTTTCAAGATGGTGTTGTTTTAACAGCCATTAAAAATGTGCATTAATTTTAACACACTCATGGAGTTAATTTAACACAAAATTTAGGTTAAAATCACCTCGTTTTGGTTAAAAATGTTGCGTGTTGTTTTAACACTATTTTTAGTGTTAAAACAACACTTCTTTTTTTCTGTGCAATCGCGATAAAATTCTTCTTACAAAAGTTCAATTATGCTCAATTATGTAAATTTAAAGAAAATTTTCTCATCAAAATCACGACTATCTTTATAAATACACTGAGAAGACGATATATTTGATTCAAACCAATTTTGTTAAAATCAAACTTAAAATATCTGCTTTACAGTCAAATATATTTTAAGTTCGATTGAAACATTTATTTTTGGTTTATTTAAAGAAATAATATCATTAATTCAAATGTTAGAAACATTCAAACATAAGTTGTGTTTGATTTCAAATTATCTATAATTCACTTCTAAGTTTGAATCAAACATAAAATTTTTTAACATATTTTTTGTTTAAATCAATACAGAAAATATGTTTGAATTGAATATAATTATTTAAACAGAATATTTTTGAATCAAAGTAGTAGATATTTTTTATATATTCTATATATTCTATACTGAAAAAAAAATTTATTTAATTTAAATAACCGATTATTTGTCTATAATCAAATAAATATGTGACGCGATCTGAAGAAAGGGACCTTAGAAGCAAATCACTTTAAGGTTATGTTAGTGCTACTTTTTTGTTAATTAAAAGTTTCATTTTACTTTTTGCAAATTAAAATCAGTGTTTATTAAATATTTCAGTTAAAATGAAAACTTAAACATTTATGATTAACATTAACGGTTGATCATTTTTTTGTATTTTCATTTCAAAAATTGCAAACATAACCTATATTTTTTTGCTTCTAAGGTCCCTTTCTTCAGATCGCGTCACATATTTACTTGAATCAAATAATTTTTATTTGAATCAAATAAATTGTATTTGAATCCAATATTTCAGTATTTGAAGCAAATACCAATTAATTGATTCAAATAAAAATTATTTGATTCAAGTAAATATTTATTTGATTATAGACAAATAATCGGTTATTTGAATCAAATAAATTTTTTTTTCAGTGTATATATTCTATATATATTCAATAATTTCAATGAAACAAAATCACTGAAAATTATTTTTCTATTTAAATTAAGTATAATATTTTCTCAATGTATATATTGTATAAATTCTAATAACTATTTGTATTCTAATAACTCTATTGTAAAGCAATTCTAACCTTCGAGATCAGTTACCAAGTATCTTCTTATAAATATTTTTCAAAATTATTTCATTTTTAGAAGAGTTGAATCCAATAAATTTTTTTTTAGTGTACGCAATTACAAGCAATAACGCAGTTTTTCCAAGGATATCAAATTGAGTCAAAAAAAAAAAAAATAGTTGCGTTTTGATACATTTTTTATCTCAATGTTTGATATCCTTAGAAAAACAGTGTTGTCATTAAAAATTCTAAAATATGCTTTCGAAAAAGTTTTTATACCTTTTTTATCTCAATTTTTGATATCCTTACAAAAAGCGCTGTCATTAAAAATTCAAAAATATGCTTTCGGAAAAGTTACACTAGTTTCGAAGTATTTAGGACACGAAAAGGGTGAAAACTGAAAATAAAAATAGGTGAATACTAAATAAGAGTGACTAATGAAAATAAAAGCAGCAAAGAAAAGTGAATTATTAATTAGTTTCGTGTAAGTTAAAAAAATAAAAAAATAAAAAAAAGATGTAGAGATCGCATTTATATATCTAGTGAGGAATTAACGCAGATACAATCAATTTTAATAAAAGCAATGATCGCGACTTAAATATAAAAATAATACCTAGCAGTTTAAAAATGCTGAAAGTGGAAATTGTAAAATCAGTAAAAACGAAAATTTATCTAGTCTGAGCTCTCCGTGACGTTGAATTTACATAGAGAGGTATTATATATTGAGGGGGTGGAGGGGAGTAGATATAGTATATATAAGCATACCGGTTATTTATGCATTGTAAAAGCTTGCACGCGATCCGATTTTGACACGACACCCGTTGTATGTAATATCGCTAAGCATATTGTTAAAGAGTATAGACTTAACGTGCACACACAATTTCTCCACTGAATCGGTTTATTAACTCTACTCTACATCTTCCAAGGGAACGCGAGGTCAAAAAGTCGTGATATCACGACTACGCGTGTAAACAAGGCGCTTGTTTACTTTTACCTCTCTCTCTCTCTCTCTTCTCTCGCTTTATGAATAAAATTATATTTACCATATATACATTTTATAAATGTTCTACGCGCAAGCATTTACAGTTTCATGACCTGGTGACTATTATAAAATATTCACTTCCTGCCAAAAGAGATTTGCAACGTGAAAATTTCAAAGCAAGACAACTGGAAATTTCTCCTCTACTTCGATTATTAGGTTTACATTTTCGCTTGATTCATAGTTCATTGTCATTTCATTTCTATTAATTTTCGAAAAAAAATATATTAAATTAAAATAAATAATAATATTTTTTTTCAAAAGATTAATAAAAAAATTTACTATTTAATAAATAGTAAATTATTGAAGTATTGAAATTATTATATTATTATTATTATTATTATTATATTGAAATTACTTATAAATTATTGAAATTTTATTGAAGTAAATTTTCAACCTTAAGAAAATTATTATCATTCATTATAATTTCAATTGTAAATAACTAATTTCTGAACAACATTCATAAAAATTTTTTTTAAAAGTTTTTAGGAAAAATTTTAATGAAAATACTTAAATGTGACGCGATCTGAAGAAAGGGACCTTAGAAGCAAAAAATTCTAGGTTATGTTTGCTATTTTTTAAATGAAAATACAAAAAATGGATCAATCGTCAATTGGATTTATTAATGTTTAAGTCTTCAGTACAACTAAAATATTTAATAAAAACTGATTTTAATTTTCAAAAAGTAAAAAGAAACTTTTAAATAAGAAAAAAGTAACGCTAACATAACCTTAAAGTGATTTGCTTCAAAGGTCCCTTTCTTCAGATCGCGTCACAAATATTTTTTTAAATTATTTCAACTTTAGAAGAGTTTATTATTAATAATAATAATAATAATGATAATAATAATAATAATAATAATAATAATAATATAATTTATAATTAATTTTTTAATTTTAATAATGATAAATTTATTAATTTCAAAAAAGTTTTAATTTGAAATTTTATAAAATTTCAGTTTTCAATAAATTTAATTATAAATTTCCAAAAACCTAAATTTTTGCAAAAAGTTTATAATTTCTTCTTGATAAAGAAGGCTAAATTAGTTAATATATTTAATTAATTATTAATAATACTGGATTCGTAGAAAAATTTCAGTTAAAAACATTCCAAAAAATTGAATTTTGTGAGAAATTAAAAACGATTCGAGAAATGCAATTATTTTCAAAAGCAACAAACTTTTTCTTACTGAAGTTCAATTATGTTCAAAATTTAAAGAAAAATTCTCGTCAAAATGACAATTTTTTCATTATAAATCACAAATTTTTCTTCAAAATTCAATTACTTTAAAAAAAATTTTCTAATTTCAATGATTTTTAATATTTACTATATTTTAATAAATTTCCTAAAAGAATTCAATTTTTTAAAATAAATTTTAATATATATTTCAGTTTTCAATGAATTTAAATTATAAATTTTAATAAACCTAGATTTTTGCAAAATAATAATAATTAAGATTCTTTTTGAAATTTGTTAAATTTGGCAGTATATTTAATTAATTATTAATAATAATAGATTTAAACATTTTATTACAAAACTATCATTTTTTTCTATTTCTGACAATAATTACATTTTAAAATTAAATTCTAACATTAATTTAAATAACTTTCAAGAAATGGCTTTAAAAGATACGAAACAATGAAATTTGTAGTATTAAAGAATAAACTTATTATTATTATTAAATAACTTTTATTCTAAATAACTAATTCTTGAACAACTTTAATTTTATTTAATAAAAACATTTCCTAAACACTATTTAATGGAAATTTTACTTAAATATTTTTTTAAATTCTTTCAATTTTAAAGGCCTTGTGTTTATAATTTTCATAACAAAATAAATAAGTAAAATTCAAAAAGTTTTAAGTTTAAATTTTATAAAACTTCAATTTTAAATGAATTTAATTAGAAATTTTTAAAACTTAGATTTTTGCAGAAAGTGAATAATTGAAATTATTCTTGAAATAAGCTAAATTTGTCACTATTATTATTATTAATTATTAATAATAATAGATTTAAAAATTGATACAAAACCATCAATTTTTTCCATTTTTGACACTAATTTCATTTTAAAATTTAAATATAACATTAATTTAAATAACTTTCATTATAAATAACTATAATTCTTGAAAAACTTTTATTTCATTTCATAAAAGTATTTTCTAAACACTATTTAATAGAAATTTTACTTAAATGTTTTTTTTAAATTCTTTCAATTCTAAAAGACTTGCGTTTATAATTCTCATAACAAAATAAATAAAATTCAAAAAGTTTAATTTTAAATATGTAAGATTTCATTTTTTAATGAATTTGATTAGAAATTTTAAAAGCTTAGATTTTAGCAAAAAATTAGTCATTCAAATTCTTCTTGAAATTAGCTAAATTTGTCAACATATTTAATTAATTATTAATAATAATGGTTTTAAATGGAAAATTCCAGTTAAAAAAATTTAAAGATAATTGAATTTTTGAAAAATTACAAATAATTGTAGAAATTCAATTACTTTCAAAAGTAATCAAAATTCTTCTCACAAAAGTTTGATTATGTTCAAAATTTAAAGAGACTTGAAACTTCTTGTCAAAATGACAATTTTCTTTATAAATCACAAAATTTTTCTGCAAAATTCAATTATTTTCAAAAATTTTCCTTATTTGAATGATTTTCAATATATTTCAATATAGATAATAATAATAATAATAATAATAATAATAATAATAATATTTCAATAAATTTCCTAAAAGAATTCAATTTTTTAAAATAAATTTTAATAAAATTCTGCTCAAACCTTTTATTATTTTAAAAAAAATAAAAATTGCACAGGAATTGAATTGTTGGAATTTCGTTTATAAATTTGTTCGCAATAATTCAATTAATTTGATAAATGGCAAATTTTTTTTACATCAATTTTTCATTTTTATAAATAATAAATTTCTTTTTGAAATTCAAAACTTTTTATAAATAATAATGCGCGCTCGTCGCAGATTTTTAATTATTTTTAGTACAATTTGAATCCAATTCCTAGAACAATGTAATTATTCTTGCAACCATTTGATTAAAATTCGTCAAAAGAGTTTTATTATTTAAACAATTTGTTTGAAAAATTCTTTGTAAGAATAAAATTTCAATTATTTCAATTATTTATTTCAATTATTCACTTTTGTATTTAAATATTTGAATAATTTTAAAAAAGGTTTCAAATATATTTTTTCGAATTTTAATTTTTCAAAAAAACCTTTATTGCCCATAACTTTAAAAAAAATGTCAGGACAGCTATAAATCTTTTTCTCTAATTTTGTAGTTTTTTTTAGACGCATCCTTTAAGTTCTCAATGAATATTTTTCGTCCATATTTACTGGAGATTTTACACTTTTAAAAATGAAAAATTGTGGAAGATATGACTTTTTTGGAAATTTTTTTTGGAAAAATCTAGAAATAACTTTGAAACCAAAGTTACAAACTTGTAGATAATCAAAAAATGCTTCGATTGACTTATTTTTGAAGCAAATTCGATTAGAAATAGAGAAGTTATTGATATTTTAAGAAAACAAAAATTGTGAAGGAAATTTTTTTTTTGTGAAAGTATTAAATAGAACGTCGATGAAGTTTGCAACGTTTATGATCAACGATTGAAAGAAAAATATTTATTTTCCTATCAAAAAATGACATTTTTTGTTCATAAATATTTTTTTTGTGAATCATTATTTAAAAAAATAATTTTACTATTTTTCTTTGCCAAAATTTGCTTAAAAAAATTAATTTTTTTCTGAAATCGTTGATTATAAACGTTGTAAACTTCACCAACGTTAAATAGAGAGGAAAAAATATTACAGGAATTTGAGAATAATTGTTCAAAGTTTATATTTTTTGTTATTAACATCCCTGTGAGGAAGCAAAGTGTTCGTGAAATGAAAACGAGATTTACGAAAACGAATGAAATGAGTACCAAAATTGTAATAAAAATGTATAACTTGGCAGCGTTTTTTTATACGAAGTTGAAGTCCACAACGTTGATCGACGAAAAAAATTTGTTTAATTAATTCCAAAATTATTTTTAATTTAATATTTATTTATATAATAATTATTATCATAACATAAGCATCAATCTATTTTTTCTAAATATTTTCATGGCAATATTGCTGCTTTATTTTTTTTTTTTTTTAATTTACTAAGCGAATAATTTTGTTCGTTGATAAACGTTGTGGACTTCAGCGTCGTTTTTTTATTTAAATATAAATAACGTTTTTTAGTTATTATTTAATTATTTTATTTATTATTTAATTATTTTATTTATTATTTAATTATTTTATTTATTATTTAATTATTTTATTTAATATTTAATTATTTTATTTATTATTTAATTATTTTATTTAATATTTAATTATTTTATTTATTATTTAATTATTTTATTTATTATTTATTTATTTTATTTATTATTTAAGCTTTAATTTATTAACACTTGCGCTTGTATTTTTTTTAATAATTGAATAAAAATAAATAATGACTCTACTATAAAAGTAAAATTTAAGCACACGCGATTATTGTAATAAGCAACGGTAATATTCGGTGGGTTCTGGAATATTTTAGGACTTTGCAATTCATTTTCCAGGTTTACCGAAGTGTTTCGCAAAATGTGCACAGCACACCGCGCCGGCACTGCCACGTGCACATAATTCACCACCGGTAAATTAAGCCCATTTTCGACGATAGTTACACACACCCAGGCAGTGAGAATTTCGTTCGGTGTGGAAAACGTGAAAAAAAAATAGCAAAGGGACCGAAAAAGAGAGAGAGAGAGAAATGATAGGGATTAAGCACAGCGAAGAGAGTAACTTATGGACAATTAAGATTAAATCCGACGATTTATAAAATTACCCGCGAAAATGGGACCACACAGTGGTAATAGGCTGTTGCTAGAGTTTGCCCCTCTCTCTCTCTCTCTCTTTCTCTCTCGTTTTCTCTCTCGTTTTCTCTCTCTCTTTTATTTCGAATTGCAATCCTCGAAAACATACTCTCCGGTATCTACAACTAGAAATTGTTACAGTATTACACAATTGTTGGTAATTTAAAAGTCTGATTGTAATATTTAACGAGGTAAACCAACAACAAAGCTCTCGATTCGCGTGTTAGATAAAGGAAAATCATTTTTGGCTCACAAAGAACACACACACACACAATTTTTTATATGTAAATTAGTCTCTTTTTTTTAACTGTTCTATTTTTTATCTAATCGGATTATTTCTCTTTTTTCGAAATGCTCTCTTATCATTTTTATTTTATTGATATCACTCCGGATATTTTCGTTTCGAACTTAAATCGAAAATATACATCATTTAGTGAAGTAATTTATAAGCAGGATTGACACGCTTTTTCTCTTTCTAAATTTCCTGACTTTTCCAGGTTATCGAGATTAAAAAATAAATTTTTCCGAGTTTTTAAAAATACATTTATTATTAATTAAATTATTTGAATTATTATTAAAATATTAATTAATATATTATTAAATTATTAAATTATTTATTTATTTATTTATTATTATTTAAACTTATTCGAAAACATTAACTTCATTTTTAAGTAAATATTTAATTACTATTTTTTCATATAGAAATTAGGATTTTTGAAAATTCAATTATTTTTTTTTATTTATTCTTTAAAGAATTAAATTATTTTCATAATTTTTTTATTTTTTTACTTTTTCTCAATACAATTTGTCAAAATTCAATTATTTTCAATGTCTACTATTTGAAAAAATTGTAACAAATAAATTCAATGATTTAAGAAGAAATTTAAAAAAAATTCGTCTCAAAAATTCAATTATTTTCAATAGTATTAAATTCTTTGCAAAAATGCAATTATGTTTCAAAAGTTTACAAAAATTCTCGTCAATTTTATAAATTACTTTGATAATTAATAAAATTTTTCTCCGACATTCAAACATTTCTGAAAATTTTTTACAAAATTCTTGGCAGAATTTCAATTGTTTTTAATATTATACAATGTACAATTTTTAACAAATTTCTTGATAAATGAAATTATTCCTGAAAAGTTTATTTAAATTTGTCAAAAGAATTCAATTATTTAAAAATTTATTGATAAAATTCTTTATGAAAATTCAATTCAATTAAAATTCAAATCATTTCAATTATTTAATAAAGTATTTCTTTTTTAGTAAGAAAAATTCAATTATTATTAAACAAAAATTTTTATAACATTCTATACGAACATCCAAGTATGTTTCCAAAAAATAAAAATTTCAAAACAAAATTGCAAAATTTCAATTATTTTTAATACAAATTTAATCGAATTTCTCAAAAAATGTTATTTTTCTTTAGAATTTTCATTAACATTCGTCGAAAGAATTCTATTAAGTAAAAAATTTTTTGATAAAATTCTTCACAAGAATTGAATTTTAAGAAAAATTGAATTATTTAACAAAATAATGTTTGTTTGTATTTAAATATTTGAATTCTCGTAGAATTTTCTAAAAAAAACTGATTTTCAAAATGAATTTCAGTTAAAAATTTTAATAAAATTTGAAGTTTTTATTTTTTTACATACATTTAATTGAAAGATTTATGAATCGTAATGATAAAAATAATTTGTTCGTTAAAAATATAAAAAATTTTAATTTTTAAAGATTTTAATTTGAAACCTTTTGAAAATTGCATTATTTCTTAAAAATTTAATATAAATTGAATTTTCCTAACAAATTTTAATAACACTTTTAAGAATAATTTCAGTTTTCGAGAAATTCGCTAAAACGAATTTTATAAAATATATTAAAAATAATGAAAGTTCTGCCAAGAATTTTATTAAAAAAATTTCTAAATAATTGAATTTTGGAGAAAAAGTGCATTATTTATAAAGATAATTAAAAGTTTGACCTAAATTTTTGTAAATTTTTTATTATTATTTGATTTTTACGAAGAATTAATTACATTTCAAAATAATTGAATTTTTTTGTGAAATTTTATTAAAATTGTAAACATTGAAAATAATTTAATTTTGATAAATTTTTGAAATCAATTTAATTTCTACGAAGAATTTTATTAAAATTATTTTGAAAGAAATTGAATTGTTACAGAATAATTTCATTAAAATTTTTCAAAATAATTTAATTCTTAGAAGAATAAAGAAAAAAAAATATTTGAATTGCTGAGAAGACTTTTACTACTTTTACGAATAACTTTTCTGCAGTAATATCTAATTACAGCAGAAATTCCATTTGTTTTAGTGTTTTTAACAAAAATTTTTTAAAAATTTATTATTTTAAAAATTCAATTAAATATATATTAAAAAGTTTAACTAATTTCAGAACAATTTTAGTGATTAAATTTTTTTTAAATTGTAGGTTTTTAAACATTTCTAATAAAATTCATTAAAAATTGAAATTTTACAAAATTTCAAATGAAAATCTTTTCAAGTTCATTTAATTATGAAAGTCGTAAGCGCAACTCTTTTAAAATTGCATTAATTTTGAAATATTATTATCCTAAAACTTCGATCAAAATTCTCAGAATTTTTCAGGTTCTTTTAATGTTTATAAAATTTCCTGATATTTCCAGATTTTCAGAGTTTATTGAAATACGTTTTTTCTTTTAATAAACTTTTATATTCTAATCAATTTTAATGTACAATTAATTGTCATGCTATTTAAATTATTTTTTCCCCTAATCTTGTTTTTTTTACACTGAAAAAAAAATTTATTTGATTCAAATAACCGATTATTTGACTATTATCAAGTAAATATTTACTTAAATCAAATAATTTTTATTTAAATCAATTAAATAATATTTGCTTCAAATACTGAAATAGTTGATTCAAATAAAAATTATTTGATTTAAGTAAATATTTATTTGATAATAGTCAAATAATCGGTTATTTAAATCAAATCAATTTTTTTCAGTGTACTTTCAAATTAATTCTCATTAATTTAATTAGGACAACAATTATTAAAATTTGAATTTTTCCCTCAATAACAGACTTATACAATTCCTAAAAAAAAAAATCAATGACAGCGACATACACAGTAATTGGAAACCTTCTTGTTTTCTCTCTCTTTTTTTTTGCTAAAAGCTTTTTGTAATCGAAACCAATTTGGTTTTCTCGTTGTTTCTTGCAATCGCGCAGAGATGGATAAGACTGTCGGAATCAATGATCGATTGCTTCCTGGGTTGAAAATACTCCTCCCCAGTTGCCTAGTTTCAAAGGCAAATTACAGGGAAGTCCGATCATTTCAACTTTGATTATTGCAGTGAACAGATTTGCTTGTTTGAAACGAAAACAGATGCACACAATTATTTACATGCTCACACAGACACAAAGTTGGATCTACTAGAATCCTTTGAAAATCACTACCAACAACAAAAAAAAAAAAAAAAAAAAAAAAATTTTTGTCAATGTAAAGCAATTTATCTGTTAATTAAATTGTAAAAATTCTTCTCCAATTTCCTTTTTTTAATAATAAAAATTTAATACAATTTTCCTGCGGGAATTTGTTTTTTCCTTTGGTAATTTAATATTGGAAATTGTAATTTTTTTTTTTATTTTTCATCTGTATTGAATTAATTTTATTATGCTCTCCTTTGAGAATGGTTTATTTAATATTTGTTTTTTAATATAATTTTTTTATTTATAATAAAGGTACACAAGGAAAAGTTTATTATTAAAATATGACATGAATTTTCATTTCAGTTTTTTAATGAGAATATTTCCTACATCATTCAGTGTAATTAAAGTGCGATACATTACGATGCGATACTAATTCGTCAAATATGATTGAAAATTATTCGATTAAATATGCGAAATTGCAGAAAATATAATATGTATTTACCTTAACTTTTAATTAATTCGTTTGCTATGTCCATCACGTGATTGTTGGAGATAAACTCTAATAATTACACTGGAAGAGGAAAATTTTCATAAAATCGTAAATTCTCCCCCTCGCAAAATTTTACTCATATACGTGAAAAGTTTGTTTTTCTACAAATAATAATTACATGAGGATATTATATTGAAATTTAATATTAATAATTATAAACTGTACTGGGCGAATATTACACGATTAAAAATATAAATTAATATTTAAAAAAATCTATTAAAATTTTTAAGGTATAATTAAGGTACATTAAATTTTTAAGATATTTTTATTGAAAAAAAATTTTTTAAAACTGTTTTTCCTACTCGCAGGCCTTGGATCGACTTTAACGAACAAAAAAGTCGCTTTAGTCGATTAATAATTGAAAAAAGTCGTTTATTTAATTTAGTATCGTCACAAGAATTCACATTAATCAAAAATTGTATAATTTTGCTAAATAAATATTTAAATATTTTTTATTTCTTAAATAAAATAAAATAAATTAATTCTTAAATGAAATTTAACAAATTTCAACTTCTGAAATTCAATCATTTCTAAAAATTAAAACTATAATAACCCTTCCAAAAACTAAATTATTTTCTACAATTTTTAAGTAAACTTAAATAAATAAATAAATAAACTTCATCTCTAAATTAACTATCTTTATGAATTTTTAATCATTTTTTGCAATTTCTTCCAAAAAATCAATTATTTAAATACAAAAAATCTAATTTTTTATAATTTAACCCGTCAATTTTTCTTTTTAAAGACATTAAAGAAGGTAGAATATTTTCAAAACTTTTAACAAAGAAATACGTAAAATTAGCTTTTTTAAAAATGTTTCTAATATAATTTAAAAAAAAACAAAATTTTATAATTGAATTTAATTAAAAAAATGTTCAAAAAATTGAAATTTGGTATATTTTTTTTTAAATAATTTAAATTTATAGTAAAACTTTTGAAAAATAATTCAAAATTTGACAAGTTATTTTTTGGACAATTGTCTTTTTAGAAATACAAAAGAAAAATTCATAAAATTTTTCCAAAACTTTTAATTATAAATGATTTCTAAAAAGATTCTAATATAAAAAATTTTAATTTACCTTTTTCGAAGGTAAAAAATTTTGCCAATATTCAATTATTTTCAATGTCTACTATTTCAAGAAATTTTAACAAAGAATTCAATTATTTAAAAAGAAGTTTTAATAAAATTCCTCTCACGTAGTCAATTATTTTCAAAAGTAATACAATTCTTTGCAAAAATCAAATTATGTTCAAAAATTTACAAAAATTCTCGTCGATTTTCAATTATTTTGATAAATAATAAAATTCTTTTCCGCGACATTTAAGCAATTCTGGAAAATTTTAATAAAATTCTAAAACAAAATTTCAATTACTTTTAATAAATGTTCAATTTTTACCAAATTTTCTTGAAAAATGCGATTATTCCTAAAAATTTTATATTAAAATTTGTCAAGAAAATGCAATTATTGAAAAATTTGATGATAAAATTATTTATAAAAATTAAATTTTAAGAAAAATTCAATTATTTAATGAAATACTTATTTTTCCAGTCAAAACTATTATAAAAGAAAATTTTTTATTAAATTCTTTACAAACATTCAATTATTCTCGCAAACAAATAAATTTTCTGAAAATTATTGCAGAATTTGAATTATTTTTAATACAAACTTAATCGAATTTCTCTAAAAATGTAATTATTCTTTAGAAGTTTATTAAAATTCGTCGAAAGAATTTTATTATTTATAAAATTTGTTGATAAAATTCCTTACCAGAATTTAATTTTCAGAAAAATTGAATAATCTAATAAATTATCTTTTGTTTGTATTCAAATAATTAAATTCGCGTAGAATTTTCTGGTTAACTTTAGAAATTTTAATTATTTTTGAAAATTTAAATAATAATTGAATTATTTTAACAAATTTTCATAAAATTTTTACAAATAATTTTGAAATTTGGTAAAATTTTTTTTTAAATAATTTAAATTTATAGTAAAACTTTTGAAAAATAATTTAAAATTTGACAAGTTATTTTTTAGACAATTGGCTTTTTAAAAATGCAAAAAAAAATTAATCAAATTTTTCCAAGAATTTTAATTATATAAATTATTTCTAAAAAATTCAAAAATTAAAAACTTTAATTTACCTTATTCAAAGGTAATTGAATCTTAAAATACTTTATGAAGTAATTGAATCTTAAAAAATTATAATAAAACAATTTTAAGAATTCGTTTTCTATTAATATTATAATGTAATTATAATGTAGTTTTTGCAAAAATAATTGGAGAATTTTTGTATTTAAAAATTTATTTATTTATTTATTTATTTTTTGAAGAACTTCAATTGAAAATTTCGAGTATAATGATTTTTTTCTCCAAAATGTTGAAAATAATTCGGAAAAAAATTTTAATTTTTTAATTTGTCTGTGAATTTGAATTTTCGGAAATATTGAAAATAAAAGAATTTAAAAAAAATAGAACATAATAATTTAGAGAATAACTTGTTTAAAAACTATTTGAATATTTTTTTTAAAATCTAGTTTTCTGTTAATTTTCGTTTTTAATTGAATTTACACTTTATGAATTGAATTTACAATTATTTTTTAATTAAAATTTTTGCGAGACTCTAATATTATTTCCCAAATTTTCAATTACGATTATTTAAGAGTTAATTTTGAAAAATTATAATAAAATACTTGAACAGATGATTTAGTATTAAATTTTACAGAATTTCAATTAATCAAAATCTTTTTAAATGTTGGTAATATTTGAAAAATTCAATTAGAAAACTTATTCAAAAACAAATTTTCAAAGATTTGTCTATTATACTTTTTGTACTAATAAAAATCAAAAACAAGTCGCATTTTGTACTAAAAATATGGTACATTGTCGCAAAATTTGGATGAAAAGTCAAAAAAAAGTGGCAATTTTTTAAATAAAAGTCGATAAAAAGTCGCATTATTTAAAAATAGTCGAAAAAAGTCGTAAAACTGATAATATCCGAGGAATGTTGAAGAAAAAATATTCAAAAAAAAACAAACAATAAAGAATAATAAATATAATTAATAATATACATATTAGATAATATACATATTAAATAATATACATATTATTATTAATTATACATATTAAATATATATTAATTATTAATATACGTCCTTATTTAATGACAATAGATAAAATTACTTTATTTATTTGAGCTATCTTTTTAACAACAATTGTGACGCGATCTGAAGAAAGGGACCTTAGAAGCAAAAAAATTATAGGTTATGTTTGCCATTTTTGAAATAAAAATACAAACAGAAAATCAACTGACAATATAAATCACTGATGTTTAGGTCTTTATTACAACTAAAATATTAAATAAATATTGATTTTAATTTACAGTAATTGAAAATAAACTTTTAATTGATAAAAGAGTAACACTAACATAACCTTTTAGTGATTTGCTTCTAAGGTCCCTTTCTTCAGATCGCGTCACAATTCTTTTATTATTGACATTACCTGCTCAATAAACATTGAGCGGCGCATAAAAGAAAAAAATAATAAAATAATAAAAGAAAAAAAGAAAAAATATGGAAAAAGAAAAAATATGGAAAAATATTCGAACAAAGAAAAAATATGGAATAATATTCGAACAAAGAAAAAATATGGAAAAATATTCGAACAAAGAAAAGAGTTTACAAAATAATGGGGAAAATAAGAAAAAAAAAGCGAGACTCTAATTCGATACGATCAATTGAAATTCAATTAGGAAATAAACATCTAGTACCACAACGTTCCCTTGTTTTCTTAATACACCCAAGTTTACCCCAATTTTCACTTGGAATCTCATTTGCCGTTCTTCCTTCGTATTCTACGGTAACTGTGAACAAATGTTGCGAATTAGAAAATCCCTTCAAATATCGTATATAGAGAGACAGAGAGTATTGTTTGCGCTGCGTACACACACACATACATAGAAAGTGAAAATGCTGGGGCGATTTTCATACATTTGAGTGTTCCCCCATAGCCTTAATATAAACATTGAGCTCTGTAACAAGTACACGTTAGTATTTTCCCCGTATGGTACATGTGTGTATGTGGTGACTGTATTAACCAGAGTGGATCCCTGAGCCCAAAAGTGAACCTTCCAACTGACTCAGACGTAATAATTATTTTCCCTCACAAACTCATTCGTTTATTCTCTCTTTCGCTCTTTCGCTCTCTATCTCCTCTTCTCTTTCTCTCGCATCACTAAATGAATAGCCAAGTCTATGAATTAGATCCTCGCATGCCAACCCAAATATCCTTAATCGTGTGAATCAATTTTATTAAGTTTCCATAAAGAGCGAGAGAGTGAGAACGGAAATACAGCATTTAGTATGAAAGCTTTTACCGTTTACACTTATCCGAGTTGTGTAAAAATAAGTCTTCTTTTAAGGGATTTCTTATTCAATGCAAAAATTAGAATGTAAATTAAAAAGATTTAAAATTACCAATATTTAATTAGGTGAAGAAAATTTGATTATTGTTGCAATCAATGATAGCTTTGACTATAGTAATTGCTACCAATAATATTTGCAACTAATGGTAGAAATATTTAATATCAAATAGAAATATCTCGAATAATATTTAAAATCAAGTGTTAACTAAGCAATAATAACTAATAACTAATAATAATAATAATAATAATAACTAATAACTAATTTTAACAGATGGAGGATACAAGTATTTATAGTTAAAAATAATGGTTGATACAATCAATTGTAATAAGGACCAATTATAATTATATTATTATTAGTATATTATTATTATTTATTTATAAATGATAAATGCAACTACTGTGGTACAGTGATATCTGTGCGAATGTAACTTTTCAAATTTTATTACAGTAAATAAGCAATCCTTAATCCTTAAAATAACTAAAAGTAGTTATTTATTCACTCATCAAATAATAAATTTTACCTCTATTCAAAAAAGTAATTGAATAAATATTATTAGCATTGAAAATAAAAATAAAATGTCTAACTACTTAAGAATTGAAATTGATTAAAATTTTAAAAAGGAACATTTAATTTTTTTTTCTTTATTCTTCAAAGAATTAAATTATTTTTATAAATTTAAAGATTTTTTTAATTTTTTGTTCCAAATAATTTGTCACAATTCAATTATTTTATTTTTTATTTTTATTTCTTTTTCTACTATTTCAAAAAATTTTAACAAAAGAATTGAATTGAGGAGTAAGTTTTCAAAACCTGATAAATCCAAATTTTGTCATTTCGAGAAATTTAAACAAATGACAATTCTCACATATCCATTAAAATTATCTTTAATGTAGAAAACATTCTTAAATTGAACAGTGATAAATGGATTTCTAAATATTTTAATATTTTAAATATGTGTTTATCTCAATTTTTTTAAAAATGGATTTATCAACTTTTGAAAAATTGCTCCTCAATTATGTTTAAAAAGAAATTTTTATAAAATTAGTCTCAAGAATTCAATTATTTTCGAAAGTCATAAATTCTTTGCAAAAATCCAATTAATGTTCGAAAATTTACAAAAATTCTCGTCAAGTTTTAATTACTTTGATAAATAATAAAATTCTTCTCCGCGATATTCAAACATTTCTGCGAAAAATGTTGATAAAATTCTAGGCAGAATTTCAATTATTTTTAGTATATTTTACAATTTTTATTAAATTTCTCGAAAAATGCAATTATTTCTAAAAATTTAATTAAAATATGTCAAGAGAATTCAATTATTTAAAAATTTGTTGATAAAATTCTTTATGGAAATTTAATTTTAAAAAACATTCAATTATTTAATAAAATATTTATTTTTATAGTCAAAAAATTCAATTATTAAACAAAAATTTTTATAATATTCTACACGAACATTGAATTATTTTTTTAAATAAATGAAAATTTCAAAAAATCATTGCAGAATTTTAATTATTTTTAATACAATTTTAATCCAATTTCACAAAAAAAATCCAATTACGTTCAAAATTTATAAAAATTCTCGCTAATTTTTAATTACTGTAATAAATAATAAAATTTCAATTTAATAGAAAAAGTTACGAATAATTAACTTTTCGTAAAATTGAATATTGTAAATGACAATTTTCAAATCCATTTCATATGAAAATTGTCAAAGAACTTTTTCGAACACATTTCATTTAATAATCAAATGATTTTCGCGCTCAGATTTTATTGGAGAGTTATTATTGAAAGCTAATTAAATTTTTCTTTACAATTATATTAAAACTTTTTCTATACAATTAAATAAATAAATTCTTTATAAGTAATTAAAAATAAATTTTTAAAAACTTTCGTACTTTTAATTACTTTGCATTGAAATTTTTTAAAATTATTTAATTTTTTTCAAAGAATTTTCAAACATTTTTCCAAATAATTGTATGTTTTTAAGAATTGTACATTATTGAAGTTTTTAATTTTTATTAAATGTTTTTTAAATTAATAGATTGTTTTAAAAATTATTTTTGGAGATTTTTGATTAAATAATTGAATTCTTTCAAGAAATTTAAATATTTTCTCAAATTTCAATATAATTCTTGTCAAGAAATCATTTTTTTTTATAAATAATAAAATTGGCAAGGAATTTAATTATAAAATTCATAATTCATCGTATGAATAAAAATAATTTTTAGTAGAATTTTTATGAAATTTCTGAAAAGAGTTTAATTATTTTCAATTAATAAAATTCTGCGTACGAATTAAATTATTTTCTAATACAATTTTCATAGAATTTCTTGAAAGAATTGCGATATTTAAAAAAAAACTTGTAAGAAAATTGATCAAATTATTTAATTAAATTGAAAAAATTTTAATAAAATTCATTAATGAAAATTTTACGTGCAATTAAAAAATACAGTTATAAAATAATTTTTTTAGTCTTTTTAACTTAAATTCTTCTATATATAAATATTTCAATTGTAATAACGAATTAAATATCTAAAAATAAAAATAATAAAAAGAACCAATGGTAGAAGAAATTAATTATGACCCTAATGACACCGTAAGGCAAAAAATAGCTAAAAGAAATTATTTATTCATTCATCAAATAATATTTTACCTCCATTCAAAAAAAAGTACTCCAACAAATATCAGCATTGAAAACAAAAAAAAAACGCGTCTAATTACTTTAAAATTGAAATTGATTAAAATTTTAAAAATAAACACAAACACACGTTTCATTTAATAATCAAATGATTTTCGCGCGCAGCTTTTATTGGAGAATTATTATTAAAAACTAATATCTGTTTAATTACAAAAAATTGAAGCTGATTAAAAGCAAACAATCAAGAGTGACTGATATTGGCAGCAGTATATCTGCGTTAGTTTCAATTAATGGTAACCATCAATTATCATTCTAAATCGATAATAGATTTGTAAATTTAAAAAAGAGAAAAAGGAAAAAATTGCTCCTATACATATATCCGATATAGTGATTTTCAATTACGATATAATATAGTTTCAAACGATCGTTATTAGAAATTACGATATATAAACACAATTAATGGTTAGAACTAATTGTAAATTTTCAGAAATGTGTTTAGAAGCAATTGATGATAATTAGAAAACATGATTGTTGGAGCAGATGGTATCTTTGCAATGGTAATCAATTTTAACAATTGGTATTTACAGCCGCGAATGGTTGCAAATAGTGAGGATATCAAATTTATACTTTTAGTTAAAAGCAGATTACAACTATTGTTATCTGTAAGTTGTGATAAGTGCAAATTATGGTTGTTGGAAATAATGATTATTACAATTATAAATCATTGCAATTAATGATTATTACAATTAATGATAATTGCAATTAATGATTATTACAATTAATGATTATTACAATTAATGATAATTAATTCACATTCGTTGGAAATTGTGACTAATATTAGGAACAATTAATGTTAGAAACAAGTAACAACTAGCAGATAATTTTAGTTGCAACTAACAACAGTTGAAAAAATTATGGTTGTTCCAACTAACAATCACAACGACAATCAATAAAATTACAGTCAAAAAAATAAACAAAGAATTAAATTCGAGACAATGAATTGCAGTCAAAACAAAAACAAAAAATTAAATTCGAGACGAATCAATTACAGTCAAAAGAAAATAAACAAAAAATTAAATTCCAGACGAATCAATTACAGTCAAAATAAAAACAAAACATTAAATTCGAGACGAATCAATTACAGTCAAAACAAAACATTAAATTGAATTCGATACTAATCAATTACAGTCAAAACAAAACATTAAATTCAAGACGAATCAACTACAGTCAAAAGAAAATAAACAAAAAATTAAATTCCAGACGAATCAATTACAGTCAAAATAAAAACAAAACATTAAATTCGAGACGAATCAATTACAGTCAAAACAAAAAATTAAATTCGAGACGAGTCAATTGCAGACAAAACAAAAACAAAAAATTAAATTCGAAGTGAATCAATTACAGTCATAACAAAATAATTCAATTTTAATCTCTACAATACATCAATAAAACAAGAAAATAAAGAATTGTGCAAAAAACTTTGTCATCTCTAAAGAGAAAATAAAAACAGTTCCTAAATTCTTTCTAAAAATAAATAATCCTTTTGACTAAACGACTTTGAATCATTATAACAACATATTTCCGAATGTCTTTATAAATCAATGAAATTAAGAGAACAAGGTACATCACAAAAGGGAAATTCGATTATCGTCTATTGTTGTATGTATATATACAATGTTTATTCTCCTGTTTGGAAATTCGTGGCTGGGTAATTTTCTTTGCTTCCGCGTATGTTTAAATATATATATATATCGTATCGTTAAACCAGTCGCGATTTTCCCACGCGCGCCATACCCCAAGAATGATCCCTTCAACTGGTTGTATATATGGAATTATCGAGGGGAGGGGGAAATTAGGGTGCTTGTGGAAT
This sequence comes from Leptopilina drosophilae, assembly GCA_032873175.1. Lineage (NCBI taxonomy): Eukaryota > Metazoa > Arthropoda > Insecta > Hymenoptera > Figitidae > Leptopilina > Leptopilina drosophilae. Next base: position 9,042,131 of record CM065485.1, on the reverse strand, counting down.
TTATCAATAAGTTTGGGGAAAGTGACAGATGCGTGATTCGAGACTCTTTTTCATTCATTCAGCCGTTTAAAGATTTTAATACCGCAGATATATATATATAGGTACATTGTGTACGTTTATTCTATCAATGTGGTCAATCATCTTTTTTCGGTCGTTTATTTTTTTTTCTTTTTTATGTAAGTATATGAAAGGATTTTTATGATCTTTTGTATATAAACTTTTATAGACTTTTTTCTCTTGTATCTAAACATTTAAATCTGTTTTCATTTTATTTATAATTTTATCGTTTTTTCTTAATTGAGAAGTTATTGATATAACTAGCAACAATTCCTAAATTAATTAATTAATTAATTCCTTAATTTCTTAATTTCTTAATTTCTTAATTTCTTAATTTCTTAATTCCTTAATTCCTTAATTCCTTAATCCTTAATTGAGAAATTATTCGTATAATTAGCAACTTTTTTCGTATTTTTTTAAAAATAAAATTAGCAATTTAAAAAAATAGAATTTAAAAATTAATTAAAATTAAACCATCAATTTTTTCTATTTTTGACAATAAATTCATTTTTAAATTTAAATATAACATTAATCTAAATAACTTTCATTCTAAACAACTAATTCTTGAACAACTTTCATAAAAATATTTCCTAACAATTATTTAATGAAAATACTTAAACCTTTTTTTAAGTTATTTCAATTTTAGAAGATTTCGAAGAATTTTCGTTTATAATTTTCATAAATAAATAAATTTCAAAGAGTTTTAATTTTAAATTTTGTAAAATTTCAATTTTCATTGAATTTAAATTAGAAATTTTAAAAAACTCAGATTTTTGCAAAATGTTAATAATTCAAATTCTTCTTGAAATTAGCTAAATTTGTCAGTATATTTAATTAATTATTAATAATAAATAATGTATTTAAAAATTAATACAAAACCATCAATTTTTTCTTTTCCAGGCAGTAATTTCATTTAAAAATTTAAATACAACATTAATTTAAAAAAATTTAATTCTAAACAACTTATTCTTGAACAACTTTCATAAAAATATTTTCTAAAAATTATTTAATGAAAATTTTACTTCATAAATTTTTTTAAATTATTTCAATTTTAAAGTATTAATAATATTTTTATTGTAAATAATATTTTATTTATAATATTCCTAAATAAATCAACTTCAAAAGGTTTTAATTTCAAGTTTTATAAAATTTCAATTTTTTAATGAATTTAATTAGAAAGTTTAAAAACTGTTGCTAAGTGTTAAAAATTCAAATTTTTCTTGAAATTTGTTAAATTTGTCAAATATACACTTAGGTATTTATTAAAAATAATGTCTTTAAAAAAAAATTTTAAACATTTAAAAAAATTCAATTTTGAAGAAGTTACAAATAATTGCAGAAATTAAATTATTTCCAATCGTAATAAAATTCTTCTTACAAAAGTTCAATTATGTTCCAAACTTAAAGAAAAATTCTCGTCAAAATCACGACTAACTTTATAAATAATAAAAATCTTCTCCAACATTCCATTATTTTTTTTAAATTTACAATTTTCATTTTCTATCAATTTCTACGATTTTAATAAATTTACTAAAAGAATTCAATTATTTAAAAAAAATTAGTAAAATTGAATTTCAACATTTAATTTTTATGAAGACAATTATTTTTATAAATAATAAATTTGTTTTAGGAATTCAATTATTTTCATAAATAAGCTTATGTCAGAATTTTAATTATTTTTAGTATAGAGTTTCAATGGAATTCTAGGAAAAATGTAATTATTTTTAAAAATTTGATTAAAATTCGTCGAAAGAATTCAATTATTTAAATATTTGTTGATAAAGTTCATTACAAGAATTAAATTTTAAAAATCAGTCAATTATTTAATAAATTATTAACTTGCATTTAAATCGTACAATTTTATACAAATTCCTCGAAATATTTAATGATTCTTGAAAATTTGATTAAAAGTCGTCAAAAGAATTCAATTATTTAAAAATGTGTTTTTAAAATTCTTTATAAGAATTCAATTTTAAAAAAGCTTTTAATTCTTCAGTTAATGATTTACTGTTGTATTAAAAAAATTAAAAAATAATTTATTTATTTTGAAAAGGTTTCAAGTTGAAATATTTGAAAACTTGAACTTTTTGTTCTTTTAACTATGACAATTTTAAAGAATTATTTTTTTTAAAGTTTAATTTAATTTTTTAAAAATAATTTTAAGTTACATGGATATTTTTCCAAATTCACATAAATTTTCCTATATTTTCATAAGGCAAGTTTTCTAACCATTTTAGAGAATTTTTCCAAGCTTCTAGTATTTTTCTACATTATTTCATGCTGGAATGTTTCTATATTCATACTAACTTTTTCATTTGCAAATTCTCAAAGAACTTTTTCAAAAAATATTTTATAAAACTTGACATAGAGAGGAATATTAGTTAAAAATTCTAGAAAATAATAATTGAATTGAAATAATGAAAATAATTTTTAAGAAAGTTACAGTAACTTAACTTAACTAAGTTAAGTTTTAAGTAAATTATGTTTTCTTTTTTAAATATAGAATAAAATATAGAATAAAAATACCTTTACAAGTTATTTAATTTTAAAAAGATTCGAATTTGAATGTTTTGAAAAATCTTAATTCCTTTGGAAAAATAATAATTAAATATTTAAAACAGAAGTTATCGATGTTTTCGAATAATTTTACGATTAAATGATTCGCAAAATAAATGTAACAGAACATTGTTTTTGATTAGAATTTTTTTCCTTCTTTTCTAAAAATTCTTAAACTCTCAATCATTTGCGACTACCATTGCCTTGTTCTTGCTTTAAAAGATCGAATCTTTTCGTATTCTTAAATTTCTACCTTAATAAATTCCCCAACAATAAAAATACCCGAAAATATTGTAAAAATGATAAATATGTAAATTTTGTGGCAAATGTTTATATTTGAAATTCTCGTGTATGCGACCGTTACCGTAAAAGGCGCGCGCGCAGAGAAATCTTCCGCATGGCGAATCATTCTTGTTTGTTCTTCTTTTCTTATTTCGTCTCTTTTGTTTCTTTTTTTGCCTCGAACATTGTTAGCACCTTTGTGCAACCGATTTGGAAGCGTGATGTTATTACCGGTCCAGAATGGATTGTACAACAAGGAGAGATGATATCAAATGCACCAGCATCTAGTTGAGTCATAAGTCATGACTCTGAGTTGAGCGAATAGGATGTACGACCTTCTATTTCGCATTCGCGACACGCGCTCTTGTGACTTACGAGCGACACGTGACCATTTTGTATGTGTGCGAACTATCTAGAATCTAGCCAGAGAGAGAGCACTAAACAGTGGGTCACGGGCGATAGGAGTCGATTGTTTGAAATCGATCGAGCATTGTTGTCTCATCCCTTTTCGTAGATGTTACATACATTCTGGCTTCGTCCTCGATGCGTTACATACACGGGATGCTGTGCCTGCGTGAAAATTGGTGTCCGCACGTTTTATTCGACTGCGCCCCACCCGTTGTACTTTATGAAGCGGAAACTGTCGTCTACCTCCGGAGATAATGTTCTCCGATGTGCTAACGATCTCGCCATCAAGCCGCAGATGATTTAAAACTGTCCGCACCTCATGGAAAAAGTACTGACGCAGCTGCTTCTCCTCTCATCTCAAAAGCATCTTTTCACACAAAAGAACACAACTCTCTCATCAGCTATTTCTTGATCTCGTGTTTCCTTTTCACCCCAAATATTATACCGACACTGGGAAAAAGGTGTCACCTCTCAAGTAATTTCTGCAACAGATTTTAAAAATTTAATCACACGAAATACTAATCTGTAAAATAAATACTAAACACAATTAACGATTGTAACAAAAATAATTTTAACCATACGTAAAAAATTGCGATATCCAATTAAATTAATTCTTTTCCCCAAGTGAAAGAGACGATGCAAAAGTGCAATTACTCCTCAACTGCAGGCACTGCAATAAAATTTGTATTAATATTTCCCTTCAAAAGCGTGTCCAGACTTGTCCATTAGAAAACAGAGCGATTATTGTTTCAAGAAAAGCATATCAAAATCCATAAATATTTTTTATCTCTCGTACAATGTTGACTATAAACGCGTGCTCGGCAAAAAAACCGCGCAAGATACAAAATATTTCGCGTATTAAGAACGAAAGAGAGTAAAAAGAAGAAGAAGAAGAAAAAGAGACCTTGGGAACGTGTCGCGGAAAGAAACAACGCGTCGAGAGGAGAGTTAATTCGCCGAGTTGAGTCGACAGAAATAATAATTACCATCTTAAAAGTCGAGAGAATGAGAGAGAACGTCTTAATTAACAGACGACTTTTTTAAGATGCATGCGCTCTCGTTCGAAGAAACTCGAGATCAAAGGTCAAAAAGTAATCTCAAACGATTGTTGGAGAGTTTCCGCATGTCGTTGAGCTAAAGAGAGCGCCACTGAGAAATCTCCGTTAACCACACACACACACAAAGAATTTTGCCCAACGCCGTTTACTTTAGAAAATTAATTTTTAAGGATGATAATTTCTTTTTTATGAGCTATCATTTTAATAATCAACTTTATTCCTCTCCCTTGTGTTCAATTTCTTGGATTTTTTCCTCGTCTTCTTCTTGAATGTCGGCCTGTTAGTCGAAACACTTAACGACACAGATATACATTTTTTTTCCCCACGATAATCCCGCAATGATGAAACACTTTGCGGAGTTTCTCGACAAGGAGGGAATTTGTCTTTTATTACTTTGCGATGAAAGTAGTACTTTGTTGATTAATTCCGTTGATTGATTAGTTGGGGTGATTTCGCTGATTATTAGTTCGGAATTATGTTAATTTAGCGACGATTTGTTTTTACAAATGCACCAAGACAGGGTTGCAACAAATATTTAATTTTATTTTTCCCTGATTTCCAGACAAAATTTTCACTTTTTCCCTGACCCTAAAGAATGTTCTGATTCACTCTAAAAATTATTAGATAATCGAGAAAAAATGTTTTATTACATTTATTTACAAATTTCATTAATTGTAAAATTATACAAAAACATCAATAACTTCTTTTTTAAATAAATATTTAATCATTATTATTTTTCTGTAGGAATTAAAATTCTTCAAAACATTCAAATTCAAACCTTTTTAAATTGGACAACTTATAAAAATATTAATACCTATTATTACCTAAAAAAATCCTTCGCAAAAATTCAATTATTTTTACAAGCAGTAAAATTTCTCAAAAAAATTAAATTATTTTTAAAAAATGTTATAAAATTCGTGGCAATAATTCAATTACTTTCATAAATAATAATAAATCGATTATTCGTTAATTCATTTTTAAATCAATTTTTATTAGAAAATTCTAGAAAAATTCATTTATTTAAATTAAAAAATAAATAATTTATTGTTAATAGAATGGTCTTTGTTAAAATTTAATTCTCATAAAGAATTTTATCAATAAATTTTTAAATATATGAATTTAATTCAACAAATTTTAATAAAATGTTTAAGAATAATTACACTTTTCGAAGAATTTGATTAAAATATATATTGTATAGAAAATCATTAAAATTCTGAGATGAGTTTTATTACTTATGAAAATAATTTAAATTTTCTTAAAATTTCCATAAAATAATTAAATTTTGGAGAAGAATTTTATTATTTATAAAGTTACTTGGAATTATATTCCAGTTTATAAAAATAATTTAATTTCGGTGAAGAAAGAAGAAGAAGTTTTTAAATAATTTATATTCTTTGAAAAATTTTGTGAAGTTTTGTATTTTAAATAATTGTGAAAATTTTATTACTAATGAAAATAATGGAATTATTTTGAATTAATTCATTAAAATTTAATAAAAAAAAATATAAAAAAAATTGATAAAAAAATAAAAAATAAAAAATAAAAAAAAAAATAAAAAAAAAAAATAAATAAAAAATTATAAAAATTGATATTTTTTTTTTTACAAAATTTTGCCAAGAATTTTATTTAAATTTTTAAATATAATTGAATTTAGATGAAGAATTTTTTTATTTATAAATATAATTGAAATTTTGAAAATATTTTTTTTTTAATTTTTGAGAATAATTAAATTTTTACGAAGAATTTTATTAATTTTGAAAATAATTTAATTCTTCCAATGAATTTTATTCAAGTTTATGTAAATAATTGAATTCTTTCAACGAATTTTATTCAAGTTTATAAAAGTAATTGAATTTCGCTGAAGAATTTTATTATTTATATAAATATTTTTATAAAATTGATATTTTTCGAAAAAAGTTATTAAATTTTGTATTTTAAATAATTGAATTCCTGAGAAAAATTTTATTACTACTTATGAAAACAATTGAATTATTTTGAAGAAATTTATTAAAAATTGAATAATTTTTTGAATTCTTGTAGAATTTTGTCAAGAATTTTATTAAAACTTTTAAAAATAATTGAATTTTAATGAAGTATTTTATTATTTATAAAAATAATTGTAATTTTGACGAGAATTGTTTTTAAATTTTTGAACATAATTGAAATTCTGCGAAGAATTTTTGTAACTTTTGAAAATAATTGAATTTTTGTAATCATTTGTAACTATTCCAAAATCTAATTTTTTAGTATTTTTAACTAAAATTCTTTTATAAATCTAGTATTTATGAAAATTGTAAAAATTATTCATAAAATAATTTATAAGTCATAGTTTATGATAGTTATTAATTTTAAAATAATTATTATTTATTATTAATAATTAATTTTATGATAGTTTTTGACAATTTAAGTTATTTAAAATGAAATTATTGTCAGAAATAAAAAAAATTGAAGGTTTTGTATTAAAATTTGTGGTAATTTCATAGTTTACGAGGCAAAAAGAAAAAAATTTAGTTTTCTCATGAATTTTAAAAATTCAACTTTTTCTAGTACTTTTAGTAAAAATCCCTGACTTTTCCCTGAATTCCCTGACCTGTGGCAACCCTGCAAGAGAAAAAGTATAGTTTTTCCTCAAATCGATTGATTGCTCGGTTCAAATTCAAATTTCAGTTCCTTCAAATAAATTCCTCTTGGTTCGAATAAATTCCAACCGTTTCAAAAAATATTCACATAGTTGAATACACCATTTTTCTCTGAATTGAAAAATCCAAATTCCTGTGGAAAAATAATAATTTATTTAAAAATAGAAATTATTAACAATTGTAAGAATACAAGAATAAAAAATTTCCCGAATATCTGAAAATGTATCAAAACAATATTGTATATATTTATACTTACAGAGTGGATTGAATTGTCTGTAAAATTTTTTGGCTTGACAAACAGCACGATTTCTTCATCTTGACCATCCTGGGATTCTGTATTATATATATAGGTATATATATAATCCTCAATTCATCTAACAAAGACACGTCATTGCGCTAAGAGCAAAAGGGAGATCTAAGATCCAATTTCTAAATGAAAGGCTTCATTGTACTCTCGCTGAGAATATAACGTCTTATGGTCGCTCGCGCAATACATCTTCTCTCCTTCTTTGACTTTCATTTAATTTCCTCTTCGCTGTCTTTATCTCGCTGCAGTTACACACTTTGTGACTGAATTCTTTTCGCCAAAACGACATTGATTTAAAGCTTCTCGATATCTTTGAAAATTCTCCATTTGATGCGTGTGCATTCACGTTTCCGAATCTTATTTCAACTTCTCTGCGCGGTTGCACCTTAGATTAAAAGGATGTCAGATAAGTGCTGACAAGCGCTCGAGACAATAATTCAGATAACTGCAATTCATTTCTCTGTCTAGAATATTCAAAAGTTTTTAAGTAACAAACGCACTAAATTGATACTGATTTTTTTTAATTAAAATAAAAGTAAAGTCAAAATGGTTCTATTTATTAATTGTTTGGTAAAAAAAAGAGAAACGGTAAATACTACAGTGAAATATTCATTGTTATTGTGCAGGAAAAAAATGAAAAATATTCAAATTATTCTGCCAGGAAGAGAAGATATTTTACAGCTCCCAATAGATCCGCGCAGCCAAAAACGATAATTTTAACCAGGCGGGTGGATATATTGTTTACCTTTTTTTTTGCCCCCAAAAAAGTCCATAAAATGTATTCATTGTTTTCAATGAATAAATTGAAATAAACAAAAAATTCAAATATATTATTTACCATAATACGAAGGGTTCCTTGAATGGCAAACAACTTTCTTCCCCCTGCCTTGAAAAAACAAAACAAAAATATCTAAATGAAATCTAAATTAGCCCTCTCTATATATTTACTTGATGGGAGGAATTTAGAGAAGAGAAAAATTGCATGCATAATTACTTGAATTTAAGTGAAAATCACTTGAGGCATAATTGGATTTCTCGCATTTTAAGATGTCTTGGAAGAAAAAGTAGGACATATTGCGCGTCTTTATAATGTAGGCAATACGTTAAATATAATTGCAGCGACCATTTGACGATGCGCGCTGGAAAAACGATAGAGAGCCGCACATTTTCCTCGGCATAGTAGCATTAAAGTAGCGCCTCGGCAACTTTTCAAAAGTACATTAAATCCGCTTCCACTTTTCTACACTTTCATCTCGTCGTGGCATTAGTCTAGTACAGTTGAAAGACTCGTTAATCGGCTTTAGTAAATTCTTTTCGCGGTTCACAAGGGATGTAACCTCTTTCTATATGAAATTCATAACCAATACACTGCAAAAACTGCTGTCTCAAAATGTAACACTTCAACTATCTTACGCGAAATAGCTACGGACAGAGTAAAAATTATTTTTAGAATCATGTAAAAATAAAGGTTTCTAATTATTATTACACGCGGTGACAAAATTTGACACTTTCAGGCAACTTTCAGGTTATGTTCTTTGTTTCGCTTTTTATTGGCAGCACTCGGACTGCACGGTCGGTAATGTCGAAAAAATATATTTTCCATTTTCTACAATTTGTCTTAATGAATAATCAGTCAAGTTAATTGATAAATGTTTTTCTTTGAACAATGTTATATATTCATTTATTCAAATACTGTAGTAAAACTATTTAAATTAATTTAATATCCAAACCTCTTGTTTATGTACCTAATGTCGATAAAGAAGATTTCTGAAAATAAATTGGCGTTTATCAACAATGTGAAGACCTAACCTAAAACTGTCAGTTTTCTTGAACTCTTGAAGAGAATAAAGAACTTTTCCTTCTTTCTATACTTTTTCTCGCAGAGCAAAAAATTTACAATAGTGACAAGTATCGAACCCGAAGCCGCTGGTCGTCGAATGTCCAAAATGTTCAGTGATCGAATTCCCATTCTGAAAAATGTTTCATGGCGCTTTTCTTATCCGAATGCGAAGTGAGAAAATCACGATCGGATTCTCGATGGAAAATTCAAGACATGATGGAATATTTTCTAAATGGCGGGAAAGCTGGTGATAAATGGTAATCCTGGCAAGTACACTGGAGGTTTGAAAAAGCGATAAATGTTCCGAAAATGGAGGCATTCGAGTCATTCGACGAAAAAGGTGTCTGAGAGGGAGTTGCAAAGTTGCGAGCCAAAGTGGCATACATACATTACATAGTTATGCAAAACGTGTGCGCGCACTGTGGTTGCGGAAAGTCGAAAAAATGAAAAAAAAAAGTAGGAGAAGAAAAAACACGTCGTCGAGAGGGAACAATTGATTTATGTCGAAGTCAGTCTACACAACGATATACATCTTCAATTCTTATCCATCTATTTTGCGTTCATGCATATCGTTCTTGTTACAATAGGATATATCCTAAACGACCTGAACCTAACTGCTGTGCCGACCCTTTTCATTCTCTCTCCTCGATAAATTTCTCACTGGAGACCTTATATACCTTTGCCTTATCAAGCCAAGTACGGAAGCAAAGAGAGAAATACGACCAAGAATTCGGATCGTATTCGCAATCCCCTTTTTAGAACCTATAACAAGAATTGCCGAGAATTTAAGTCCATTTAGGTGAAATAGGATACAAATTTTACTTGAAAATCTCCTCAAGTCTTAAGAAACTTGAGGATATTTATTGTCACCTTATTCGGTGAATAGAGTAGTTGAAATTCAGAAAATGGTGCACGGTACACTTCACCGGCGCGGCGCGTCGTGTTAACCCCACTTTTCAGGAGACGTTTCCCTGTAGTGAATTTGTAATTTCACTTGTACTTCTGTTTTTCCAGAATATATCACTCACTAGGTACTTGTTAAAGCTCCCGTTTCCGGTTTCACTCTCGACAAAATTCGCCAGAATCGTTAATTTTATTTTTGAAAAAAAAAATTGAATTCAAAGTAGTTCATTAGCCGCGAGGCTTAAAAAAACGCTTTCGGATCACGACGCCCCGGGTTCGATTCCTGGCATATTTAGCATTTTTTCAAACTTTTAATCAATTTCTACAAAGTATTTTAAAATATGTAAATTTTACGACAGACAAAACAGTCAATATTTAAAAAAAATACCTGCAAAAAGTATATTAAAATTAATTTCTTTCAATTTTCCCACCCGAGTGAAAAATGAAGGGAATATTTTTTTATGACATAATTTTTGATAAGAGCGGAATAAAATTCTGTGCATAAATTTAGAGTAAAAAGTTCATCTCATGATGTAAATTTTTCCCGTGCTCTCCGAATTTTTTTTTTTTTATTTTTGTAAAACGTCTAGCTGAGGAAAATCTTGAGCGCGCAGAGTTGGACTCCTCTCTCTCTCTCTCCCCTCCCCTCCCTGTTCTAAAGTATATGTAAATGTAATTAACTCTCTGGGTTGAGTCTCAAGAAGTTTGATCATGAAGGTTGATCTCAAACTTGGTCACAAAGTTAATTGGTAGTTGGTACCTTTCTAACCAGTTTGCGTATCGATTGTTTCAGTGCTGAGGGACGAGTTTCGTGTGGAACCTCAGAACACGAGGGTCGCGACTGGTGAAACTGCTTTGCTCGAGTGCGGACCGCCTCGAGGCCATCCGGAACCTACCTTGCAATGGAAGAGGAACGGGCACGTTATAGACTTGGAAGCCACCAAACGGTAAGTTTATACCGAGAACCATGTCAGCTGCTGCAGCCGCCACCGCGCGAGCTGCATATCGCTGTGTACAGTTTAAAGGTTCAAAGTTCAACTTAAGGACTTCAACTTTGAACCTTATAGTATAGTTTTCAAGTTTCCTTAATGTAAAACTTTCAACAATATTCTCTTCAAGAATAATGTTTACAAATTCCCCTTTCCTCCCCCCCCCCACCACTCTCCTTTTTTCCATCTCTCGAAAATAATCAGAATCAATCTTTGAATGAATTGTTCGACGCAACTTTTTCCTTTTTCCAAGTTTCTTGAATTATTTTCTTCTTCTTTCCTTCTTTTTCCTTTTTTTATTCGTTTGTAAAGATTAGGTCCGTAAATAACTGGGGAAGAAATCGCGACCTCTTTCAATGACATTCTATTCAATTTCAACTTTATTTTTCAAGCAGATCCGACACTTTTAACTAACTCGGAATTTTTTTCGTGACTTTTGTACAAATGAATTTAAATGTTTTTTTCGATTCTAGATTTTTTGTTTGGAAAACGTGAAAAAATTTGTCGATTTGATAAAAATTAGACAAATATAAAGGTTATGTTATTACCTGTCGATTTGATAAAAATTATAGGTTATGTTATTAATTGTAAAACTAAAACGTTTTGAAAGTCCGACTAAAAGTGTTTTTCATTATAGTAATGAGACGTACTTTTTAGATAGAGGGGAAAAATAATAAACTTTCGTAAAAAATGGAATAAAAACTGTTTTATTGATTCAACATTACACTTTTTACTAAAAATTCACCTTGCGTTGTTAATTTTCAAAATTCTCTTCACACAAAGTATGTGAAATTTAATATTTTCTCCTCCCGCAAAAAAAAAATTACTAAGTCAACAAAAATACGTAAACATTTTTTGAATACAAAAATTTCGTTTAAAAAAAAATTTATAACTCCTGAAATTCACTTTTGAATGCCGCCAGCAAAACTCGTGAAAAACTTTTTCGACATACATTCATTTTGATTGAAAACAGTTTCATTTCACAAATGTGAAATATATATATAGAGTATATATAGTTACATGTAAATTCACATACAGTGAAACTAATTACGCATTGCAAGAGAAATATAACGAATTAATTTTCAGCTTTTTGTAATGATATAAATTATCGAAAAAAAAGGAAAAGAAAGAAAGTGTCTCTCAAAGTATTATAAACTGACTATTTTAAGAGGCATGACAAAATGTATTTTTATTTATATATTGGCTATATAATTATATATAGTAAAGTTGTCTTTTCGCGTACCGTTAATTAGCCACTTTATTGGATTATGGGTTTCGAATGATTTGATTAATGGCTACAATTAATTTACTCAGGAAAGCGATAAATACGTGGCCGTTAAAGTAGAGGTGTATATATAAATACGTGTGTATAGAAAAAGTGTGAGGCGGACTTTAACAACTAAATAATCGAGAATAATTAATTCACCAAAGCCAAAGAACTCGGAAGCAGTTAAAGCTCTCGCTGACAAAGTAACTGCTATTACTATTAATTTTTAAACACCAACTGTCCACTACCTATTATATAGGAAAGTTTAGTTTGAATTTTGCAAAATATTTTTTTGTCAAAGGAGAAGAAAAATAGAAAAAAGGAAAAAGTATATATAAAGCAGATCCCTTGCCAATTAACTAAAAAAAAAGTAAGGTAAAAATTAGTAAATTGCTAAGAAGCAAACGAATTGTAGGTTAGGTTCGTGTTTTTTAATTAATATTTGATTCTTTTTCTGTATTTTTACCATTTTTACTTATTGAAAAATTAAAAACATAACCTCAAATTTTTTGCTTCTTGCCTTTCTTCGGAGCGTGACATATAAATTAAAAATGGAGAAATTAAAATAAATTATTCAATAAAAATGAATTGCGGAGAATAAAACTAAGAAGCAAATAAATTAGAAATCAAAACACAAGAAAAGAATAGAAATTTCTGCCTCTTTTTATTCCAAGTACATTTTTTTCTCTATGCACTTTTTTCAGTGCTAAAAATTTAGTTTTTTTTTTTGTTTTTCGATTCCCTCAATGTTAAAATAATGTGGAGATAAATAAAAATAAAATATAGTAGCAGAAACCCAATGAGAATAATCTCAAGACACAAGAGCTCGTAATCTACTGCGTATTTGCATGAAAATGGCGCTAAAGGATGTCTCCCGTTATTCTTGTCCGCGTTATCTTTGTCCGTTCGTTGAGGGAGGAAGACGAACTCATTATATTCGAATTCACTCCCACTGCGCGACTTGTTCGAAATACCTCTTGGCAGTTTCTTTCCACTACTCATCTCTCTGGACCAGTTGTTCAACACGTAGAGGGGACGAGGGGCCATCTCATAAAAAAATACAAATATTTTCCTTTCCTTTTGTTCATACTTTTCCTTATTGTCAAGGAATGTAAAAAAAAAACCTCGTGATCAAAAATATCTTTTTCTTTCAATTCTCCTTTTTTTTCTTTCTCTCTTTCTTTTTGGAAGAAAATTCTATTTTCAACATTTTAAAAGAAATTATTTTCACGCAATCTTTGTTTTTCTAAAAAAAAATAAATACACGTGTATCTTCACTGGAAAGTAAAATTGCATATTCTAATTATATGGAATATAATTTTTCAATTATATAATTCGTAGCGAATTTTTCATTTCTACATAGAGGATTTTTTTTTATTTTTAATAAACTGGAAAAAATAATCTGCATCATTTTTTTTGTATGAAAAAAAAGAAAGATAGAAGCAATGAGTTTAAAGGCAGTTGCAATGTATTCTTCGAAGAAGTCAAAGGAAAAGAAAAGAAAAACGAAAAATGTCACAAAAAAAGAGAGAGAGCAGCGAAGTCCAGCGCAAAGTTTCTTTTTGTGACGTAAAAAGCTTCTCAGATAAATTTGCTAATAGAAATCTTTCAAAAGAAACCTGTATTCAAGTTTTCTTTTGAGGAAAAAACATTTTTTTTTTTTTTTGAAATATATACACAATCAGTTTTTTTCTGCGGATAATATACGATATGTTATTTGGAAAATTAAATTATTTCTTTTTATATCCAGTGAGCGGAAATATTTTCCGCTAATTTTGTTTTAATTTTCATACACAAATGTATATTAATCGCCACTCGAAAATATTTCTCTCCTCAAAATTGAAATTCGTAAATTATAACTACTTAGTGAATAGTAGTAGAAAATATTTCATTAGTGCAGAAAATTCTCGTATATGTAAAATTATTTTTCTATATATGTAATTGTGTATGTAAAATACAAAAAGAGAAATAGAGAATGAGAGAGAGAGTAGGGGATAAAAAGACAGAGAGAAAATATAGGGAATAATTAGATGGGCTTCACCTAGAGAAATTAAATTGCATCCTTTAAATTATAAGCTGCATTTGACTTCCCTTTGACGGAAATATTTTCAATCTCACAATTTCACTTTATTAACTCCAGTCATCCTCCTGTATAAATACTTCATCTTCTAATTCCCTCGAAAAAAAACACAATTATTAATGATAATAAAATGGAAAAAAATCTTTTTTAAAAAATTTAATTCTATTTTGTTAATTAATTTTTTGTGAATACAAAGAAAAAATTTGTTTGTAGTAAAAATTCTGTTCTGAATAATTTTTCGGATTTGAAAAGAATTTTTTTTTTTGAATAATTACCCGGTTATAATAGTTTTCTGTTTTATTGTTTTTAAAATCTATTTATTCGTGGCATGGAGAATAAAATGGATAATGGATTGGCGCGACTAATAGAAATTAAATCGAGCCGCACTCCTGGCACGAGGCTGCATCTCGAGACTCGGGGGATTCGCGCTCTCGCCGCTAAAATTAATTGATACTATAAATTAGAGGACACAATCGAGAAGCTATTGATTCCCTTACTATAGTCCTACACCTCTTCACCTCCCTCTCTCTCGAAGCCGCCTCCAACTTCCTGAATTCCGATGCCTATAGAATAGCATTTAATACAAACGATCTATAATTATCATCGATCCCCCATGAAATTGCCGAGATGTCTAAGAAATTATGTTATATACCAAAAGAATAATTCAATTTTAGATTTTTCATTTCATTTACATTTAGAAATTTGTAATTTATAATTTCTAAACATTTTTTTGATTATTATTATTTTTACAGAATAACTCTCGTCGATGGTGGAAATCTGATGATATCGGACGTGAGGCAAACCGATCAGGGAAAATATCAATGCGTCGCTACAAATATGGTTGGAGCGAGAGAATCAAAAATTGCCGCCTTAACAGTTCACGGTAAGAGACGATTTTAATTTCCCTTCGATCGTAATTTTCAGTCTTTCTAAATCTGAATTATTCTTCTCGATCTAAAAATTATTTAGAAACAAAAGTTAATGTTGAAACAAAACTTAATGTCAAAAAAAAATTTTAATTAATTTGTTTTTTACTCTGATTGCAGTGAAACCATTTTTCCACCTGGTTCCATTGAATCAAACAATTTTGACTGATCAAACGGCCGAATTCGCCTGCCGTGTCGGGGGCGATCCACTGCCCGAAATCCTCTGGCGACGAAACGATGGAAAAATGCCAATCGGCAGGGCTCACATTTTGGACAATAAAAGTCTCAGGATCGAGAGGGTCACCGCACAGGATCAAGGTGTCTACATTTGCGACGCCGAGAATGGTGTCGGTGCCATTTCCGCAAGCGCCACACTCACCGTTCATTGTAAGTTGAAAAAAAATTCCCAGGCTTGCCACGCAACATGAAAACCTGGAAAACCTGGAAATAGCAGGGAATTTTATAAAAATGGAAAAAAACCTGGAAAAGTCGGGGAATTTTGATCGAAATCCTGGAAAATTTATTTTTTAAATCTAATTTTACTTAAATATTTCAAAATTAATTCAATTTTAAAAGAATTGCAATTACAATTTTAATAAGAAGATAAACTTGAAAACATTTTCATTAAATAAAACTTCAATTTTGAATGAATTTCATTAAAAAAATTGAAAAACCTAAATTTTTAAAAAAACATTAATAACTAAAATTCTTCTAAAATTATGTTAAAAATTTAAATGTATATATTTAATTGATTATTTAAAAATAACGGATTTATACAGGAATTTTAGTTAAAACACTAGAACAAAATTGAATTTTGAAATTATTATTGGAGAAATTCAATTATTTTTAGAAAAAGTAAAATTCTTCTCAGAAATTCAATTATTTTTTTATCTTTTATTATTTGCTCTTCAAAGAATTAAATTATTTTCAAAAATTTCAATGAAATTCTTTTCTGACAATTTAATTTTTTTCAAAATAATTTTAATGAAACTCTTCGTAAAAATTTAATTGATTTACAATTTTAGAAAATTTCGATTTTAAATGAATTTAATTGGAAATTTTAAGGCAGGTAGATTTTTGAAAAATTTTAATAATTCAAATTCTTCTGAAAGTAGTAAAATGTTTTAATAATATTTAATTGATCATTCAAATTAATTGATTTCAAGAAGAATTTTAAGCAAAAACAGTAAAAAAAATTAAATTTTGAAGCAATTACAAATGTATTTGTAGAAAATCAATTTATTTAAAAAATTTTACTTAAATTCTAGGCAAAATTTCATTTACTTTCAAAAAATTTCCTCTATTCAATAATTTTTATTATCTACTAGTTTAATAAAAAATAAATTAATTAATTTTAGCTTAATAAATTTCACAAAAGAATTTAATTATTATAAACAATTTTTAAATTTTAACTTCTTACTTCAACTATTTACGTACAAAAACTTTCCTCTGTTCAATAATTTTTATTAACTACTACTTTAATAAAAAATAAATTAATGAATTTTACTTTTATAAAATTTCTCAAAAGAATTTATTATAAACAATTTTTAAACTTTCACCTAAATTTTTAAAACACATTAATAACTAAAATTCTTCTAAAATTATTTAAAAAATTTTAACGTATATTTAATTGATTATTTAAAAATAACGGATTTATAGAGGAATTTTAGTTAAAACACTAGAACAAAATTGAATTTTGAAATTATTATTGGAGAAATTCAATTATTTTTAGAAAAAGTAAAATTCTTCTCAGAAATTCAATTATTTTTTTATCTTTTATTATTTGCTCTTCAAAGAATTAAATTATTTTCAAAAATTTCAATGAAATTCTTTTCTGACAATTTAATTTTTTTCAAAATAATTTTAATGAAACTCTTCGTAGAAATTTAATTCATTTCAAAAATTTTCTAAAATTTAATTTTTTTCAATGTTTGCTATTTGAATAAAATTTCACAAAATAATTCAATTATTTAAAAATAAATTTTAATAAATTAGTCTCAAGAATTCAATTATTTTCAAATGTAATAAATTCTTCGCAAAAATCCAATTATGTTTGAAAATTTACAAAAATTCTTGTCAAACTTTAAATTATCCTTATAAATAATATTTTTCTCCGAAATTCGAATATTAATAATATTCTTGGGCAGAATTTCAATTATTTTAAATTTACAACATTTTCATCGAATTTCTCGCAGAATGAAATTATTTTTTATTCTTTATTATTTTTTCTTTATTTATTTATTTATTTTTTAATTTGTCCCTTGACAATAAATAATAATAATAAACATAATAATTAAATTCTGATAAAATTTGTTATAAAAATTCAATGTTTAAAAAACATTTAATTATTTAATAAATAATTTATTTTTTACTTAAATAATTGATTTCTCGTAGAATTTTCTAATAAATATTGATTTAAAAATAAATTTCATTAAAAATTTTTTTGATTCTACTTGAATATCATATTAAAAAATAGTTATTTATTTGAAAATTCTACTAGAATTCATTTATTTTACTCTACAAAATAAACATTTTATTAAATAATTGAACTTTTTTTAAAATTGAATTTTCATTGGAGAATCAAGAAATTTTTAAATAATAATTGAATTCTTCTAAAACATTTTAATAAAATCTTTTTAAGTAATTGCATTTTTCGAAAAATTTAATAACATTTTTTTATATTAAAAACTATTGAAATTCTGATGAGAATTTTTTATTGAAATTTTTGAAAATAATTTAATTTCGGAGAAATTTTTTATTTTTTATAAAGTTTATTTAAATTTTGACGGGATTTTTTGGCAAAATTTTGAAACATAATTGGATTTTTGGGAAGAATTGTGTTTCTTTTGAAAATAATTGAATACTTGAGGTTTCCAATAACTTAATTTAATTTTCCAATAATTCCAATAACATAATTGGATTTTTGGGAAGAATTATGTTTCTTTTGAAAATAATCGAATTCTTGGGGTTTTCAATAATTTTCTTATTAATAATGAACGTAGTTTTAAAAACCTGGAAAAATTCCGTTTTTTAACCTGGAAACCTGGAAAAGTCAGGGAATTTAAAAAGGGTAGAAGCATGACAACCATGAATTCTTCAAATAGATCTCTTAATTAATTCTATGAGAATTTTCTTAAATTCGAACGAACCAGTTTTTTTTAGAAATATTACTAAAATCCTATTTTTATTTTCAGCTCGTCCGGTATTCACAAACTTCCCCAAGGACGAAGCCATAAGCACCGGATCAGACGTGACATTCGCGTGCTCAGCGCGCGGTGCGCCGAAACCATCAATTTTCTGGACCCGCGAAGGCTCACAGGAATTAATGTTCCCCGGCAATACATATCAAGAGCGTTACACAATAACCGAAGAGGGTAGTCTCCACATAAAGGGAATCATTCGCAAGGACGAAGGCCACTACGTTTGTAGTGCAATAAGTCAAGCGGGCGCCAGCACTGCCACCGTATTCCTTCAGGTGACGTCCACCGAGGAAATACCACCGCCAATTATCGAACTGGGACCAGCGAATCAAACACTCCTTCTGAAGAGCACTGCCACAATGCCGTGTCGCGCTGTCGGAACGCCAAATCCAAAAGTAAACTGGCACAAGGACGGGGCTTTGGTAAAATTGGGAAGTCGCATAACAATGGCCAGTAATGGCACCCTCTTCATTGAGGACCTACAGATAAGCGATTCGGGACTTTACACTTGTATCGCTTCATCGGAATCGGGTAACACTTCCTGGTCAGCGGCTTTGACTGTGAGCTCGTCGACGACACTTCACAGTACACCGGATATTGCCGCCTTACCACAAAACCCAAGCAAACCGCGAATCGTTAATACAACGAGTAATAGTGTCACATTGACCTGGAGTCCGGGTCACGAGGGTCAGAGCAAAATCATTGGCTATAACATCGAGTATTTCAGCAGTAATTTGAACACTGGATGGGTGCTGGCTGCAACTGGAATTACTGATGACACTTACACTGTGAGTGGACTTTTTCCAAATTGCCTTCATTGAATCGAATTTTAATTAATTTGTACACAATTTCCATAGCCCGGGGCTCATTGAGTTTCGATATTTCACAATTAATGATGATTCTCCGTTTTAGACGAATTTTAATCGAAGGGATATTTCAGGGTTGCCACGCAACCTGGAAAACCTGGAAATTTCAGGGAATTTTTTTAATTTTGACAAAACCTGGAAAAATCAGGAAATTTTTATCGATATCCTGAAAAATTGTTATTTTCTAAAGTTATTCTGTTTATTCTTGAAATTTAATTTTAGATACTAAAATATTTTTAAAATTAATTATTCAATTTTTGAAGAATTGCGTTTACAATTTTTAAATGTAGATCGATTTCAAAAGGTTTCAATTTACAATTTTAGAAAATTTCGATTTTAAATGAATTTAATTGGAAATCTTAAGGCATGTGGATTTTTGAAAAATTTTAATAATTCAAATTCTTCTGAAAGTAGTAAAATGTTTTAATAATATTTAATTGATCATTCAAATTAATTGATTTCAAGAAGAATTTTAAGCAAAAACAGTAAAAAAAAATTAAATTTCGAAGCAATTACAAATGTATTTGTAGAAAATCAATGTATTTCAAAAGTTTTACTAAAATTCTTGTCAAAATTTCATTTACTTTCAAAAACTTTCCTCTATTCAATAATTTTTATTATCTACTAGTTTAATTAAAAATAAATTAATTAATTTTAGTTTAATAAAATTTCACAAAAGAATTTAATTATTATAAACAATTTTTAAACTTTAACTTCTTACTTCAACTATTTACTTACAAAAACTTTGCTCTGTTCAATAATTTAATTGATAATTCAAATTAATTGATTTCAAGAAGAATTTTAAGCAAAAACAGTAAAAAAAATTAAATTTTGAAGCAATTACAAATGTATTTTGTAGAAAATCAATTTATTTAAAAAATTTTACTAAAATTCTAGGCAAAATTTCATTTACTTTCAAAAACTTTCCTCTATTTAATAATTTTTATTATCTACTAGTTTAATAAAAAATAAATTAATGAATTTTACTTTTATAAAATTTCCCAAAAGAATTTATTATAAACAATTTTTAAACTTTAACTACTTTCAGAAATAATAATAAAATTTTTTGCAAAATTCAATTACTTTCAAGAATTTTTATTAAATTCTTTAAAAAATTCAATTATTTTCCATAATTTTAATAAGATTCTTTGGAAAATTCAATTATTTTCTGGAATTTTAATAAAATTCTTTGGAAAATTCAATTATTTCTAGAAATTTTAATAAAATGCTTTACAAAATTAAATTATTTTAATAAATTTAAAAAAATTCCTTAAAGAAATTTAATTATTTTTAATACAATTTTCTACAATTAATTAAATTTCTCGAAAAATAAAATTATTCTGAAAATATTTTATTTAAATTCGTCAACAGTAGTCATTTTATTATTTAAAATTTTGTTTGTCAAATTCTTTATGAAAATTCAATTTTAAGAAATGTGCAATTGTCTTTTACAATTTTGTTATTTAAATAATTGAATTTTTTAAAAATTTTTCTAATAAATATTGATTTAACTATAAACTTCAGGTAAAATTTAGATTATATCGTTGAATATTGAAAGCAATACAGCATGAATTTTTATAAATAATTGAATTTTAAAAAGGTTTCAAATTAAAATCTTTAAAAATTTGAATTTTTCATATTTTTAATGAACAATTCTGTAGAATTTTTTCAAAAAGTTTAATTGTATTTTGCTTCAATTATTATTATTATCATTATATTATTTTCCAATACATATCTAATGGAAGAATTTTTTAGTAATCGAAATTTCCCATAAAATTGAATTGTAAACAAATTAATTTGATAATTAATTTATTAATTCTGAAAAAAACTTTTTCAACAATTATTAAAAAAAACATTGATTTAAAAATGAATTTTAGTTGATCATTTTAGAAATGATTATTTCAATAAAAAAGCCAACGTTTTGACTAATAATCGCGGAGTTATTTAATTTAGTAAAAAATAAATGTTTTAAAAACCTGTAAAAATTCCGTTATTTTATCCGGAAAACCTGAAAAGTCAGGGAATTTGAAAGGAGCAAAAGCGTGGCAACCCTGCATTTTGATTGGAGTGGATTTTTCATATCAAAGAGTGTTTTAAAGCAGAAAGACTCTCTTTTAATTAAATTTCATTTTTCGCTCAATTTAAATAAATTTGTGTATCATTAAATTCTCATTCGAGTCGAATTACTAGAAAAATATTTTGCTTTTTGATTTTACGTAAAATATCTGCAGATATAAGAAGAAAATGGCGACAAATATAAATCGAGCTTAATTCGTTTTTCAGGTCATTGATTTGAAACCGGACACAAACTACGTTTTCTTAGTTCGAGCAGAAAATAGTCAGGGTTTGTCACTTCCCGGTCCAATGTCAGACGTCGCTCACACGGTGACCGCAAATCAACATACAGTGCCTCAGATAGAACTCGTCCGAGCAAGAGATCGTCTTAACAGTGAAATCCTTCACTTGAGAGACGTTCAATCGCTGAGCAGTTCAAGTGTCAAAATTATGTGGGACGTAAGTAGATAAATTTTTTTTAACACCACTCTCCTCTTGCTTCTAAAATTTCAACAGAAATCATTATTATAAATTTGAGATATTTATCTTTTTGAAACGATTTATAGCAAGTGAAAATTTATAATTTATATAAATTTATAAAATTTATTTATTTATTTTAGCTTTTTGAAACGATCTATAGCAAGTGAAAATTTATAACTAGTTGAAAATTGATATTTGACGGTATATTAATTATTGATTACTGAATCATGTTAAATGATTAATTTTGAATTTATCTAGATTCTTGGAGCTGCGGATTTAGTGGAGGGTCTCTACATTCGCTATCGCGAGGCGTCAGAAAAGCCCGAATATCAAATGGTGACGGTATTGAATGCAGGTGCAACGAGTTATGTTCTAACTAATCTGAAAAAGTACACTCGATACGAATTTTTCCTCGTTCCATTTTACAAGACCATTGAGGGACGTCCGAGCAATGTAAAATTAGCCACAACTCAAGAAGATACGCCCTCCGGTGCACCTGAAAACGTTCACGTTGGAATGATCAACATCACGTCTGCATTCGTTCGCTGGTCACCGCCACCAAAAGAGACACAAAATGGCCAATTAGTCGGCTACAAGGTGCGAATTTCATTCATCACTTCCCTTCTGTTCCCTTTTAATTTACCAATTATCGTCCCCTTTTTCTTAATTTTTCTATTTAGAAAAGTTTATTTTTCGAAAAAAATGACAATTCTCTTTAGTAACGAATAAAGAATCTTTTATTCTTTCTAGTTTCTAGTCTTTTTGTATTTGACTTTTTTTGTACTTTTTCTATTTTAATTTATTTCTATAATAACTAATTTCTGTAATTTCTATAATAACTCATTTCTGTAATTTCTATAATTAACTTGTTTTGTTGTAATTTTTTGCAGATTCAAATAAAGAGCAACAGTAGTAACAAAATATTGGGCCAAATGTCATTGAACGCGTCGACGACATCGGTGATTATAAACAGTCTATCGACAGGAGGACTTTATACGGCGAGGGTCGCTGGATTGACCCGCGCCGGTATCGGTCCCTTCTCACCGCCAACACTTCTAAACATGGATCCCGGTCAGCTGTCGCAAGTTCCGCCGAGAACCGATCCAAGTCACGGTGGAATGTCCGTCGTCAGGGAAACTTGGTTCCTAATTCTAATAATCACAATGGTCTTCACGATAATAGCGGCCCTTTTAGGAACCCTTTACGTCCGACGAAAGCAAGCAATGAGCAAACAACTGGGTCACCTCAACGTGCCCGTAGGAACCGCGAACGACATTTGCCAACTGAATAAAGATTCCCTCTGGCTCGAGCGAGGTTGGCGTCCAACAAACACTCTCCAGAGTTCCAATGACAAAGACTGCGAAACAAAGTTACTCAACAATCAACCTCTCCTAGCGCCAGGCATCGTCAGCATGGCCGGTTCCGAATACGCCGAAGTGAATCTTACCACATTCTACAACACCCGCAAACAAATTCAAGCACCACCGGAACCATACGCAACAACAACACTATGCGTCGCAAATCCAAGTCCCGAGTCAATGGAAACCAGCGGTCAAAAATCAAACTCCAGCGACTCGTGCGTGAAGCCCGATTACTCCAGTCTCGACTCCAACCAAGATCAGAATAAATCGACAATTTCGCCCAGCAGCGATAACACCAGTGTCTACACCGACGAGAACATGGAAATCCAACGTAGACCGCAATACAGAATTAATGACGGCAATTCCCAAACAATGCCAAATTGGTGTGACATGCTCCCACCGCCACCCGAACATCCACCACCGGCTTCTTCAAATTCACTCGCCGCTCGCTTACAACATCAATCATTCAGTCCCCATCTTGCCAAGAGGAACGCACAAAGCGACATGGAGGGTCACTCGAATAATTCCCAAAGTCCACCGACGCCTCCGGTTCGCATAGGACCCGCATTCTCCTCATCGCCAATGCCATGGAACTCCCAGTCGCACGATGTCGCCGCAAGTCTCCACCAACAGGGCAGGTACACAACTCTTCCGCCCCAAACGAATCCCCCGCCAGTGCCGTCCTTCCCCCAGGGCTTCAATCACTACGACTTCAAGACCCAAGAAAATGAATACGAAAGCGGTTCCGTTATTTACGGCCACCAGAATGGCGGCGATGATTACAGAAATCACGATTCCTACAATAAGCGCACGAATCATCGAATGGATCTCGACGATGTTTATCGACATAATGAGGAAATGTTTAGAAACGAAAATTTGTATCATCCGGAAAATGATGAGTGGGATAGAAAGTCATGCGACTCGAATACACACTCGGACATGTGTTGCTCGTGCTCTGAGTCGAGCTGTCTCTACGCTGACACTATGGAGTATAATAGTCAGTTTCAGCCAAGTTGCACGCATAACCGAGCTAATTCTAGGAATAGAAATAATAGAAGTCCCCGTAGAAGAACGAACAGGACAACTTCACCGACGTACAGTAGCGAGAGCAATTATTCATCTATTCCCCAGAGGCAGTGCGGTCCTGTTAATTCACAGGAGAGACTGAGGCACAACAGAAGTAAAGGTAAGCAACTGCAATTCACTTATAAATATTTCCTCAACTCTAAATAATATATCCTTTCAATTTTTAACATGAACGCTTTTCATTAAATGTTTGCCATCTTATTTCTTTTTTTCAATCAATTTTTCAAATAATTTAAATTACTTACTTCGCTCACAATTGTATTTTTTTCCTTTTGAATTTTAATACAAATTCAAGTATTTCCTTACAAACAAATTTCTGCATTAATTTATTATAGAAATCTAATTTTTTACTCTACGATTGTTTAGATTAAATTATTTTACATAATTTGCTTTTTAATTATTATATTTTGAAATTAAAGTTTTTTAAAAAAATTCATTTTTTTAATCTTGCAAAACAACAAGTTTTGAACGTTCAAATGAACGAAATATTTTCTATTGAAGATATTTTAATAAACTACTAATCATAGAAAAATTTAAAAACTAAAATTTTACATTTACAAACTCATTAATTGATTTTTTTGTAATTTACACAAAATAATTGCAATAAAAATTTAATTTTTAGAGGAAATAAATAAATTTCGTTCATTTGAACGTTCAGAACTTTAGGATCTTTATTTTGCTGTTTAATGATTCCATAGCTTCAATTATTTTCCGACCTGATTCTACGAATAAATTGTTCCTAAAGTTTCGAACGTTCAAATTTTTTTACTTCTAATTTGTGTGTTATTTATAGAAAAATTATTTTTTAGATTAAAGCAAATCAATTCTAAACTAAATATTGTTTAATTTCAATTATTTTTCTTGTTTCGATATTAATATTATAGAAAAACACTGAACGTGAAAAAAAGTTTCGTTCATTTGAACGTTCGAAACTTTAGCCCCATAATAAATTAATTAATTAAATTTAAACAAATCAACCAGTTATTATAAATTCCTTTTTATTAAATATAATTACAGGCCTCGGATATTATGACTTTTTCGACTTTTTTCTACTGTTTTAAAATAATACGACTTTTGTCAACTTTTGTTAAAAAATTGCGACTTTTACAACTTTTCTTACAAATTTTGCGACAAAATACCATATTTTTTGTAAAAAATGCAATTTATTTCGATTTTTATAGTGTGAAAAGCTATGAAATATACAAATCTTTGAAAATTTATTTTTGAATAAGTTTTCTAATTAACCATTAAAAATATTACAATTAAAAAGATTTTTAATAATTGAAATTATTCGGTAAAATATAATTAAAACTAAATAATCTTTTCAAGTATTTTATTAGAATTTTTGATAATTAACTTTTGAAGAATTTTAATTAAAAAAATTTTGGAAATAATATTAAATTCCGCAAAATTTTCATGAATAATCTTTAAGTGTAAATATCCAATAAAAAAAATAAAAAATAATGAAAAATAGTTTTTAAAAATAATATTAAAATAGTTTTTAAAAAAGTAATTCTCTGAATTACTTTTCTAATTTTTTTACGTTCTATTTTTTTTTTAATTTAATTATTTCCAATATTTTCAAAATATTTCTGAAATTTCAAACTCATACACAAAATAATGAAATTAATACTTTTCATAATTATTTTTAATATTTCGGAGAAAATAATTATATATTCAAAATTTTCAGTTGCAATTCTTCAAAAAAAAATTTTTTTCTTTATACAAAATTCTTCTATTATTATCGAAAAATTATATTACAATATTTATAAAAAACTAATTGTTACAACTGTTTTATAATAATTTTTTAAGATAATAAATTACCTTCAATTACCTTCGAATGAAGTAAACTAAAATTTTCAAAAATTTACTATATTAGAATTTTTTAGAAATGATTTATTTACAATAAAAATTCTTCGAAAAATTTGATTAATTTTTTTATATTTTTAAAAAACTCAATTTTTTAAAAAAGATTTTATCAAATTTTGAATCAGTTTTCAATGATTTTACTAAATTTAAATAATTTTTTTTAAGATTTTACCAAATTTCAATTTCTTTAGACATTTTTTAATTGTAGAGTAGAACGGGGTGAAAAAGCCACTTTCACACATTTGACCCTATAAAATCTGAATTTAACAATTTTTTCTCAAATTTTCAATTGGTATTGAAAGTTTAGTTATTAACCTGGAAAATTTTTGTCGGAAATATTTTTTATCCCATGAAAGGACTAAGTTATAAGAGTTTTACGAGAGCACTACAAGTGGCTTTTTTACACCACCTGGTGGGGGGAAAAAGCCACCTCGCGATTGTAGCAAAATGTGTTATTAATTTTGGTATTTTTATAGTTTTCCTTTATTTATATGACAAATAATCTTATTTTAAAAATATTTTTATAAATTTTAAGTAGTTTTTAACAAGCAAAATGGAATATTATGTTAAGTTTACCTGTTTTCGATTTTCACTGCCCATTTTCGTACCTTTTTTAAAAGTCCTCCTTAAGTTTCATCACAGATACCACATTTCGTTGCAACCCTTTATTCGTTGTTTATTTTTTTAGTTCACTTTGAACTATTTTCTCGTCGTGTTTAATTAATTTTATTAAATAAACACGAAAAATTTTGTAAAATAAGAGGGTTAGTTTAAGTAGAAAACAAATGAATTTCAAATAATATTCAATGGATTTTTGTCCCTGGCTTTTTAACCCCCAAGTCCAGTTTTTCAAAAAACTAAAATATATTTTAAATTTAGTTTAATTTCCAAAAATTAACATTGTATACGTTTTGAGTATAGTTTTCTCCTTAAGTACAAACATTTACTTTTATTACCCGTTCACTTAATCAGGTTGTAATATGTTTGAAAAGTTCATCGAAATGTTTTACGCAGAGCAACTCAAAAATTAAAATTACAATAAAAACTATATTATTAAAGATACAACATCCAAACAAGAATCAAAAGTTGCGTATTATCTAATAGTATTTATATTCTAAATGGCTGATAAATCGGTTTAATAGTTTTTAAATAAAACTCAAATGGCTTTTTTACCCCATGGCTTTTTCACCCCGTTCTACTCTATTTAATGGTAAAAATTTTTTTATTTTCAAAAATTATTTAGAAATATTTTGAATGGATAATAATTTGAATTATTAAATTTCGAATGATGGAGTTTTTTTAAATTTTATTTTCTTGTGAAGAAAGAAATAAGAAGTATTTAAATATTTATTTAGCAAAATTATACAGGTTTTGATTAATTTCAATTTTTGTGCAAACACTGAATTAAATAAATGACTTTTTCCACTTTTTTTCCATTTTTAATCGACTAAAGCGACTTTTTCGCTCGTTAAAGTCGATCAAAGGCCTGTAATTGTATTTTATTTTTCTTTTTTATTATTATTATTATTTTATTTTTTAAATAACAATTTACTTTTCTCGCAACTATTCTTTTTTTTTTACTTTGTTTGACAAATTTCAAAATTCATATTTTGTTTCTATAAATTTTAAAATAATTTTCTAAAATCCTTTTTTCTATAAATAATAAAATAATTCGATAAGTTATATTATTTTCCAATGTATTTAGTCTAGAAATTGTAAAATTTTTTAAGGCAATTTTTTCAGATATTAATTTTTCAAAATTTGTTTTCACGATTAAATTCATACTTTAAAATGTAATTTCTTAAAGTTTTAATCCGATTTTATTATTTGAGCTCTTTAAATTCGATTGTTGTAAAACTGAAATAATCAAATTCACTTTTCATGAATATATTTGTTTTAAAATATAATCTTAAAGTTTTAATTGATTTTACTATTTCAGTTCTGTAAACTGGATTATTGTAAAACTCAAATAACATTCTTATAGAAATTCGTATCAGAAGAAAAGTATCGTAACAATATTTTCAGACTCGTTTCGTTTTGTAAATTCAATTATATTTAATAATTAAAATTCCCTTTTTCAATTTTATTTTTTTTTGCCTCGCCTTGTCTTTTATACTTTACTTAATGAATATGCAATTATAATTTTTCAGTTTTATTTTTAAAATGCCATTGTTTTGAAATTGATTTCGCATGAAAAATCTCTTAAGCGCATAAAATAGAAGAATTTTATTTAACACCCACCATTTTGACGATTGTTTCAGATAAAGTGCCCAGTTTTCCACGAAGTGCTGGCTACCAACAACATAATTCATCAGCTTCAAATACAATGAGCAGCTCGGGAAGTCAGAGATATAATAAATTAAATAGCCTCTTCATGGGAGGCAATAACCCAAACGCAACTTCTGAATTACGTGATAGCTAAGTCTTTTATATAGGAAAATAATATAAAAGAGACTCACAGTTGAAGGCCTTCGATAATAACGATCTTCACAATATCGTTGGTCTACTTCCATTTGAAAAATAAAAGAAAAGAAGAAAGAAAAGGAAAAGGGCTGTTTCGTGTTGAAAAGGAGACAAAAAAAATGACACACTTGTCATTGATTTCACCAGTCGAATTGGGTCGAAAAAATACAGGCAGAAACGACTTATTCAATCTGGTCGCGTGCAGCTCGAGTACTTTGGTGTTGGTTCCTCACGATTTTATAAATAATTGACGAAAAATGACATTTTTTGCTCCCAAGGTACTTTTTATGGATAAAAGTGCTGCACGTGGTTGGTTTCTCTTAAACTAATAATTGTAAATATAGTTACTCATGAATCTCAAATCGTAGTCCATTAGAAACCCACGAAAAAAAAATGGAAACAGCTTTCAATCTTTAATGAAGGAATCTTATCTATTTCTTCCGCTAATTTTTATTTTCATTCTCATATACTACATTTCACGATTTGCAAATCGATTTTGTCCCCGCAAATTGTGTCATGTGGTGTACTTAAAAATGTCGTGACTCGAACGATAGTATTGTTGACATTGCATTTTTTTAACAATAGAGAATCATTTTCGTGATTCTTCAAAAGCAAAGACTGTATAAAAAAAAGTGATCATTTTCCTCTCCTTTGCATTTACGCTTAATCACGTCGTTTTACTTTTTAATCTTCTCCCCCGTCCTTTTTTTCACGATATTTAATTTCTCCTTTTTTTTAAAGTTTTCATTTTTATTTATTTTCAGTAATAAAAATCATAATTTCCCTTTTACACACGAACTGAACATTAATTTTGTATTCAAAAAGTTGGACAGCTTTTTAAGAATCTTTCTCTCATAGATAAACTTGACAAATTTACATAATGCAAAGCTAATGAAATCAGTTCTCGACAAACTCAATTTTACGTTCACTGCCGTTAATCATATATAAAATATACGAGTATAAGTGAAAAAAATACTAATTTCCTTTTAATGGTCCTTTTGCCATGACAAATAAAAAAAAATGCAAATTTGTTAAAAACAACTTCTAAGGGAAAATAATTTAAATTCGAAAAAAGAAGAATAAATAATCGGCGTGCATTTCTTCCAGAACAAAAATAATATAGCAATGCATTATAAATATATAAATATATATAAATATTAAAAGTACGAGTCTAAGGTGTATAATCATATCAATGGTTTTGTATACATTGTACAAAGTTAATTAATGAAATTAGTCATTAGCTTTTAATTTACACATCATTAACACATACGCGCTGTAGTAACGTAAGCGAAAACTAAAAGGAGTAAATTTTATATATATATATATGTAATAGAAATAATAATGCTCCAAAAGTTAAGTGAGAAAGTGAAAATTTTATTTTTCACAAACATTAAGTTAAAAAAAAGGTGCAAAATTGATTGCAAAACAAAAAAAAATACGGAAAATTTACGTCGAAATCT
Organism: Leptopilina drosophilae; assembly: GCA_032873175.1. Classification (NCBI taxonomy): domain Eukaryota; kingdom Metazoa; phylum Arthropoda; class Insecta; order Hymenoptera; family Figitidae; genus Leptopilina; species Leptopilina drosophilae. The sequence continues at coordinate 9,011,979 of CM065485.1, read as the reverse complement.
CAAAGAATTCTCGACGAATTGCGAACAATTTTTAATTTCAATTATAATTATTTATTCATTTATTTAAATCAAACATTTTTTTTTTATTTAAAAGAAAAATTAATATATTGTTACGAAAATTTGATAAAATGTTTCTTAATCAAACGAAAGAAAAAAATAGCGAAAAATTTTGTATTGTAGATAAAAAAAAATTTCTTTTTGGTATAGAAAAATATTTTAGAATTAAAAAATGTATTCTAAAATATTATTATAAATATTTTTTCAAATATTTTTTAAATACGTAAACGGGGTTCCAAAAAAAAAATTTGTATCTATAAAAAAAACTGAGAACAAAATAAAGTTCATAAAAATTTTTTTTTCAGAATCTTGCCGGCATTGTCGCCTTGCCTTTGTACATTATTAAATAATCAACTTTATTTTCAAGAATTTTTCAAATATACACTTTTTAGTTTCAAAAATATTTTAAAAAGAATTTTAAATGGAAAAATATTTTTTAACAATGTAAAAAGATTTTGTAACAAAAAAATTCTTTTGATTACAAAAATATTTTGTAATAGAGATATTTTTAATTACAAAATATTTTTGTAGTAAAGATATTTTTAATTACAAAATATTTTTGTAGTAAAGATATTTTTAATTACAAAATATTTTTGTAGTAAAGATATTTTTAATTACAAAATATTTTTGTAATAAAGATATTTTTACTTACAAAATTGTGCTTTTAAAATATTTTTAAAAATATTCTTCAATTTTAAATAATATATTTTTATGTAGTTCTTACTTTTTTTTCCTTTTTTTCAACGAATGATGTTATTATTATTTTATTGAGAATGATATAAAGGGAAGTATTTGTGAAAACAATCCAATAAAATATTAAGATATAAAGAGCATCCACTTTACAGCCGTATAATCGCTCAAATTCAAATGATAATTTGTATATTAGATAACAAAAAAAAAGTAAATAAACTGCCAGAATATGCATACTAAATTGTAAATCTTTTTAGAACGTATTAAAAACTAGTATGCGAAGAAATTACTCAGACAAAGAGATTATTGTTTAAATTAACTGCTACGAGTGAAATTTAGCGAAATCGTCAAGTGTGTTTCCAGTAAAAAGTATTTTCACTTAAATCGAAATTAAAATTAATTTTTACCTGACAAATTCAAACAAAACAGTGTATTTTTAACAATTTAAAAAATTTTTCAAAAAGTTTTATAAATTTTTGTACAATAAAAACAGATTTTTAATTACAAAAAATTCTTGTAATTAAAATAGACGAAGAAAAATCATGTCAATTGGATGGAAATGTAATACAAATTAACTGGAAACACACGGTAGAAATTGTGGTTTCTTATATCTTAGAATCTATCGCTATATATTGTGAAAAAAAAACAATTTTCGACTATTCTGGAAAATTATTTTCTTCACGATATTGTGTTCTCAAATGAATGTTTCTCTTTCTTTTCCTTTTTGCCAATTTCTTTTCCAGAATAATCGATATTAAATAAATGTAACTAAAAATGCGCGTAGATAATAAAAATATCCTGTGTATTTTGACTATCAAGTTACTAATCATGAAAAATAATCGTTGTGGTTGGTATAACTGTAAAAAAAATTCCACTTTTATATACATGAAAAATAGAGCCAAAAAAAGAACATCAATATTTTGACAGTGAAATATAAAAAATAATTTGTCAAAATATTCAGAAAAGTATAAAAATATTTATTTTTTAGTAACAAATGAATAATTTACGAAAAATGAATATTTATATATACATTCTTTTTTAAATAAGAAAGCAACAAATTTTGCATTTAATTAATTCTACACCAACCATACGATAATTTGAAAAAAAAACTGTAAACGAAATATCGGATCAATCATTTCCGACAAGATCCCCATTAGATTTATAGTCGAACTACGATTCTTGGGATGAATGGAAACAAAATATTAAAATAAACCTTCTTCCACAGAATCATAGTCGTATCAGGGAAGTGCCGGATCATCAAACTAATCACACACGGAGAAAATATAATGTATTATTTTTATAATTTGCCATTCTCCAATTAAACACGATCAGTGTGATGATTCGTTGTAAAATAAACTTGTAATTTCATCATGTTAAGTTTTAAACAAAAGAAAAGCCTTCAAAAACTAAAAAAAATAAGAAAATAAATAAAAAAAAGTAAAAATAGATGTATAAAATTGTACGACGTAAAGCAAAAGAAAATTTCGTCTGTTGTGTTTGCCTACAGTTGTTAATACGAATAATTACCTTTTTTTTATTTTTAAACACATTTTTTTCCTATTTTAACACTATTTTGAAAAAAAAAATCTCCAAAAAAGTGACTTTTTTTGACTTAGATATCAAAATTTGAAACAAAAAAAAAAAGAAAACGTTAAATGCTACGAACAAAAAGCTAATCCATATCATTAAAAAAAATTGAAAAATACTCGTAAAATTTAATTAAAAATTGAATTTTTATATTTATCAATTTGTTTCTAGCATATTGACGATACTGCCAATATTTATGGCTCTAAAAGAAAATTGAAAAGAAAAATTTATCGACTGAAAATTCGTTTTGGATTTACGTATAGAATAATTTATTAGCGCTAGTTGTACAGTAATAGTTTTTATTGAGGAATTAGTTTTAGAAAAACAAGAGTTCAAAAATGAAAATTCATTTTTTTGTTTTTCTAAATCTAATGAAAGGAAGGCTGATGAATATTTTTTTTTCTTTGATGCAGTCTCTTCACATTTTTTAATTATGTAAATATTACGAAAATTGCGAAACATTATTATATAGGTGATAATTTATTTATTATTAAAAGAAAATCGTATTCATTCGAACAGAAAAAGAAAAACGATTGCGTAATTTAAAAGACGAAATGTATAGTGATGCGTACACAAAACACAAGAAAAAAAAATGTGCCTGTAGATAATTTATAATAATTACTACTGGCAAAAAAACATATGTTGCATTATTATACTGATGAGCGACCGATGACGATGATTAATAAAAGTAAAAGTAATGTTAAACAGTTTTTTTATTTCCATTCAACCTTTTCCCAAACTTTTATAATTAAGGATCAAAAGAAGCCATTAAATATCAATTTGGCAAAATCAATAAGGAAGAAAAAAATTACGAATTTTTTTTCCCGGTAATTAGGAAATAATTTTGATGGCATTGTCGATTTCGGAATTTTATTCTCTTCAGTTGTTTTCAATTTCAAGAATGAAGACGTTAACGTTAAACGTGACAATTTTAAAAATTTTGGGTTTAATTGCCCCGAAGGAAACGAATTCCTTTCGTTACGTACATTTTATATATCGTTTAATTTCCTATTTTTTGCTAACATTCTCTGTGCTGGATTTACTCAATTTTTATACGCGTTCAATTAGTTTAATTAATTTCGTGGATATTTTTCCGGTTGCACATATTTCCGTGTCCGCGTGGTGTAAGGCGACAATTTTTATTTTCATTAATCGCAAAGTTCATGGGGAATTATTGCCAATGACCGAGCAATTTCAGAAATGTGAGAAAATTGAATTTTTCCTGAGAAAATTGCTTATTGGGTCAACTTTAATATCAATTGTTCCAGTATCAATTGCATTATTACAGCCAAGAGTTAATTTAAATGATAAATGGATTCCGTTTCATTCTTCATTACCATTTAATTATGACGATAAATTTCAATATATTGTGGGTTACATTTATCAAACGATTTGCGCTTATTATGTGATTTTCATTGATTTTCAAATTCCCTTCTTTTTAATATCATTGTTTATTCACTCCGCGCATCAATTGCGAGTGAGTCAGGAAAATTTTTCTAATATCGTGAAACAAATTTCATTCAAGGAAATTAAACTTAAAACCAAGAGGGTTCGAATAAAAAATTGGTATCCTGTGAAAATTAATTTCAAAAATACTGTCAAGCATCATGCTCACATTTTATGGTAAATTCTTTGAAGTGTTTTTTCTTTTTGGAATTTATCAATTATAAATTATAATTATTATTTAATTTCATTTTTTACTTTTTATTCAATAATCTACGTAACTAGTCTTTCATTTATTTACAAACTTTATTTGGAAAAAAACAATTTGCAGAATTCCTGTTCTTTGATTACAATTTTGGTAGAAAAATTTCAAACTTTTTTTACGGAATTAATTTGTAAAAAAAATTTGCTGCATTTACAATTATTTAATAAAATTCAAATTTTTTTTAGAAATAAAGAAAACGTTTTTATTAATAAAATTAGTATTAATTGAAAATAAAATTGAGAATATTAAGGCAATGAAAAATTAAGAGATAAAATTGTCATAATTTTGATTTGTCAATCGTATTTTTTTGTTACAAAGCTTTTAGTTTCTTAAAGAAAAAAATTCTATTTTTTAATCATAATTTTTGTAGAAATTGTAATTTTTTTTAGAAATTATGCAAATTTATTAATTTCACTTATTTTTTATTTCAAAATCACAATTTTTATACCAAATTCTGTTTTTTTTATTTTTTAAGTACGAAAAATAAATTTGGACCATTTTTATTCTCAATCGCAATTTTTTAACAAAATCTAATGTATCATTTTCTTCCAAATTTGATTAGTAAATCACAATTCATAATTGAAAATAAAACTGAAAAGTTTTATAAAATAATATAAAAAACTGCCTAATTTAAATTTATCGATCACATTTTTTCATGAAAACAATTTTAGTTTATTTTGAAAGAATTTTCTACAATTTCTCCTTTTATTAATCACAATTCTTAACGAAATTTTGACTTTTCTAGAAATTAATGGCAAAAGTTTGCACAATTTCTTTTTCATAATCACAATTTTTAACAAAAATTCTTATTGTTAAAAAAATAAAAGAAACATTTTTTTAAAATTTGTCAGTCATAATTTTAAATTGAAAAGTAAGCAAACTTTTTCTTTTTTTTAAATAATTTGTAATATTGTTAAATTGTCATCGGAATGAGAAATTATGCAAATTTTATTCCTTTTCTCAAAAAAATAAAATTATAATTTTATGATAGCATGAAAATAAATTTTAATTAGCAAATCAAAATTATGCCAATTTTTCCATTTCTTGTCTAAAATAAACTGAATGTTTTGTTAAAAAAATTTTGCTTGAAAACTCTAAATTATTGATTATAATTTTTTATTTACTTATTTACTTATTTCTAATTCTAGTTAGTTAATAAGTAAATAAATAAGTTCTAATTCTGTAACTAAGTTGATAATCTAAATTTCCTTTTTAGCTTTATCAGTAAAATTAATAAACAATTAAGCGTCATAATTTTACTGGAATTGATGAGCAGTTTGTTATTATTTGGAATTTCGGTGATTAATGCAACTCAAGTACGTCGTTTTTTAAATATTTTCTAAATTAATTCAATTTTTCCTATTCTTCATTTTTCATAGTTTAACAAAAATATTTTTAATTTCAATTTTTCAGCTCTCAAATGGTGCTTTAGTGGGATATTTAATTATAAGTGTGGTAAAGTTCTTTTTAACTACTTACTACAGTGAAATAATGTCATACGAAGTGAGTTAACAAAAATATAAAATTAAATATTCATCTTATCATTTACTAAATAAATTAATAAAGCTAATCATAAATTTTTCACAGAGCGCTCAAATTTCGAATATTGTTTATATGACGACCCATTGGGAGAAGCAAGCAACTGAATTTCAAAAAGATATTTCTTTCATTATTCAAAGAAGTCAGAGACAAGCTTTCGTCACTTACATGTTTTTCAATAAATTTGGACTCAACATTTTTATATGGGTAAGAAAAAAATCATAATTTTATTTTTAAAAGTCCTAATTTCACAAATTTTATTCTTTATTTTCCTTTATTAACTTAACTTACTTTATTTGTATTTTATTTTTTATTTTCATAGAAAAAGGATTGTATTATAACATTTACCAATAAACCTACTTCTATTCAATTAATTATAATTTATTAGTTTTATTTTTGCAGATTTTAAAAGCGTCATACTCTTACTACACGCTTTTCAAACAAATATTAAACGAACAGAAGTAAAAGTTAAAGAGATTTTCTTGGGATGACTTTTTCAGTACAAAAATGAAGAAAAATATTTTAATAATAGTCCAGACAAATTATTTTATTCAATTCGTATATAATAATCATCATCTTATGTACCTAATAAATTACGCTTTATTATAATTATGCGTAGATTTAAATTAAATAAATTAAACTATTTCTCATTATAACAATTAATTATCTTCACCTAATTCATAATTAAAAATATGTAATTTATACATTTCATTTATTTATTTTTTTGTATTATATCTTGAGCGTATATAAAACTGTTATACAATTTTAGTGTTAGATTTAAAAATATATTCAATAAAAATTGATTTCAAAAATAAGATATTTAAAAATGAATTATCTATTTAAATTAATGTAAAGGATTTTAAAAAAATGTTAATAATTTTATAGAAGAGAATAAAAAAAAATAATAACATTTCTTACTTATCCGCAACCACCTTTTCCACAACAACTTCGTTTTGGAGGTCGATATCCTCTGCTCGAATTACCCATTAGTGGATTGTAGTCTAAAAATAGTTATTTATTATTTATTTTAATATTGTTTTAAATATTATTTATTTTCATTTATAATAATCAATGTATAATGTTAAATAAATAAATATTGCTTGAAGAGGAAACTCACCTTGCTTTAAGAGTTTTGATTTAGAATCACTTGTTGAACCTCCCAGTCTATTGCCACTATTTTTTTCCTCCATTTTCAATAATTCTTGTCTCTTTTTCTCTTTATTCTATATTTGCAAGAAAATAAAGATTAGTAACAAGCATTTTTTAATCTTAATACAAATTATTCACTACTGGTAAAAAATAATCGGCGTAAATTATAAAACAACTAGCAAAACTACACGCGCGTGAAATTTTCTTTTTTTCCATTTTTACTTTCAAAATTTGCATTTCCAAATGTAATGAAAATTCTTAATTTCTTAAAAAATATAATTTTTCTTACTGTCTTTCATTAAATGTAATTATTTGAACAACTCGTATAGTAAATGCCAAAATTCTAACAGCAACTTGAATTAAAATTCAAAATTTATTTCAATCAAAGTTGGCAAAATTTTCAATCGTTTCAATTTTTTAAAATTATTTTCGGAAATAGAAGTATTTTAAAAAGTTTCAGTTTTATTTTTTCAAGAAACAATTTTACGAAATTTCTGAATTAAATTTTTCAAAACTTTAATACTTTTTGTTAGACAAAAATTTAAAAACGTATTCATATTTATTTTACCCAAGGAATTAAAATTTCAAATAATTTCAATGAAAAACCTCATAAAAAATAATTATTTCCAGAGATTGCAACTGTAATTCATCCAAAATTCAATTATTTTTTTTAGAATTTTTGAATAAAATTATTGAAAAACTGTAATAATTTTTAAAGAAAAATAATGTTATTAATAATTGTTTTAAACGAAAATTTAAAGATTTTTAAACTTTCTGTTCCTTTAAATTTTCAAGTAATTTAATTTTAAAACCTTTTAAAATTTAATTAATTTCTAAAGTTCCTGCTATCACGGTTTAAGTATTTAATTATTTTTTTAAATTTTTACTGAAATTTTTCTTAAATCAATTCCTATCAGAATTCAACTACGAGAATTAAATTATTTAAATAGAATAATTTTTGTAAATTCATAAAATGATATAATTTCAAAAATATAATTATATTTATAGACAATTTTCAAAGAGAAAAAAAATTTTTTTTTTAAATATAAAATTTTAGAGAATTTCCAATTGTTTCAAGTTTGTTAAAATTATTATTGTGAATTCAAGTACCTGCTTCTTTAAAAAATTTTAATTACTATTTTTCAAAAACCCAATTTTTTAAAAATCTCCAAATTAAATTTTTCGAATTTGAATAACTTTTGTAAAGTAAATATTTAACTAATTCTTTATTTGCTGAAAATTTCCAAATGCTTAAAAAATTTGAACTGCAAGTCTTTCGAAATTTAATTAATCTTCTGGAATTTTATTTAAAATTTTATTTTTAAGGAAACTAACAAATTAAAACACTACAAAACAAAACATTGGAATAAAAAAACGCTAACTTCAGGTGAGGACAGATTAATATTAATATTAATATTATTATTATGTAATAATAATATAATAATTCTGTTAATTTTAAAAATACACTCACCTCTTCAGCCTTTTTTTTACGAAACTCAGCGTCCTGATTGTATTTTTCCTGCATTTTGTTTCTAGCTTCCTCTATGGCTGTTAGTCTTTGATAAACAATATCCGGGTCTATATTGATAAAACAAGATTAAATTTAGAACATAGTGAAATTCACAATATCTACTCGAGGGGAAAAGGATAAATTATAAAACACTTTAAATGCAACAGAAAAAAACTAATTAATAATTCACACCTTTATGATACTTTGCTGAATATTCTGCTTCATCTTTTTTCGACTTCCAACTATTATATTTTTCTTGCAAATAGGACGATGCCATTAATAAAATGAATCCTAGTCCAACTAAATACCAGCCAACCGATGCTATCCACTGCCACGCTATTAAATAATACAAATTTATCTAATTTTATTCATTATATCATATTGTTTTTTTAACAAATTTCGGATATTCTCCTACAGGTTTGAATTTTAAATATTTTGAAGGAAAAAATATTGATAAATCTAAACTTTAAAAATAACATAAGAATTATAAATTTATTTATTATACAAAATTAGATATTATGATCGACACTATAGATAATAAAGAAAAGTAATAAAACATTTTTTACAGAACATAAATAATCTATTTTCTGATTTTCCTTACACAGCAAATTCAATTGTAACGAAAATTTTTTCTAAAATGTGCATTTTAAACTCACCAACTCCTAGAATGGTATTAGAAGACATCTCCTGTCCCATTGACTCCATAATTAAACAATTTTTGTCAACTAATATTTGTAAATAATGCTTGCAATATTTGACGTTGACGTTCTGTGAATATTTATAGGTTATGTCAAATGTCAAATTCTTGAACTTTTATAATAAACCGCCAGAGGTCTCATTATTAAAAAGCGGGAAATTTAAAAACATTGAAATATTTTCAAAATAAGAATTGTCTAGTTTATTAAATTTTATATAATTAAAAAATAAATGGTTTCGTAAATTTTACTGTATTTTTGTTTGTTTTATCGTTATTTGAAAAAGTAACAAAAAGAAAGAAAAATTATTTATTATCAAATTATCAATACTAATCAAAAAATTGTAAAACTTTTAGGAACCAAACAGGAAAAATAAATCTATAATCTAATAATTTATCATTGAGAAAAAAACACGTACCTGAAAAATTGGTCAATTCAAAAGCTATAGTCCAGTGTCATAATTTTGCAATTTAAAAGAAAAATACAAATTAAATGTTTAATTTGTTTTGGTGGAAAGGCGAAGAATTTAATTTTTAATATTTAAAAGCGATTAAAAGTTGCATTTGAATAAAAATTACAATTTTGTCATTAAGAAACATTTGTTAAATTTTAGGTTTTGTTACTTAAATAATTTCTTATTGACAAAAAAATACAATTTTTATTCAAATACAAACTTATAAATTGTAAAAAATTTAATTCCTTACGCTTCAACCAAAAGGAATTTAAAATTTACTCTTAACTTTAAAAAAAAAACAAAATTATGACATTGGACTAACTTTTGTTCCGATTGTTTGTCGCATTCTTCCTTCACAAAATAATACAAACAATTATTTTTCTTTTTAATTAAATTATTTATTTATCACAAACTATAGATTAAAACATACACAATTAAATGAAAACTTATCATCAATATATGCTTGGTTTCACAAATTTTCAAAATATTGAAATTTAAAAACGCACAAAGACATTCTTATAAAAAAAAAATTTTTCTTATTCCATTTTTACATTACCTAAAATGTAAAAATCAATTTCCTCAAATTTCATCACAATAATGGATGTGTAATAAAAAATATTAGAATAATAATTTATTCCAAAAAAATAACAAAAACAATTTCGTTTATAACCAATTGAAAAACAAAATGCATTCAATCTGGTGAATAAATTTTGTTTCCATAATAACGGAGCAGTGACAATAAGTTATCCTTTTTTTCTATTATTAAGAATTATATTCAATTTCAAGAGATTTCAATGTTGTATAAAAAGTTATAGTCACTGTTTCAATTGTTCTATATGCAAAATTAAAAAAAAAAAACATTGAGTATAGTATTACGGTAAAACGCTTAAAAGGCACCTCTCAAAGTCTTAAAAATAGGTAAAAATTACATTATAAAATAATCTAGTTATATATATGTATAATATATACAATTAAAATAAAATATTAATTGACAGATACATGATTTTTCTTTTCTAAAAATTTTTGTGTAAAATATATATATATATAATTATTATGCATATGTATTACGTATTTGTTTATAAAATATTTTTCTCTTTCAAGTAACGAAACTATGGTTTTCTGTTTTTTTTGTATATATTTTTCTAGTTATATAGTTATATACAAGTCATAACACTATTTACAAATTGAAAGTGTGTGTTTCCTTGTAAAAGAATCTTAATATAATTTCGAGACGAGATTTTTATTTAAATACATATGAATAAAGATTAAAATTTTAAATTTAATTTAAATACATTCAATTTTTTTTTTAAATCAGATCAATTTTAGTCTTTTAGTTTAATATTAATTTGTTCCTTCAACCCTTTTTCACATTATTATGTTTAATACCAGAACACATTCTCGAATAATCAAGATTGCTTATTCTTTTAATCAACATTGCTTTTAATTTAATTTAATTTCTTCTTAAATTTGATTAGAAATTCTTAAATTTGATTTATTTTAATAATAGTCTGGTATTAAACTTTACTGACAAAAATTATTTTTTTTAACATTAATACCCGTGATTAGACCATAGTTTCATGATTTATAAAAAACGTGTCGGTTGAAATTACAAAAATTTACGTACAGTTATAAGAACGTTTTTCTTTCTGTCAGTCATATGAGAAAAAAAATTTTCTATAAGAAAGATGAGAAAAATACGTTCTTCATGTTATATATGTAATTATAATTATGTAAAAACAATTTATCTAACGGTGAAAAACGATTCTTAAACAATAACAATATATACCACACGTTGTTTAAAATCACAATTATTGTCGACGATCAAGAAACATTCGTTTGTCCTTGTTTATTTTATCAGCGTTTTAAGGCGACGAAAAATCACTTCTTCTTTTTGATGACAAAATTCTAGGCAAACTTCAGAAAAAAAGAATTATCATCAAAAAAATGGAATATATAATTTCCGTTTTTCAGAAAAGAGCATTTTTTTGCTGTTCTTTAAAAAAAAATAAAGAAAAAAAACATCCTGAACGTTGAGAAAAGTTTTTTATATGTAAAATATCTTCTTTTTATATAAAAAAGAATTTGTATAATTCAATTAAAATTGCCATGTTCCCGCTAAATTTTGCAAAAAAGATTTTCCTTCTTTTTTTATACTCATTTTGATCGAGTTTTTATGACAAAATTCTAAAACACAATATAAAATTATTGAACGTTGTTCAATTTTGCCTTTTTTTGTGGTACCGAATTTTATTATTTCCAGTCTCTTTCACTATCATGATTTTTTTAGATTAAAAAAAGTACGTCACAACTCCAGCGAAACGATACTTGTGAACTCGATAAATTTGATAAATAACGCCATCGACTTGAAATCGTAATATTGTAAAGTACATCACATGTGAATCGTTGCGACAGTGTAACGTGCTTCGCCTCTTCTCCAACTCCACTGACTTGGTCGATACTAAAAAAAGATAATAGGTAAATTTGTCGAAAATACTTTTACCTTTTTTTCACAATTTTTCCATTATCAATAAATTTATTTATTTATGACAAAAGAAAACTCACCCGAATGAGTATTTGTCCCGAAGCACTGTGAGGATTACGATATGCGTACACGGCCCAACCGGCTAAACCAGCGACAAGAGAAATAATCACCAGGATGCCGATGATGCCAGAAACGCTCATATTCATATTTTCGCGAGCTGCAGTAAAAACGTTTATTATTATTAAAGATTTATTAATTATTAACTATAATAATCTTCGTAGTATTTCTTTCATTCATTCTGTCCGCAGATTGAAGTTAGTTACAGTTATTCTTTTGTTTTTTATACGTTTTGATAGAAAATAGAAATATACATATACATTATACGCAAGTTTTTCCTTTCCGTTAGCAAATTATTTGTATTCATTTGTTATTTTTTGAAAATTCATTTTTGTGGGTTATTGTCATTTTTTTAATGTCAAAAAGAAACAAAAAAAAACTCGTTTTATTCACTTCACAAAATTGACAAAAATTCCATTACATATTTTTTATTTTCCTAACATTTTCCTAATTTTCATTAAAACTATTTACTTTTTTCTTATCCTGCTAATAAATTGAATTTATGCTACGAATTTCATTATTCGTGAAAGACTTTTAAATAATTTAATTCTTGCGAAGAATTTAAAAAAATATTTTTGCAAATAATTAAATTTTCAATGAAAAATGTTATTATTTATAAAAATATTGAAATGAATTTTTCAGAAGAATTTTATTATTTACAAAAATAATTGATTTCTTTAGGCAAATTTTGTTATTTATGAAAATAAGTGAATTTTCTTGAAATATTTTATTATTTATTAAAATAATTAAATTCTTGCGAAGAATTTTAAAAAAAATTTTGAAAATAATTGAAATTTTCTGAAGAATTTCATAAATTTTAAGAAAAATTGACTTTTTTAAAGAATTTCATAATTTATTAAAATAGTTAAATTTTTTTTTGTATATTTTTCTATTTTTATAAAAATAATTGAATTCTTGCGAAGAATTTTTTTTTAAATTTGAAAAATAATTGAATTTTTTGGAAAGAATTTTTAAAACAATTTAGAAAGTCAATTTCAGGAAAAATTGACTTTTTTTGAAGAATTTCATAATTTAAGAAAATAGTTAAATTTTTTTGGAATATTTTTCTATTTTTATAAAAATAATTGAATTTTTGCGAAGAATTTTTTTTTAAATTTGGAAAATAATTGAATTCTTGGGAAGAATTTTATTATTTATAAAAATAATTTAATTCTTTCAAATAATTTTATTAATTAGGTAAATGATTAAATTCTTGCTGCGGATTTTATTAAAATTGATGAAAATAATTGAATTTTCTCCTAGAATTGGTTATTTTATATAAAAATAGTAGATATTGAAAATAATTGAAATGTGAAAAGTTTTTAAAGATAATTAAATTTTACAAAGAATTCTATTAAAAAAATTGGCAATAATTGAATGTCGGTGGGAAATTTTATTAAACTTTTTTGAAAATAATTTGATTTTCCAAAAAAACCATTTATTATTTATGAAAATAATTGAATTCTTGCAAACGATTTATTAAAATTTTTTAAAATAATGTAATTTCCAAGAAATTTATTACTTTTAATAATAATTGAATTATTGTGATGAATATTGTTATTTATGAAAATAATTGAATTTTGAAAAGAATTTTATTGAAATACCTCAAAATAATTGAATTTTCGGGACTAATTTTTTTATTATTTAAAAAAAACTGTATTAAAATTATATTTAAAACAATTAATTTCTTTCGAATAATTTTATTAAATTTTTGAAAATAATTGAATTATTGCGGAAAAGTTTCTTAAAATGTTTAAAAAGAATTGAATTTCTGTTGAAAATTTTATTACTTTTGAAAGGAATTGAAATCTTCATAAGAATTTTATAAACATTGTTTTAAGTAATGAATTTTTAAATGTTATGAAAATTTTATTAGTTTAAATAGTTGAATTCTTGTCAAAAACTTTATTTGTGAAAGTAACTGAATTTTACGATTATGAAAATAATTAAATTCATGCTTAGAATTTAATCAAAAATTTTTTTGAAAAAATAAAATTTACATGAAAAATTTTATAATTATTAAAAGTAATTGAATTATTGGGAAAAATAAATTGCATAAAATTTTGTTAAATGAAATTGATTTTTTTCAATATTAGCGAATTAAAAGTAGTGGAAATTCTCTAAAAAAATATTGTTTATATTCTCTGTTCGAAAAGTTAAATACCTATATATAGCTAATAATTTGTTTACCTTCTCTATTCTTTAGAATAATTAAAATTTTCGCAATTAAGTTTTTTTTTAATTTAGGTATGAGATAACAATTTTTGTGAAATTCAATTTTCCTCGTGCAAGAAAGTTTAATTATTTTCAATTTTGAAAATCTGATGCCAAATTTGAAATTAGTATCGAAATTTGTTAAAATTTTTTTTATATACTTTAAAGTTTAAAAATATAATAGATTTTGAAAATTTAATTCTAATTAGTTTTTCAGTTATGTGTCATAATAAGTATTTCTTTAAAAATTACTTAAATTAAAATGACTTGAAATTGTTTACAATAAACATTGCAGCACAACATTCCCGCGCGGATTATTTGGCTATTTTTTTTATTATTAAACTTGACTAAATTAACTAAATTTATAATTTAGTTTTAGTTAAATTTATAATTTAATTAACTAAATTTATAATCTAGTTTTAGTTAAATTTATAATTTAATTAACTAAATTTATAATTATTTACTAAAGAACCATATCTAATAATAATTTTTTTAATTATTTACCTGAGTAGATAATTTTGAAATCTATTTTACTGTAAATTTTTAGAAAACTATTTTAAATATTTTACCGTGCTCCAAGGAACCGGCAGCTGGACTAGAGTGTTGACTAGGTTTCACGCTGGCCGACAATACTTCTTCCCTGGCGATATGTTCGTCGTGTCCTTGTGCATCGATATGATCCTTATAGGAAGTAGTTTTTGCTGAACAACCAGCTAATTCTTTAATACTCTTCTTGTCGCATCCCTTCAACAACCAATCTTGCTTCGATCGTGAAACTCCCGTGCTGCATTGTTGCAATTCAGGACACCATTTACAATTGAATTCTGGCACTTTTGTGAGACAATCTTTACAATTGTCCACCTGTAGGCAAGTTGGTAATGCCGTCAAATAAATAACAGTGAAATTTTTAATATCCTGACGATTGAAGTGAACTCGATGATATTCGTAGATTGTCTTCTTGCGATTAACTATGAAAACAAAAGTAATTCATAAATTAGTTTATTCATTAGTTCATAGTTTTATTATTGCAAAAATGTATCAGCATTTTTAATAAATCAGTATAAGATATGAAAGAAAATAACATACAAATAAAAAAATGGATGTTAATGAGGATAAAAATAATAAAAAGCTTATAATTATCAATTGAAAATTATTTCTGTAACTGGAAATCTGCCAATTTAGTCGAGTTTGTTGAACATTAAGTCGAAATCAATTTCTAAATTTAGACCATTCGATTAGTCTAGTTTCCACAATTGTTCTAATTAACATATATTTCGAGAATAATTATTTTCTAAATTTATTTTTTTAGATTTTTCTTTTCTTTTAGTTTCCACAATTGTTCTAATTAACATATATTTCGAGAATAGTTATTTTCTAAATGTATTTATTTACATTTTTTCAATTTAAGTCTCTTAATTTACTTTGCTTTTAAACTAGCAAAACTACAAACGCGCAAAAGTGAGTGAAATTTTTAGATCCATTGTTAATAGTTGCAAAAACATTCTTCTTGAAATTTACTATTTTCAAAAAAAAAGAATTTTTTCTCAATATAAGTTATTCTTAAAAAATATGATTATATATTACAACAATTTTTATAAGTAATATAATTAAATTCTTTAAAATGTAAAATTTATTACAAGGAAATTTAACATAACTTTTAATTCTTTCAATTTTTAAAATTACTTTCGAGAATTCAATCGTTTTCAAAAAAAATTTAAATGTGTACGATTCTTAAAGAATTTTATTTTTTTTTTAATTTCTAACTAAATTTTTCAAATTTCACTAATTTTTATTCAATAAATACATTAAATGCTTTTTTTTATTTTTTATTACTATTTTTCTTTTTTCATTAATATTATTTGTTCACAAAGAATTAAAATTTCAAAATATTTTCAATATTAAAACTTTTAGAAATTAATTTTTTCTTTAAATTATAACTGCAATTCTTTTAATTCTTGAAATATTTTTTAAAATTTTGACTCAAATTCTTTTTCAAGTCAAGTTTTATCAAAAAGTTCTACGAGAATTTAATTTAAGTACAAAAATAAGTGACAAAGTAATGGTTTATTTTTCAAAATTGCAACTATAACATAACTTTCATTTTTTTCACTTTGAGAAAGAAAATTTAAGGACAATTAATTTCACTAAAATACTAATTATCCAAATTTTCTAATAATTGTTTGTTTTAATAAAATGTCATAAAAATCATTCAAGTCTTGAGAAGAATCTGACAATTTATAAAAATAATTAAATTGTATTAAAGAATTTTAACAATATTTGAAAATAATTGAATTTCATTAATATTTGTAAAAATAATTGAATTCTTTCGAGAAATTTTACTACTATTAAATTAAAAGTTATTGCATTCCTTTATAGAATTTCTTTGAATTTTTTTTTAAATAATCTATTTTCTATGTCAATTTCAATTCAAAATTTGTAAATAAATTGAATTTTATAAAAAATTTCATATAATTTTTTAAAATAATCGCTTGTGTTAAAAACTATAATTAAATACTTTATTGTTGAATTTTATTAAAATTATTTTCAATATAATTGAATTCCTGTAAAAAATTTGATTATTTACAGAAATAATTTAATTATTTCGAAGAATTGTACTATTTTTAACAATAATTGAAATGTTTCTACGAATTTATTACAAATTTTGAAAATAAACTAATTATTTCAAAAATTGTTTTTAAAAATTTGAAAAAATTTTACTTCATTACAAGTTTTAAAAATAAATTAATTATTTCGAAAAGTGTTATTAAAAATTTGAAAAAATTTTACTGAATCCTTTAGTGAAATTTCATTAAACAATAGACATAATACAATTTTTATAAACAAATTGTGTCATTTTTTTATTTTCAAAGAAAATAATTTAATATTTTACAAAAATTTTTTTAGAAATTTCGAAAATAATTGAATTTTTGAAACAAATTTTACAGACAATCTTAGAAATAATATAATTTTTAAGATTATATCACTTTCAGAATTATTTTTCACTAGAATTGAATGTTTGCAAAAACTTTACTAAATAATAAAATTACTTTAATTGATTTATGCTAATTTCAGAGAATAATTAAATTCTTTTGTCAAATTTTATTCAAATTGGATTGAAAATAATTTAATTTTTTCAAAGAATTTTACTATTTGTAAAAATAATTGAATTCTTCCGAAGAATGTTATATATACTTAAGAAGTGAATTTTTTAGATTTTTAATATGAATTTATCTAAAATATAACGTTTGAAAATAAAAAATTGCATAATTTGCATTATAATAAATCGAATATCACGTTCCGTGCGCTAGCACCCGTAAAATTTGCCAGTTTACATATAAATTTAAAAAATTTCAAGTTTTAAACTTTTTTACATTTGCAAAATTTCGAATTTCTTTTAAAATTTATTACTTTTTCAAAAATTGGTTAAAATAGATTTTAGAAACAATGTCAGTTTGGAACTTACAGAATACGGTTCTGTCCATAATGTAGGCATCACTCAATCCAACCTTCACTGGATGATTAAAGTCTTCGATATTTTCGACAACAAGTGGAATTGCAGTATAAACGAATACAATATCACCATTTAGATGCAATGTCACTTGGAATGTGAAAGCCCCATCCTCCGGCTTATCGTGAAGTACAACATTTTCCCACTCAACAGTAAATGATGTCGCTAAAATGCATATTTTCCATTATTGTTTCAAAATTCACAAATTTTTAAATATTAAATAATGTAAAAAATTATTAAACATTTTTAAAAATTATTAAACATTTTTTAAAAATTATTAAACATTTTTTAAAAATTATTAAACATTTTTTAAAAATTATTAAAACTAGTAATATAATTACAATAAATCATTTTCTTCAATACAATTATTAGTATAAATATTGGAGTAATGAATAATTAAAATATTTTCATTTCATGAAAAAGAAAAAAGACGAAAAAAATGTTATTTCCCTTTTTTGTCTCCTTTTCAACTTTCACTCAACACCTTAATAATAAAATATCTATAAATAGATTATCAGTGAATTCTACAACAAATTCAGAAACCAGAACAAAAGACAATAAAAAAGAATTGAGATCGGTAGGGGGAGATAAATAAGATTACGATAGATCTGATAAGTAGATATGAATAAATTTACATATTATTTATATTGCAATGAAAAACTGTTTTTAAATTGTCTTCTTTTTCATATTGTTTTCTTTGAAAATAATTATCGTAAATTTCTAAACATAAAGTTTACTTTCTAGTTTCTATATATATTAGTGCAAAGTTTGTACATGTATATTAATGTCGAAATTATTTATCAAAAAACAAAGTTACTTGTTTTTAATTCTCAAGGGCAAATAAAAAGAGACTCAAGATGAAGAATTACTTACAATTGTCTGCGTATTTAACGAAACTACGATTGGACAATTGCAAGTCAAAGTTCGCCATTAACGGTGCAATGTACTGTGTTGCAGCCAGCCAACTGTGCACGTATTCTCCAGTATATAAAAATCCACCTGTGGCAATTGTGATATTACGTACTTTATGTCCGTAAAATGGAAAATCGAATTGTAGTTTTATTGTCTGCAAGAGAAACCAAGTGAGAAATTAAAAATAATATTCATCTAAGTTTCGTTGAAAGGTATACTAAATTCTTTGTATGTTTTCCAATTTAAAATTTGGGGAAAAAATAATTTAAAAATTAACTTTGCTGTAACGACTTAAGTTTTTAGCTAAAAAGTCGAAATTTAAACTAAAGGAACAATTTTTAGAAGGTAAATATTTTTTAAATATTTTATTTTTTTGGTTGGGGTTTGAAAGATCGTATCGTATTTAGAAATAATTTGGATAAGAAGAATAAAAAAGGACAAACCGCTGCTTTCCTGTGACTTTCGCTCAGAACCTCGTTGACTTGAAGATTCGGATGTACGGCCATATTCACCCAATATTTATCCCAGGCAGCTTTATCAACCATAAATGTACTATTATAATATTGATGTGTGTCGTTAAAGGTTTTTGTTATGTTATTCTGTAGCAGAGTTGAATTTGATACTTCAGAAAGAGTGTCTGGAATGTCGCCAATTTCAGTCTCAGAATTCTCATTGGTAAGTTTAACATCGTGTGTAATGTTAGTCCACCTTGTTTGATTCGCCCAAACAACTGGCTTAGACTGAAAAATAAATTAATATTAAATTTCCTAAAGAAAAATTTATCTATTCAAATATTTAATATGTCTTTTGTTAAATTTACAACCTTTGTGATCAGCAAATTAAAATTAAATTCTAAATAAAAAAATTGTAATATTTTTAGGAATTATTTGCAAATCTCGGATCGACTTTAAGGAGCAAAGTCACTTTAGTCGATTAAAAATGTTAAAAAATAGAAAAAAGTCGCATATTTAATTCAGTGTTATCAAAAAAATTTTATTTTGTATCTCCGACTAAACTTATTAACGAATTAAAAGAAAATCAATAAAAAAATCTGATTA
The DNA here is from genome assembly GCA_032873175.1 of Leptopilina drosophilae. Lineage (NCBI taxonomy): Eukaryota > Metazoa > Arthropoda > Insecta > Hymenoptera > Figitidae > Leptopilina > Leptopilina drosophilae. Next base: position 8,992,299 of record CM065485.1, on the reverse strand, counting down.
ACGAATTAAAAGAAAATCAATTTCATAATTTCTGAAAAAATACAACTATATTCTTTTTAAAATTCAATTATTTTCTGCAATTTTAAACTAAACTTTATCTTTAAATCAATTATTTGTATCAATCTTCCGAAAGTCGAATTAAAAGAAAATCAATCTAACAATTTCTAAAAAATCCAACTATATCCTATTTAAAATTCAATTATTTTCTACAATTTTTTGATTAAATTTTAATAATTTTATCTTTAAATCAATTATTTGTAAAAATTTTGTGAAAGTCGAATTAAAAGAAAACAGCTATATCCTTTTTGAAATTCAATTATTTTCTACAATTTTTTTATTAAACTTTATCTTTAAATCAATTATTTGTAACAATTTTCCAAAAGTCGAATTAATAGAAAATCAATTTAATAATTTCTAAAAAATTTAACTATATCCTTTTTAAAATTCAATTATTTTCTGCAATTTTTTAATTAAACTCTATTTTTAAATCAATTATTCGTACCAATTTTTAGAAAATTCTTCCTTAAAAGTTTTGAGAATTCGTTTTTTCCTAAATTCGCGACTAAAATTCTCTAAAAGTTGATTTTCGAAAATTAAAATAAAATACGTGAAAAAATCAATTCAATTTTTTAAGATCCTAAAGTTCTGAACGTTCAAATGAACGAAATTTATTTATTTCTTCTAAGAATTAAATTTTTATCACAATTATTTTGCTTTACTATCCAAAAAATTAATTACTGAATTTGTAAAAGTACAATTTTAGTTTTTAAATTTTTTTCTGATTTTTAATTTATTAAAATATCTTCAAGAAAAAAGTATTTCGTTCATTTGAACGTTCAAAACTTGGGGTTCATTAATTTTACAAAATTTCATATATTCAACACATTTTTAATTATAAATATGTTTTAAAAACTAAATTAACTATAAATATGTTTTAAAAACCAAATTTAATTATAAAAATGTTTTAAAAACTAAATTAATTATTTTCCTGTATATTTCTGAATAAATAAATAAATTATAAATCAAAATAAGTTCAGAGTTTCTACTACTTTTTAGTCTTTAAATTCCCGGTTTGAGAATGGTCCCCAAGTTTTGAACGTTCAAATGAAGGAAATATTTTTTATTGAAGATATTTTAATAAACTACTAATCATAAAAAAAATTTAAAAACTAAAATTTTACATCTAAAAACTCAGTAATTGGTTTATTTTGTTATTGACACAAAATAATTGCAATAAAAATTTAATTTTTAGAGGAAATAAATAAATTTCGTTCATTTGAACGTTCAGAACATTAGGATCTTGTTTGAGATGTTAAACTATTGTTTTTGGTGTGGAAATTATTTTCCCTTTAATAGCGATTACAGAATTCTTCCAAATCATGTTACAAACGAAAACAAATTTTTAAATACAAAAAAAATGTAACAATATAGCAACAAAATACAACAAACTTCAAAAAAAACAAACAAATAAAACTGAAATTAAAATAAGTTTAGGAGCACGTGGCGGAGTCTTACCAAATGTGTAGTGGAAATTTCGACAGGTAATGTAGTAGCTGTTGTGTAATTATTTTTCATCATATGAACATCCGATCGACTTCGATAAAGCGCCTTTTTCGATGGCACTGTACTTTCCGTGGTGACAGTTTCCGTAGAATACGAAACATTTGCCGAAGAATTTGTATTTATGTTAACAACCGATTGTTGCGCTGGTGTCGTGCTTTGCATTTTTGGTTGTTGTTGTTGCTGTTGCTGCTGCATATCCTGAACTTCGCTAAGTTCATGTTGGGGCTTCGTCGATACTTTCGGTGCTGGTTCAAGAACAGATCGCCTATATCGCTCCTCCAAATTTCCATCAAACGAAGAAAATTCTATTCTGTCGTCCAGAAAACTGTGTGTCCTCGATATATCATTCTTATAGTATGCCAAATCTGTAAAACGAAAAGAATTATCATTAAAAAATTATATTTCTCAATAAATTCGAAATTCTCTTTTAAGTCTGACAAAAAATCTAAATTGCAAAAAAACCTAGTCTTTTTTTTTTTGACTAATTGAATAATTAAATTTTAATTTCAAAAAGACAAGCTAAAAGTGTTTTTGGAGCAACGATTTGGCTATCGTGAAAGACTAAATTTATTCACACACACATCTGATGTAAGCCTTTTTTTCTCCCCCCTCGGACTTATAAGAAGATTAAAATGGAATATTTATTTCGTCAAATTAATAAGTATTATTCAAATTTTCTTCCCTTGCGAACGTGTATAATGCGTTTGTACATTTTTCAGTACCGAAAATAGCAATAAACGCGTACATGATGTCAGAATGTGACGTTTTCGCATGTGTCAACGTCGACGTTCTCAACTTCTTGTTTCTATATTGAGAGGGCAATGTCCTTGTGCAGAATTATAATCCATCCACAAATTTAGTCTCATCAATTCTTTAATTTTTGCATCAAAATTCATGCACTCAACACACTCAACTCATCATATATTGTCAATTGAAACAAAATTTTCAGTTTTCACCGAAACATATTCTCATTTATCGAAACAAAAAAAAAAAATTTCCACAAAAAACTAACAGGGAATAATCAATTATCACAAGGAGAATATAAATTAATAATAGAAAAAAAACAATAAAAAATACGATGGAAATAAATAAAATAGAGAGACTAAAAAACAAGAAAATATTTCCGCCATAAAATGTCACTGTGAGGACAATATTTTTAACGAATTTTTCCTTCTTTAACGTGAACTGATGAATAAGATACTTGAATATTTATGCGGGATGATGATGAATAGCAAAGACTGGTTTCTTTCAGAAAAAAAAAAGAATTCTGATACTCGATACTTTATTGCAAGGGTCGTAGGCCAATTTTCTCAAAACCCCCTTTTTTTGCTGTATTCTAAACTCGACGCAGTTAATTTAATTAGTTTAAAATTTAATTTTTTTAAAATAATATTCAGAATCTGACACTGCATTTTAGTTCAAGGGCAGACGGGGATATTTATACATAAATAGAATCGCATAAATATAAACCATGAATAAGACTTCTGCTCTAAAGATTCTGTTTCCCATCAAATTTTTTACACTTTTATTATAATGCATCTTATTATAAGAAAGCAGTAAAAAAATTTTTAATGTCAATACGAAGAAACGATGTAAATTTTATTTCCTAATCAAGATATGAAATTGACGAGATAAAGTTAATTATACTGATATTTTGTGAATAATAACTAATTTTTGTGAATTAGTTTTAAAAATGTTTCTCTCAATCCCAGAAGATAGGGATCAATTTTACATATTGTAAAATACTTGTCCGGATTAAATACTTTCAATCCTGCGGTTCTTGTTCTCTCCGCAACTATCGAATTCAAGCGGTTGCTTTAAACACTAGAATGTCAGGAAAGAATGATTTTTCCCCAGTATATAAGACACAGTAACCGCCTTTCAATTTAATTCCTGTACATAGGAAACTTCAACATTCACCGTTATCGAAAAGATTAGAATTTTCAATGCAATTTTCAATTGTCCCTGAAAAAAAAGCAAAATAAATTCAATATTACTTGAAAAACAGCAATCATGAAAAAAAAATATACAAAAAGTTGTCAAAAATTCAAATTTGTAATTTTTTAGTCACATTGTGTGTTATACATAAAAAAAGAATATTGAAACAAAAGGGAAAAAGTTGTCGAAAATTCAAATTTGTAATTTTTTGGTCACATTGTGTGTTACATCAAAAAAAGAATATTGAAACAAAAGGGAAAAAGTTGTCAAAAATGCAAATTTGTAATTTTTAGTCACTTTTTTCGTCACATTGTGTGTTACATAAAAAAAAAGAATATTGAAACAAAAGGGAAATAGTAATTAACGTTTACAAGGGAATTAGATAAAAGCCCAGTTGGTAATTATGCAAACAATGCAAACCCATACTTATTTCCTGGAACGTGAATACGTTAACTGGAAAATATTGCGCATTTATTATTATATATATATATTTCTCATTGACAAGTGACTAGACTGAATCTGACAAATATTAATATTACTCATTTGAATTTCCACTTTTTTTCCTTTTTTGAGTTTGCTGAATAAATTACTACATACTATTCTTAAATAATCCATCAAAATATGGTAAAATTTTGTATCAAACTAGTGTGTTGAATATTTTTTTTCAATTATTATTTATGCATGTAGAAAAAAGAAGAAAAAAAAACAAATTGTCATTTGCGTTCTTTGTACACTGACTCATATATAATAATAAAATAATAAAACCTGGACATCATTCCTCAAGAAAATTCATCAAGATTTATCAATTTTAATGTATGCAAGTGTGTATATGAACACAAATATATTCACGAGCGTAAGAAAACGTTATGTGAATTTTAAAATACAAGTTCATTGTTCCAAGATGTTTTTCACACATATTAAACATATTTTTATATTGTCCTGGAAAAGTGGTTTACGTCTCAATTCTCAATTTTTCTCCTCCTCGTCTCTTTTTAAAAATTATTCCCCTAAAAAAAGAAATAAAAATATTAGAAAACTATAAATTGAATTTCGATTAAAACTAAATTTAACAAATTCAAAAAGAGAGAATTAGATGTTCTTTCAAATGTTTTGTTTAAAAAAAAAAAGCGGAACTAAAAAAAAAGTAATAGAACCAAATCGATATTTTAATTGAGCAATAAAAGTTCAATGTGCGATGATTAGCGAAACAATATAATAATAAAGGACACGTAATAAAAAGTCGGAAAGGTCAATGGTGCAAATAAGGTGACTATGAGGATTTTCAGGCCAGTGAGCGCACCGGTATCATGGGCAACAGACTGTTGCCAGTTTGAATTGAAAAGATAAAAAGAATAGGGACTCCGGTGGAATAAATGGAGAAAGCTATAAAACAAAATAAGGTCAAAGACCTCATCACTCATTTCGAAAAATCATTTCCCAACAAAATCGTTTTTTTTGGAGAAAATATTCAAAGAAAATATTCAAAGAAAATATAAATTCAATATTTTCGTTTCCGTAAAAAAAAACAGCCGTGTGACCTGAAGATGCGATAATATTCCTTCCCTCTTCTTCACAACAACCACTTCCTTTCCTTTCTCTTCCTGTCATAGTTTTTTTTTCCACCGTTCCTAAAAAAAAACCGACAAAGTTTAATAATAAGTTTAGAATAAAGACACGGTCGATAAATTGACTCGGAAATTATATTAAAATGTCAATATAAATATAATGACAATAACAATATCAATTTTATCGATCAAATAAAATCTCCACAGAAAATAAATTTGCCTCCGGCAATTTTTTGTAAAAATCTCACATAAAATCCCAAGAAGGTAAAAATAACAAACCAAAAAAATCGAGAGAAGAAAATTATACGAAGAAACTAGTTTTCAGTGTAGAAACCAATTCAAAAGAGACGTAAAAAAGAAAAATAGAAATACATTTTTTTTTTAAATTGATAAAATGGAAATTGACGTCATTTATTCGTATATAGTTTCAAAGTGAAGTCTTCCTATCGTCCCACGTATACCATATGTATGTGGGTATATATGACAGCACATTGACTTCCATTATTGAAGAAGAAGAAGAAGAAAAAAAAATTCTTTACAAAAGAAACAGAAAATTGAAAAGTCTTAAAATTGCAATTATTATTATACAAAATTTTACGTCGTTACAGCTGTTTGGAGTTACATAAAGACAAGGACACTCTTCCTGAACAAAAAAAAAAATACGCACAAATAATAATATTCTCTTTTCTTTTCTTTTGTATCAACTTTTATAATAACACCTGTATTATTCAATAATAACTTTAAAAAAAGAATACTCAGTAACGAGAAGTAACAAATATCTGTTGAAACAAGTTTTAAAATATTTTGACATATATATTTCTTTTCTTCAATAATTGCAACACATTCCGTATATTTTATTTACAAAATCAAAAATATTTTTTTTACCGAATCAAATTTGAAATTCAAATTCTTTCAATTATTATTTATTTTATTGGAAGTCTTAAATTTTAATTAATTAACTTTACTCGAAATTCGATTTTTTTCTTAGTAACAAAAAAATTCTTCAGTTAGAAAATAAAAATAATAATAATATTAATAATAATAATAATAATAATAATAATAATAATAATAATAATAATAATAATAATAATAATAATGATAATAATAATTATAATAATAAAAATAATAAAAAAAATATAATAATAATAATTAAAAGAAAATTCAATTAAACTTTTCGAAAAAATTCTACAGAATTGTTAGTAAAAAATATGAAAAATTCAAACTTTCAAAGATTTTAATTTGAATCATTTTAAAATTCAATTATTTCTAAAAATTTATGCAGTTTTGCTTTCAATATTCAACGATATAATCTAAATTTTACCTGAAATTTATTTTTAAATAAATATTTATTAGAAAAATCTCAACAAATTCAATTTAAATAACAAAATTGTAAAAGACATTTCTTAAAAATAAATTTTCATAAACAATTTTATCAACAATATATGAAATAATACATTGATTCGTCTTGAAAAATTTTAATAAAAACTTTTAAAAATAATTTCATTTTTCAAAAAAATTTAATTATAATTGTAGAAAATTGTATTAAAAATAATTAAATTTCATTGAAGTTTTTTATTAAAATTCATAAAAACTTTTAGAATTTTGTAAAGCATTTTATTGGAATTTCTTTAAAAAAATTGAATTTTGCAAAGAATTTTATTAAAATTTCGTAAAAAAAATTGAATTTTGCAAAGAACTTTATTAAAAATCTTGAAAACAATTGAATTTTATTAAAATTCCATTAAAGAATTTTATTACAATTCCTAAGAATAATTGAATTTAAAAAAAATTGAATTTTTTTAAAGAATCTTATTAAAAATCTTGAAAATAATTGAATTTTACTAAAATTCGTAAAAACAATTAAATTTTGTAAAGCGTTTTATTAAAATTTCATGATAAAAATTGAATTTTGCAAAGAATCTTATTGAAATTCTTGAAAATAATTGTATTTCATAAAAATTCTTGAAAATTATGAAATTTTGCAAAGCATTTTATGTATTGAAATTTCTAAAAATTGAATTCTACAAAGAATTTTATCAAAATTCCTAAAACTTTTTGAATTTAGTAAAGCATTTTATTAAAATTTCTTTAAAAAAAATTGAATTTTGCAAAAAATTTTATTAAAAATCTTAAAAATAATTGAATTTTATTAAAATTCCATTAAAGAATTTCATTACAATTCCTAAGAATAATTGAATTATTAAAAAAAAAATTAAATTTTTTCAAAGAATCTTATTAAAAATCTTAAAAATAATTGAATTTTACTAAAATTCGTAAAAACAATTGAATTTTGTAAAGCATTTTATTAAAATTTCATGATAAAAATTGAATTTTGCAAAGAATCTTATTGACATTCTTGAAAATAATTGTATTTCATAAAAATTTTTGAAAATTATTAAATTTTGCAAAGCATTTTGTGTATTGAAATTTCTAAAAATTGAATTCTACAAAGAATTTTATCAAAATTCCTAAAACTTTTTGAATTTAGTAAAGCATTTTATTAAAATTTCTTTAAAAAAAATTGAATTTTGCAAAAAATTTTATTAAAAATCTTAAAAATAATTGAATTTTGTAAAGCATTTTATTAAAATTTCTTTTAAAAAATTGAATTTTGCAAAGAATTTTATTAAAAATCTTGAAAATAATTGAATTTTATTAAATTTCCATTAAAGAATTTTATTACAATCCCCAAAAATAATTGAATTTTGTAAAGCATTTTATTAAAATTTCTTTAAAAAAATTGAATTTTGCAAAGAATCTTATCGAAATTCTTGAAAATAATTGAATTTTAACAATTGTTTTAAATAATTAAATTTTTTTGGAAAATTTCATTAAATTATTAGATAATAGAAATTATTTAACACAGGAAAGTTTTTAAAAGTAAATGAAATTTTGACAAGAATTTTATTAAAATTTTTGAAATAAATTGATTTTTTACAAATACATTTGTAATTGTTTCAAAATTTAATTTTTTTTTTTACTGTTTTTGACCAAAATTCTTCTCTAAATCTATTGATTTTTTACAAATACATTTGTAATTGTTTTAAAATTTAATTTTTTTTACTGTTTTTGACTAAAATTCTTCTCTAAATCTATTGTTTTGAATAATCAATTAAATATATACTCAAAAATTTAACCAATTTGAGATGAATTTGAATTATTGAAATTTTTCAAAAATGTACGTGCCTTAAGATTTCTAATTAAATTCAGTTAAAATCGAAATTTTCTAAAATTGTAAATTGAAACCTTTTGAAATCGATTAACTTATATAATTTGTAAAAGCAATTCTTCTAAAATTGAATAAATAAATAAATTTTGAAATATTTCAGTACCAAAATTTAGATTATTATGAATAAGATATAACTTTAGAAAACAACAATTTTCCGCAGGATTTCGATCAAAATTCCCTGACTTTTCCAGAGTTTTTTCAAGATTTATAAAATTCCCTGACATTTCAAGATTTTCCAGGTTTCCAAGTTTGCGTGGCAACTCTGAATTTATCCATAAAATCGATTTTTGAAAAATTTAACTTTGAGGAAAAACGAATTTTAACAAATGTTTTGAATAATTAAATTTTTTGGAAATTTTCATTAAAGTAGTAGATAATAGAAATTATTTAATAGAGAAAAGTTTTGTCAATATTCGAAAATTAATTTTCCCCTGAGTGGAAGAATTTTTTTTCTCGCCAAATGAACGAAAATCGACAAAGAATTTTGTTGTATTTTCTCGAAAGTATCGCAGATTTTTTTTTTTTTTAAAGAACGGCAGAGGAAAGCAGCTCTTGAAAGGGACCCTACCATGACCTTCCGGTTTGGGATCGGTTTTGAGTGCAACGATCACACATGGTGACTATATGTTCGGGGAGGTTTTTTTTGTGCCTGTTCGTGCCTTCAAAAACAGATGAACTCCCACGCATTAAATTCATTATACACGAGATCTCGAACCAGGAGTTTTCTTCACACTATGAGAATCACTAAAATCAAGAAAAAAAATACACATTATTAAAAAAACAATCAAATATATAATCATTTTATTGTAAATAAAATTTTTTTTCGGAAAAAGAGGAGTAAATTATGAATTTAAAAATAAATAAAAATTTATTGAAATAAATTAAAATTTAGTGAAATAAAATATTGTAGTACTAGTTTTCTGTTAGTTAATTGGTATTTCTTTTGTTTTTTTTCCGTGAAAAATGGACGATACTCGCTCATCCGATCAGAAGCCCTAGATATGATGGAGAGCCCACACAAATACTGTTACGCTTCTACGTTTGTTTTCGATTGGATTCAGTTTCTACAGGAGTAAGATCTTTTGCGGAGAAAACTAACGGTATAATATACTATATAGTCTACTTAAAAGTTAGATACCAATCTCAATATAAAAAGAAAAAAGAGTTACCCGAACGTAAGTTTGGCTGTTCCAAATAAAATTTCCCTAACAATGGCTCATTGTCGACCGCCAGAAAAACCGTTTCGACAACAAATCACAAAAAAACTTTCTATTTATTTAAAATTAAAAATTCAAACCAAAAATTTACTCCCATCGAAACACGAAAAAATTCATAACAAAAACATCTAAAAGCGTAAAATTCTGAATTCAATCTAATATCGAAAACAGATTTTTCGAATAATAATTTAATTAATTATTTTTCGAAATAATTTTCTAGACTATTAATTGAGGCGGAGAAAATGAAGAAATCAGAAACAATCGAGTAAAAATTTGCCCTATTCATTGAACACTCTTTGCTACTGAATTTATTTAAATATTGCAACACGTCTATAGGTACTTTGAAGGGTTTCTGGTTCTTCTTTCCTATCTGTTTATAGATAAGTCTTCTAGGTCGATACTGGCTTTTAGTAATTTAAAATTCTATATTGCAACTCCCAAGTGCAATGAACCTCAATGTTATTTATTCTTCTCTTTTTTTTCCAGAAAACATTCTATTTTACAGTTTTTTTTGCACTAAAAATTACACCAGGTAAATAGTGACAATAAGGTATAATTTTTTTTTTGAGAGAGAAATATTCATAAAAATACAAAAAAGGAAATAATACAATTATCACCAGGTAGTACCTGATAATTTTTTTTTTAATTCGTCTGCCATTGTTTGTCAAACAAAACATCGTTTTTAAAAGACTAATTGACGTGCGATAAAATAATTCGATAGCATCTTAAACAATGATATTCACTGTTAAAAATGATAAACAAATGAGAATTTAATGCGAAAAAAATCTTCCTATCCTATTTTTCGATTTATATAAATTATAATTTATAAATTATACAATTCTAAATTCTAAATTATATAATTATGATTACGTCTTTCTAATTATTATTACATTAATGATAGTACTAATATGAGAATAATGAAATGTATGTCACGCTCCGACTTTGAAGCAAAAAATTCAACGTTAGGTTTTTAATTTTTTGAGTGAAAATACAGAAAGATAAACCAATTATTAATTCTTCAAGTCTTCATTATATCCAAAATATTCAATGAAAACTGGTTTCAAATTCAAATAATTAAAAATAAACTTTTAATCAAGAGAAATCTAACACGAACCTAACCTATAATTCGTCTGCTTCTTACCTTTCTAGCGAGCGCGATACATAAAATGTTTTCCAATAAACAATAACGTAAAATAAATTTCTAAAATGAAGAGTCAAGTTTGAATTTCATTAACTGATAAACCTATAGATTGGAGCAAGAGGTTTATAAGTTAATAAGTTGTGCTCATCAAGTCAATAAATTGCCGTTTAACCAAAGTGATCCCTATATCGCGATGACGCGATAGATTTCACAAAATGTAAACAAGTGACAAAAAAACTTTTTTCGCTCTTCGATTAAAAAAATTTTAAACCAAAAAATTGATTAAAAATAACCAAGTATCTCACAATTTATCGTGAAAGAGATTTCAATTAAAAATGATTTATTCGAGAGTGCAGTGTATATATCAATATTTCAATCATTTGCTCAAAAAGTCCTCTGTGTTTAATCGAGAAAAAAAAGAATATTAAGGCATATAAATATCTTCGCAATATTCGTCCAAACGAACATCTTACATTGATAATGTAATCATCATTGAGAGAGATATATATATTTCTTTCATCCAATCATGCGAGCTTAATATTTCCGTTTTCTCTTTATTACTTCTGATTTTTATATACGCACGGTAAGAATAAAAATAAAATTTAACTGTACATTCAAATCTAAGTTTATGTTCAATTTCGTAAGTGAAGCTTGTAAATGACTAAATGCTCTGGTTGGAGAAATAATTACAAAAGTTTTTCTTTCGTTGAATGGTTTTTCTCGCCACGAATGGCCTTCGACTACTTGTACACTGTATTTATATATATATATATATATATATATATATATATATATATATATATATATATATATATATATATATATATAAAATATACGGACAGATCTACTTAATACGGCAATAAGTCAGGTTTTACTCAGTACGGTATTCCTTGAAACAAGTGATTCAAGTAAACCACTTTAGAATTAAATTGCAATTCATATATTTACATAAATAACTCGAAAGTAATTAAAATATTCGTCGATAAGCTCACGTGAAAAAAGTCGTTAAAAATATGTCATTGAATAATCCACTAGCGAAGAGTTAATGAATGAAGCAATGGTTAAATGCCATTAAAGAAGACGTGTCTACTTGCGAAAAGAATTAATTTCCTTGATAAAAATCTTTTTTTAAACATATCTCTCAAAAAAAAATCTTAAATACTTAAAATATTTAATTTAAAACCTTTTTTTTAATTCGTTTAAAATAATAATAATAATAGTAATAGTAATAGTAATAATAATAATAATAATAATAATAATAATAATAATAATAATAATAGTAATAATAATAATAATAATAATAATAATAATAATAATAATAATAATAAAATACTAAAATAATAAAAAAAACGAAAAGAAAAAATCGTTTAAAAATAAAAAAGCAAAAATAGCGATAAAAGAAATGAATATGAAATAAACAATAAGCCAGTCGACTACTTTTTTATTTATAAGATTAAAAGTTCAACTTTTTATTTCCCTCACACCTGTTTTCAATGAATCTATTATTAATCCTCACGAAAACCTGAAAAACTGCAACTATCTATATTGACTCGACAAACATATATTTCTCAACCAAATACAGACGCACTATACCTGTTGAATACATCCCAACGTTTCGGACTCCTCGGCAGGTAAATCATTAAAAAGAAACCAAAATCAGCAGATAACGTCATTCATAAATCACTTTAGCAAATTAAACTCTAGAGAATAAACCAAAAAAAATAAAAGAAAATTTAAATAACTAAATAACAATCTAATAATCTTCAATATTCTTCAATACCGAGATGAGTTTAAATGATTGATACAAACACAGTAACACACAGCATCCGAGAGTTAAACAATTTAAAAGAAAAAGGATTACAATCGAAGAAAATTGTTTTCACAATTGAATATTTATACACTGTGTGGGAAAAAACTGACCTGCTTCTGCGACTGTTGTATACAATCCAAATGCGAAAATTATTTGTAGTAATAACATTTGTCTTAGAGTAACACTTCCATGAATAAACCACCACTGATCACACGCCATATTTTATTATAAAAAGCTAAGGAAAATTTTGTCCTTAAAAACAAATCGAGTATCACATCAACAAAAGTTTGGGAACATCCGCGTCCGCGGACTTGCTTGTCGCCAAGTCCGCGCGATCGAGAAAATACAAGGAGGAAAAAAAATTGGAAATCTATTCTTTTGTTTTTATTTCCTTTTCTTCTTTTTTTTTTGAAAAATGAAGCAACAGGCGCACTGCGCGTTTATAAGACGGTCGAATGGAAGGACTTTCTTCCACGAAATACGGAATACAAGATAGGACTTTGGGACTCTCTTGCTGTTAAACCGGTACTTGGGCACTTGAACATCGACCTGCAGCGCGCTCAGACACAGTACAACTGACCAGAATAAATATACAAAACGTCCCCGCTGACAAAGTTCTCTCTCGCTCGCTCGCGCGCTCTCTCTCTCTTTCTCCTTCTTACATGCTATCATCGTGCAATTAAAACTAAATCAAATTATATTTTTCCTCACTCCTCTTTTTCCTTTTCAACCTTTTTATAACTGTACCAACTGTGTATAACGATTTCAAGAATAAAAAATAAACTTACCGCATAAAATTGTGATTCATGCAATGTATCATAGTCGAAGGTTTGTTTGTTTTTATAATTATTATCCACATTGTTCAAAGCGTTCAAAGAATGAAATTTCTCAATATTTGCATTTGAAAATTTTTCCATTTTATTATCCTTTTGAATAATAATTATTATTAAGAACTTTTTACACCTGCAACAATGTTGCTCTAACACGTGTCACTGTAATTTTCTTGCAAATATCTCGAATTAATTCTCTCTCGAGCAAAATGATATAAAGAAAATAAATGTTTGAAATTAGATTTAATAAATAAATAAAAAAACTTTTTGACTAGCGATTTGAATGTTGTTTAACCTCAAACGGACGTGACATTTGGTAAAATATCGTTGTAAACAGAGTTAAAAGTTTCACGAAAAAAAATTGACTGATTACAGTAGTTCTTCGTATAGTGTTACTAGTAGGCTAATTTAACAACAAATAGACAAAAAGTTCGGGGCGAGAAAAGTTTTTGTTTTGATTCAAAACTTTCCGAAGGCAGCGCCATTTTAATCGAACGCAGCGCCACGCCCGGCGATAATACGAACTCTCACAATTAACTACTTTACCGTTCGTTAGAAACCATTAAAAAAAAGTCATTTAATTACAACCTCTCAAGTAATTATAGAAAATTTTAACTAAAATATCCATCACTTGAAACAATTTCAAAAAAATTCAATTCCTTTTTGACAGAAAATTAATAAATAAACCTTATCCTTAGAATTTGAATTTTCCCACCTTTCCCGCCTGAATTAGCCGAGATCGACTATTTTCACAGTCGGTTGGAACGATTCCGATTGTAGGTACAAACAACAAAACTTGTTTGTACCGCAACCACCATGTTAAGCAAAGTTGTGTCAAAAGGATGTAGTAGTAGAAAGAAACTTGATGCTGAAGAGAGTAGACCTCGCGATCCGGATTATTTTCAAAAAAAGAGGATTCACTGACAAATTTAGTGGTATCGTTGACAAATCGATAACAAGTGCAATAAGTTGACAATAAAGGGAAATTGCAAATAATGTGACAGTTTTTTTTTTTGAAAAGTGCGGTGAATGACCCCGTTGAATGGCATCTTCTTCTTTTCTCAGTGTGAGTACTATATGTTTCTTTTGCACTATACGCACTTGCATACCTGTGCTTTCCCACGGGAAAAAAGTAATTTATTAATAAGAGCATCATTGTCTAATGACCTCTTGTATGCGTAAAGAATTAACTCTAATTTAGCAAAAGAGGATGTACAATTTTTGCAAAATATGTTTTGTTATGCTTGTCTCGAAAAAATTAACACTAATTTAATTTCTTACTTTTTCACTTTTCTCGATTGTTGAAGGGATGCATTTTTGAATTTTAACTAATTCATGGAATAGGAAATAGGGAAGTGTATTTATTTTGTCGAAAATGTTATCGTAACGTATGGTAATTATAAATAAATTAATCTGGATTTTTACCATTTTCAAAAATTTTGTTTTAGTTTCTCTCGTTTCTCTTCATTGCATTTTTAATCTTTTCGTTGACGTTATCTTTTAAATCTAACCTTAAAATTTTGATTTATGTGAAAATATTTTCTTTCAAAACAATTCGACACTTTTGAGTTTTAACGCATTTAAATCTCTGAATAAATTTTATTTTTTCGTGTTTTATTAAACGATTGGATATTTTTCTATTTTTCTATTTTCGAAATGGTTGGTTTTCCTTTTTTTGTATTTATTTATATTTATTCAATTTATGAAAAGGGTAATATTCGTATTTTTGTAAATACGTATGTATTTATTTTGTTTTAATTTTGTAATTTTTTACACTATTTTATTTTTTTGTATAAATTAAAGGTTTTTCTTTTTTTGTATTTATTTACATTTTTTATATTTATTTACATTTTTTATATTTATGAAAAGGGTAATATTCTTTTTTTTCTAAATACGTATGTATTTATTTTAGTTTAATTTTATAGTTTTTTACACTTTTGTATTTTTTTTGTATAAATTGCGGTATATTAACAAGTAGTTCGAATTTTAATTTTAATTCACCATTTTACTGCGATTATTTTTGTTTCTTTAAATTTAAATTTTCTCTAAATAAATTTTAGTTTTTTAATATTTCCAATGATACGAAAAGCAAATTATAAAATTTATTTATTTATTAAAGTTTAGTGAAAAAAACTTTGTGTTGTAAATATTAAATTTACTATTCGGAAAAAGAAACTTTTTCTTGTTTGTTCTTCAATTTATATGTAAGCATTAAAAGTGTTTTGAAAATGATACATTTATTGATTATACGATTATTTCTCCCAAAAAAAAAATAATAATAGAATATGTGTGTTTTTTTAGTGGGTATATATATACATGTTGAGAGAGAGAAGGAGAGAACTTGACCACTTTACTGGGGGTTAAAAAAGTTTCGAGGAAGGACAAGGACCGCCACCACGCACTAGACAAATCAATATTTGAAGGGTAGCCGGCGGGCGTCGTGTATAGTCACGATACATGACTCACCCCCTGAAAGATGAGGTCTCGCATGTACCTCTCGCTTGTTATCATGTCTCTACAAGCACTCAAGTGCTTCTTTCTAATTAAGCCGTACTTTTCACTTGGAAAGAAGCAAAATTTTCGATATTGATCCCATAATAACAACAACAACAACGACGACAACGACGACGACGATGAACAATGCACAAAAGAAAGCCACGTGCTCGTCACATAATCCCCAAGATTACATCGAAATTCCCTTTTCTTGCCATAAATTTTCATTCAATTGATTTTTTATTTTACCCTGATTTATTTTCATTTACGGCGTTGATGTTTGCCAACGAAATTCTCATTTAAATTCAATGGGGGACGCACAGTTTCCGAATATTTATAATTCAGTCCAAAGTTTTTTTTTGGCTCTACATTCTCAATTTTTTTTTATCATTCCAGACGAATATTGCGGTATATTAATAAGTAGTTTGAATTTTAATTTTAATTTACAATTTGACTGATTATTTTTCTTTCTTTGAATTGAAATTCAATTCTTTTTTCATTCCAGACGAATATTGCGGCATATTAACAAGTAGTTCGAATTTTAATTTCAATTTACAATTTTACTAATTATTTTTCTTTCTTTGAATTGAAACAAACTTCCCTAAATAAATTTTAATTTTTCAATATTTCCAATTTTACTGTAAGCATATTTTTTATGTACATAATTTTTTAATGCTTAAAAGAATAGAATTTATTTCTAAGCGAAAGTAAAAATATGATCCCCACGTTTTGAACATTCAAATGATTGAAATATTTTTTATTGAAGATGTTTTAATAAATTACAAATCATAAAAATATTTATAAACCAAAATTTAACATTTGCAAACTTGGTAATTAATTTTTTTTCTTCGTAACACAAAATAATTGCAATAAAAATTTAATTTTTGGAAGAAATCAATAAATTTCGTTCATTTGAACGTTCAGAACTTTAGGATCCTGTAAAAATTCGTTTATTCACATTTAAGTAGTTCGAAAATTTTAATCTTTTGATATTTCCAAATTTACTGAAAGCATATTTTTTATTTAAATCCAAGGAAATAATTTTTTTAATGATTAAATAAAATTTACGGATTTGTTTCTAAATGAAATCGTAAAAATTCGTTTGTTCGAGTTCCAATTTTTTTATATTTCTAATTTTACTAGAAGGATAATTTTCATTTAAATCGAAGAAAAATATAATTATCAGAATGTAAATCAAATTATTTGAGACGAATTTAGTTCTGAACAAAATTACAAAAAGGAAATCGTAATTTTGTTTATTGGCAATTCAATATTTTTAATTTTTGATTTTACTCATAGCATAGAGTTGCCATGCAATTTGGAAATCTGGAAAACCTGGAAATGTCAGGGAATTTTATAAAAATTGAAAAAACCTCGAAAAATCAGGAAATTTTGATAGAAATCCTGGAAAATTATTTTTTTTAATTGTCTTTATTCTTGAAATCTACTTTTAGTTAAATATTCTATTCAATTATGTTCAAATGTAATATAATTTTTCGCAAAAATCCATTTATATTTGAAAATTGAGAAAAATTTTTGTGAAAATTAAAAATTTTCATTGAAATAATCAAATTTTTCTCCAGAAATCCAATTATTAAAAAAATGTAAGTAAAATTCTTGACAAAATTTCAATGATTTAAAAAAATTTAAATAAAATTCTTGACAAAATTTCAATTGATTTTAAAAAAATTCAAATAAAATTCTTGACAAAATTTCAATTATTTTTAAAATACAACATTTTCATCAAATTTCTCAAAAAGTGAAATTATTGTTAATTTTTTTTTGAATTTGTCTCTTGACAATAAATAATAATAATGTTAGTTATGTTTTATAACAAAAAGCAAAATAATTAAATTTTGATAAAATTCTTTATGAAAATTCAATTTTAAAAAACATTCTATTATTATTTAATAAATTCTTTATTATTATAATAGTTATATAATTAATTTCTTGACAAAAAATATTAAATAAATAATAATAAATAATAATAATTATAATATAATAATAATAAATAATAATAATAATAAATAATTAATAATAATTCAATTGAATTATTTAACTCTAAAAATAAATATTTTTTAAATAATTTAACTTTATAAACAAATTTTTAAATAATAATTGAATGCTTTTGAAAAAGTTTGTTTAAATAATTGCATTTCTTGAGAAATATGATGAAAATTTTGTATATTAAAAATAATTCGAAATCCTGGCAAGAATTTTATTAAAATTTTTAAAAATAATTGCATTGCGGAGAAAAATTCTATTATTTGTAAAGACAAATTTAAACTTTGACGGAAATTTTTGGCGAATTTTAAAACATAATTGGATTTTTGCGAAGAAAATTACGTTACTTTGGAAAATAATTGAATTCTTGAAACTAATTTTATTAAAATTTCTTTTTAAATAATTGAATTGTTTTGTGAAATTTTATTGAAATATTAGACATTGGAAATAATTGAAGTTTGAGAAATTTTTGAAAATAACTAAATTTCTACGAAGAATTTATTAAAATTATTTTTTAAAAAAAGTGAATTGTCACAGGAATTTTAATTGAATTTTTGAAAATGTAATTTAATTTTTTGAAGAATGAGTAACAAATAATAAAAAAAAATAATTGAATTTATGAAAATCTTAATTTCTATATGAAAATATAATAATGATTGAATATTTAGTGAAAGATGAAGTTATTGATGTTTTACAATAATTTTACAATTAATAATAAAATTTAGTTTTAAAAACCTGGAAAAATTTTGTTTCTTAACCTGGAAAACTTGGAAAAGTCAGGGATTTTAAAAAGGGTAAGAGCGTGGCAACCCTGTAGTATTTATTTTTATTATTATTTTTTGTATTCAAATTGAATAGTAAATATTTTTCGTCTGCGAATGAACAGAATTATTTAACGAGAAATGTATTGAATTTTTCCGAAATTTCGAACTTCTGTGGCTAATTGAGATATCGAGAAGAATTTCAGAAATTCTTTTTATTTTTGTCATAAAGTCATCTGAAAAATGTTAATTTCAAAATGTGTTGAGGATGTCATCGAGGTGTAAAATGTATAGGCACTTCTTTCTCTCTCTCTCTCTCTCCCTCTGTTCGTTCCGTTTGAAAACGATAAGAACAGGTTCTATAAAATTCTTCCATGAAACGCTACAACGCGCCTTTTATCGTGAGTACACATCAGAGCGATACCTTATATATATTTGGCCGTTCAATTTCATTTGAATACAAACTTCTTTTAATTAAATATTCTCTCTCTCTCTCCGTCTCTCCTTTAACGTTCCATCCGGAATCATTTAAAAATTATTTCCTTTTGAAAACGCTGGTTTTCTGGTTCAGTGGCGAATTTGAATTCTCTGTATTTTTTTCTTCCCCGCGCACACTTGTTTTTGAACATGGGAAAAAGGATGAGACCCTCGCAAAAATCACCCTCTATACAAACGTCGACGACGAGCATTCTCTCTTCTTCTCTCACTCTCTGTCTATATCCTGATTGAAAAGACCTTGAGCGAGTGAGTTAAAGAAGGGATGCTTTAAGGTTCACACGTGCGGTTATTATAATAGTCCGTCTCGGTCCCTTGCCACACATATTTTTTTTCACAAAAGCCATATACTGACTTTTTTCGTGAGTGGAGAGTAAAATATTTCCTAAAAAGAATTAACTTCCTTTCGCTGCAGCAATTTACTTAGAGTTTTGCTACTTCAAAAGTCAATTTGCTGATGAACATTTTTTCAAATATCAAAAATATTTTTATGATAACTTTATCGTAAAAATATTTTTAAAATTTCATTTTTAGAAGATCTGGTTATAAACAATTTGGACGAAATGATGTTGAGTCAAAATCTTTAATGATTTTTTAACATTTTTTTTAGCTCAGACAAAAATTGCAGATTTTATGCAATTTTTCAATTCTGTAATCATTTTAATATTTGTGAATATTTTGTCTAAAAAGTTTTGTCAGAAAAAATTATATTGGGTGCAAATCTCTCGTGAAATAATAATTTCACGAGAGATTTGCACCCAATATAATTTTTTCTGATGTTTTGGTAAAATTTCTATTATTAATTTTTATCTAAAATTTTTTTTAGGTGTCATTGTGGTTTTATGCAATTGCTGAGTTGCCGCAGGTCAGCGAACAGTTAGTCGAAATAGTCGAGAGCTATCAGAAGAAAATATCAGCAAATTTTATTAAAAGCACTGGGAAAATATCAAATATCCAAATTCAAAAATAATTACAGCGAAAATTATAGTTTTTGGTGTTCAACCCTTCGTCCGATGACACTTGGGTCCAGCTAGACCTCTATGCTTTTCATCTTCATCATAAAATATTTATAGACTAACTAGAAACTTGTACAGTTAACTTGTATCATAAACTTTACATAGCAAACGATTTACCGGGAAAAAAACGTTTTCAATTTTAGGCGATACTTTTCTAATCGAGAGGATTTTCCTCTTTCGTATTTTCTATTAAACGACAGATTTTAAACAGTTTGAAGCTGCTTTCAGAAAAACGAATACAAACTCAAAAATCTTCTTTCTAAGTACAAATTTGTTTCATTTTGAGAGGAATAATTCTAAACAAAGAAAAAAGATTAAAATTTATCTTTTAGAAAAGATACTTAAAACAAATAAAAACAGTTAAAAAACTGCCAAATATAAACAAAAATTCATCGTTTTTGTAGATGATTGTTGATGAAGATTCGTTTATTGAAAATAAAATGTAAAAAAAATTTGTTAAGCGGAATTTTCTTCTCTCACTTTCATATTTTATTTTATCGGTGTTTACAAAAAAAACAACCAGTCGAAAAAGTCTATCCCCATAATATTTTATGAATTATAGAAAAATAGCATCTGATGGTTATCAAAACATGTGTCGGACGGAGGGTTACGAACATTATTGGAAAAACTTAAAATCCTTGAATTTTGATCACTTTAAAAACTTTTTTCCAAATCATAATGATTTTTTTAAAATAGTACATTTTCATTCTGGATTAATTTTTCCAGAAGTTAATTAATTATTTATTTAGTTAGCAAAATAAAAGTCTAATTCACTTCTATAAAAGATTTTAGTTAAATGCATTTTCAATTTTCAAAAAGATATTTAAATTATTAGTAAAAAAACTTTCAAATTAATTGAAAATTTGTAAGATAAAGTTGAAAATAATCAAATTTTTTAAAATGTTCCATTAAAAAAATTTAACAAATTTGACTTTTTACAGAATTTTAATTTATTAAGATAACTATTTGAATTTTGTAAAAAAATTAATTTTAAAAAGATTTAAATTAATTTTTATTTAAATTAAAAATAACATTTTTTCTTTTAAAAATTTAATTAAATCTTATTTTAACAAAACTGTTTGTCATTATTTTGCTGATTAAAATGCTTTTATATTTTTAAATACGAACATAAATTTTTTAATAACTTCAGAATTAAAATTGAAAAGATTCAATTTTTAAGTGTAAATATTTAATTACTCTTGGTTATTATTTTCAAATATTTTAATTAAAGTTTTCCTCAAGAATTCAATTTTTTCTCATGAAATAATATTTATTATAATATTAATAATAATTCTTTCAAACAATGAAGTTATTTTTTTATAAATTATTAAACTATTCGCAAGAATTCAAATATTTTTAATAATTGAAATAAAATTTTTCTAAAAATTCCAATATTATTTTCAAAATGTTTGGATAATATGTTTTGTTAATTTTATTTTTTTCCAAGAGAAAAAAAAGTTGAGTAAAAAAACTGTTTGTGTACGAATGATACTTACTCCAATTATTTTCAAAGTTCTTAATTGAAATTATTAAATTACTTACACTATTTTTATAAAATTTAACGATATTTTTCAAAAAATTAAATTACTTATGAAAGTTCTAAAGAAATTGTTCAGAAGGATTTAATTTTCTGTTAATGATTTAAATAAAATTTAAAGTATCAAAAATACCACGTCGGTGAAGTTCGCAACGTTTATGATCAACGATTGAAAGATAAAAAATCTATTCCTATAAAAAAAATAAAGATTTTTGTTCACAAATATTCTTTTTGTAAATTATCTTTCTAAAAATTAAACGTACTATTTTCTGTACAAATTTTTTTTAAAAATTTGCTTAAAAAAATATTTCTCTTCAGATATCGTTGATTATAAACGTTGTGAACTTCGCCAACTTAAAATACCTCCATTATAATCTGTTTGTAGTTTGAAGTTATAATTTTTGTTTGCTTCGTTTCCACCTAATGTTTTTAATAATTTTTTTTTATATTTTAAATTTTCGGAATTTCTGTATTGAAAATAATTGAATTCTTGCAAAAAATCTTATTATTTTCGGAAATAATCGTATTCTTCCAAAGAATATTCTTGAATTCTTTGCAAATAATTATATTGTTTCGAAGAATTTATTAAAATTTTTTGAAAATATTTCTGGAATACAACTATTATTATTAATATAGATTTTTAAATTATAAAATTCTTTAAAAATTTAACTTTTTTTATCCCTGGATTTGGTAAAAAAAATTTAAAAGGAATTCAATTACAGTAAAAATGAATTGTTGTTTTATAAAAATGAATTGCATATTCAAATTTGTCTCTAAATTTGAATTAGTAAAAATTTTAACTAATTCGAATTAGTGACTGACTTTTTGTCTTAAAAATTAGTCAATTTTGTCTAAGAATAAATATATTATTTATTTATTTATCAAAATAAAATTATAATTCACTTTTATCAAAGATTTTAGTTAAAAACATTTGCAATTTTCAAAGCGATATTTAAATTTCTGTAAATTTTAATTAATAAATCTCCAAATTTGAATTTGTAAAAATGTTAACTAATTCGAATAAGTGATTGACTTTTTTCTTTAAAAATCAGTAAATTTGACTAAAAAATAGTATTTTCTACTCATCAATGAGTAAAATTTACTAATTCAAAAGCAAAAAGTCAGTCACTAATTTGAATTAGTAAACATTTTTACTAATTCAAATTTAGAGAGAAATTTGAATATTCAATTCAATTTTATAAAATTACAATTAATTTTTGTCGTAATTGAATTCCTTTTGGATTTTTTTACCGAATCTAGGGATAAAATTGAAATTCTATTTTAAAAACATGTAAAAGTCAAGGAAAAAGAAAATCAAATTTTTCTGACACTCTAAGTTGATTAATTTCTAATTTCTACACTTGACACTCTTGTTTTTTTATTGGAAAATTACTGTCAGTTAATATGCTTTTTTTAAAATTGAAATTAGTGCCGAGTTTTTTATTTTAAATAAAATTTAGAGAGCGGGAATTTCAGTCAGTTTAGACTTTAAAGAAACACGGAGAAAAATTTTCTGTTAAAATTACTATTAAATTGTATTTACAAAAATTTCAACTTTCACAAAAAGAATAATTAATTTATAGAAAAATTGCTACGAAATTTGCTGCGTATAAAAAAATGCTCTTAATTTTTGAACTACTATTAGATAAAAGTTTTTGAATGTTGAAACGACTTTTGGAAAAACGCGAGAAGAAACCAGATTCCAATGGAAGTTGCTTCTTTGCGTCCTTATAATTAATAGTTCCCCGGGCACATTGGTATCCTTCCCCCTTTTTCTGAGCCGTTAAAAAATAATACACCTATACCATACTATTCCTCATCCTTCTGCATAGTGTATCGCCATAGCCTGAAGCGTTTTCTGGTCGTCTGCTTGCCATGCGATCACCGGTCTCTAAATGAAAGTTCTTTTGCAAAACCGGCCCACCTTTATATTTCTTTTTAATCCTCTTTTTTTTTATCCGTCCTTCCACTGTTCTTCGCCTCTCCTCGCTTATATATATATACACACGATATATATAGTATTACAAGTTCTATATTGTGAAGCGAAAATTCGGTTTTGCAATTGAACGAGTGTTTTGCCGGGTGTGCATGCGTCTTGTCGTTTACAATTGGTAATATTGCCCCGAGGCGAGGAATCGCGTTTCTTATGGTCACCACCGAGTATTACGATAAGAACAAGACTCGAAGGTAAAAGGAATGAACGAGGAAACGATTCCCTCTTCATAATGCGTACGTTGAATGCATACCAATATCTCCAACAATCTTTTTTCATCTCTTAATCTTTCCGAGATCTCGAATTTTATTAACTTTTCTCTATTTCCGCTTCATTTTTATTCGGAAAAATAGAATTCTTTTACTTATTAAATACTTACTATAAATGAATTTATTGAATATATGATTCTAAAGTTGTTATTATTGTCATTGCAGGAAGAAAATGCCGCTGAGGAAGTCTCAGGACTGAAAAAATGGAGACGAGAGGAACACAAAATATGAATAGTAGCAGAACGTGACATGGCAAGAACAATATGGATTGTTCTCTGCCTGACGGGCTTGTGCACATTGGCGGAGTGCTACCTGGCAGTGTTATCCACGGACCTGCGACCAGGAAGCGTCGTCTTCGAGGCCGGCGTACCGCAACTAGGGGGAAAACGAAAATACGAAGTGTCAACCGATCGAACCGCGTGGTTCGCGCGAAAATTGTTGAAAGTACATTCGCACACGGGACGAGTGACGCTCGCGAGAAGTTTAAATTGCGATGGCCTGCAATATCCACGACTATTCACATTCTATGTGGATTCCACCAGTTCTAGACTCGGGAGACCAATGATAGATTACTACAGTCTGCCACTGCGGGTTTTAATCACAGGATGCGGCGGGGAAAATCAAGATCTCGCGGCAACTACCGGTTGGATGGCGGAAACCTTGGCGTCCTATGCAATGCCAAGTGCGGATAAATTTACCGAGGTCTGTCTCAGAGCATCGCAGTTGATAGCGGCGTTGAGTGATTTTTTGCCTCACACGGCAATGAAGGAGTGTCAGACGAAATGGGTGGGTGTCACGGATCCTAGATTTCTGATTGAGAGCGGCACTGGTGATTTAGTCTCGGCCTCGGAACAATGCCTGAAGGATCCACTTTGGAAGATATCCGTGTCAATGACATTGAATTGCGAATCTCCACATTTATCTGACGCTGAACATCGACTGAAGATTGTGTTTCATCATCAGACTTTGGATGATTCCGACCTTGGCAGGAGAGTGCGACGGGAGTTGCGAAATCAGTCGCCGTTTTTCGAACAACCGCTCTATGTTGCTACGGTCGAGGAGGAGAAAGAGCCAGGCGAATCGGTGACCGTCGTTCGAGCCAAGGATCCCGAGGGTGGACTCGTTCGGTACTCGATGACTTCGCTTTTGGATGGAAGATCGCAGTCGCTGTTCGTTTTGGATTCGATAACTGGGAGAGTCACCACCAGGGCAAGATTAGATCGGGAGAGTTTGGAGGTACATTATTTTCGAGTCTCGGCTGTTGACGATTCATTTCCCCCTAGAACTGGGACGACTATGCTGCAAGTTAACGTTCTGGATGTCAATGATCATGAACCGAATTTCGAGTGGCCGGAATATGAGGCGTCGGTGAGGGAGAGTGTTCCGGTTGGATCGACTGTTGTTGTTGTCAAAGCGACCGATAAAGATTCTGGAAGAAATGCGGAAGTTGAATACGCAATTGTCTCGACAACCGGCGGGGGAATCACCTCCTTGATGGAAGATTCCTCGACTTTTCGAATTGACTCCAGGTGAATAAGAATTGATAATTTCATCTTTTTTCTTGTGTGCAATTTCTAATTCTCTTTTCATAGTTGCTACAGGTTAAAAAAAATTAGGGAAAAACGAATTTGTCAGAGAATTAAAAGAAATTTATCAGGAAAAAGTCAGTTTTATCAAATTTGATATCAGTTTTCTAAATTGAAAATAATTTAACTTTCTTGTACGAAGAAAATTGAATTTTGCAAAAATTGTTATTTGATACTTTCATTTTCAAATTAAAAATAATCTTCATTACGAAAATTTGAATTATTTTAAATAATAGAGAAGGTAAAAATAATATTCTAATATTCAACTTTTAGAACAAAAAATAGAAATAATAATTTTCTTAGAGAAATTTCATTTTATTAAACTCGCTAATACTAGAAATAAAAAAAACTATTCTCAAAAATTATAATCAAATTCTTTAAAAAACTTCAAACTTTTATACAATTAATTTTTTACAATAATTCAATTACTTTCACTAAATTAATAACATTTTTCATAAAAAATGAATCATTGGAAAAAATTTTTGATAAAATAATTCTAAGCATGAATTTAAATATTTTCATAAATATTAAAACTCATTAAAGAATATCAAGTATTTTCATACTATTTTAAATTAATTATTCGAAAAATTCAGTTATTTTCACAAATAAAGTTTTCCACAAGAATTTAATATTGTTTAAATTAATAAAATGTTCATAATATTCTTTATATTTCGAAAAAATTAATTATTTAAAACAATGTTCATAAAATTCTTATGAAGAATTCAATTACTTATAAAAATAACAGAATTTTCCACGGAAATTAAATTCTTTTTAAATATTTTGATAAACTTTTCGGCAATAATTCAATTACTTTCAAAAATAATAAAATTTTTCGAAGGAATTAAATTATTTTCAAAAATTTTAATTAAATTCTTAGCAACTGTTCAATTATAATTGAATATTTGTTTTACGTAAAGTTTTTAAAAATTATTTTATTTTACAATGAATTCTATTAAACTTTTCTCAATAATTGAATGTTTGTTGGAAATTTTATTAAATTTATTGAAAATAATTGAATTCTTGTGAATGATTTATTAGAATTTTTTAAAAGAATGGAATTTCCAAGCAGAAATTTATTACTTCTAAAAATAATTGATTTATGGTGAGGAATATTGTTATTTTTGTAAATAATTCAATTCTTGTAAACGATTTATTAGTATTTTTTTAAATAATGGAATTTCCAAGAAGAAACCTATTACTTCTAAAAATAATTGAATTATTGTGACAAATATTGTTATTTATGGAAATAATTGAATTTTGCAACGAATTTGATTAAAATACCTAAAAAAAAAACTTTCGGGAATAATCTTCTGATTTATCGAGATAATCGAATTCTTCAAAAGAATTGAATTATTTCCATAAATTACAATATTTGTCACAATAATTCAATTATTTTTAGAAGTAATAAATTTCTTCTTGGAAATTCCATTATTTAAAAAAATTCTAATAAATCGTTTGCAAGAATTCAATTATTTTCATAAATACTAAAATATTTTTTAAGAATTCAATTATTTTCAATAAATTTAATAAAATTTCCAACAGACATTTAATTATTGTAAAAAAAATTTAGCAGAATTCTTTGTAAAATTTAATTATTTTTAAAAACTTTTCGCATTTCAATGATTTTCAATTTCTCCTACTTTCAGAAAATTTCCAAACAGAATTCAATTATTTTGAAAATTTTTTGTAAAGATTTTTGTAAGAATTCAATTTTTTTATGAATAATAAAAATGTCTCAGGAATTCAAATATTTAAGTTAGAATTTGCATAA
This sequence comes from Leptopilina drosophilae, assembly GCA_032873175.1. Lineage (NCBI taxonomy): Eukaryota > Metazoa > Arthropoda > Insecta > Hymenoptera > Figitidae > Leptopilina > Leptopilina drosophilae. Next base: position 8,965,081 of record CM065485.1, on the reverse strand, counting down.
AATTAGTCGGAAAAAATCAATTATTTAAAAGTTTTGATGAAATTCTTCGCAAGAATGACATTATTTTAATAAATATTAGTTAAATTCTTTCATGAATATTAAAATTCAATTTATTGTCAGGATAAAAAAAGTAAACATTATTATTTATGAAAATTAGGAAAAAGTCAGGAAAATAGTGATGCATAACGAGACTCTGTCCTTTCATAAAAAGAAAGAGATGAAACTATAACATTCAATTGTTTTCAATGTATTTTTCGCGAGATTCTCGTTCTCACGAGACGATATTTGCTCGTAATGCATCACTACAGGAAAATAAAAAATATAGAATAGAATTTTCGTAATAGACTCAATATTAACATTATTTAAATATTGAGAATAGATATTTGATATAATTTATTTTTTGATTGAAAAAATTCACAATAGATTTTCATTGATTTGTGGAATATTCTATGAATCACGTATTTGGTGACTTTAAAATTGAAACATTTTAAAAGGTTATAAAATAAACATTAGATAATAATTCTATGCAATAAATCTTTTTTGTCCTACCTGCACGGAAAGTGTGTTATTTCGTGCACATGAGGCGGTCGCAAAGTGAGTGATTCCCGCCCGGAGGTAGGGTGAGCGGGCGAGAATGTACATTCTCGCCCGCTGACGTCATTAAGCGGGCGGAAAAGTACATTCCCGCCCGCTGACGTCATAGAGCGGGCGGAAAAGTACATTCCCGCCCGCTGACGTTATACGAGAGCGGGCGGAAAATACATTCTCGCCCGCTGACGTCATAATATACCATTTATTGAATAATAAATATCAATTTTTTTATTATTTTGTAATAAACGACTATTGAATTCATTCAAATATGTGTGCACTTAATAACCCACTTTCCATGCGGTTAGGACAAAAAACGTTGTTCGCAGCACGGGCGCAAAAGGTGATAGTGTCTCAGGCGAGATTATGGGTAAACCTCGGCGACCCTACGCAACCTCGGCTTTGCCTCGGAGCTTCGGGTCCCCTTGGTTTACCCGATCTCGCCTTCGCCGTAATCACCTGTTTTGCGCCCTTACTACGAAAATAACTATTATTAAATTGCTATCAAGTAAAATAATATTTCGAGGGTATAAATATACAAATATTAATTAAATTTCACAAAAATGAAGAAAAGTAAATATTTTTAATAATTAGATATATTACCTACTTAGAATGTTTAAAACAAACAATTGAATACAGAAAATTTGCTAAAGGAAACAAAACTTTTGATTATTATAATGTATGTCTATGTATTATATTGTATATTTTCGTTTCTAAGAATTGTCTTTTTTATAATTGATGTCAAAAAGCTTTCTTAAACTCGAGGGAAAGTTAAAAAATCTCTTTTTTGTGTCAATTCTACCTCTTCTAAATCCTTTTTTTCGTTTTCTAGAACTGGCGTTGTGTCGACAAGATCGGCGCTTGACCGAGAAAAAACAGAAGTATACACCGTGATATTGCGAGCTTCGGATCTTGCGACTCCACCGTCGGCGAGAAAATCGGCAACCACCACCCTCGTTGTACGCGTCTCTGACGACAATGACAACTACCCGCAATTCTCCGAGAGAACGTACTCAGTGACCGTGCCCGAAGATCTAGATTACACCAACGATCCAATTATCGCTAGAATTCGCGCCACAGACGAAGACAGTGGAAATAATGCCGCAGTTCGTTACAATATTATCGGGGGCAATCTTCAAAATACTTTCTCAATAGACTCACAAAGTGGCGACGTGAGTTTGGTGAAAAATTTGGATTACGAGAATGCGAAAAATTATCGTATTGTCGTTAGAGCACAGGACGGTGGAATGCCAGCGAGATCGAACACAACTCAATTATTGATTCACGTCAAGGATATTAATGACAATCCACCAAGATTTTATACGAGTTTGTTTCAAGAGGCCGTGTCTGAAGGTGAACCAGTGGGATATAATATTGTTCGAGTACAAGCTTACGACGCCGATGAGGGTTTAAATGCTCAAATTAGATACGTAATTGGATCGAGAGATTTTTCCGGAGCGTCAACGGAAAATTTTCCAATCGCCGTCAATGCCGAGACAGGATGGATTTATACTGTTAAACAATTGGATCGAGAATTGTGCTCGAAATATCAATTTTCGGTGATTGCGAGTGATTCCGGAGAGCCACCGCAATCGGCGAGTGCTTCCGTCATTCTCACTGTGACTGATGTCAACGATAATGATCCCTATTTTGATCCGAAAAATTACGAGGTTGTTATTTCTGAGGATGTACCAGCGGGCACGCCGGTCACTTCCGTCACTGCCACCGATCCTGACGAGGATTCACGAATTCACTATGAGATCACGGTTGGAAATACTAGAGGTAATCATTTTTTCCTTCTCGTTTCGAATTTTTATCTAACTTTTATTTATAATAATTATAATATTTATTTATAATATTTATAATATTTATTTATAATATTTATAATATTTATTTATATTTTACTTTTAAGGTCGCTTTTCAATTACTTCGCAAAACGGTCGTGGACTGATCACAGTCGCCCAGTTGCTCGATTACAAGCAGGAGAAGAGATTCGTGTTGACTGTGACGGCAACGGATTCGGGTGGAAGGAGTGACACTGCTCTCGTTTACGTGAACATATCGGATGCGAATAATTTTGCACCCGTCTTTGAAAGAGCTCCGTATTCGATTTCTGTTTTTGAGGACGCACCGATTGGAACCACTGTTCTGATTGTTGGAGCAACCGATTCGGACGTTGGTCAGAATGCACAAATCACGTACAGTTTGGGAAGTGACGGTGGTGATCAGGAGCCATCGGAGTTTGTTATCAATCCACAGACCGGAGCCATCACGACAACGCGACTTCTTGATCGGGAACAAGTTTCTGGTTATTTACTGACAGTCACTGCACGAGATGGTGGAGTGCCACCACTGTCAGACACGACTGACGTCGAGATTTCCATCACTGACGTTAATGACAATGCGCCTGCTTTCGATTCGCCGCAATATCACGGATCGGTTATCGAAGACGTTCTTGTTGGGACGAGTGTTTTGAAAGTGACGGCAATTGACAACGATATTGGATTGAATGGAAAGGTAAGTCCTTTGATCACTAAGATCAATTTACATTATTATTAATTTATTTATTAAATTTAGTATTTAAATTATTATTACTATCATTAATACAGGGCTCGAAGTAGGTCCCAAAATCCTGAAAAAGTCCGTAACTTCGCTTCAAGTCCGTAAAAGTACGTTTTTTAAAAAAAAAAGGTCCATAAAGTCCGTAATTTCATTCAAAAAGTATGAAAAGTTCGTAAATTGTACGATATAATTTGGAGAATTTCAGAGAAATTACAAATGATTGCAGAAATTCAATTACTTTTAAAAGCAATAAAATTCTTCGTAAAAAATCTGTTCAAAATTTTTTTTTTAAATTCTCGTCAAAATTTCAATTATCTTTAGAAATATGAAAATTCTTCCCCGAAATTCATATATTTTAAAAAAAAGTAAAAAACATTGTCAACATTTCAATTATCTGTATAAACAATTGGCAAAATTCTTTAACAAAATTCAATTATATTCAAAAATTTTAATAAAATTCATTAAAAAATTTCAATTATTTTCATAATTAACTATATTTATCACACGAATTCAATTATTTTCAAAAATTGTATTAAAATTCATTTAAAAATTTCAATTATTTTCATAACTAACAATATTTATGACACGAATTCAATTATTTTCTAAAGTAATAAAAATTCATTTAAAAAATTTCAATTATTTTCATAATTAACAATATTCATCACACGAATTCAATTATATTCAAAAATTTTAATAAAATTCATTAAAAAATTTCAATTATTTTCATAATTAACTATATTTATCACACGAATTCAATTATTTTCAAAAATTGTATTAAAATTCATTTAAAAATTTCAATTATTTTCATAACTAACAATATTTATGACACGAATTCAATTATTTTCTAAAGTAATAAAAATTCATTTAAAAAATTTCAATTATTTTCATAATTAACAATATTCATCACACGAATTCAATTATTTTTTTAAAATTTTAATAAAATTCATTAAAAATTTTCAATTATTTTCATAATTAACAATATTCATCACACGAATTCAATTATTTTCAAAAATTTCATTAAAATTCATTAAAAAATTTTAATTATTTTCATAACTAACAATATTTATAACACGAATTCAATTATTTTCTAAAGTAATAAAAATTCATTAAAAAATTTCAATTATTTTCATAATTAACAATATTCATCACACGAATTCAATTATTTTCTAGAGTAATAAAATTCATTAAAAAATTTCAATTATTTTCAAAAATTTTAATGAAATCCACTGCAGAATTTTTATTATTTTCAAAACTAATGACATACTTCGCAAAAAGTAAATATTGTTTAATATCTACAATTTTTATAAAATTTACCAAAAGAATTTAATTTTTAAAAAAAATTTTTTTAATTCTACAAAAACTTTTAATTATTATCGAAAAATAATGAAAATTTCACAAGAATTTCATTAATAATAAATTTTTTTTTAATTTCTTTGCAATCATTCAACTACTTTCAGAAGTAATAAAATTTTACCGGGATTCAATTATTTTCGTAAATAATAAAATTCTTTTTAGGAATTCAATTATTTTTAATAGAATTTTAATCGAATTCGTCGAAAAAATTCTTCAAAATGTTAATAAAATTCGTCCAAAGAATTTAATTGTTTATAAATTTCTTGATAAAATTTTTATTAGAAATTTAATTCCAAGAAACATTTAATTATTCAATTAATTTTTTTTTGTATTTAATTAAAATAATTGAATTGTGGTAGAATTTTCTCATAAACTTTTATCTAAAAATAAATTTCAGTTAAAATCTTAGATTATAACAATTGAATTCTTTCAAAGAATTTCATTAAAATTTTAAGAATAATTGAATTTGGGAAATTTTTTAAAATTGTCTTAAAAATAATTGAATTTCTACCAAAAAAAAGTTTTATCAAAACTTTTTAAAATGTTTGAATTTCTGCTAAAATTCTAATATTTTTTTTAAATAATTGAATTCTTGCGAAGAATTTTATTAAGACTATTGAAAATTATTGACTCCCAGCAAAGATTTTTTTTTTACGAAAATATTAAAATTCTTGCGAAAAATTTTTTTAAAATTTTTGAAAGTAATTGAAGATCTGCTAAGAATTTTGTTATTTTTAAGTTATGCCAAGAATTTTATTAAAATGTTTAAAAATAGTTGTATTACTGTTAATTTTTTACAAGAATTTAATTATAATTTGACAATTTTAATAAAATTCTACGAAAGAATTCAAATATTTTTATAAATAATAAAATTCTTCGCAAGAATTCAATTATTTTCACAAATAATAATAAAATTCTTCCCAAGAATTCAATTATTTCCATAAATAATAAAATTCAATGCAGAATTTCAATTATTTTTAATACAATTTTAATGGAATTTCTCTAAAAATGTAATTATTCTTAAAAAATTTATTAAAATTAGTTAATAGAATTCAAGTATTTGATAATTTGTTGATAACAATTTTTTATGGGAATTGAATTTTAGGAAACGTTCAATTCTTTAAGAAATTATTTAATTGTCTTTTTATTTTTATTTAAATAATTGATTTCTAGTAGAATATTCTAATAAAAATTGAATTTTGTAATGAATTGTTTTGAAAAAGTTTAATTGAGTTTTTTTAATACTATTTTCAGTTTATATTTTCTAATATTCATTTAATAAAAGAATTGAACTGATAGTTGAAATTTCGTAAAATTAAATATTGTAAAGAGATGAATTTGAAAATTTTCAAAGAACTTTTTCGAAAATTATTAAAAATAATCGATATAAAGAAGTAATTTAGACAAAAATTCTAAAAAATAATAATTGAATTGATAATGATTTTAATTATTATAATTTTTTTTTAATAATAATTAATATTAGTTGTTATAAAACTTGAAGAAATTGATGACTTCGAGTCAAAGACTCGAAATAATATTTTGCTGCATTAAACAAATTTTTTTCGTTGATAAACGTTGTGAACTTCAAGATTGTGAAAAATTAAATTTCTAATTTTAGGTAAAATGTTCTCTCATATTTGATTGGGCCTGATTCTATTTTTGTCAGTTGGTCCGTAATTTTTAATATTTGGTCCGTAAAGTCCGTATCTTTAAATACTTTCACTGCTTCGAGCCCTGTTAATAATAAATAAAAAAATTTTCAGGTACGCTACAGTCTGGAGGACAACACGGACGGTGCTTTCGTAATCGACCCAGTGACCGGTGTGATACGTACGGCAAAAACATTGGATCGTGAATCAGTGGAGAGATACAATATAAAAGCAGTAGCTGTCGATAGAGGTTCTCCAAGTCTCTCATCCTCCGTTCCGGTGATAATAAAAGTCGAGGACATCAACGACTCACCGCCAGCTTTCGAAAGCGATAAAATACTTCTCTACATTTCTGAGAATTCGCCAATTGGTTCGATTGTTGGCGAAATTTACGCGCACGATCCCGACGAAGGGCCAAATGCAGTTGTTCAGTATTCAATCATCGGCGGGGAGGATGCAAACAGTTTTCAATTGCACACAAGACCAGGAGCCGATCGTGCCGAATTGATGACACTCGACGAACTTGATTACGAATCATCGAAGAAGAAGTACGAATTGGTTATACGCGCCGCATCACCGCCGTTAAGATCCGATGCACTCGTGCAAGTACTCGTCACTGACGTGAACGACAATGCGCCCGTTTTGAAAGATTTTCAAATCATCTTCAATAATTTTAAGGATTTCTTTCCACATACGCCAATTGGTAAAATACCCGCCGTCGATGCCGACGTTACTGACAAATTACTCTACAGTATTCTCGCTGGTAATAATGCGAATATGATTTCATTGAATAAAACCACGGGGGAAATAACCCTGTCGCCTCAATTGAATACCAATGTGCCTAGAATTGCAACAATGGAAGTGTCTGTGACCGATGGGGTGAATGAAGTAAAAGCCATGATGACCCTCTCCGTCAGATTGATCACCGATAAAATGTTATTCAATTCAATAACAGTGAGACTCGACGACATGACTGTGGAAGCATTTTTAAGTCCACTTTTCGGTTATTTTCTTGATGGCTTAGCAGCGATTATTCCATGTCCAATTGAGAATATATTCATATTCAGCGTGCAGGAGGACACGGACGTGCATGGAAAAATTCTCAATGTCAGTTTCTCGGCTCGTAAAGTAGAGCCGGGTGCTGTTGATGAATTCTATACACCACAATTTTTGCAAGAACGAGTCTATCTAAATCGAGGTATTCTAGCCCGACTGGCACGAGTCATCGTGATGCCGTTCGACGATAATTTATGCGTCCGTGAACCTTGTCTAAATTACGAAGAGTGTATAACCGTTTTGAAGTTCGGCAATGCTTCCGGTTTTGCCAGCAGTGATACCGTTTTATTCAGACCAATTTACCCGGTGACGACGTTCTCCTGTCAGTGCGCAAAGGGCTTCACCGGTAGTCGTGAATCCTATCTTTGCGATACAGAAGTCAACCTCTGCTACTCGAATCCTTGTAAAAATGGTGGCACGTGTCAACGGAAGGAAGGCGGGTACACATGTTCCTGTCCCGTGAATTACATCGGCGAGAATTGTCAAATTTCTCTAGAGAACGACACCTGTTCACCGGATCACTGCAAAGGGGGTTCACAGTGCCAGGGGAAGACTACCGGTGGATTTATTTGCGAGGGTTGTCCGATTATGCCCACGGAAAGTGTGACATCACTTTGCGAATTGAGGGCCAGGAGTTTTAATCCGACGACATTTTTGACCTTTCCTTCGCTGAAGCAACGACATCGGTTTCATTTGTCTTTGAAGTTTGCTACTGAGAGTGTTAACGGTCTTTTGTTGTACAATGGACGTTATAATGAGAAGCACGACTTTGTCGCCTTGGAGATTGTCGATTCGCAAATTGAGTTTAGTTTTTCGTTGGGGGATGAGGTGACGAGGGCGACGGCGAGCATTCCGGGTGGTGTTTCCGATGGCGAATGGCATAGGGTTGAGATTTCGTATATTAATCGAACGGTCGTTGTTTCTTTGGATAATTGTGACGTCGCGTTGGCCTTGAAGTATGGGGAGAAATTGGGACCGAGGTGGAATTGCGCTGGGAGGAGTGAACAGATTTTGGAAGCGCGATGCAATATTGTCACCGAGACCTGTCACCGGTTTCTAGATCTGACGGGTCCTTTACAATTGGGAGGTCTGCCGGCAATTCCGTCTAGTTTCCAAGTTCGGAATAAGGACTACACGGGGTGCATTAGTGATTTTCATATCGACCATCAGTTGATTGATTTGAATTCCTACGTGGCTGATAATGGCACAACGGTCGGCTGTCCTGAGAAGCGGGCCTTTTGTGAATCGTCGCCTTGCTATCACGGGGGAAAGTGTCGCGAGGTCTGGTCCGGATATGTCTGCGAGTGTGAGGAAGGCTTCAGCGGTTCGCAGTGCAGTGATTTGGTTATCAAACCCTGGCGTTTCCAGGGCGATGGGCTCTTGAGCTTCAATCCGCTTTTGCGATTGATACAATTGCCTTGGATCACTGGTTTCAGCATTCGAACCCGGGAGCAGAACACTTTCCTGATGAGTGTTCAAATTGGGCAGAATAGTTCGACGGTGTTTGAGATCAAGGACGGCAGGGTGCTGGTGCAACTCGACGGGACCGAGATTATAAGAACTTGGATCAACATCGCCGATGGCGAGTGGCACCGTCTGGACGTCACCTGGCAAAGTGGACAAGTTTCTCTAGACATCGACTATCGTAATCGACCCATTATTGCCTCGCTGCTTGCTAAATTGCAAGGATTGTACATCGGGAAAATTCTCATCGGCGGTGTGGACGAAACTGTGTCGACGGATTTGGCATTCTTTAGTGGATGTGTTCAGGACGTGCGGATAGGTACGAATCAGACGATCCTTCAGGAGCCGACAATAGAGAGAAATGTCTACAGCGGCTGCAGGAGTGAACAGGAATGTCGGCTCGATTGTCCCGAAACGGCGATCTGTGTCAAGAAATGGGAGACGAGTGTTTGCGAGTGCGGCAAAGGACACGTGGGTCAAAATTGCGAACGTGTCTGCGACGTGAATCCTTGCAGTGACTCCGGAATATGCACGGAGGATTTTTACACTGAAAAGGGTTATAAATGTGAATGTAAATCGGAGGAATATTCCGGTGAGTACTGCGAGATGAAAGCTGATCAGCCATGTCCGTCGAACTGGTGGGGTTCTCCGGTTTGTGGCCCGTGTCATTGTGACGAATCAAAAGGTTACGATCCCTCTTGTAATAAATCAACCGGCGAGTGCTACTGTAAGGAGAATCATTATCAACTACCAGGTCAGGACGAATGCATTCCCTGTGATTGCTATCTTACGGGAAGTTTCACTCCCCGTTGTGATACTGAAAATGGACAATGTCCCTGTCGACCGGGAGTTAGTGGAAGATCCTGCACAGCTTGTCCTACAACATTGGCCGAAGTCACTTTGGAAGGTTGTCAAGTCGTCTACACTGGTTGTCCGAGGTCCTACTCCCAAGGACTCTGGTGGAATCGAACTGATTTTGGTTCCACGGCCTTGGCATCGTGTCCTGGCAAGGCCATTGGTAAAGCTTCTCGATCCTGCGATGATGAACTCACCAGTTGGCAACCACCGGATTTATTTAATTGCACTTCTGAAGCTTTTATCAAGCAACGAGAAAAGTTATCGGATCTTGAGGCTAATTTGAAGGTACTGAATACCTATGAGGCTATACAAACTGCAACCGATTTGCATCATGCCATGAGTGTGACGAAAAACATGTATGGGGCTGATATATTGGTTGCTGAATCACTACTAACAATGTTGTTGCGTTACGAAGAAAGTCTACACGGTTTGAATTTAACCCACAGTCAGGATAAGGATTATGTTTTTCATTTAATCAGTATTGCTGGCGAAGTTTTGAAAGAAAAACATCTTGAAAGTTGGAGTAGAATCGAGTCCCTGACGAAAATGGGACCAGACACTATTTTAGAAGCGATGGATCATTATTTGAAAACTTTGACAACTTCACAGCAAGATACCTTCACGAGTCCTTTCGAAGTTGTCGATTCGAATGTCGGTAAGGAACACATAGAAAAGTTCTTAAGTTCTTTCAAAAATAATCATATTTAGAGTTCATAAGAAAATTCGAAAATTTTTCTGTCTTTTTTGTTTGGCTCATAAACAATAAAATTACCGTGAATTCAAATACAAAAAATTAATTCAATATTAAGAGTTTCGTTTCTAATTTTCGTAAATAAATTAATTACAATTGGTTCCAATTTGAAACTATAGAAAATTTCAATGTTGAATGAATAATTAGAAATGAATTTAAAGCTTTGAAAAATTTTAATGATTCAAAATCTTCTAAAATTAGTTAAGTTTGTCAATATATTGTACATTTAATTAGTTATTTAAAATAATGGATTTATAGAAAAATTTTAATTAAAAACAGTAAAGAAATTGAATTTTGAAGACGTTACAAATGATTGCAGAAATTCATTTTTCTTTAGAAAAATTTTTTGCATAATTTCAATTATGTTAAAACAATTTTTTTATACTCTCGTCAAAATTTGAATTATATCATTAAAAAAAATAAAATTCTTCTGTAGAATTCAATTATTTTCAAAAATTTTAATAAAATTCGAATTATATCTTTAAAAATAATTAAATTCTTCTCTAAAATTCAATTATTTAAATTTTATAAAATTTAAATTATGTTGAAAAATCTTTTCATTTTCTCGTCAAAATTTGAATTATTTCTTTAAAAATAATTAAATTTTTCTCTAAAATTCAATTATTATATTTGCAAACATGTTTAATAACTTTTTTTGCAAAATTTAAATTATACTGAAAAATCTTTTTATTTCTTCGTCAAAATTTGAATAATCTTTAAAAATAATGGAATTCTTCTTCAAAAATTAATTATTTTCAAAAACTTTAATAATATAAATTTTTGGAAAAAATTTAAATATTTTCAAAAATTTTCCTCAATTCAAAGATTTTCAAAATATCTACTATTGGAGTTTTTCTAAAGAATTCAATTATTTTAGACCAATTTTAATACAATTGTACGCAAACTTTTAATTATCTTCATAAATAATGAATATTTTACAGGAATTGAAATATTTACAAATTTTTTATCAAATTCCTTGAAAATTGTAATTATTTTTCAAATTTTTATTCAAATTCGTCAACAAAATTGAGATATTTAACAATTAGTAAAAAAAATTTATTAAAAAATTAAATTTTAAGAAACATTCAATTAATCAATAAATAATTTACCTTAGTATTTAAATAATTGAATTCTCGTAGATTTTTCAAGTAAAAATTGATTTGAAAATGAATTTTAGTTTAAATTTTAGATAATAATATTTAAAATATTTAAAAAAGAAATTATAATTATTGATTATTGATTAACAAAATTTTTATTTGTTAATCATACTTTTTGTAAAAATTGTATAATTTATTATTGAAGTTTATTAAAATTGTTTTGAATTTCTAAATTTTTCATAAATTTCTCCTAAATTGTTTTGAATAATTGAATTCTTGTGAAAATTGTATTATTTATAGAAATAATTTCATTCTTGCGAAGAATTTTACTATTTTTGAAAAAATTAAATTATTTTCAAAAATTTATAGCAATTTTGGAAAATGAATGATTTTTTCGAAAAATTGTGTTTAATTAATTCACTCTATAATTAATTTAATTTTTAAACAAATTTTTTAAAAATTTGGAAAATAATTAAATTTTTAAAATAAATTTTGCAGACAATCTTAGAAATGATTGTATTTTTATGATTAAATCACTTTTAGAATTATTTTTAAGAGAATTAAATGTTTGCAAAGACTTTACTAAATATTTGAACTGTTTCAAAGGATTTATGCAAATTTGAGAGAATATTTGAATTCTTTTGTGAAATTTTATTAAAATTGTATTTAAAATTCTAATACAAAGAAAATTAATTCAACTTTAGGAGTTTCGTTTATAATTTTCGCAAATAAATTAACTACAATCGGTTTCAATTTGAGATTTTAGAAAATTCCAATCTTGAATGAATTTAATTAGAAATGAACTTAAACTTTTGAAGAATTTTAATAATTCAAAATGTTCTAAAATTAGTTAAATTTGTTAATATACATTGATTTGTGAAAATAGAATTATTGCGAAGAGTTATTTTAAAATTTTTGAAAATATAATTAAAATAATAATTAAATATTTACTTAATAATTAAATTTTTAGATTTTGATTTTGAATTTATCTAAAAACGGAAATTTGAAAATAAAAAATTTTATAATTGGCATTATAATAAATTAAATATCACGTTCCGCACGCTAGTGCGTAAAATTTGCTTGTAATTAATAGTTAATAATAATAATAATAATATTAATTAATAATAATTATTTGTTAAACCCATTTATTTCGAATTGTTTAATTTATTTTTTTAACGTTTGTCTAAATTTGCAGTTCTCGGTTTGGATGTTATTACATCGGAGAGTTTGTACGGCTTCGAGGCGATGGAGTACAAAGAAGATCTAACGCTCTCTACACCAAGACCATTTGATGCTGATAAAAAAGTCGTACTTCCCGATACGTCCGCTTTTCTAACGACACCAAATCATCTCGGTCAATCGGTCAGCTTTCCAAAGTACAACAATTATATGGCCGATCCGAAAAAATTCGATCCCTACACAAAAGTTCATGTGCCGGTGAAATTATTGGGAATCAAGACTGTCGATCATGGTGATCTCAATGTGAAAAATAGTTTGAATGGAGGAAAGGCGATCTTGAGTTACGTTCAGTATCGAGAATTGGGAGCACTTTTGCCTCGCAGGTAAACTTTTTAATTTAACAGTTGATTACCGCTGCAATATAGTTATTTGCTTTAGATTATTTTTCAAATCCTTAATTTTTTAGAATTAAAATTTTATTTTTTATTACATTTTATTTTCCTCTTTTAATTTGAACTTTAAATTTAATACTAGCAAATGGTACGCGCGCTTGCGCGCGGAACGTAGTATTTAATTTGATACTGTTATACAAATTACAAAATTTTTTATTATCATACATAAATTTTTTAAATAATTTCATAATCAAAATTTTAAAAAAATCACTTTTTAAATACAAAATGATTTATTACTGTTCATATTGTCAAAAATTTTATTGAAATTTCACAAAAGAATTTCAATATTTCCTAAAATTTTAACAAATCTTTCTAAATAAAAATAATTAAATTATTTTAAATAGTAAATTTTTTCACAAGAATTCAATTATTTTTAATACAATTTTAAAAAAATTCTTCTCCATAAACTTTTAATTATTTTTAAAATGTTTAATTAAAATTATTATAGAAACAAATTATTATTAACCATTATTTGACAAAAAAAAATCAAAGAAATTCTGCAAAAAGAATTTAATTAGAATTTTTAAAAATTTAAACAAAATTCTCCGCGAGATTTAAGTTATTTTCCTAAATAGTGGAATTTTGTGAAGGAATTCTATTATTATTAAATTTTTTGATAAAATTTTTTGCAATAATTCGATGATTTTCAATACATTAATTAAAAAATTTTAAATATTTGAAAAGAAAAATTACAAAAAAGTTAAGAAACAAAAAATCAAACAGCAACTATAACAATTATGATTACGAATTAAAATTACAATTTATATTCTCATTCATTATAAATTAATCAATAATCTTTGTCAACTATTAAAAGAATACAATTGATATTCTTAATTATTTTCAGTATCAAATTTAAAAAAGAAATTACAGAAAAAAAGTTAATTGAGCCAAAACAATTATCATCTATCTCTAAAAAAATTAAATTTTTATTAAAGATTATGTTTAAAAAATTAAGAAATTATTCCAGTTTTTTCATCTTTTTTTAATAACATTTAACATTTTGTTAAATAATTTTCAAATTTTGTTAGAAATAAATAAAAGAAATTATAGAAATTCGATTTGTCCGACAAAATGTTTTTGACAACACTTTATATTGTTTAATAGAAAAGAATGAAAGAAATTTTCATGATTTTGATTTGCTACCAGCACCTGCTTTGCTTAATTTTAGAAATTAAATTTAAATGTTAAATATTTTTTGTTTTAAATCCAATATCGAATTTTCAAAAATTAAGTAGGACTGGTAACTGGATGCAAGTTTCAGTTTCATAAAAATACTTAACTTTTAAAATTCTATTTCTAAAGTTAATTTATTATTAAAAAATACTAAATAATTAATTCTTATTATCTATTAATCAATACTGATTAAAAATATAATATTTTGATTTTGTTAAAAAAATTTTGATACTAATTAGAAATTATGCAAAAAAATACTACAAATTTTGTAAAAACAATATGATTTTTAAAATTAATTACAAAATGGAAGTTTAAAAAAATGTGGATGGAGAAATATAAATAGTTTAAATTACTTTATTTTTTCTTCGTTTTTAAATTCAGAAAAAGAAATTATGCAAATTTTTTCATTAATTTCTAGATTAAACTTAAAATAAATTGGTTTTTAGAAAGTTAAAAAATTAAATCTTATTAAAGAAATTCTTCAAATGAAATTAAATATTTTGTTCTTTAATAAAAAAATGTGAATTGTGAATAAACATGATTATTATATGAGAAAGTACACAAGCATTTTTTTAGCTAGTAAAATATAAAATATCTTTATATACATAAAAAAAGAAAAATTGTAATTATTAAATACACAAATTCTTCCTACACATTTTTTGTTATTAATTTAAAATAGAAAAAACATTATTGTTAAAAATTGTAATTAAAAACGAAAATTTCATAACTTTTTATTTCAAAAGAAACTAGTAATTTTTAAAATATAAACAAAAAATAATTATAAAATTTCTAAATCAACATTATGAAAATTTCTTACCTTATTTTATAGAAGCAATATCTATTAACCTTTTCTCTAAATAAACAATAAAAATTGATATTGACAAATCGAAAAACCAAAGTGTTTTGAAGAAGAAAAAAAACAAAAGCATATACAAAAACTAACTTCATACTGCGAACAGAATGAATGAAAACCCCACAGACTTTAATATAGTTAATTAATAATTATATTTTAAACTACTATGTCGTTGATAGTTGTTTTAATTTATTTCAATTCAATTAGTTTGAAAAATTTAATTAAATTCTTTATGAGAATTTAAATATTTCAAATTTTCAATTCAATACAATTTGAATTAAATTTCTCGAAAAAAGATTTTAATATTTCAATACAATTTGAATTAAATTTCTCGAAAAAATTTATTATTTTCAAAAATTTAAATTAGTTTCTGGGAAAATTTGAATTATTTTTAAAATTTAGTGTTTTTTTTCTTTTATATAAATACCAATGTTCTTGATTATTTCTAGATTCGATGATTCGGTGACAGTGAGATGGGGTGTCGAAGTGGCTGTTGGTTCTCCAATTATCACCGTATCGGTTTTAATTCCTTCGGAAAGTGGATATAAATCTTTGAGCGGAGTTCCCCTTCAATCACCAGTGCAAGTTCGTTTGTGGCTCAGCGAAGATGACGGATCAAAAAGACGTACAAATCCACAATGCGTACATTGGAGTACAGCAAGAGGGTAAAATTTCCATTTATTTATTCATTCATTTACTCAGTCCATATATTTCATTTTCTTTTTTTTAATAAATAGAAATAACATTTTTTTGTTTATTGAAACAAAAAATAGTAATTTTAAATTGTATTCGAATTTAGGATGAAGAAAAGTTAATATCTTCTACGTTTTTTTCTAGTTTCGGCGAATGGAGTCGAATGGGTTGCACAACCGAAATGGACGATACAAACATAAAAGAGGGCCGAATGGTGAATTGCTCATGTGTCACTCTATCGACATTCGCCGTATTGACTGATGTTTTAGATCTCGAATATGTGCCAGAACCATCATTACTCGAGGATGTGACGAGTTACAGTGCTTTCATGCTCGCACTGCCATTATTGTTGTCAGCTTTACTTATTTTAGCATTGATACGTGGGACTGCAACAAATTCCAATAGTATTCACAAGAATTTAGTATTTTGCGTATTTCTCGCTGAATTATTATATTTAATTGCATTGAAGGCAAGGAATCCTTTGATTGCAAATGAATTCCCCTGTAAACTTATTGCCATTGGATTACATTACACATGGCTTAGCGCATTCGCTTGGACTTTAGTCGATTCTATTCATTTGTATCGAATGCTCACCGAAATGAGGGACGTGAATCATGGACAAATGAGATTTTACTATACAATGGGCTATGGATTCCCGGCAATTATCGTTGGACTGAGCATTGGAGTGCGGGCCGATCAATATGGAAACTTTTACTTGTATGTTGAGAAAGTATTTTTTATGTGAAATAATTGCAGTTGTTGATATTAATGAATTTAATGAATTTAACGAATTTAATGAATTTGAAATAATTATCTCTAATCGAGAATAATATTTAATATACGTTTTTTTCCAGTTGCTGGCTCTCGGTTTATGAAACGGTGATTTGGGCGATGATTGGTCCAATTTGTATAGCGATTTTCCTGAATTTCTGCATACTGATAATGTCCGTTCGCGCGGCGTTTACGCTGAAGGAACATATTTTGGGATTTGGCAATCTAAGAACTTTGTTGTGGTTGTCGGTCGCCTCGCTGCCATTGCTGGGTGCCACTTGGACCCTCGCTGTTCTCAGTGCCTCGGAAAATTCGCCTACATTGTCCTATGTACTCAGCATTGCCATTGTCATTCACGCTGCCTTTAGTCTCATTGGCTATTGTTTTGTCAATGGTCGTGTTAGGAGAAATTTGTATTTAAGTATTCTGAGATGTCTAGGAAAGAAGACACCTCTCCTTGAGGGAAGTATGGGAAACGCAAGTAGCAATCAGAATGTAAATAGTCATTCGGTAAGACATTGTTTTACTTTACTTATTCTTTCTAGATTTTTGTTATATTACAATATAATAAATAAAACTTACAAATATTTTGTAAGTTTTATTTATTTATTTAAACTTTAACAAATTTTAATACTAATTTCAAATTTGATATCAGTTTTTCTAAATTGAAAATAATTTAACTTTCTTGTACGAAGAAAATTGAATTTCGTAAAAATTTTTATTTGATACTTTCATTTTCAAATTAAAAGTAATCTTCATTACGAAATATTATGAATTATTCTGAAGAATAGAGGAGATAATAAATTATAATATTCAACTTTTTGAACAAAGAATATAATTAAAAATTTTCTTAAAGACATTTAATTTCTTTAAATTCGCTTCTACTAGAAATAAAAAGACTATATTCTCAAAAATTATAATCAAATTCTTTCAAAAAATTCAATTATTTAAAAAAAATATTCGAAATTCAATTATTTTCAATATTTAGTATTTTTTCATGAACTTTCACAAAATAATTCAATTAATTTGAAATAGCATTTTCAAAAACATTTCAAAAATTAGATTAAATTTCATTATTTTACAAAATTTTATACAATTAATTTTTTACAATAATTCAATTGCTTTCACTAAAATAATAACATTTTTCATGAAAAATGAATTTTTGAAAAAATTTTTTGATAAAATAATTCTAAGCATGAATTAAAATATTTTCATAAATAATCAAACTCATTGAAGAATATCAATTATTTTCATACAATTTAAAATTAATTAATCGAAAAATTCAGTTATTTACACAAATAAAATTTTTCAAAAGAATTCAATTACTTAAACTAATAAAATGTTTATAATATTCTTTATATTTCGAAAAAATTAATTATTTAAAACAATGTTCATAAAATTCTTATGAAGAATTCAATTACTTTTAAAAATAACAGAATTTTTCACGGAAATTAAATTCTTTTTAAACATTTTAATACACTTTTCCGCAATAATTCAAATTACTTTCAAAAATAATAAAATTTTTCGAAGGAATTAAATTATTTTTAAAAATTTTAATAACATTCTTAGCAACTGTTCGATTATAATTGAATATTTGCTTTTCGAAAAGCAAATATTAATTAAAAAAAAAAATTCTAAAAAAAAATTCGAATTCTATTAAATTTTTTTTCAATAATTGAATGTCTGTTGGAAATTTTATTAAATTTATTGAAAATAATTGAATTCTTGCGAACGATTTATTAGAATTTTTTAAAAGGACGGAATTTTCAAGAAAAAATTTATTACTTCTAAAAATAATTGAATTATGGTGATGAATATTGTTATTTATGGAAATAATTCAATTCTTTTGAAGAATTCAATTATCTTGATAAATCAGAAGATTATTCCCGAAAATTCATTTATTTTGAGGTATTTTAATAAAATTCTTTCCAACATTCAATTATTTCCAAAAATAACAATATTCATCACAATAATTCAATAATTTTTGGAAATAATAAATTTCTTCTTGGAAATTCCATTATTTTAAAAAATTCTAATAAATCTTTCACAAAAATTCAATTATTTTCATAAATAATAAAATATTTTTTAAGAATTCAATTATTTTCATAAATAATAAAATATTTTTTAAAAATTCAATTATTTTCAATAAATTTTATAAAAATTCCCAACAGACATTTAATTATTGTAAAAAATTTAATAGAATTCTTTGTAAAATTTAATTATTTTTAAAAACTTTTCGCAATTCAATGATTTTCAATATCTACCATTTTCATAAAATTTCCAAACAGAATTCAATTATTTTGAAAATTTTTTGTAAAGATTTTTGTAAGAATTCAATTCTTTTCATTAATAATCAAAATTTCTCAGGAATTTAATTATTTAAATTAGAATTTCCATAAAATTAGTCGAAAGAAATCAATTATTTAAAAGTTTTTATAAAATTCTTCGCAAGAATGACATTATTTTAATAAATATTAGTTAAATTCTTTCATGAATATTAAAATTCAGTTTCTAATCAGGATAAGAAAAAAGTAAACATTATTATTGATGAAAATTAGGCAAAAGTCAGGAAAATAAAAAATATGGAATGGAATTTTGGTAATAGATATTTGATAAAATTTATTTTTTGATTGAAAAAATTAACAATAGATTTTCATTGATTTGTGGAATATTCAATGAATCATGTATTTGGCGACTTTGAAATTGAAACATTTTAAAAGATTATAAAATAAACATTAGATAATAATTATATGCAATAAAACTTTTACTAAATTGCTATTAAGTAAAATAATATTTCGAAGATATAAATTTACAAATATTAATTAAATTTCACAAAAACGATGAAAAATAAATATTTTTAATAATTAGATATATTATCTACTTAGAATTTTGCAAGTTAAAAAGTATACAAATTTGTAAATAGATTTTTATATAAATGATAGAAATAATTATTTAAAATTAATAACTAATAATAATATAATATTTACCTAATAATAATTTTATACATTGAAAATCTAGAAGTAAAAATAATTAAAAATTTAATTCAATACAATAAATTGTATGTAGAATTGAATATTGGGAATAGGAATGCGTTTTGTAATTTCTATATAGGTACCTAACCCGGTTAAAAAGTTTGACAAAAAAAAATTAAAAAATGACAATAACCCACAAAAATTAATTTTCAAACAATTGAACAAGCAATTGAATGCAGAAAATTTGTTAAGGCTGCGTCTACAACAGAAAAAATAATGTGTAGAAAATTGTGTAATATATAGTGTAATTGACCCTGACAATTGTCAATGCCAAAAACAATACACATTACACGATAAATTACACATTGTTTTTTTCTATTGTAGACGCAGCCTAATAGAAAGGAAACTTACGATTATTATAATGTAGTATATAGTATATAGTATATATATGTATTTTTGAAATTTAATTTATTTAAATTTTACAGCGATCTGCATTGGCGTATTCGTCAGCGTACAGCGGAACGGAGTCCGTGTGCAGAAGAGTTCACGTTGGAGTTTCAACGAGCAGTACAACATCGAGAAGTACAAATAAAACTGGTTCGAGTCCTTATCGAAGTGACGCACATCTTCGTCATACATCGACATCCACCAGTAATTACAACAGTGATCGTGATCCTTATGCGTCGTCCAGGGGTCAGCATTCTAATTTGCACTCTAGACAAGGTAATGTCATCAAAAAGCAATCATTACTTCGATATTTTATTTACTCTTTCAAATTTTACTAACGATTACAAAGATTTTAGATTCTCATAAAAGTATTCTTTAATTTCCAGAAGGCGGCGATCAGCGCAGAGACTCGGAATCCGATTCCGATGGTTCACAAGCCGATGCAGGCGGCAGAAGTCTAGATTTAGCGAGTTCACACAGTTCGGACGATGAGGATGTCACTTCAAAATCGCACAAAAATATGGGCGTCTCTACGCAACAACCCGTAACGCACAGCTATCTTCCCAATATTCACAACACTGCCACTGATCATTTGAACATTATTTGTTCAAATACAGAACTTTTCCCTAATATCAAACCAATTTATGCCCCGAGGTGGAGTTCGCAACTACCCGAAGCATATTTGCCATCAAACGGTAACTACTCTTTTTCTGCCTTTTTTCTACTTAATTTCTAAATAATAATATTCTAATTATTTAAAACAGTTGATATTCGCGGAAGTCAATGGTCCGGTGGTACAATATCGGACAACGAAATAGCCTCTAATAAAACGTCAAGTCCAAATCCGTTGCCTTATCCTGATATGAATTCGCCTATGAAGAATCATCAGATGGACGAGAATTGTTCCGAAGTTGAGGAGAAATTACATCATCTCGGTGAAAAATATCTCTTTCCTTACACTGCCGAGGAAGATCATACCGTGTCACCAACGCCATATTTATTATCCATGTCATCACGAATATTAAATTCAAGTATGAGTCATCATTCGCAAAATTCAAATCACGAGAATGTGAGTGGTTCCGAGAGATATGGAAGTTTGAAGAGAGGACAGAGCTTACATGGTTCACAACACGATAATTTGAATAGTACCGATAGATATGGAAGTTTAAAGAGAGGAAAAATTACACCAACAGTATTGGAGGGTACACCAGAATATATTTTGCCAATGAGCGATAGAATATTAGCCAGTTCTCTCACTCACGATTTGCAATATAGCAATGAATTGGCTGCTCTCAGAGAACATCAGCAACCAGAGTATGAACAAACTATCGCCGAGGCAGAGTGAGTAATCTTTCAAATATTAGTAGTACATAAATAAAATAGATAATAATAAAAAATAACAGTAACGATTAATAGATATTAAAAATAACCAAACAATAATCAGTAGTAATATAATAACTATAATAATAATAATAATAATAATAATAATAATAATAATAATAATAATAATAATCAAAAAGGTGACGATAAATTATAAAATATCAATTATGTTTAGAAGTAACTAGGTAGAAATCTAAAAATAACAACTATTTATTAATTACTAGCAAATATTTGTTATATTCAATTTATTATAATGCAAATTCTAAAATTTTTTATTTTCAATTTTTAATTTATTGATAAATTCATAATAAAAATCTGAAAAATTCACGTTAGTAAGTATTTCATTATTAATGTTTGTTTTTTCAAAAATTTTGAAATAACTCTTCGCGAGAATTGAATTATTTACATACATAATAACATTCTTCGGAAGAATTTCATTATTTTTTAAAAATAGTAATATTCTTCGCAAAAAATCAATTATTTTCTGAGATTTGCGTAAATCCATTGGAACAATTCGATTATTTATTAAAGTCTTTGCAAACATTCAATTTTCGTAAAAATAATTCTAGAAGTGATTTAATCTCACAAATTCAATTATTTCAAAGATTGTCTGCAAAATTTATATAAAAAATTCAATTTCTTTCCAAATTTTTACAAGAAAATTCTCATAAAATATTAAATTATTTTTTTTTTTAATATAAAAGTGACACAATTCGTTAAGAAAATTTTTAAGTAAAGTTAATAAAATTTAAAATAATAAAATTAAGGAAATAAAATAAGAAAATTAAGAAAATTTCGCTGAAGGATTCAGTTAAATTTTGTCTCATTGAGATTGAAATTTTTCGAAAAAATTAATTTATTTTTCAAACTTCTAATAAATTTTTTGAAACAATTCAAAGTATTTTTAAAAATTGTAAAATATTACTCAATAATTAAATTATTTCTATAAATAATAAAAATTTTCATAGGAATTCAATTATATTCAAAACATATTAAAGGTGAAATTATATTACTCAATTATATTCAAAACAATTTTAATAAACTTCAACAATAAATTATTTATTAAAGGTGAAAGAATTTAACAATTATTGAATAATTGTTAAATTCTTTCACCTTTAATATTAATACTACCGAATGATAAATTCACTTTCTTCAATAAATTATTTAATTTTAATTTGTAACAAAAGCGATTATTTTAAAGAATTGAAACAAATTATTCATAAAATTCAATTACTTTGAAAATTTCTATCAAGATTATTTAAGAAAATAGATTATTAAAAAAAATCAATAATTACTTTTACAAATATTAATTAAATTACATTTTTTAAAAATTATTCAAAAACATTGAATTATTTTTTTAAATAGTAAAATTTAACGCAAGAAATAAATAATTTTAAAAAAAGTACCAAAATCTTTACAAAAATTCAATTATTTTTGAAACCATTTTTATTGAATTTCTCAGAAGAGATTAATTTTTAGAAATATTTTTAACACACTTCAAAAAAAATCAATTTTTTTCTAAAATTTTAATAAATCCTTAGAAATAATTAAATTATTTTTATAAATATAGTAAAATTCTTCGTTTTTATAAATAGTAAACTCTTGGCAGAAATTCAATTATTTTCAATACAATTTTAATTGACTTCCTCGGATGAATTCAAATATTTTTTAATATTTCCGTAAATTTTAAATTTTTTTCTTAAAATTTTAAAGAATTCTTTGAAACAATTGAATTATTTTTATAAATACTACAATTCTTTGAAGGAATTAAAATATTTTTATTTCAATGTAAATAAAATTACCCCAAAGAATTTAATTATTTTCAAAAAATTTCCATTAAATTTTATTTCAACAAGAATTTTAAATTCTATAAAAATAATTCAATTATTGTCAAAATATTATTCAAAAATTCTGTATAAAAATTAAATTAGTTTCAATGCAATTTTTAAATATATATTATTTAAAAAAATTGAAAGAATTCGATTATTCTCAAAAAATAATATAATTCTTTAAAGAATGCCAATAAACTTTAAAGCAACTTTAATTGAATTTTTCGAAAAAAATCCATTTATTTTCCAAATTTTTAAGAAAATTCTTGTAAAATTTTTAATTATTTTCTTTAAAAATCAAATTCTTTAATTTACATTATAAAAATTTTATTCTCTCAACTTTTTGATAAAATATCACTGAAGGATTCAGTAAAATTTTTAAAAATTTTTAATAAAGTTTTTCGAAAAAATTCGTTTATTTTCCAAACTTCTTATAAATTCTTAGAAACAATTCAATTATTTTTAAAAATAGTAAAATTATTCGCAAGAATTAAATTATGTTTTTAAATAATAAAATTTTCCACAGGAATGCAATTATTTTTAATTTAATTGTAATAGAATTTTGCGAAAGAATACAATTATTTTCAAAAATGTTATAATTTAATTTATAATTCAATTTTTCTGAAGAATTTTTGATAATAATTTAATTTAATTTTCTTTAAATAGTAAAATTCATCGCAGGAATTCAATTTATTCTAATAGTAGGTGTTAAATTAAAAAAATTATTTATTTATTAATTATTTAAAAATTATTAAAATTATTTCAAATTACATTTATTTTTAAAAATATTTATTAAAAGTTTTCGATTGAATACTATATTATTTTGAAATTTTTTAAAAAATTCTTTGAAAACATTCAATTATTTTTCAAATATTTTAAGCTAAAACTCTTTAAAACAATTTAATTATTCTTATAAATTGTAAGATTCTTCTCAAGAAGAATTTTAGTTATTACTAAATAAATTCAATTTTACTGATATGAAATTTTACAATAATAACAAAATAATAAAATCAAACCAATTCAAGTTGGTTTACTTGTATTACTAAAGTAATAAATAACCTTTACTAATTGAGTTTGGTGAATTTTTTGGTTGTAAAACATTTGATAATACCTTTTGATAATGTTTCTCTGGTTTCGGATGTATTTTTGGTCTGATATTAGATGGTGTTGGAACGTTCTTAACTAATTGTAGTGTCTTTTCTATATTCTGCTTTCCTCAACAATTGATGACGCTGCAGTGAAGAGGTACGATTTGTTCTTTAATTCAATAGATTATGTGCACTGTAAAATATTTGTTTTGTCAAATTTGAAAATTTTTTTATAATAAACCAATTTAATGATTTTAAAATTATAAATTTAATAGTAATTGAAATAAATTATTTTAATAAATATTTTTAGTTTTGAAATAAAACCATTAGAATAAATATTTTTAGTTTTTAAATAAAACCATTTGGATAAATATTTTTCAGCTTTAAAATTAAAAAAAAAACTTTCACATACAGAAGAACTATTTACAAATTTTCCAACTGAGTGAAAAATTCATAAAATATTTCTTTTATTTCAGGAAGGATATTAATGCTGAAACGTCCGTCTGACAATCTTCACCTACAAAAAAAACAAAAAAAAGTCGTACAAAGAAATATTTTAGAGTATCCATTTTACAAGAAGCGATTAAAGTTTTTAGCAACTAAATATAAATATATATATTTTAGGCAGTGGCCATGACTGTGCTTAAAACGCGTAGCCATATTGATTAGCAAAAAAAAATTATATGTGTGAGTGCCTATTTGTATTATCTTCGCAAAATGCTTAATAATATTTACTTCGATATTTAATTAATATTTAGCGAAACATGAATTTTTTTTAAGCTCATTTAGAAATAACCGGATTCGTTGGCAATTGTCTGCACGCTGTAGGTAAAAAAAAAGTATGTATGACGTGTGTACGTAACTTGATAAGACTGAATGATTCTTTTTCTTTCTATATATACATAAAAAAAAGGAAAATGACAAACAATTCAGTTTCGATCAACTATATAAGTATTAATAATTTGCAATGAAATTCTCGACTGAAAGACAATTGTTTAAAAAACGAATTCCGGGATAAAAACTCATTGATCTCTAGCTCATTTCGTCCTGTGTACTTAAATATTGTAAAACTTTGTACCTTACTTTTATAATTTAGTACTGTGCAATGTATACATTCCCAGTGATCTTCTTTTTAATTTTTTTAGATTTTTATATTTTTCCACTTCTTTTTACATGCCAAGCAAATTCGTAAAAGAAAGGGAGAAAAACAAATGAACGAAACTTATAATAAGTGTCATGTAATACTCAAAAAAACTTTTTGTATATATTTATATACGAAGAAATTCGAAAAAATACAAATAATTTATATACCTTGAAAATGGTCTTTCCTTTTAAATATAAAATACCGATTTTCATTCTTTTTTTTATATATATATATATATGGCTTATTTTTCGAATTATCAATTAATTGGCGCTATTTCTCCGTTTACACATCGTTAATAAAAATGACTTTGTTTTTATTCTTATTTTGAAAAATAAATTACAATAGTTAGATTATAGAAGAGTTTCTGTCTCCATTTAAATGCGATAATTTATAAAAATTTCCGCATTTAAATAGAGAAAGAGAGATGTAAAATTGATATACAATGATTGCATTTTTGTCGGTGGGGGGAGGAATATATGTTTCACGATTTATTTCATTATCAGTTATTTAATTCGCTGATTTTTATTTGGGACGCGTAAAAATCATTCGACTTTTTAATATATAATATATATTTTTATATATTTATATTTCATCAAAACTAATTTGATTGCGCTTTGGCTGTAGACTTTTTTTCGCAAAAAAACATTCTCTCTGTTTATATAGTAATAAACAATAATTAATTGACTAAACAATCGCAATCAAAAAAGATTCAATGCCTAATGCGTTTACGTATATATAATATATATGACGGCTATAAACTAATTTTGTAAAGACTAGGATGCTATACGGTACTTTCCGTATCTGATGCCACAGAAAGTGTTTGTAATTTTGGCACCGAATAATTTTCCACATGACTTGAATTCGATGTTCGATTAGAAACCCTTTCCAATGTTGTGGGCGTTGAGGGAACGTCTTGATTCGCTTTTGGAGGTATCGGCGGTGGACTCACCTTAAAATTCAATTAAAATTGCGTTAAAATTATTATCACAAAAATATATTTCTTAACTTTTTTCATAATTTTTCTTTTCAAATATTTTCAATTTTAAACTTAATGAATTGAAAATCATCGAATTATTGCAAAGAATTTTATCAAAAAATTTGGAAAAATAGATTTCCCTTCTAAAAATGTTATTAAATTCACGTGAAAAATTTTATTACATTATTTAAAAATCCCAATTTTATTCTTTTGAAAAATTTTTTTGAATTTTTTTTTAACTAATGAATTTTCTTTAAAAATTTTAATTGAACATTTTGAAAGCAATTGGATTTTATGACAAAGAATTTAATTAAAATTGTATTAAAAATAATAGAATTCTTGCCAAAGATTTTATTAAACTATTCGTAAAAATAATTGAATTGTTTCGAAGAATTTAATAAAAATTTTTCAAATAAATGAATTTTATTTTAATATTTGAAGATTAAAATTTTTTCGAGAAAATCTATTAAAATTGTTTTGAAAATAATTACATTTCTGCAAAGGATTTCACTATTTATAAACATAAATGAATTATTGCAAAGAATTTTACTATTTATAAAAATAAATGAAATGTTTCAAAGAATTTATTAAAATTTTTGAAAAGTAATTAAATTGTTATGAAGAATTTTATAGAAATAATTGAAACTAATGAAATTTGTTTTTCTTTTTTATAAATATTTTGACAATAATTGAATTGTTTTTAAAGAATTAAAAATTCTTGTTGAAATAGAATTTTATTGAAAATTTTGAAAAAATTGAATTCTTTCGTGTAATTTAATTTAAATTGGATAAAAAATAATTTAATTCCTTCAAAGAATTGTTGTATTTATAAAAATAATTCAATTGTTTCGAATAATTTATTAAAATTTTAGGAAACAAATAAAATTTATGAAAATATTAAATAATTTCTTTGAATTTTTTAAAAATAATACCTATATTTTCTTTAATAATTTTATTTGAAAATTCTGAAAGTAATTGAATTTCAAAAAGAATTTCTTTCAAGTTTTTAAAATAATCGTTTATATTAAAAGTTATAATTTAATTCTATATTGTTGAAAAGTTTATTAAAATTGTTTTGAATATAATTGAATTCCTGTGAAAAATTTTATTATTTATAGAAATAATTTAATTCTTGCATAAGATTTTACTATTTTTAAAAATAATTTGAAATTTTTCCAAGAATTTATTAGAAGTTGGGAAAATAAATTAATTTTTTTAAAAATTTGTATTAAAAATTAGATAAAATTCTACTGAAGCCTTCATTTAATTTGTGAACTTTTATTAAAGAATTGACATAATAAAATTTTTATTGTCAAATTGTTTCATTTTTTATATTTAATGAAAATAATTTAATGTTTTATGAGAATTTTCTTCTAAAAATTTGGAATATAATTGAATTTTTGAAGCAAATTTTACAATCTTAGAAATAATTGGATTGCTAAGATTAAATCACTTTTAAAACTTTTTTTAAGAGAATTGAATGTTTGCAAAAACTTTATTAAATATTTGAATTGTTTCAAAGGATTTATGCAAATTTGAGTGAATAATTGAATTCTTTTGTGAAATTTTATTAAAATTGTATTCAAAATAATTATTTATGTTCTGCGAAGAATTTTACTATTTGTAAAAATAATTGAATTCTTGCGAAGAATTTTACTATATTTAAAAGAATAATTTAATTATTTCGAAGGGATTTATTAATATTTTAGAAAAAATTGATTTTTCTCAAAGTGTGTTAAAAATATTTTTAAAAATTGATCTCTTCCGAGGAATTCAATTAAAATTGTTTTAAAAAAAACTTAATTGAATTTTTGTAAAGATTTTACTATTTAAAAAAATAATTCAATTGTTTAGAAGGATTTATTAAAATTTTAGAAAATTATTGAATTCGTTCGTGAAATTTTATTAAATTTTTTTAAATATGAACAGTAATAATTAATTTTGTACTTAATAAGACAAAATTGAAATTTTTATATAAAAAAAAGGTCAGAAAATTTTATAAAAAGTTATGGGAAAAATATTTAATTTCTAGAATTGATAAAAAAAATTTGGTTTTTAGAATCAAGCAACCTCTAAAAATATTAAGGACATTTAATTTTTCTTGAATTTGTTGTTTGTTCACCTTTTAATAAATGCTTTGAAATAATTCAATTATTAAAAAAAAATTCCACAAAATTCTTCGCAGGTATTTAATTATTTTCAAAAAGTTCCATAAAATTCTTCGTAGGAATTTAATTATTTTCAAAAACTAATATAAAATTCTTTAAAACAATTCAATTACTTTCAAGTATTTTAATAAAATTCCATGTAGAAGAATTAAATTATTTGCAGTACAATTTCAAAAACAATTCGTCAAAAATTATTGCATGAATTCAATTATTTTCATAAATAATACCTACAATTTTTCAATAATTATTTTGAAACCATTTTTTTAAAATTGTTCAAAAACAACAACAATGAAAGATTAATAATATTTCCTGGTGCATCTTATAATTTTCAGGATGAATCAAAATATTTTTTAGAGTTAGAGAAACAGTGAAAATTTTTCAAAAAGAAAGCAAAATCAAGAAAAGGAAAATCTATTTCTTTTATGGAAACTCTGATATAATGTGAATATAAAAATTTGTACTTAATTAAAAATACTTTACCTCTTCATCGGGAAGAATTTGGGAACCATGGAATGTACCACTAGGAAAATTGTTACTTGTACAAGTAGTATTTAAAGCGTTTATCACAGAAGGTGGTGAAATATTCATTATCTCGTTGCATTTGGTTCGTGGTACAAAGTCTTCGTAACTAAGATTATTTAAATGTGTCAATTGTGGATTAAAATCCAAGAGACTCGCGGTCGAAATTCCACTGTCTCGTAAGTCATTAGTTTCGCTTTGCTGATCGGAATCATCCTCAACACTCCATTCTGTGCTACGTTTTTGTATTGGTCGTTTTGGCGGCGCTGGCGGTCCAATTGAACTCGCTATCGAATCTCTCTTATCCAAAGCTGAGGAAAAAATTCATTTTTTAAAAAACGTAAGCACATTATTTCGGCTATTCTTTAAATATAATTTGAATAAAGATTTAAACTTTTTGTTAATTTTTGATTTTTTTGAACAATTAATAATTGTTAATAATTTTTGTAATTATTTGGGAAAAATTTTTTAATTTCTTTATATGGAAAAATTGGAGGATTAAATTTTACGTACTGCAGCTTCTTGGAGGAAGTGGTGGTGCTGGTTCGGATCCTGATTCACTCCAGGAGGTTCTGACATTTGTCTGATCGCCACTGTCAGTTGGAGTTGGCAGCGAGTGTCTCAGTGGCAATTTTGGACTCAAGGGTTTACTGTGAGTCCTCTGGTGCGTTGGTCTCGGTGGAGTTGTTCCATAACCCACTGATCGTGGTCGAACTTCCCTCTGTGGAATCGGTGGCGGGGTTTGATTCTGACCGAAGACATCGACCTTCGTGTAAAATCCTTCGTCCTCGAGCATTCCGTCAATCTCTGTGTGTGACATTCGACAACCCACTGTTTCCAACGTAACTGAATGCTTATCGCCAATCGGAAGCGGAGGCAACGGAGAACTAACGAACATTAATTTTAATTAATTAATTTCATTAATTGTATTTGCGATTCATTCAGTTTTATTAAATTTTCAGAGTTGTCACAAAAAATTTATTTTTCCTTGATTTAAACTAAATTCAATTTAAAACAGGGTTGCCACAGGTGAGGGAATTCAGAGAAAAGTCAGGGAAAGTAAAATTGGTCAGGAAAGTCAGGGAAAAGTCAGGGATTTTTACTAAAAGTACTGGAAAAATTGAATTTTTTAAATTCATGAGAAAACTGAATTTTTTTTCTTTTTGACTCGTAAACTATGAAATTACCCCAAATTATAATACAAAACCTTCAATTTTTTCTATTTCTACCAATAATTTCTTTTTAAATAACTTAAATTTTTAAAAACTATCATAAAAATAATAATAATAAATAAATAATAATTAAATAAAATTAATAATAACTATCATAAATTATGACTTATAATTTATTTTATAAACAATTTTTATAATTTTCATAACTACTGGATTGATAAAAGAATTTTAGTTAAAAATACTAAAAAAATAGATTTTGGAAAAGTCACAAATGATTACAGAAATTCAATTATTTTCAAAAGTTATAAAAATTCTTCGCAGAATTTCAATTATGTTCAAAAATTTAAAAACAATTCTCGTCAAAATTACAATTATTTTTATAAATAATAAAATACTTCATTAGAATTCAATTATTTTTAAAAGTTTTAATAAATTTCATCAAAACAATTCAATTATTTTCATAACTTGTAATAAAATTTTTCATAGGAATTCAATTATTTAAAATACAAAATTTAATAAAATTTTTTCGAAAAATATCAATTATATAAAAATATTTTTATAAATAATAAAATTCTTCACCGAAATTCAATTACTTTTATAAACTTGAATCAAATTCGTTGTAAGAATTCAATTATTTATATAAACTTAAATAAAATTCATTGAAAGAATTAAATTATTTTCAAAATTAATAAAATTCTTCGCGAAAATTCAATTATTCTCAAAAATTAAAAAAAATGTTTTCAAGATTTCAATTATATTTATAAATAAAAAAATTTTTCATCTAAATTCAATTATATTTATAAATTTCAATAAAATTCTTGGCAAAATTTTGTAGGGATTCAATTTTAATGAATTAATTCAAAATAACTACATTATTTTCATAAGTAATAAAATTTTCACAGGAATTCAATTATTTAAAATACAAAATTTTTTGAAAAATATAAATTATTTAAATTTTAGAAAATTATGGAATTTTCTTATGAAATTTTATTAAAATTTTTAAAACATGAACAGTAATAATTAATTTTGTACTTAATAAGACAAAATTGAAATTTTTCATATAAAAAAATGGTCAGAAAATTTTATAAAAATTTATGGAAAAAATATTTAATTTCTAAAATTGATAAAAAAAACTTGATTTTTAGAATCCAACAAGCTTTAAAAATATGAAACATTTAAATTTTCTTGAATTTGTTGTTTGTTCACCTTTTAATAAATGCTTTGAAATAATTCAATTATTTAAAAAAAATTTCCACAAAATTCTTCGCAGATATTTAATTATTTTCTAAAAGTTCCATAAAATTCTTCGCAGGAATTTAATTATTTTCAAAAACTAATATAAAATTCTTTAAAATAATTCAATTACTTGGAAGTATTTTAATAAAATTCTACACAACAGAATTAAACTATTTTTAGTACAATTTTTAAAGAAATTGTCAAAATATTTTACATGAATTCAATTATTTTCATAAATAATACCTACAATTTTTCAATAATTATTTTGAAACCATTTTTTTAAAATTCTTCAAAAACAACAATAATTAAAAATTAATAACATTTTCTTGTGCATCTAATAATGAAAATACAAAATTTTTCGAAAAATATAAATTATTTAAAAACTTCTTTACCGAAATCAAATTATATTTAAAAACTGAAATAAAATTCTTTGTAAGAATTCAATTATTTATATAAATAATAAAATTCTTTATATAAATACAGTTATTTTTATAAATTTGAATAAAATTCGTTGGAATTAATTAAATTATTTTTAAAATGTAATATAATTCTTTGCAGAAATCCAATTGTGTTCGAAAATTTAAAAAAAAATTCTTGTTAAAATTCCAAGTAACTTTATAAATAATAAAATTCTTCTTCAAAATTCAATTATTTTATGAAAATTTTAAGAAAATTCAAATTATTTTCAAAAGTAATAAAACTCATCGCAGAATTTTAATGATTTTTTATACAATAGGTATATATTTAAATCAAATTCCTCGAAAAATGTAATTATTCTTAAAAATTTTATTAAAATTTGTCAAATTGAATTCATATATTTAAAAATTAATTGATAAAATTCTTTATGAGAATTAAATTTTAACAAAGAACATTCCATTATTCAATAAATTATTTATTTTTTAATTTAAATAATTGATTTTTCTCAAATTTTCTAATAAAAATTGATTTAACAATGAATTAACGGATAATCGATTTATTATTATTTATGAAAGTAATTGAATTATTGCCACGAATTTTATTACATTTTTTAAAAATAATTTAATTTTTTGAGAAATTTTACTGCTTGTTAAAATAATTGAATTCTTGCGAAGGATTTTTTTAGGATTTTTGTAAATAATTAACCTATTCTGAAAAATGTTTTGTAATAATATTCTTATAAGTTGTTCAATTTAAAAAGGTTTGAATTTGAATGTTTTGAAGATTTTTAATTCCTACAGAAAAATAATGATTATATATTTATTTAAAAAAGAAGTTATTAATGTTTTTGAATAATTTTACAATTAATGAAATTTGTAAATAAATGTAATAGAACATTTTTTCTTGATTATGCAATAATTTTTAGAGTGAATCAGAATATTCTTTGGGCTCAGGGAAAAAGTGAAGATTTTGTCTGGAAATCAGGGAAAAATAAAATTAAATATTTGTGGCAACCCTTTAAAACCTCTAAAGTCTTGTTATAAATAATGACAAACCTGATTTAACAGAATTATTAATATTTTGTCAACTTTTCTAAATTAAGATATAAAGGCAAAGAACTCACTTGATAATGCTGTCTTGATGCAGTAATCGCTGTCTAGTCAATGGTCCCAAACTTCGTTTCAATTGAGTGAATCTCTCAATTAATCGCTTATGCAACGGTTGCACGCCAGACGGTGCAATTTCACCATGAAGTTGTAAACCAGATTCCAAAACGCTCATTTGATCGAGAATTAAATTTTTCAATTTATTAACGTGCGGCACCATGTCGGGATTTTGCCTTGCGAATTCAGTTGTTAAAAATGCCTCTTGATATTTTGTGATACCGCCCATTACATTGGCGTCAATAATTCCCTGCAATCGCATACTGAATGGATTGATATTCTTTTTCGGCTCGGCTGTATATTGAACAATTAATCGTCTCAATTCACGTTCAACGCTTTGCATTGTCTCGCATGCATATTGCACTGGAGCCAAAAGTTCAGAGCGCTTGTCAATAACTTCGAACCATGGTAGAATTCCGGGTAATTTGGCTTCAGTCATGAGTGTTGTGCGCTCAATCCAAAGTGATTTAAATTCATTTTCACGATCAACTTGACCGCGATGCATAGGCCGATCGAATGTAAATTTTCTCACATCATTTACAAGATAAAATGCAATTACACGATCGGGAACATCGATTGCACCTGAGCCCAAACTACCTTCCTCGGGAATTGGTTTCACGTTGCAAATTTGGATATCTGTGTAAAGAAAAGAAAAAAAATAGTTACAATGAAAAGTTAGTTAGTTTAAATGGAAATATAACTTAATTATTAACTTACATTGTCCTTCGGAGGTAAGGATACTCTCGTCAGGCGGCGAGTTCTTCATTAAAATTTGTGCACTGGGAAATTCGGTTTGCAGTCGCTGCGTAAATGCTCCTATTCTTTCATATTCCAATCCTCGATAAATAAATAGTTTATTCTGAAATACAAAATTAAATTAAATTAAAATTTCTGTTGAATCAGTATTCATTTTTCTATTAAATTAATATTTTTAGTTCTACTAAAAGTTGTAAAAAGTAGCATTAATATAAAATTCACGAATTCATTTTTGTAAAAATGAATTCAATCGTGAATTCAAGATTTTCCTTCAGGAAAATTTCAGGGATCACAGTATCTTTTATTGAAATAGCAGACGAATTTTTCAAAAAAGAAGTTTAAAATTTATGATAGGAATTATGTCCCCTTAAAATAAAGCTGAAGTCTGCTATGTTTTTAAGAATGAAAAATTAAAAAGAATTTATTTTCATATTCAATTTTACTGTGAACAAACTTTTAAGAAATTAATTTTTCTTAGAGGACAGTTACCACACAAAACAATTGAAATTTATAGCTAAAAGTATTAAATATCGTCTCGTTATTCTTTCGATTTCATTCTTAAAAATGTTGCGGACTTCAGTTACGTCCCTTAAGTTCTAAATATTAAAATTAACAAAATTTACTCTCTAAATCTAAATCAGTAAATATTTTACAGCAAATATGTTTGACTAATGAAATAGTACCTATAATATTTAAACCATTTTCTAAATAAATTAGTAAGAATATGATAATTCTAATTTTATTAATGTAAATTGACAAATAAGATAAAAATTAATTATTATAGTTATTATATATTAATAATTACGTCTTAATTAGTAATCTTATAAATGTTAAGTTATATAATCATAAGCAAATATTTAATTATTATAATTCATATTTAATTATTATTGTTTATATTTTTAAACATTTTTAAATTACTTATTTTCAAGAATTTAATTATTTACATACAAAATAACATTCTTCGGAAGAATTCAATTCTTTTTAAATAATAGGAAAATTCTTCGCAGAAATTAAATTATTTTGAATACAATTTTAAAAAAATTTCACGAAAAAATTAAATTATTCTCTAAAATTTGCATAAATCCATTGAAGCAATTCAAATAATTAGTAAAGTCTTTGCAAATATTCAAGTCTCTTAAAAATAATTTTAAAAGTGATTTAATCTTAAAAATCCAATTATTTCAAAGATTGTAAAAACTTGAAAAAAAATCTTTATAAAATACAATAACTTTCAGAATTTTCAATTAAAATTATTAAAGAAAATATATTATTTTAAAAAAATTCAAAGAAATTTTTCAAAAGAATTGATTATTGATTATTTAAAAAAATTGAAAGAAATTCTTTATTAAATTCAATTACTTTTAAAAGTATTTAAGAAAATATAGATTATTTGAAAAAATTTAACAGTTACTTTTAAAAATATTTATTAAGTGCAATTATTTTCCAAATTTTGATGAGAAAGTTCTCATAAAATATTAAATTATTTTCTTTAAAGTAAAAAATGACAGAATTTGTTAATAAAAATTTAATTATGTCAATTTTTTAATAAAATTTCACTGAACGATTTAGTAAAATTTTTTTAAATTTTTAATAAAGTTTTTCGATAAAATTCATTTATTTTCCAAACTTCTAACAAATTTTTGAAAACAATTCAAATTATTTTTCAAAACAGTTAAATTAGTCGCAAGAATCAAATTATTTCTATATTCAAAACAATTTTAATAAATTTCGACAATAAAGTATTTAATTGCAATTTTTATCAAAAGCGATTATTTAAAAAAATGAAAGAAATTCTTCATAAAATTCAATTACTTTCAAAATTTTCAATCAAGATTATTTAAGAAAATGGATTTAAAAAAAAAAATTCAACAATTAGTTTTAAAAATATTAATTAAATTGAATTATTTTCAAAAATTCTTCAGAAAAATTGAATTATTTTTTTAAATAGTAAAATTCATCGCAGGAATTCAATTATTTTTAATAGTAGATGTTAATAAAATTTCTCAACAGAATTAATTTATTTTTAAAAAAATTTAATAAAAGTTTTCGATTGAATACGATTATTTTGAAAAATTTTTTTAAATTCTTTTAAAACATTCAATTGTTTTCAAATATTATGTTAAAATTCTTTAAAACAATTTAATTATTTTTATAATTTGTATTAATTGTAGTAAAATTTCTCGAAAAAACGTAGTTATTTTAAAAAATATTAATTAAATTCAATTATTTTGAAAAATTCTGCCAAAATTCTTTTGAAAAACTGAATTATGTTTTTAAATAGTAAAATTGCTTAAACTAAAATTTTTAGTTTAAATTAATATATTTATTTTTAAAAAATCGACTCACCCGGACGAAAAGTGGAAAACTCAATCCATAGAAACCAACACGAAAATATTCCGGTTCAGGTCGCAATTGAGTGAGTATATTATCCAAAAATTGTGCTTGCATCTTTAATATTTTACTTAATTGTGCGTAATCATAAAGAACAGTCTCGTACAAAATTGCCAATTCCTTGCACAGTGGTATTCCCTTCTCCCAACATTTGCCCCGATCAAAATGACGAATAATCTGATGATAGAGAAGCTCCTTTCGTTGCCATTCCGGTTGTTGTGAATGTGCAAGATCCGATGGCAATACTGTCGATCCCCATCCCAATTGATCGGCATATAATTTCATCGTGAATCCCGCCTCAGTGTAATTTTCCGCCTCCAAATGCATTTGATGAAGTTTATAAATATAACGTAAATACATTTCCTTTCGATTGAATTCATTTTTGTAGAAATTCTGCAAGAAAAATATAAAAATACCCATTTTTAGAAAATATACTCTTTTGTTTATACTCTATACTCTTTTCTTTGTACTCTATACTCTTTTCTTTATTCGAACAAGATTGATTTACGAAATCTTAAACAAGACTGCCTTTAAGATAAACATTTTCCGTAATGGTATACGTAGGACACGTGCCATTAGGAAATTAGTTTCGAGCAATTAACACAATAGTTAACGCTCATTTGAAACGTAAAAAGTGTGAATCGTTTATTTTTGTCACAAATACTTTTTTCCGTTAAAAAAATTTTTTTTTAAAATAATTGTTTTACAAAAAAAAGAAATGGTTTTACAAATGAAAGAATGGGAAAAAATTCTTGAAAAAAAATATTGAATTTCAATTATAGATGGAAGGAAAAAAATTATTACCAAAAGATTGACGGTGCAAGACATTCGTTTGTCTCGGTTTTCATCTCCCTGAATGACACTGCGATAATCAAGTAGTCGCTCCAATAATCTTGTTACCGATGTAATGAAAACAATTCCACTGTCTTTCCAGGCGGGATCTTCGGATTGTACTTTATTCAACAGCCTGTGACAAATCAGAAAATTGATTATCTCGAAATTAGAAAAAACATTTCCTCGCATTGAAAAGTATTCTTTTTAAGCAATAACTTACACTGCGCTTAAATGTTCCCTAAAGCAGCATGGAAAAGCGAAAAATTAGTCGAGAAAAGAAATCACAAACTGATATTTTTTTTAGTAGAGATTAAAAATGTTTTCCAAGGACAAAAAATGAAAATTTAAAAGATGTAAATGGGATAGAAATAAAATCAACTCACATGGTGTTAAACAGCTGTCGATACTCATCGTCTCCCTTATTTTCACTAATTAAAATGTCTAGCTTATCTATCAATTCAGACTCAACGGACTTGAAACTACCACGGGCTTGTTGTTCACACTCCATCATATCGAAGAAAATGTGCAAAGTCGCCTTTCTCAATTCACTTTCTGGCACTAAAGTAACTTCTAAAAATGGTCCCACCATTCCCGGAATAAACTCCAATTTTCGTTCTCCAAGACGTGACCACATTGACAATATCTGAAAGCCCATCAGCACTCTCATATCGCCGTACTTTTCGATAATTTTCTCCCGCTTCACCTCGGAAAATTGCTCCAATTGCAATGACGGCTGCGTGAGATAAGCCACAGCTAAATTGAAATAAGTCGACCACAATTGAAAATCAAAATTATTATGTAAAAATCGAAAAGCCAATGGTTGCGCAAGTTCCTGCAGTGATTTTAAAATAACATTATTCGCCTGCATTCGTATAACGAGCCAGTCCGCTGCAAATATTGATTGTCTCACTAAATCACGTAGAACGAAAAATACTCGCAATAAAAATTCCTTGAGTGCTTTACGATCGCCACCCAACGTCAATTCCTCCCACAGTCTCGAGTAATGATACTCGTCTAATAGTTGAAGTAAACTAATCAAGCACGCCACTAAATTACCCAAAACGGGTCCATTCGCATTAACAATTATCAATATTGTTTGTATTAAAACATCAAGAATGGATAGAACCAACGTTTCAATGTCATGATGAATGCAATTATTAACTTTGTTCGTGTCTCTCGCTCTCTTGTATAAAAAGTTCAAAATATCACCAAGAATATCAGTACAAGCTCTCAATTCCTCTCTTCTTGCCAAGTGAATTCTCAAGTGTTTACAAATTGTAATCAACAATAAATTACGACTCTCGTCATCCTCAAACAATTCCGACGTCACGAGACTTTTAATAGCTTGTAATTTTGTTTGAATCAATTGAGGCGGCGGTTCTCTTGGTATTGAATCAAGCATTGTGCATGTCAATTTAACAACCTCCGAAACTGGTAAAACTGCAATCAATTGCTCAAAAACCGTTGGTATCGACATCAATAATGCCACTTGTGATTGTAAAACCATATCATAAGGTAGAGTCAACATTTTATTTAGTGCCGTGAACAGACAATAAAGATCCCTTCTAAAACTGTCCTCATACTGTCCAGCTGTTGCTCTCGCAAATAATAATCGACTCTGAATAATAAATTTAAATATATATTCCAGCGATCTAAAGCACTTCATTATTGGTTCTTGTCTTTCGGACGCTTTCACCCAATCGGCGCAATGTTGTATGCTACTCAATAATCCCTTATAAACAAGAGCAGCGGCAAAATGTCCCGATATATAAGCATTCATTACCGGTTTGAAGTGCTCAAATTTCGGATCCTCCAGTAAACTAAATATTGAAACTAACACTTGAAACACAAGTCCCGAATAGGCCGTTGAATTTCCATCTTCCGTGTGGAACATGGAGAATAGTGCGTCCAAAATGTCTTGTAAAAATTTCACAGTCTCCTCGCCGTCTAATCGCAAAACTTTATTCAACGAGTCGGATATCCTCTCCGGATGCGCTTTCCATTGCAGTAAACTTAATATATCGACATTCTGCGTCAATTTTGTACTACAAAGTAATGTTGTTATGAAAACCGCTTCTTTCGGCGATCTCGAGAATGGCGCGATACCTGAATAAACAATAAATTATAAATATAATTAAAAAAAGTTAACTAAAAGTTTTTATATTTTTTCAATTATCACAGAGCAGAACATTTGAATTTTATTCCAACAAAATTTTATATTATCAGAGTAGTTTCTTCACCAAACATAATTAATAATTTTATTTACCTATCGTATAATCAAAATTAATATCGATTAATAAAGTATACTATTTTAACAAATAAGAAAGTACAAAAAATCATTAAATTATTAAACAATTATTTAACCAAATTTCTATTTAACAGAACTTTTGTACTATGTAAATATTGTTCAAAACCTAATTTTTATTAAAGATAACTTTAGTTGAAGGAATTTACTTTCTACTAGAATGATTATTTAACAGAAATTATGAATAACTGAAATTTTTAAACATTCTATTTTTGATTTAAATATTAGATTTTATAAAAATTCGTAAAAAAGAGAAATTCGGTTAAATGTAGAAGTTTTATAAAATTACCATTTGAATAAATGTTAATATTAAAAAATAAAAATTCAGTCAAATATTAAGTAGATTCAAATGTTAAAAAATGAAATTTTATTCTATGGAATTTTTAATTAATTTCTTAGTTAAATTAATGAAAATTTAGTTAATAGTACGAATTGTTTAGAAAAACATTTATTTTAATGTAATTTTTCCTTCGTTTTCATTACACAAAACTTTTATTTAAAGATTTTAAAGTTTTATTTCACTCATCAAGTAAAATACTTTCTAAACCCGTATATTCAGAAAATAAATAGAAAAACA
This sequence comes from Leptopilina drosophilae, assembly GCA_032873175.1. Classification (NCBI taxonomy): domain Eukaryota; kingdom Metazoa; phylum Arthropoda; class Insecta; order Hymenoptera; family Figitidae; genus Leptopilina; species Leptopilina drosophilae. The sequence goes on along the minus strand of CM065485.1, from coordinate 8,925,208 downwards.
TATTTTTATGATAGAATTTTATCTTGACTGGAATTTTTCTATATTAATTCATATGAAACGAATATTTAATTTTCGATTCAAAGAAATTTCTCTGAAAAAACAAACATTCTAACAACTGTAATTCTTCCAAAATTCAATTTTTTTTTATAGAATTTGTAACTGAAATTACTTCGAAGATCAACATTTTTTTGTAATATGAAAGTGCAAATCACTTTTATTTTTAATTACAATTAGCAATTTTGGAAATAATAAAATGTCAAAATTATTAATACAAATTTTTTTTATAAAAATAAAATATGAATTGGAAAATATAGTTCTAATGTTATACTACAATTCAAAATCGTCTAAAATTATAGTTATTAGTCAATATATATTTAATTAATTAATAAAAATAATGGATTTATAGAAGAATTTCAATTAAAACATCAAAAATTGAATTTTCTATTTCTTAGAAATTATTGCAGAAATTCATTTTTCTTTAAATTTTGCTAAATAAATTTTTTGGCAAAATTTAACTTATGTTAAAAAACTTTTTTATATTCTTGTAAAAATTTCAATAATCTTTCAAAAATATTTGAATTCTCCAAAATTCAAGTATTTTCAAAAACTTTAATAATACAAATTCGTGAAAACATTTTAATTATTTTAAAAAATTTTCAATTTTTATTTTTTACTAAGAGTTTTTTGATAGAATTCAATTATTTAAAACAATTTTAATAAAATTGTATACAAACATTTAATTATTTTCAGAAATAATTCTATCTTTTTGTGAATTAAATTATTTTTATAAATAATAAATTTGTTTTAGAGAATTCAATTATTTTGATAACTTATAACATTTATCGCAGAATTTTAATAATTTTTAGTACAATTTCTATCAAATTTCTTGTAAAATGAAATTATTTTTCAAATTTTTATTAAAATTTGTCAAAAGAATCGAATTATTTTAAAATTTGTTAATAGAATTCTTATAAGAAGTAAATTTTAAGAAACATTTAATTATTCAATAAATAATTTACCTTTGTATTTAAATAATTGAATTCTCATAGAATTTTTTAATAAAAATTGCCTTGAAAATTAAATTTAGTGTAAATTTTAGATATTATTAGAATATGAAAATAGTTTTTAAGAAGTTACATAGTAACAATATTTTTATAATATAAAATAATGATTCTAACACTCCAGCAACTTTATTATAAAACATGAATAAATCGATCGTTAATTAATCGTTATATTTCTGTTTCAAAAAAATATTTTTAAAGTTGATTAAATTGAATATTTATTTTATTGATTAATTAAATATTTGACTTTGAAATTTTTGAAAATTGTAATCCCTATAGAAAAATAATAATAATTAAATGTTTAAGATATTTAAAAAAGAAATTATTGTTTTCGAATACTTTTACAATTAATGAAATTTGTAAATGAATTTGACAGAACATTTTTTTTCAATAAAATGTTTTCGTTTATTTTCTAAAAATTCAAAAAATTTCAATTGTATTTTCTAATTGATAAATATAATTTATAAACATGTTTTCCCTATTTTTTAAAAAAAACTTCAGCCTGCGGACAGAATTGGACAGAATGAATGAAAATGAAAATGAATGAATAAGAATAATAATAATTGACAAAAATTAATTTGAAACCTGAAATTTACTTATTTTAAAAAAATTGATACTGTAACTTCCCCAAAATTCAATTATTTTACACAATTTTTGACAAAAATTCTACTCTCAATCAATTATTTTCAACATTTTTGTGGAAGTTCTTCGATAATTTAATTATTCAGAAAACGAAAGAAAAATTCAAATGTTTTTAATTCCATTTTACCAAATTTTGAATATTCGACAATTTTTTAAATGTTTTTCCGTTTTCTTTTCTATTAAAAGTTTCTATTAATTTCTTTATTCAAAAATTCAACTGATCTCCGAAGGATTTAAAATAAACAATTTCAAAAATCCTTTTGCGATTTAATTACTCTTTATCAATTTGACCAATACAATTAAATCGATTATCAAAAATTGTGTATATAATTTTTTTTTTTAAATCTTTGAAATGCAATAATCGTGAAAATTATGTTTAGCGAATGCAAATACTAGAACTCTTAAGAATTCGTCATTAATAAATTTCATACCTGGATAATTGGGGTCTCGAGGCGTACTGGGAAGAGATAAATAATTCGAAGACTCGAGTTTGCTCTTCTCTTCGCATTTGTATATAAAAAGTTCGTGTTGTCCATCTTGTAAAGTAGCACCACCGGCTTCCATTAAATGGACAAAGGCAAAAGCAAACAGCTTCTTGTCGTTTTTATCTCGTGCTAAAAAGAATCAAGTTTGAAATATATTTTTTAATTTGCTTTATATAATCAAAAAATTACTTAAACAAAATTCAGAAAGCAAATAAATTTTAATTAACAGAGTTAAAAACAAAATTTTATTCTGTTAAATAAAAAATTGTTAAATAAAATTATCAACTTGCAAATGCAACTTTACTAAAAAATTTAAAAAATTTAATTTAATTTAAATTTAAATTTAAATTTTTTTTTACTAAAATTTCTTTACTAAAATTTCTTTACTAAAGTTTATTTTATCAAAATTTGCAATGTTTATTATTTTTGGTTTTCATAATTTTTTTTTTTTAAATAGTTAAACACTTTTTACTCTAAATCTTTAATTATAAACGTTATGAATTACTGCAACTTTAAAATTCAATTATTTTTTCAATTTTTAAGTAAAAATATTCTCTAAATAATTTACTTATAAATAATAATAATAATGAGCAAGTTTTTAAAGAATCAAATTATTTAAAACAAATTCAATTTCAAATTTTGTAAAACTCGATTATTGTCAAAAATAAAGAAAAATAGATTTTGTTTTAAAATTCGTTGGGACTTGAAAACAAAATTCGATACAACAAAATATTTTTAATGTTTTCGAAGCTCGATGGACACGAAAAATGAGAATTACTTTATTAATTTTAGAAATTTAATACTTCTTTTTAGTACTTTTAATAATATTCCCTGACTTGTGGCAATTCTGATTAAAAAACTTTGCATTTCTCTGACTTACTCGAGCAATGTCTAAACTCAAGACGAACGTGACTCCCATAAAATTTATCAATTGGTATTGCGAGTCTCACAGTTTCAGCCCAAGTTGGACTATTGTGATGATAAATAACCAAACTTTGGTACTCGGAACTTCCCTCAGTTCCCGCTGCTCCAAACAAGGCACCTTCCAATGGTTGACCTTCCGCATCCAAGACAAGTATAGTGACCTGTGCGTTGACAAAAGAAATTTTTACTTCTATTGTCAACTCTATATGATACTTAAGCGAAAAACTAAGATTTAAAAAAGAACTCTCGTTCAGTTTTTAAATATAGAAGAGACTTTGACATGTATTTAAATTTTTATCTTTCGCAAAAAATCTCGACCATTTATAATTCTTTACCTCAATATTTTTTCCAGTTGACTTGCCACCGCGTTCAAATTCTCCTCTCTCCAGTCTCAGGTACAAGTCATTTCTAACATCACCCGGCATTATGACGTCAGAAAATCCAAGTTTTTTGGTCAAACAAATATTCTTGAACAGTAAAGGATTCTCCTCACGCACCTGGCATAATTCACCGTGAAGAACACGAAACGAGACAACTATGCCGTAATTCGGTTGACCTGGAAGCAGCGAACATTTGTTGTTACGAATTATCTGCTCGTGCAACTGGTGAAATTCCTTCTCGTCCCCCTGATGAACCTGTAAAATTTATGAACATTATTACATTAAAATCTTTATCTTTTTTCTCTCTGGTATCTTTGGATTTAATTTATGTAATTAATTCTCCTTTCAATCCATTATCTTTCTTTTTTTATACAGCTTATTTATTTAATAATTGAAGAAAATTCGAAACAAAAAGTTGGAAAAAATTTCTCTCTATCTTTCCTCATTCATTTTTTTCTCCAGATGAATAAACAATATTAAAATATTAAATATTAATAAAATTAAAAATTAAATTAAAAATGTTCTGCATATTGTTTTTCACGTTGAAATAAGCGAAACTTTCAAATAACAAGGAAAACGATTGTCTCAACATTGGCCAAAGACTTGGCTTGTTAAATTTGCTTTCAAGTCACGTGTGCAGACAGAAAAGACAAGGTGAGAATTTCTCACAAGCAAATCGTACAAAAGACTCTGCATTAAGTGTAATATCTCAGAAACAATTCTCCCCGTGAGAAAATGTTCATCTACTGAGGGGAAATCCTTTTTTAAAAATCCTTCTAGTATCAAGTTTTTACAAACTATCTTTTCAGGGTTGCCACGCTTTTACCCTTTTTAAATTCCCTGACTTCTCCAGATTTTCCAGATTAAAAAACGGAATTTTTCCAGGTTTTCAAAACAAAAGTTATTATTAATTAGAAAACTATTGTAAAACATCAATAACTTCATTTTTCAATAAATATTTAATCATTCTTAATTTTTCATATAGGAATTAAGATTTTAAAAATCAAATTTTTTTTATTTATTAATTCTTCAAAAAATTAAATTACATTTTCAAAAATTCCATTAAAATTCCTGTGACAATTCACTTTTTTTAAAAAATAATTTTATTAAATTCTTCGTAAAAATTTAGTTAATTTCAAAAATTTCTCAAACGTCAATTATTATCAATGTCTACTATTTCAATAAAATTTCACAAAACAATTCAATTATTTGAAAAGAACTTTTAATAAAATTAGTTTCAAGAATTCAATTGATTTCAAATGTAAAGTAATTCTTCGCAACAAATCAAATTATGTTCCAAAATTATCAAAAATTCCCGTCAAAATTTAAAATGTTTTTATAAATAATAAAATTTTTCTCCGAAATTCAATTATTTTCAACAATTTTAATAAAATTATTATCTGAATTTCAATTATTTTTAATATACAAAATTTTCATCCAAATTTCTCGAAAAATGAATTTTCTTAAATTTTATTAAAAATTTTTAAAAGCATTCAATTAATATTTAAAAATTTGTTGATAAAGTTAAATTATTTAATAAAATCTTTATTTTTAGAGTTAAATAAACGAATTCTCGTAGAAATTTCTAATAAATATTTTTGTATATGATATTCAATTATAATCCAAAATTTTAACTGGAATTTATTTTTAAATCGATATTTATTAGAAAATTCTTCAAGAAATCAATGATTTAACTATAAAAATAATCAATTTAGTAAATAATAATTAAATGTTTCTTAAAATTAAATTTTCATAAAGGATTTTATTAAAATTTAATTATTTTGTTTTTTATTATTAAGCATAACTAATATTATTATTATTTATTGTCAAGAGACAAGTTTTTAAAAAAATGTAACAATAATTTCATTTTTCGAGAAATATAATGAAAATTTTCTATATTAAAAATAATTGAAATTCAGATAAAAATTTTATTAAAATTTTCGAAAATAATTGAATTTAGGAGCTAAAAATTTAATAAAAAAAATTTAATTTATGAAGACAATTTAAATTTTACATGAAAATTTTCAATTTTGACAAGAATGTTTGTAAATTTTCAAATATAATTGAATTTTTGCGAAAAATTATATTATTTTTGGAAATAATTGAATTGAATATTGAAGTAAAATTAGATTTTAGGAATAAATACAATTGAAAAGCAACAATTTTCCAGGATTTCATTCAAAATTCCCTGACTTTTCAAGGTTTTTTCAATTTTTATCAAATTTCCTGACATTTCCAGGTTTTCCAGGTTTTCCAGGTTTTCCAGGTTGCGTGGCAATCTTGAACTTTTACAATAAAAAAAAATTGTACCTAGAGAAAATTTTTCACTTTCAAGAAATTCCTCTTCTTGAAGATTAAAAAAAAAGATGAGAAATCGATTGAAAAAATCGAATCGAAAAAAATTTAATTATTTTTTTACGAAATTGCAATTTCGTAAAGTTTACCTTAAAAGTAAGTTCCGATTCCTCGGTGTGATTTTGTGAGGCGTCCGCGAGAGAAAGTACGGCCACCCCGTGTGGTCGTCTATAAGTTGTTGCTCCGGCCTTATTTTTCCCAGAATCTGAATAGAGCATTCTGCCGCAACGCATGACATGAGCGACCATGTACAAGTCACGACCAAGATCAGCATTGCCCAAATCCGTGAATATTGTACAATTACTGTGCATTTTCTCCACGTAATTTGAAAATCCCTCTTTCGATATTTTCACCAAAAATCGTTCGCTAATGTATTGACTCCGTTTAGCGTCGTACAATGAAAAATAAATTTCCGTGTCCTCGCCAACTGAATGTCCAAAATCCCTCATACAAAAGTACAAATGATGGGTTAAAACTTTCTTTTGGACTTTTCGCTTCAGTGTGCCGATTGCCGATGAGCCCTGAGAATTTTCCGCACTCTGCACATGCTGTAAAAAACAAAAAAGAAATTATTTAATAAAAATATTAATTTTTTTTAACAAAAAAAAAATTTAACAAGTGCGCACCAAATTTAATAAATAAGTTAAACATAATTTTTATCGAATTAAATTTATTTCATGTAGACTCAAAAATTTTTATATTTAATTCAAAGCTATTTTTTTACTGGATAACGAAAATAATTATTGTTTTCTCAGTGTGAAAATTTTTAATGTGACAAAAAATTTAAGAAAAATTAAATTGTTAATGAAGTTTTTAAATTTGTCTACAATTTTTTTGTTAATTGTATAACGAAAATAATTATTGTTCTCTCAGTGTAAAAATTTCTAAAGTGAAAAAAATTCAAGAAAACTTAAATTGTTAATTAAGATTTTAAATTTTTCTACAATTTTTTTTTGTTGACTGTAAAACGAAAATAATGATTGTTTTCTCAGTGTGAAAATTTTTAATGTGAAAACAATTTTTAAAAATTAAATATTGTTAATTAAGTTTTTAAATTTTTCTACATTTTTTTTGTTAATTGTATAACGAAAATAATTATTGTTCTCTCAGTGTAAAAATTTCTACTGTGAAAAAAATTAAAGAATACTTAAATTATTAACTAAGTTTTTAAATTTTTCTACAATTTTTTTGAACAGCAAATACCGGAATTTGTTATACTAACTCTGGAAATTTAATATTTTTACAGTATTTTTTATAAGACTTTCCAATCAGAATTAACACATAAAATTTAGTTTTTTTTTTTTTTTAATTGCGAAAAAGAATTTTGACTTCGTAGAGGTGGACGGAACCGTAATAGGAAAAGAAGGAGAAAGAAAATACATTTTGGGAGTAGAAAAATAAAAAAATATTTACCACATGATAAAGTTCGACTACTGACATATCATCCGGATCAACCATATGAGCGCCTTGTCTTGGCACCAAATCAAGACCCAATTTTCTGAAAATGAAAATTTATATTAGAAATTGTAGTAAATTAAAAATTAAATTAAATTAATTATATTAATTCTTTATATTACAAAATTCTGTTACTTGTTTTTCTATACATTCTACACTTTTTCATAAATTTTTCCATAATCTTTGGAACAATTGAATCCATTAAATAACAGATAATGTTCATTTTCCGTGAAATGATTTTAAAGAATATTAATTGTTATATTAATTACTATTTATTATTAATTATTATTAACTACAAATAATAATTAATAATAATAATAAAAGCAATAATAATATTGTATTAATAATAATATTAATATTAATTCTAAGTTAAATTAATATTAAAATGAGTTGAAATTCGAAAATAATTTAAAATTTTGATGAATTAATTTTAAGATCGTTTAAAAATTTAGTTAAATTTATTTTAAAGTCGAGACAAATACATACAGAATTTTTAAATTAGAATTAAAAAAAATTTTTTTTTGCAATTTTTGATTATTTTTTAAGGAGAGGAACCGGTGAAATTTTAACCCTTCGATAATTTCGTTATTAAAAGGGGCAAATTTTGTTACTGGCATTCTTGAGGATCTAACTTTACTCATATAGTTAAAATTGAAAAAAAAATTTTGGCTGACATTTTGAAAATTTTATTTTTTGAAAAAATTAACACTTTTCAAAATCCATTTGATTGATTACTCAGAATCGTAAGAAAAGCCTAGAACAAATTTGCTTTCGAAAAATAACTAAAAATGTGGAAGTCGTTGAACTTTTTAAAAACTGCTATTAAAATTTGAGCCAATCAAAATAGTGACCATTTTTAGGGGTATCAAAATTTTTTTCACACTTTTTCATTACCTAAAATCATATTACACTATAAAAAATTAATAGAAGTAATTTTCATCTGATTTACATTTCTTTTTATTTTATTACAATTATTTTTTGCTATTATTAAAATTTTATTAAAAATATTAAAATTTTAATTAATTAATTAATTCATCCAAATTTTTCATTTCTTTTCGTACTTCAACTCATTAAAAATTTATACGATTGATTGTTCAGAATTATGAAATAATAAGTATATAAAAAATTCGGCAATGAAAATTAATAAAAATTACGAGAGGAGTTCAAATTTTTATTTTTTTGAAAATTTTGATATTTATGTAAAAAATTAGTTAATAAAATTTTATTAATTTTTCGAAGCATATTATAATTAAAAATACTAACATTTGTTAGAAGCAACATTAACCATCCATAAAAATCAAAAATTTAGATGAGTTGAAATTTCAACGGTGCCTCCCCTTAATTTTTTTCAATATAGTGTGTAATTTTTAAAAATACTAATACAATTTTTAATTACAACTATATTTTTATTTATTTAAATCCTATAAATCTTACTTTATTTGCAGTAAAATATTTACTTTGAAGTTGACAAATTTTCATTCAAAAATATAAAATTTAATATTTATATATTTTTTCATAATAACTTTTTATTATTTTTAAAGACAATTTTCTATAAAAAAAAATGAGAAAAATTTACTTCAGAAATAGTGAATATTACTCTAAAAACAAGAATTTTTAATAATTGTTTAAATAATTTTCATACAAAAATTAATGTCGAAAATAGTAAATGCTCTAAAAAATTGTTTTTTGTAGAGTAAATTTTGCAGAAGCTCGGTAAAATTTACTTCTTTCTATTTAGTAAAATTTATTCTGAAAAAAGTACAATTTCATAAAAATTCCTTATAGAGTTTGCTGGGTTTGTTTAAAAAAATTTCTTTGTCATTTCTTTTAGATAGAAAAAATTTTAGTTTTTTGAAACTTAAAAAGTATTTATATAATTCCTCAGAGTTTTCAAAATTTTTTTTCTTTTTCTTTTTCAAAGAAATTTTTTTATTAAAAGTTTCTTTTTAAGAAGAAATGGAAAAGGGAAGGAAATGTTTAATTTCAAGTATTTTAGGGGATTTTATTAATTTAAGGGGATTATAAAAAGAGGACCAAACTCCTCTGTATTTCTGTCAACTTTTACTATTATTCGGAGTAAATTTTAGTAAAGCCGAAGTAAAATTTCCTGATTACTAAAAATATATTTAAAAAGTAGAACCAAAACTTTTCGCTCTTCTACATCAACCTTTGAAAATATTTTTTTTAGTGACTCGAGGAATAGTTTACTATTTTTGTCAATTTTATTTTTAATTTTTATTAAATTTATTTTTAATAATTTATTTAATTTTTATTTAATTATTTTTAATTTTTATTCAAAATAAAATTGACAAAAATTTTTCAAAAATTCAAACCTATGTTTTACTTTGAAAATAGTAAAAGTTACTTTTATTCGCTTTCTTTTTATTAGTTTACTATTTTTGGCAATTTTATTTTTAATAAAATTGACACAAGTTTTACTTTCAACGTTTTTTTACTTTCCACAATTGTTATTTTTATTTTGTTTAAGATTAATTTTCTGTATTCTTTTTGTTACATGATTTATGAATTGTTTTCATTTATTGTATTTTTAATGCTTGTCCTCGTGAATTTTCTAGGACAAAATAAAAAAATTATAATGCTAGTAAAAGTTACATTTATTCGTTATCGTCATACCCAGAAAATATGAAACTATTGTCCAACACGGTAAATCGTTAGGTATTAAAATAACACCAAAATGGATTAAAATAACACTAAATTGGATTATTTTAATCCTTTTTGGTGTTATTTTAATATCTAACGATTTACCGTGAAAACAAGATCAATTTTCACATCAGACGAAGAAAGAAAGAAAAAAAGAAAGGAAGAAAGAAAGAAAGAAAGAAAAGATCATTGTCGACAAATGATTAACTATATACATAATATATAGATCATCATCATTATATCATACAATGTATAAGAGAGCCAATAAAAGCTAATAATATATAAAGTATTGCTATCAGAAAGTCTCTTCATCAAGACATCATCTTTAGGAATAGAAAAGAAGAAAGAAACGAAGAAAGAAAAGAAGAAAGAAAAGAAACGAAAGAAAAGGAAAAAAATGAACCTAAAGGAACTTGTTTTAGAATGGCTATACATATATACATATAGCTATTATCTCTTCAACTATTTACATTTTTAATGGGAGAGCCGCGGTTCGCAGAACGAGAGTTCGAGTGTAGAAGGCTGTGTGACTCATCAACAGGGCACTATAGAAAGTTTGTTCGAACCTGAAGTCCCGAAAGGGACCCCTTCCACCTTCCCACGCCTTGATGGAATGCAGGTGAGCCTGGAGACTTCAATGCGTGGAGACGGGCGATCATCAATTCCGTCCCGTGAGGGGAAGTGACCTTCCCCACCCCAACCAGGAAAAGAATCAACCCAACGCCCATGGTTTTCATTTTTCATTGTAAGAAAAAAAAACTAAAAAAAAGTCAAACGAGAACATGAATATTTCGTTGCAATTGTAGTATCTATCCCTCACTATGAGAAAACGATTTATTTGATTCAAACATATTTTCTTTAAATCAAATTTAACCCTCCGTCACACACCTAGGGAGGGATTCCCTCTATGGTTTCAGTATTCTTTAAATAACTTTTGTTTTCCTCATTGCAAAATAAAATCAGTTTCTATACCTTTCGACAATTTACTCCTCAACACATTTCTAAAAAAACATTTAGTTTAAACATAATTAATATTTAATTATGAAGCTTCAAAGCTAGAAAAAACTCGAAAAAGTGAGGTTATGTTGAATAAAAAAATCAAGTTTTCAAAACATTTTTTGTTCCACTGTTAGTTAATGGCAAAATTATATTCTAAATATAATTAAAATAAACTATTTTATGATTTTTTTGCTTATTTGTTAATGTTACATTATTTTTACATGTAAAGTGTAATTCCTTCGGAGATGTGCATTCGTGTAATTAATTATTATTTTTGAGACCGAAAATTAATTTTATTAATTTTATAAATTAGAATAATTTACTACATATTTGTAAGTTTGTGTTTAAATTAAATTTTTGTTGATTTCTTCGTTTATGTTGTAATGTCGCTTATTTTACAATGTGGTGAGGGATTCCCTCTAAACGTGTGTAAAGTCGTAATTTTTTCCAAGGTGTGTGACGGAGGGTTAAAATATAATCTTTGCTATACAGTCAAAGAAATTTATATTTCATTCAAATATGGTTTCAAATTCAAATTTGGTTCATTTATAGAAATAATATATTTAATTCAAACATAATTTATGGTTGATTTTAAATTATTTATTATCAACTTTTACTCTCTAAATTTTATTCAGTAAAATTTATACTAATAAATAGTCATTTCTACTAATTTATTAGTAAAATTTACTAATAAATAGTCATTTCTACTAATTTATTAGTAAAATTTACTAATAGTCATTTCTACTAATTTATTAGTCAAATTTACTAATAAATAGTCATTTCTACTAATTTATTAGTAAAATTTACTAATAAATAGTCATTTCTACTAATTTATTAGTAAAATTTACTAATAAATAGTCATTTCTACTAATTTATTAGTAAAATTTACTAATAGTCATTTCTACTAATTTATTAGTCAAATTTACTAATAAATAGTCATTTCTACTAATTTATTAGTAAAATTTACTAATAGTCATTTCTACTAATTTATTAGTCAAATTTACTAATAAATAGTCATTTCTACTAATTTATTAGTAAAATTTACTAATAAATAGTCATTTCTACTAATTTATTATAGTAAAATTTACTAATTCAAAAGCGAAAAGTCAGTCACTAATTCAAATTAGTATAACAATTTTGACTAATTCAAATTTAAAGAGTAAGTTTGAATCAAACATAACATTTTTAAACCCATTTTTCGTTTAAACCAAAACAGAAAATGTTTGAATTAAACATAATTATTATTCAAACAGAAATTATTTTTGAATCAAAGCAGTAAATATTTTCTAAATATTGGAATTAAGCCTACAAACTAATTTCAATGAAACAAAATCACTTAAAATTATTATTTTACTTGAAACGAGTACAATCGCCTTAACTCGATTATGTCTTAACAGAAAAAAATTGAAAACTTCATTACAATCTATTGAATCGAAATCAATTTTTGAAAAAATTAATCTACACAACTGCCAAAGATTCAATTCGCAGCTAAAACCTACTAAAATTAAGCAAAAAAAAATTAATTAATTAATTAATTCAATGAAAACTTAATTAAAATTAAAAAGAATTAAATTAAAACCCCAAAAAAATTAAATTAAAACCCCAAAAAAATTAAATTAAATTAAAAATTAAATTAAATTTTAATTAATTAATTTATTTATTTTTTATTTATTTATGAATGGGCGAAAGTGTTACAAAACACGAGAAAAAATCTCCATCTGGAACAACTATAAAATTCACCACATTAGCGAAATTTTTACTCATTGCAACGAATAGTTTCGCTATTCCAGAAAAAGTAATCGCCGTTCCAGTATTAAAGTTTTTTTTGCCCCTGAAATATTTAAATTTGTTACTTTTTGAGCAAACAAAGTATGCTCGAAATCGTAAGAAAATAAGAAATTCGAATTTTGATGAGAGAAATGAAAAAAATTTTTTAAATTAATTTTAAAAATTAAAATTAAAAAAGAAATTAAAAAAAAAATGTCATTAAGCAAAACGGCTTAATGAGGGATTAAGAGGTCAGACGCCCCCCGGTTCGAGTATATATTCGGTCCCAAAGTGCTGTGTTTGGCATGTGGTGGGGGGAAAGCTACTTCTCCTCACGGGGCGCAATCGATGACTGCCCCTGCCCGTGGAGACAGGTTCAGGCAATGTCCGACCGTCTTTGGACCTACACTCCATTCCAAAGATATCGGATGTATTCATCCTCCGGAGAGGTCTTTACTTATCCTATGGCGATGCGAAACTGGGCCCCCGAACAAGTTTCAAATATAGGGTTCTCTCTCTCTCTCACACACACACACATACGGACAATAGTCGAGGAATTTTTAATCAAGTCAAATTTTTATTTCAATTGTTCAAGATTTTTCGCTCATTTTTTCTTCTTTTTAATGGCAATTGTGTCATTTATTTCAAATTCTGTGTATTTTTCTATTTATCTTCTATTGTGTTTAGATAATATATCTAAATATATTATCTACTAATCTATATATTAATGGTATTTAATTATTTGCCTTTTTATTCATTTTTTTCTCTATTACATTAAAACTAAATTTTCTTTTCTATTTTTACTTTCAAAATTTGTTTTTCCAAATTTAATTAATTTAGTTTTTGTATTTAATTTAATTTAATTTAATTTGTTAAAAAATATAATTTTTCTTACGGTCTTTACGGTCTTTTTAACTTTCAAAATTTGTTTTTCCAAATTTAATTAATTTAATTTTTTTTATTTAATTTAATTTAATTTGTTAAAAAATATAATTTTTCTTACGGTCTTTTTTACTTTCAAAATTTGTTTTTCCAAATTTAATTAATTTAATTTTTTTATTTAATTTAATTTGTTAAAAAATATAATTTTTCTTACGGTCCTTACGGTCTTTTTAACTTTTAAAATTTGTTTTTCCAAATTTAATTAATTTAATTTTTTAATTTAATTTAATTTAATTTGTTAAAAAATATAATTTTTCTTACGGTCTTTCATTAAATGTAATTACTTTAAAAAACTCATATAGTAAATGCGAAAATATTTCTAACAGCAACTTGAATTAAAATTCAAAATTTATTTCAATAAATGTTGGCAAAATTTTCAATTGTTTCAATTTTTTTAAATTAATTTCGGAAATAGAAGTATTTTAAAATAATTTTAGTTCCATTTCTTCAAGAAAAACAATTTTTCGAAATTAAATTTTTCAAACCTTTAATACTTTTTTGTTAACCAAAAATGAACCTCATGAAATATAATTATTTCCAAAGATCACAACTGTAATTCATCCCGAAATTCAATTATTTTTTAAGATTTTTGGAATAAATTTATTGAAAAACTGTAATAATTTTTAAAGAAAAATAATGTTATTAATAATTTTTTAAATTAAATGTTTAAAGATTTTTGAACTTTTTCTTCCCTTAAGGGCATTTGAACCATTATGACGTCACAATTGATGCAAAGCATATATTTTAATGCTGTGACGTCATAAAGGTTCAAATGCCCTTAAATTTTCAAAGAATTTAATTTAAAATCTCTTAAAATTGAATTATTTCCCAAAATTCCTGTTACATTTTTGTTAAATTAATTCCTATCGCAGAATTCAACTACAAGAATTGAAATATCAAAATAGAATAATTTTTGTAAATTCATAAAATGATATAATTTCAAATATATAATTATATTTATAGACAATTTTTATAGAGGAAAAAATAAAATTCTTTAAAATATAAAATTTTGCAGAATTTCCAATTGTTTCAATTCGTTAAAATTATTATTCTGAATTCAAGTACTTTTTTCTTTAAAAAATTTTAATTACTATTTTTCAAAAACCTAATTTTAAAAAAATTTCCAAATTAAATTTTTTAATTTTTAATAACTTTTGTAAAATAAATATTTAACTAATTAAACTTTTCAAAATTTAATTTGGAAATTTTTAAAAAATCAGGTTTTTGAAAATAGTAATTAAAATTTTTTTAAAGAAATACGTACTTGAATTCACAATAACAATTTTAACAAATTGAAACAATTGGAAATTCTGTAAAATTTTCTATTTTAAAGAATTTTTTTTCTCTTTAAAAATTGTTTATAAATATAATTTTTATTTTTGAAATTATATCATTTTTTGAATTTACAAAAATTATTCTATTTAAATAATTAAATTCTCGTAGTTGAATTCTGATAGGAATCGATTTAAGAAAAATTTCAGTTAAAAATTTAAAAAAATAATTAAATATTTAAACCGTGATAGCAGGAATTTTAGAAATTAATTAAATTTTAAAAGGTTTTTAAAATTAAATTACTTGAAAATTTAAAGGAACAGAAAGTTTAAAAATCTTTAAATTTTCATTTAAAACAATTATTAATAACATTATTTTTCTTTAAAAATTATTACAGTTTTTCAATAATTTTTTTCAAAAATTCCAAAAAAATAATTGAATTTTGAATGAATTACAGTTGTAATCTTTGGAACTAATTATATTTCATGAGATTTTTCATTGAAATTATTTGAAATTTTAATTCCCCGGGAAAAATATAAATATGAATAAGTTTTAAAATTTTTGTTTAACAAAAAGTATTAAAGTTTTGAAAAATTTAATTCAGAAATTTCGTAAAATTGTTTCTTGAAAAAATGAAACTAAAATTTTTTAAAAATACTTCTATTTCCGAAAATAGTTTTTAAAAATTGAAACAATTGAAAATTTTGCCAACTTTTATTGAAATAAGTATTGAATTTTAATTCAAGTTGCTGTTAGAAATATTTTGGCTTCTATTATACGAGTTGTTTAAATAATTAAACTTAATGAAAGACCGTAAGAAAAATTAGATTTTTTAAGAAATTACGAATTTCCATTTTTGTGTTAAATGAATTTTGTGACAAATGATATTTATGTTGAATTTTTGGTGCAATGGAATTTATGACAAATAATGTTTATTTTATGTGAATTATAATTTAAGTGGTTTTATATTAAATAAAAAAAAGTTTTCATGAATTTGCGCCTTAAAAAATTTATCAAAATTCTATGTTGGAATTAATTTTCCAAAAATACAAAATTATGTTCCTAAAGCAAATTTTTGTAATTGAAATAAAATATAAAAGTTCTGTAAAATTGAATTATATTTGGAAACATTTAATAAATCCAAAACAACTCAATTTTGAAACAAGTGTTAAAAATTAAATATATATTTAAAAAAATACATTCACAAAATATATTTTATGAAAACTTTTTCCCGTAAAATTTCTTCTATAATATTCTTTGTACAAAAGTAAAATTAGAAAGAAAATCCGAGCCTGAAAATACAACAGATTCAGAATTCTAAGTTTTCGAATGTGATTCTTACAGGAAATTCCGCAGATCCTGTTTCAGGCGTTCTTCACGCCCACTCAACGTGTGCTTCTATACAATACGATTTCAAATTTATCAGTTATAACAATAGCAAGTGCTTTGTTACGATATACACAACACAGTATATTTAAAAGGAAAAATTTATTTTCGTGGAAAAATAAGTTTTACATTTCAAAATCTTAGTTGTTATACGATAGCCCTTCGTTTAATTTCTCATGAGAATTTTTTTTTAAATTCAAAGAGAAATTTTCAACTTTGTAAATTTTTTTGAAAAAATTTAATTCATTTCTTCTATTCATAAATAGAAAATGATAAAATATGGAAGAAAGATGCAACACTCAAGGGAAAAATAATGTTTGAATCAAATACTTAATTTTTTTTGTAAAAAACTTAGTTTAGGTTATTAAAAACAGTTTGTTTAACTTACACTGAAAAAATATCGAAAATGTATTTTTTTTATTTAATAACTATTTATGGCTTTATTACATTCAAAAATAGATTTTATAACTATAATTTTGAAGAAAATTTTAAAAGTTGAACCAAACAAATATTTACTAATATCAATGCATTTAATTGGCTAAGTCAACATACATTTTTTGCTAAATTAATGCGTTTGTATTTTAATTAATTTTCATTCATTCTTTAACTACACTCTAAGAAAAATTTGTTTCAAACAACGAAACTTTAATCTATACATTTTTTACATGTCAACCTACATTTTTTTCTAAATTAATGCGTTTGTATTTTAATTAATTTATTCATTCATTTTTAGTTGTCTCTGAGACAAATTTTTTTTAAACAACGAAACTTTAATTGAATCAACCAAATAAATGGATGGTACATTTAAATTTACATTTAAATGGTACATTTAACAAATTATTAATTTGCTTCAGATGACAAAATTCTTGTTTGGAGCACAAACTTTATTAAACTGAACTAATTGTTTACTTATAATAAATAAAATAAAAATTTATACTCAGGGTAAACAATCATCATTTGAAATAATCTAAAACTTAGATTTTATACAAATAAAAATGGTGTGTTGTTCTATATACAACATACTAAAAATTTTATGGAGTAGGTAAATAACAACCAAAGTATAGGCAGTAAAAATTTTAGATTTAAAACAGTATATAATTTTAACCAATTAACATTTTTGTATTTAAAATTCAAAGAATATTAAAATAAGCGAAACGAATCTTATTTTAATACCTCTCACTTTTTTTAAAACACTTTTTAAACCTTTGATAAAAAATAAATAAACTGAAAAAGTAATAAATAAATTAAAACTTTCGAGTCTCTTTAAATTTACGAGCCATTTCTTCAAATAAGATTATACCTATCTCATTATTCTACTTCTACTTTCATTTGAAGCGATAATAGAATGAATATAACTTTAATTCGAAAATCGAGGCAAATAAAGTAGAAACATTTTTTAGAAGAAAAAAAAAGATGTAAAATTGTTTGCAAATAGATTCGCATTTGAAGCGAAATTGCGTTGTAGGAAATGGAAACGTGCGAGAACTATATCAGTATAAACGATGTTGGAGAGGAAATTTATCATATATATGAAACAGAGGAACTGAGCACGTTTTCAAGTCTCGAGACTGCTGTGAAAATAGAGCACCTTCTGCACTTTACAATGGACTTCCAGCATTATAATGTTGTATATACATTTCCAACAAACAGGACCTATTTTGTTGTATATACACGCAGAGTCAACACAAGTGATAAATTTCATTTTCAAGTTTGAATTTACATTTAGGTATTTCAATATAAAATACAACTATTTTTGGTTCAAATTCACGGTATGTTTCATTTTATTAGGCAACATGGAATTATTTAAATAGAATTATTTAATTTTAGTTAACATATTTTACGTTTTTCGAAAAAAAAGTTATTCATTCAATTTAAGAACAATCTTTACTTTTTAATAATTATTAATTTTATCGTTTTTATTTTTTAATCGTTTCAAGTTAAAATTCTAAATTTCATTTATTTATTTTTTTTTTTTTGACTTTACTAATATAAATTTAAAAAAAATTAATCTCTCTTTAAAATGAAAGTAACTATTTTTGTTAAAATAGAAATATTTATTGAACGGCAAAATGTTGTTCTGTCACTTAATTATTATTATCGTTATTGTTATTTTTTAATTTAGGTAAAAAAAATTAATTAAAAATTATTTAAATTTTATATATTTAATTAATTATGTGTTAAATTTGTTTAATTTCGTTAAATAAAATTTAAAATGTCGCATTTAAAAATTAACTTTCATAAGAATTCTGCAAAATTTTATTCAGTTTCAACTTTTTTCATTTCAATTTTACGAAACCTAAAGATTCAATTTAGCGCCTTTTGACAATTATGCATTTTAATTTAATTTTCAATATTCAAATATTCATATATCTACAAAAATTTTTTTTCTTTATTTGCAACTTTTTTAACTAAAAGATTAGTTTTAATTTTTCTTCTTTTGTTGAAATTATTTCCTTAGAAATGAAACAACTTTATTGTAAGTACTAAAAAAAAGATGTTTTAAATTGTTTTTTTGTTTTTCTGAGCACAGCTTTAGGCGTTTAAAAAGTGACATTTAAGAGCCAGGAAAATCCCCTCAATTAAAAAGTAAAAATTTAGTTCCCATTTGTGAAAGAAAAAAATCCTGCAAAAGCAGAAAAGAATATCTTTAAAATTAAAACTTTTTTTCGACGTGATAAAAGAATTTTAATTTTGAAAAGTTACTTAAATAATATTTTTAAAAATAATTTGTATTCTTTATAGAAATTTCATTACAATTAAATTGAAAATAATTGCATTCCTTTGAAGAATTTTATTAAAAATTTTCCAAATTCTGATTAAATTCTTTTGAAGTACTTCTTTGAATTTTTAAAAAAAAAATCTATTTTCTTTAATAATTTTGATGGAAAATTTTAAAAGTGATTGAATTTTATAAAGATTTTCTTTCAAGTTTTTAAAAAAATCCCTCTGTTCAAAATTTATAATTAAATACATTATTGTTGAAATTTATTAAAATTGTTTTTAAAAGAATTGAATTTCTGTGAAATATTTTATTATTTTTAGAAATAATTTAATTTTTACAAATAATATTACTATTTTTAAAAGTAATTTAATTCTTCCAAATATTTTTAGTACTTTTTAAAATAATTGAATTGTTTTTAAGAATTTATTAAAAGTTTGTAAAATAAATTAATTTTTTCGAAAAATTTGATTAAAAATTAGAAAAAGTTTTACTGAATCTTCTAGTAAAATTTGATTGAAAATTGAAATAAAAAAAGTTTTTATAAACAAATTGTGTCATTTTTTAATTTTTAAAGAAAATAATCTGGTATTTTACGAGATTTTTTTTAAATTTAGAAAATAATTGATTTTTTTAAATGAACTATACAGGCAATTTTAGAAATAATTGAATGTTTGAGATTAAATCACTTTTAGAATTATTAAGAAAATTAAATGTTTGCAGAAACATTACTAAATATTTAAATTGTTTAAATGAATTTATGCAAATTTGAGAGAATAATTGAATTCTTTCGTGATATTTTACTAAAATTGTATTAAAAATAACTTAATTTCTGCGCGAAGAATTTTACAATTTATGAAAATAATTGAATTCTTCCGAAAAATGTTATTATGTATATGTAAATAATTGAATTTTTGCCAAGAATTATTTTAAATTTTTTGAAAATATAAACAATAATAATGAAATTTATTCACATAAGTGAATTTTTCAGATTTCGATTATGAATTTATCGAAAAATAGAAATTTGCAAATAAAAAATTTTACAATTTGCATTATAATAAATTAAATTTGCTGTAGTGTAATAATATAAGTCATTTCGGCTAAATCACATTCAGTTTTGCAATAATTCAATTTAAGAAAATATAGTTCAATGAATTTAAAAATTACTTTGTCAATTTGGCTAAAAGAAAATTATAAGTAAATTTTTACATCATTCGAAATTTTGGTAAATAAAGAAGTTCTGTAAAATTTCAATCAAGTTTAGCCGAATTGTATACTTAAAATCGATTCGGCTGAATGAAAATGCGATTTAGTGATATTCAGTTCAAAGTTGAATGAAAGCTTCGGTACAATTGAAAAAAATTAAATGAAAAGTTAATTTGCCTGAATTCGGTCAAACGAAAACAATTTCAAAGTTGAATGAAAGCTCCCCTGCAACAGCAAAAAAATTAATAGAAAAGTCAATTTGCCCGAATTCAATCAAACGAAAACAATTTCAAAGTTGAATGAAAGCTCCGTTGCAACCGAAAAAAAATAATGGAAATGTCAATTTGCCCGAATTCGGTCAAACGAAAACAATTTCCATTATTGAGATTTGTAATGAAAAAAAATATCCATATAAATAAAAGACGCACACTTGTACATTGAATTCCAACTGCGGGAACTTTGCTGAAAAGTTCAGGTGCCCTTTAAGTACAATGACCTTTACATTCCCTTTCCCATGGACGTATAATACTTTTGTACAGTGCGTTTGTGTGTGTGTGGGTTGAGGGAAAAGTATTAAAGTGATCACAACTGCAAACTAACATCAAGAAAGCTGAACGACTTATATTATCTCCATCTCTTTTTCTCTCTTTACCGAGAAAAGACAGATATTTTATCTTCCGTCTTCCCCTCAAGGTAAATAGAGCACAAGTCTTAGTTCTACATCATTAGATAAGGTGAAAGCCAATTTTCCCTCCGGGACGTCGTTCAACTTTTTTTTCGAAAATTTCTCATACCGTTTAGATATCTAACAAAAATAATTCTTCCCCCGCATATATGTAAAACTTTCACACCTCAATATTTGATCAAATTTTCACAAAAATAAAGTCGAAAAATAAAATATTATTCCAAAATTACATTATGTTAAAATTAACTATAAAAAAAAGTCGAGTAGAAAAAAATTCACATTTACGAACAATAAAATTCGATATAAGGGCGAAGATAATTCCGTGAATTTTATAGTCAATTATTAACCACACCGGAGTGTTTTCTTTCTTTTTTTGCAACTATAGATGGAAAAGAGCGTATAATATACTTTACAGGAAAGTCGAGTGCCAGAGGGCAAAGAGGGTAAGTGATTCGTAAAAATTTCCCGTGGGAATCGATGAAATTGAACATTTTCATAGCCCTTGGCAATTTTACGTCACAAGACAAGGGGGGTTTGGTTACCGTTCAGTAGCAACGAACGCTATAATTACAGATCAACCAACTTCTTAGGCTACAATCTTTCTTTTATAAATAATATAAATAGAGTTGAAATATGGTTTGAGGTCTCAACTTTTGTTTTAGACTCTCTATCTTCTCTCATTTTCTCTCTATAATATGTATTTCTTCCTCATATATAGAGGAAGTATTGTAATACCAAAATTTTTCAAGTTCGATTTTTTAACATATCTTTATGTAATATCACATTGTCATAAATATCTCCAAATTAAAAAGAGCTTTAGGGCTGAATTTTTTTCTAAATTGTAGGTCCCACCTGCGGACATAAAGTGAGAGTGCTTTGAGATCAATTAATAAAGTTTAACTACATAGTTTAACCATTTATTTTTTCGATTTTTAATTTTTGAAAAACGTTTTTTGCCCATAACTTTGAAAAAATATTAGAACACCTACAAATTTTTTTCTCTACTTTTGTAGTTTCTTTAGACGCATCGTTTGAGCCCTCAATGAACATTTTTCGTTCACATTCACCGAAGATATTAAACTTTTCAAAATCCAAAATTTTTAAAACTAAGTCTTTTTTGAAAATTTTGTTGAAAATTATAAAAAAAAATTTGAAACCAAAGTTACCAACTTGTGGAGCATTAAAAAACGCTTCGATCAACCTATTTTTGAAGCTAATTCGATTAGAAATAAAGAAGTTATTGACACTTTAAAAAATAGAAATTGTGAAGGAAATTTTTTTTCTGTGAAAGTATTAAATAAAGAGAAAAAAATATTAATAATTGTTCAAAATTTATACTTCATTGTTAATAACATCTCTATAGGAAAGCAAAGTGTTCACGAAAGGAACACAACGAGATTTACGAAAACGAATAAAATGAGCATTAAAATTATAACAAAAATGTATAACTTGGCAGTGGTTTTTTTTTGTTTTTAAAAAAATATATTGTATATAAGAAAACTTTGGTTCTAATGAGGCAAACATCTTTACAAATATAACTTGTACATTTGCTGCTTATAAAGAAATACAAAAATGGTTTCAATGATTAACGAGTAAGAGGATGATCTTATGCAAATCTTGTGGAATATTCATGACCGCGTCTATAAGCAAGAACACAGGACCGAGTCAAGGTATTCTGAGTCTATATTAAACATTCCTGCCACGTTCTACTGTAAAATTTGCCGTTAATCGAGAAATATCTTCTTTCTTCAACCACATAATACTCTCAGAGTCATTTTTTAATTCATATATTAAAAAAAAATTTAACAATGTTATGAAAACTTGCTCTACAAAATTTTTCAATATCTAAAAATTCAAATATACAAACAATTGAACTACTACAAAACAAAATTAATTTTTGTATTTTATTTAAAACGTAACGCTTTTTGGTTAAAATTAATTAATTAAATGTACACCTTAGGATCTTAGGATGAAAAAATTGTATGTTATGTTTAGCGAAGATTTTGCTTCAATTAAGAAAATTTTCTAATTATACCTAAAGTCACATATATATGTTATATTACTTCAAAAGCAAAAAAGTCAATCACTGATTCAAATTAGTATAAATATTTATACTTATATTCAAATTTAGAAAGTTGGTATATATATTAATATAATTACTATAGCAACTTCTAACTTCTTACATACTTTTTTAAAAATAAAATTCGCAAATTTAAAAATTAGAATTTAAAATTTTTTAATTCGAGTTTCAAAATTAATTCAATTGTAAAAGAATTGCGTTTATTATATTCATAAATAAACCAACTTCAAAAGGTTTTAATTGTAAATTTTATAAAAATTCAATTTTTAATAAATTTTTATTTTAATAAACTTAGATTATTGCAAAATGTTAATAATTCAAATTTTTCTTGAAATTTGTTAAATTTTGGCAATATTTTAATTAATTATTTAAAACAATTTACTTTATACAAAAATTTTAGTTACAAACGTTTTAAAAAATTGAATTTTAGAGAAATTATACAAGTAATTGCAGAAATTTAAATATTTTCAATCGTAATAAAATTCTTCTTTCAAAAGTTCAATTACGTTCATAATTTAAATAAAAATTCCCGCCAAAATCACAACTATCCTTAAAAGTAATAAAATTCTTCTCCGAAATTCAATTATTTTCAACAAATTTCCTTATTTCATTTTCAATATTAACTATCATAATAAATTTCCTAAAATAATTAAATTATTTAATAAAAAAATTAATAAAATTAAACTCAAAAATTTATTTGTTTTCATAAATAAAATAAAAATTGCAGAATATTTCAATTAGTAATTTTTTTAAAAAATAAATTTCATAGCATTAATTCAAAAAATTGAATAAATAATGCATTTTTTATAAAGTCAAGAATTTTTATAAATGATAAATTTGTTTTAGAAATTAAATTATTTCCATATATTATAAAGCTCATTGCAAAATTTAAATTTTTTTAGTACAGTTTTAACGTAATTTTTGGAAAAATGGAATTATTCATAAAAATTTGATTAAAAATTTGTCAAAATAATTCAATTACTTAAAAATTTGTTGATAAAATTCATTACAAGATTTAAAATTCCAAAATCCTTCAATCATTTAATAAAATATTTACTTTTGTATTTAAATAATACACTTTTATACAAATTACTCGAAAAATGTAATGATTCCTTAAAATTTTATTAAAATTTGTCAAAAGAATGCAATTACCTATTTAATAAAAATTTTGTTTGTAAATTAAATTCTTTATAAAAATTTAATTTTAAATATAACATTCGATTCTTTAGTAAATTATTTACTGTTGTATTGAATTAATTGAATAATTTATTTTAAAAAAGGTTTCAAATTAAAATATTTAAAAAAGTTTAATTTTTTTTTTAAATAATTTGAAGTTGCATGTAATTTTTTCCAAAATAGGTGAATTTTTCCAAATTCTTCGAAATTTTCATATACTTTCATAAGAAAAATTTTCTAAACGTTTTAGAGAATTTTTCTAAACTTTTCAATTGCAAATTCTCAAAGGATTTTTTAAAAAATATTTTATAAAAGTTTTTTTTAGAAAAGAATTTTTTGTTAAAAATTCTAGAAAATAATAATTGAATTGAAATGATGGAAATAATTTCAAAAAAGTTTAAATTTAAATGTTTTAAAAAATCTTAAAAATTTTTTAAAAACTTTTCTATTAAAATTTACAATTGTCAAATAAAATTGCAATTTTTAAAGATTTAATGTAAAGGGCTTTTAATGCCCGTTTATTCATTTAAATAAATAAATAAATAAATAAAATTTATGAAAATTTTTTCCTTTATTTTTAAAAACTTTTAATTTTATTAAAGCAAATGTAAATAAAAAATAGTAAATGACGCAAATTAATTCCTTATGAAAATTGAGAATTTTCTAAAAAAAAATATTAAGAAACTAGAATATGTATAATGTCTTTTTTCCCAAAAGAAAACAATAAATTTCTGAACAATATTGTTATTAAAAAATAAAAATTTTTTCTGGCTTGATTTAAAAATCGGTTTGTGACTATGACTTTTTAGTTTAATAATTTCTATAAATAGAGCTGATTTTCTATAAGGTCAATCAGCTTCGTCGTAAGTTGAAATCTTGTACACAGAAAAATTTCGTTATTAAAATGTAACCAGAAAATTTGAATTCCAACCGGAATTGGAGAAAAAATAAAAAATATAATATATAAGTGAATGGAAAAAAAATTCCCAGTTTGCAGACGAGATTATATGCAGGTATATATATCTATATAGAAAAACTGGTAACAGGCTAAAAACTCTGAATTTATGGACATCTGCACTTAATCATGAGCCATTTGAACTAATTGAGACTGTGGGGCTCAGGATTTGACCCTGACATCTATTACCAGTACCTTTTACCGCTCGTTGCAATAACGCGAGAGCAATGCCGAATGGATAGAGTGCACTTTCTGAACGCGGAGCCAATCCCTGCTGCCGATAGTGCAGAAGCGAATTATCGTTTTATAACAAGAAACACGATTACCGATAAAACTTATATACATTGAAAAATATTAATTTCACCCACTTTTCGTCAATTTTAACGAATACAATTTTTAGTGAAGAATTTGAAAAATTGTTTATATTCAAAACAAGGACCTTTTGGTCTCGATTCCTGCACCAAAAATAAATTAAATTTTTTAAAATGTATTAATATAAATTAAATTAAAAACTAATTTTTTTATTTAGTTTCGAAATCGTCTCTGTTTTTAATTTATTGAAACCTAAACATATATATTTAGTACATAAGTAAATTGTTACATTAAAACATAAAATTTCATTCAAAGTTAAAATTGTAGCAAATTTTTAATTATTTTTCATTTTTTTCAAAATAATTTGACAAAATTCAATTATTTTTATTGTCTACTATTTAAAAAAAAAATTTTTTTTAACGAACGAATTCAATATTATTTAAACAGAAATTTTAATAAAATTCGACTTAAAAATTTAATTATTTTAAAAAGTAATATAATTTTTTGCCAAAAATTAAATTATGTTCAAAAATTTACATAAATTCTCGTCAATTTTCAATTACTTTTATAAATAATAAAATTTTTCTCCGACGTTCAAACATTTCTAAAAAAAATTTCAATTAAATTCTTGGCAGATTTCAACTATTTTTAACATATCCACAAATTTTATTAAATTTCTCAAAAAAAAAAAATAAATTTTTGAAAAAAAAAATTTTTTTCTAAAAACTATAATAAAATTTGCCCACAGAATTCAATTATTCAAGTGTTTTTATCTAAAATGCTTCTTTAAATCCATTTTATTTATTTTAAAAATCAATTAAATGTTTATTAAATGAGAATGTATAAATTTAACTAATTTCAAAACAATTTTAGTTATTGAAATTATTTTAAAAATCCAGATTTTTAAATTTTCTAATCAAATACATTTAAAATTGAATTTTAACTAATTTCAGAAACAATAATTTTAGTGATTAAAATTACTTTAAAAATACAGATTTTAAAAATTTCTAATCAAATTGATTTAAAATTGAAATTTAACTAATTTCAGAAACAATAATTTTAGTTATTAAAATTATCTTAAAAGTACAGATTTTAAAATTTTCTAATCAAATTCATTTAAAATTGAAATTTATCTAATTTCAGAACAATTTTAGTTATTAAAATTATTTAAAAAATCCAAATTTAAAACATTTCTAATCAAATTAATTGAAAATTGAAATTTATCTAATTTCAAATTTTTTTAATTCAGAATTAATTCAGAACTAGCGATGAATTCCGCGCTCGCTAACGCTCGCTCGGATACTATTGTACTGTTAATTTTTTAATTACTAATATATGTTGTATAGCACTATACTTTTAGGAAATTATTAATTTTAATTAATGAATTTTTTTTTATTAATTTTATTAAAATTATTAATTTATATATTTAAGTTTTATAAAACAAAAAATAATAATAATACATTAAAATAGAATTGATATATATTATAAATACGTAATTATTGTCTTTTCAAATTGTCATTTACAAAAAATATTAAATTGTTCATTTATTAAATGAAATTAAAAAATGTTGTTTTTCATTTCTTATTGAAAAAATTGATATCAAGAATTTTTAAATTTTTAATGTGATAACATAATTTTATAATTAATAATTTAAAAAAGAATAATTTGAAAGTGTTATAAGTAGAAATTGTTTTGTACAATTTAGAAACAAAGTTGATTAGATTTGAAGAATTTAAAATACATATTAAATTATGAAACATTTATTTGAATAATAATCCTTTTGTTACTGTTAGGACATTAAACAGTTTCTATAGTTGTTTTAAAGAATAAATATTTTATTTATTTTAATAATATATAATACCCAAATAGTACGTAATTATAAATTTTTTTTAACTTATTTTTTAATTATAATTTTTTTATTTATAGTAAATTTTTATTTTATTATTTTATTTCTGCAAAGTATAAAAACATTGTAGTATCCATTATATTAAAGTCTTTGAATGTCGAACTAATGAGTAAGTAGCTGAGCAGTATTTTGTTTTGAAAAGTTTTTTCGAAATAAAGTGAACTTAAAAAGATAAGAATGATAAATATTAGTGTTTCCAAATTTCTCTCAACGCAGTTGTGCTATGACAGTCAAAAGTTGTGCAAGTTAAAACAAATCTACGAGAGAAATAGCCAAATTTAAAATGATATCCATTATACGTCCCAGGGATATTTAAATATATTATTTTTTTGTAATTTAGTTAGTAAATTTAATTATTAAGGGTAATGAACTAATTTAAAAAAAATTTGGTAAAAAATTCTTATAAAAAGATTATTTTTTTTAATTTAGTTAGTAAATTTAATTATTGAGTTATTATTTAATTATTTTTAATTATTAAAATTTTAACATCTGTCAAAATTTTTTTATTTTCTGAGTTAAAATTTTGACAGATGTTAAAATTTTAACCTAGTAACTCAAGTGAAAATGTTCTCGGGAATCGGTCCCGGGAAATTACCAAGAGTCACTACCGGAAAATTCCCGGTACTTACTCCCGAGAAATTCCCGGTAAAATCTTTTGACATCTGTCTCCATATTTCTCAGAGAAATTAACCTCAAGACTAAAAATATACCACTATAAAATCTTCAGGATCGTATTCGTGATTGAGATGACTTTTTGTTTATAAAATAGTCACGTTAAGCATAAAAATTGAAAGTCTACTATCAACATATTAAACGGATTTCGACACCTGAGTGAGAAAAATTAATGGGCATCATAACAAAAGGGTTTAAGCACCAATTTTTTAAATGAGCCGCCGGATCGTAGAAGGGCACGTAAATTTTTCTCGGCCGAAATCGAAGTCCCCTGGACATCCAAAATTCGATTTTCGAATTTAAATATCTCATGTACATATCCTTATAGAAAATTTCATTACGCATCTTTTTTTCTTATGAAATTTTTTTGTATCTATTACCGTTTTCGAAATATAAGAGAAAAACTGTTTTTTTAAAGAACGAAATTTTAATTGTTTTTGCACTTCAACTCGCGATTACTCAGTCAATTTTACGAATTTCTTAATGAAACAAAAACGAAATTACGTGTTATTTTATCCTACGAGTGATTAAAGAAGAAAAATGATGTTTTAATTATAAATAAAAAAGTTATTAATTTTTTATTGAGATATTGCAAAATTCGTAAACAGAAATTTTCACTAAGCGGAGAAGTTGAGCAAATTTTGAGCAACAAAAAACTTCCAGCGAGAAAGTTGTTCATTTAGGTCTAAACAAGTTTTTTCCGAAAGTTACAGTTCAATTAAACAATTAGTTAACAAATGGCGAATGTTAAAAGTCGTTGGCGGCTGAACGCCCAGCACGCGTTTCTCACCTTATAGTAAGCTGGAGTTTTATTCTGCGTATACATAATACGGGTGAGAAACGCGCGCTGGGCGTCCAGCTGCCAACGACTTTTAACATTCGCCATTTGTTAATTAATCGTTTAATTGAACTGTAACTTTCGGGAAAAACTTGTTTAGACCTAAATGAACAACTTTCTCGCTGGAAGTTTTTTGTTGCTCAAAATTTGCTCAACTTCTCCGCTTAGTGAAAATTTCTGTTTACGAATTTTGCAATATCTCAATAAAAAATTAATAAATTTTTTATTTATAATTAAAACATCATTTTTCTTCTTTAATCACTCGTAGGATAAAATAACGCGTAATTTCGTTTTTGTTTCATTAAGAAATTCGTAAAATTGACTGAGTAATCGCGAGTTGAAGTGAAAAAACAATTAAAATTTCGTTCTTTAAAAAAACAGTTTTTCTCTTATATTTCGAAAACGGTAATAGATACAAAAAAATTTCATAAGAAAAAAAGATGCGCAATGAAATTTCCTATAAGGATATGTACATGAGATATTTAAATTCGAAAGTCGAATTTTGGATGTCCAGGGGACTTCGATTTCGGCCGAGAAAAATTTACGTGCCCTTCTACGATCCGGCGGCTCAAATTAGGATTTTCCCATTTAAGAAATAAGTAACTATTTACACATTTCCATTAAAAATTTTCTATGTTATTGAGTTTTTAAACAGTTTTCAATAAAAATTAGAATTATAAAATAACCTTAATTTTTAATAAAATTGTAATAGCAAAAATTGTTTTAACTTTGAATTATTGTTATTATTTACATGAATAACAATTCAATTCAAGAATTTGTGTATTGCTTAATCTAGAAGAAAAATTTCATTGATAAAAATTAACGATTTAACGAATTTAATTTTAATTTAATGATATTTTTTATTTTAAAAAATATACCCTTTTTCATATTATAGGATTAAAAAAGTAAATGGATAAAAGTAAATTTTTAAAGAGTTTTATCTCAACAAAAAATTATTTATTAAGTGGTTGTTTTGAAATCAAGCAATACACAAATTCTCGAATTGAATTGTTATTCATGTAAATAATAACAATAATTCAAAGTTAAAACAATTTTTGCTATTACAATTTTATTAAAAATTAAGGTTATTTTATAATTCTAATTTTCATTGAAAACTGTTTAAAAACTCAATAAAATAGAAAATTTTTAATGGAAATGTGTAAATAGTTACTTATTTCTTAAATGGGAAAATCTTAATTTAAAAAATTGGTGCTTAATCCCTTTTGTTATGATGTCCATTAATTTTTCTCACTTAAGTGTCGAAAACAGTTGAATATGTTGATAGTAGATTTTCAATTTGTATGCTTAACGTGACTATTATAATAAACAAAAAGTCATCTCAATCACGAATACGATCCTGAAGATTTTATAGTGGTATATTTTTATTCTTGAGGTTAAATTCTCTGAGAAATATGGATACAAATGTCAAAAGATTTTACCGGGAATTTCTCGGGAGTAAGTACCGGGAATTTTCCGGTAGTGACTCTCGGTAATTTCGCGAGACCGATTCCCGAGAACATTTTCACGTGGGAAATAAGTTATTCGACATGGTTTTTGCATATAGGGGATACATTTTTGCAAACACTGATATTCTCAAAAAGATTATTGGTCCAGGACTTTGGAAATATGTCAAAAGTTGTAAAATTTGAACATTCAAAATTAATCTTCTCTTACATTTTTCAATACTTTTTAACGCATTTTTTCTAATCTTATTTTATAACTCTAAACAACCTCTCGCATGGATTACCAAAAATATGCAATTAGTGAAAAGATAAAAATTCTAACCTCTTCAAAAATTAAAATTTCAAATTTTTGATCATCCTATATATTTTAGGGTTAAAAATGGTGCCAGAAAAAAATATAACCCACTTTAATAATTCAAATTTAATGGAGTCAAAGTTGGGAGTGGTACCTCCCCTTAAACTGAACAAATTTTAAGTTTGCTTTAAACAAAATTTGTTTGAATCAAATAATTTTTTTCTCAGTGTATGTGTTTGATCTTTTTTTTTTGTTAACAGTTATGCTTGTGCTTGTTAAGATAATATTTTGTTTGTTTAACATTTTCTTTAATGTATGTAATATTTTGTACAGAACAAAATAAAAAAACATTACCTACAACTTTGTTAAATTATTACCCTAAAAAATCAAATACATACACTGAAAAAAATATATTTATAGTACTGCCATAAATATAGCCAATTCTGACATATTATATTGGTAGATATGATACTGCCATACAGTATTGTTCTTTCAGCCATACGCAGTGTAGAACAGCAATATGTATTTGAGAGACAATAATTCAAATTCAAACGTTTTGAAATTTAACTACTTATAAAAAATTGTTATAAAACATCAAGACATCGATTACTCCTAGTCGAAGAGTCGAATTAAAGACGACCGAGTGATAAAATCATTATTTTATATTATAAGATTTTATAAAAAAATGTTAGAAAATAAATGAATTTCTAGGATAATTTTTTTTATTTATAAAGATAATTAAAATTCTGCCAAGAATTTTATTAAAATTCTTTGCAAAAAATTAAATTTCAGAGAAGAATTTTATTATTTATAATGATAATTGAAATTTTGAACAGATTTGTTTTAAAAATGTTTAAAAGTTATTGAATATTGAAGAAGAATTTTGATATTTACAAAGATAATTGAAATTTTGAAAATGTAAAAAAAGTTTTGAAAATAATTGAATTTCTGCGAAGTACGTTATCTGAACTTTTGAAAATAATTAAATTTCCATGATGAATTTTCTTATTTTTTGAAGATAATGATAATTTGACGAGAAATTAAAAAAATTTGAAAATAATTGAAATTCTGCGGAGTATTTTATTACTTTTGAAAATAATTGAATTTCCATGATGAATTTTATTATTTATAACATTTTGACGAGAATCATAATTTGAATTATCTTTATAAATAATAAAATTTTTCTCTGAAATTAATTTATTTTCAAAACTAATAAAATTCTCAAAAATTTAATTACATTCAAAAATTTTATTAAAATTTTTTTAAATAATCGAATTTTGGAAAAGAATTTTATTATTTATATATATATTAATAAATTATTATTTATTTATTAAGTATTTAAGTATATGTGTGAGTATACATGTGTATGTATTGCGTGTATATGTGTGAGTATACATGTGTATGTATTGTGTGTATATGTGTGAGTATACATGTGTATGTGTTTAGTGTATATGTGTGAGTATACATGTGTATGTATTGAGTGTATATGTGTAAGTAAACATGTGTATGTATGAATCGTGTGTATATGTGTGAGTATACATGTGTATGTGTTTAGTGTATATGTGTGAGTATACATGTGTATGTATTGAGTGTATATGTGTGAGTATACATGTGTATGTATTCAGTGTATATGTGTGAGTATACATGTGTATGTGTTTAGTGTATATGTGTGAGTATACATGTGTATGTATTGCGTGTATATGTGTGAGTATACATGTGTATGTATTGCGTGTATATGTGTGAGTATACATGTGTATGTGTTTAGTGTATATGTGTGAGTATACATGTGTATGTATTGCGTGTATATGTGTGAGTATACATGTGTATGTATTGCGTGTATATGTGTGAGTATACATGTGTATGTGTTGTGTGTACATGTGTAAGTATAAATGTGTATGTGTTGAGTGTATATGTGTGAGTATACATGTGTATGAATTGAGTGCTTTTGTGTGAGTATATGGGAAATATTTTATAATTGTGCATGTAAAAAGTATGCATATTTATAAGAAAAAAGTAATAGTTGGTTAGGACGCTACTGCGCAGGGTCAGACGAAGAACGAAACCAACAAGGAATTAATATAATAAGGATTTTTAATAAAAGATCAATTTTAGTTATTAAAATTATTTTAAAAATCTAGATTTTACAAATTTCTAATCAAATTCATTTAAAATTGAAATTCATCTAATTTCAGAACAATTTTAGTTATTAAAATTATTTTAAAAATCCAAATTTAAAACATTTCTAATCAAATTAATTTAAAATTGAAATTTATCCAATTTCAAATTTTTTAAATTTAGAATTAATTCAGAATTTTTAATAAAAGATCAATTTTAGTTATTAAAATTATTTTAAAAATCCCGATTTAAAAATTTTATAATCAAATTTATTTAAAATTGAAATTTTACAAAATTTCAAATGAAAATCTTTTCTAGTTCATTTAATTATGAAAATCGGAAACGCAACTCTTTTAAATATGAATTCAATTTGAAATATTTAAGTGGAATTAGATTTCAAGAATAAATACAATTAGAAAACAACAATTTTCCAGGATTTCGATTAAAATTCCCTGATATTTACATTTTTCCAAGGTTTCCAGGTTGCATGCCAACCCTGCGTTTATTAAATTTTTTTAAACTTCTCTTACTGTCCAAGATTGAAAAGATAACATATGATTTATCAGAATTATAGATTTCTTCCTGAAAATACTTCTTACCTATAGCTTTAAAAACTTAGAAAGTGTCAGTAATAATCTCTATAGATATGTTATTAACAATAAAGTATAAATTTTGAACAATTATTAATATTTTTTTCTCTTTATTTAATACTTTCACAGAAAAAAAATTGTCTTCACAATTTCTATTTTTTAAAGTGTCAATAACTTCTTTATTTCTAATCGAATTAGCTTCAAAAATAGGTCAATCGAAACGTTTTTAATGCTCCACAAGTTGGTAACTTTGCTTTCAAAGTTATTTCTACATTTTTCAAAAAAATTTTCAAAAAAGTCTTATTTTTCAAAATTTTTGATTTTTGAAAGTTTAATATCTCTGGTGAATATGGACGAAAAATGCTCATTGAGGGCTCAAACGATGCGTCTAAAGAAACTGCAAAAGTAGAGAAAAAAATTTGTAGGTGTTCTAATATTTTTTCAATGTTATGGGCAAAAAACGTTTTTCAAAAATTAAAAATCGAAAAAATAAATGGTTAAACTATGTAGTTAAACTTTATTAATCTATCTGAAAGTACTCTCACTTTATGGCCACAGGTGGGACCTACAATTTAAAAAAAAATTCAGCCCAAAAGCTCTTTATAATTTGGAGATATTTATGACAATATGATGTATGCACACATGCAGGGAATGACATTTTTGAACTCCTGAGGTCAAATAACATAAAGATATGTTAAAAAATCGACCCTGAAAATTTTTGGTACTACAATGCTTTCTCTATATGAGGAAGCAAAAAAATATTATAGAATGCCCCAACAATATTTGGATCCACAGCAATATCCCGATTCCAAGTTTCCAAAGCTCTCATCCTGATGCAAAACACTTGGCGCTTGTTTCACTTGAATCCAAATAAACGTTAATCATAAACCGATTAAGGTTGAAGTTTCCAGATAACTCGAGGTCTATTAGGACTCGAGACGTGGCTGCCATTCATTAATTTCTTTAGGAGAGCGATGATAGCCTCTTCAGTAGTCAGAAAGCATCAACCCTCTTGGCTTTGGTACAAGCGAAAACGAAGCAGCTGTAGGCCGTAAGGCCTTATTTTAACACCGTGCTACGCCGACACAAAGAACAGAGGTAGGCGAGGTTTACGATGAATAAAAGGCACGCTGCTGCTATCCGCATACTCCTCTCTCGGAGTTCCGCCTGGTACCCTCGACTCTCTGTATTCCTCCACACCAACACACACAAACATTATGCTTGAGAGAGCCGTATTCGTACAAAATACATACTCGGGATGTTGAACCGAGAAAGACACTCTCTTGAGGCTAATAAGTGCGATGAAGAAGGAAAGAGAGCAAAGTTGCAATAAGCTAGATATAGGATGCTGAACAGCGAAAGACACCAATGCAGAAGTAAAAGAGCGAGAAGGATGGCGAAACTCTTGCAAGTGGTTGAGGGCGGTGTCAGTATGAGAAATCCTGCATTACGTCTGGACCTCTGGGAAACTGAAGCTATATGGACCTGATCACGAGGAAGCGAGAGGGCAAATCTTTAAAGAGCCGCAACGGGGGGAACAGGTTCCCGACTTGGTTACTGCGTATTCACCGAGCTGAAAACCTTGGTCCGAAACTCAGAGAGATGCATCTCTTGACTGTACCACAGTGGAGAAGAAAAAAAGAAGAAGAAGAAACATGTGGTTCGAATCTCAATATTCAAAATCAATCCCCCAAATTCTTTCTCTAGTTCACAGTCTCAGAAAGTTATTTTTGCTGAATATTCAGCAAACTGAAAGTTATTTTCGCTAAATATTCAGCAAACCGAAGAAGCAGAAATTTATTTTCTTCAATGAAGAAAAACATGAGAAAAACTATTTTAAACTTGGCAATTTTTATCTAAGATATGCAATAGGTTTTTTTTCTTTAATACATCTACAAAATCAGATTATTAAACAAACTCGCAATAAGTCCAAGGTGATGTCTAAGCGTAATTTACAATGGCTATTGCTATCTTAAATTTATTACCTCGTCGCAAATTTTCCTTCTCGGTAGTATTACACATCGTTAATGACTCCCTAGTGATAATTGAAATAGTTTCAGGACAATTGTCAATTTAGAAATATATTTCCTGTGGAGCTTTGTCATAGTTCCTCAAACAAAATGAGGTAACAATCTTTTCATCTCGTATTTAAAAAAAACTCTAAAATCTGGGAAGAAATTTGTCACCTTCTTCAATGTGTTCAATGTCAGATATTTATAAGGAAAAAATACAAAAACTTTTCGTACTTACAAAGTACAAACTAAATTCCGAATCATACTGGTTTTATATTTAATGTTGCTCCCAGTTGAAAATTTTTTGTAACTTTGGAATTTTGAAGTTCTTTAAAAGATCAAGAAGTACAAAATTTCAAAGTTGCAGAATACACTGGGAGAAAAAACTAACGTAAATGAAAGGTTCCTAAAGTTGGCATCGATGCTCAGCATCAAAAAGTATTTTTCCCTATTTTTAACTAAAAATTTTTAAAATAATTTCACTCTTTTTATTCGCCTAAGAAGTAAAAACTATTTAATAGTATTTATTAATTTAAAACTTTGGAAAAAATTGAGTGATTTTTTTTTGGTTTTATACAAAAAATATTTTTCGATGCCGAGCATCGATGACAACTTCAGGGACCTCAGATGAAGAAAATTTTACAATTTTGTTATTCCCGAAAACTTTTTTGACAAATTAGTTATTTGATATGAAACCACTTAACTTAAAATTCACGTAAAATAAACATTATTTGTCATAAATTTCATTGTACACTAAAGACTATTTAACATAAATATCATTTGTCACAAAATCCATTTAATACAAATGAATTTTATTTTATTTTGCATAAAACTCATAAAACATATAATTCCCATTTGACATAAAAATCATGTAACATTTTCTTTTCACATAAAAATCATTTAACGTAAACTTCTTTTGGCAAAAAATTCTTTTAACGGAAATTTCTTTTGAGAAAAAATTCATTTAATGTAAATTTTAATTGTTATAAAATTCATTTCTCATAAAATTAATTGTTATAAAATTCATTTCTCATAAAATTAATTTGACAACAATTTCATTTGGCATAAAAGTCATTTAAAGTCAATAAAAATTCTTTATTTTTACAAGATATTTGTCCTAGGCCTCGGATCGACTTTAACGAACAAAAAAAATCGCTTTAGTCGACTAAAAATTAGAAAAAAAGTCGATTACTTATTTCAGTGTTGTCACAAAAATTGAAATTAATAAAAACTTGTATAATTTTGCTAAATAAATATTCAAATACTTCTTACTTCTTTATTCACAGTAAATAAAATTTTTTAAATTTCAACTTTTCAAATTTAATAATTTCTAAAAATTAAAACTCTAACCCTTTTAGAAATTTAATTACTTTCTACAATTTTTAACTAAACTTCGTCTCAAAATCAATTATCTACACTGAAAAAAAAGTTATTTGATTCAAATAACCGATTATTTGATGTATATCAAATAAATATTTACTTGAATCAAATAACCGATTATTTGATTTATATCAAATAAATATTTACTTGAATCAAATAATTTTTATTTGAATCAATTAAATAATAGTTGCTTTAAATACTGAAACATTTAATTCAAATACAATTTATTTGCTTTAAATACAAATTATTTGATTCAAGTAAATATTTATTTGACAATAGTCAAAATCGGTTATTTGAAACGAATAATTTTTTTTCAGTTTAAATGAATTTTTAATCATTGTTTGCAATTTCTTCAAAAATTCAATTATTTAAATAAAAGAAATCAAATTTTTAATAATAATTGAAACCGACCATTTTTCTATTTAAAGACATTAATTAAGGTACAACATTTTCAAAACTTTTACTAAAGAAATTCGTAAAAATTAACTTTTTAAAAATATTTCTATACGATTTATTGAAAATACAAAAAGTTTTACAATCAAATATAATTAAAAAATTGAAATTTGGTCAAATCTTTTCAAAGCTGATTTAAATTTAGTAAAAAATTTTTTAAAACTAATTCAAAATTTGTCAAAATCTTACGAAAAATAATTTATTTTGTTAAAAATATGAAAAAATTCATGAAATTTTTCAAAGAATTTTAATTATAAATAAATTATTTATGAAAAATTATAAAGTAGTACTGTATAAAAAATCCAATTTTTTATAACAATTTAAACCTTACATTTTTCTATTTAAAGATATTAAATAAGGTAGAACATTTTCAAAAATTGTAATAAAGAAATATTTCTAAATAATTTATTGAAAATACAAAAAAGTTTTACAATTAAATACAATTAAAAAATGTCTAAAAAATTAAAATTTGATCAAATTTTTTCAAAACTAATTTAAATTTAGTAAACCATTTAAAAAATAATTCAAAATTTATCAAAATCTTTTGAAAAATAATTAAGTTTTTTAAAAATATAAAAAAAATAAATCAAAGTTTTAAAAAAATTGTAATTACAAATAAATTATTTCTGAAAAATTCTAAAGTAGTAAATTTTAAAAAAATTTTATTTACTTTAGTCGAAGGTCGAATCTTAAAAAATTGTAAGAATTAATTACATTTTAATTTTTTATAAATATTGTAATGTAAATATTTTTGTAAATATTGTAAATTATAATTTTTAAAAAATAATTAAAGAATTTTTGTATAATTTCAAACAAAATTGTCTTCAAGAATTTTAATTGAAAATTTCGAATTTATGATTATTTTCTCCAAAATGTTGAAAATAATTTTGAACAAATTTTAATTTTATTATTTTGTGTATGAATTTTAATTTTCGGAAAAATTGAAAATAATTGAATTTAAAATAAATTAGAACGTAATAATTCAGAGAATTATTCTTTTCTAAATTTTAATATTATTTTAATATTATTTTTAAAACCTATTTTTCATTAATTTTCATTTTTATTGAAACTACACTTGAGGATTATTTATTATATTTTTCGATAATTTAATATTATTTCAAAAATTTTCAATTAAAATTCATTAAAAGTTAATTTTTAAAAATTGGAATAAAACACTTGAAAATATGATTTAGTTTTAATTAAATTTTACAGATTTTTAATTATTCAAAATCTTTTTAATTGTCATATTTTGAAACACTTTATTAGAAAATCGATTGAAAAATAAACATCCAAAAGTTTGTCTATAATAAATTATACTTTGCACTGTATAAAAATCGAAATAAGTTGCATTTTATACCAAAAATATTGTATTTTGTTTTGACGCAAAATTTGGAAGAAAAGTCGAAAAAGTCGCAATTCTTTAATAAAAGTCGATAAAAGTCGGATTATTTGAAAATGGGCGAAAAAAGTCGAAAAAAGCTTTATATCCAATGTCTGTTGTACCCATAGATGTAAAAAATGAAATTTTAGGTTTAAAATTGAGGAAAAAGTTCGGATATAATGAAGGTTCAGAAATCATCAGAACGGACTAAGAGTCCGTAACCATAGTATAGGATTTACGACAGAGTGGAGAAAAATCAGCATAAGCAGAGGATTAACCTACACGAATATGTAATCTAATCTACTAAATGACTTAATTTTCCAAATATCCTTATATAGTTTTGAAAAATAATGAAAGGCATACACGCACATATATTTATAAAGAACCATATATATACTAAAACCACAGGCTCACATTTGCGATTAGGGATTCAGTGGCTCTCTACTATATAGTATGTATATAAAAAAAATGTAAATCAATCTGTATAGTATTATGTAGTCGAGATGATGGAGAAAATGAATGATTTCTTTGAAAACCCCCGTTACGTTGTTACTGCGAAGTGCTACCGATTTACGTTGGCGCACGCGGGTTCGATGCCATTTCGTGAATGGCAACGTAAGACAAGCATCGGCTGGAAATTGTACGTGTACATACTACTATAGCTATATAGAGAAGTACATGCCATCTTTTTGGTCCAGCACTCACAGATTTTAGAACTCGACTGTACACCTGGTTTGACCACGAGATACGTTCAATGGCGTAATCCACCCATTTTTCTTCTCAAAAATCAAACACACACCTGAAGTCGTAGAAAATATTAGTTTTACACAAAATTAAATAATTTGTTCATTAACAGACGATTTAACAATTTTCGATTGTAATTAATTTAATAATTAATAATTTAACAATTAGAACAAAACGATTTAACAATTTATTTAATTATAAATTTATTTATTTATTTATTAAATAAATAAATCTTTTAAATAAATTTTATTTCAAAGACGATAGTTTGTTGCTCATTAAAATAAATCAAATAATTAAATAGTCTGATGGATTATTAACAGTCGAAAAATATATTAATAATTAAATGCTTTAATTTCGTATGATTTTAGAATAAAATCGTAAATTACGTATTTAATTCCTTTTGACGAAAGTGTAAGTAATTTATAATTTTTAACATTTTTCAAACTGTTTGCATTAAATTCTTTACAATGAAAGAAAATTTATATCAAATTTTGTAAAAGTATTTTGCAATTTGGGGAAAAAATGCAACAAACCAAAATTTTGATAAAAACAAACTAAACTTTAGAAATTTTTATGTGAAATTTAGTAGTTATATTAAAATTGAATAAAAATTCTTGATGTTTGATATAATTATAGTAAATTCCACAATTTTTTTTAAAGTTTAGAATTTTTTATATTTTAGTAGTTTTAGTTATTTAATTTAGTATTTTTATACCTTAAATTTCGGTTTGTTGGACTTTTTCCCTAAATTGCAAAACACTTTTACAAAATTTAATATACATTTTTTTCAGTGTATATTCACAAAGGCAAATTTAAAACTGAATTTATTTATTTATTTTTTTTTTTGTATTTAAAAATATAAAAATATAAAATTGGAATTAGTTTTCTCACAATTGTTTATCTGCTTCTTCCTTAAATTTATTTACTTGAAGTTTTAAATTTTACTTCAATAATTAATTGGTAATTATAATAATAAAAATTTAATAATTATTAATTTAGAAAGTGTATTCAAAATTGCATTCAAAATGCAGAAATTAAAATTATTTACCAATTATTGTTATTTAGAGAATAAAATCGAAGAATTAATCATACTTGTGATAATAGTGTTTCTAAATTAGAATTATTTATTCATTTCAAAATATTTAATATATTTAATAATAATAATAAAATATTTTGCAATGTTATTTTTTAAAATGAATTTTTCTAAATTAATTTGCAAAAGACATTTTATGAAATAAAAAAGCATAAAAAACGTTTCAAAAAATGTGACTGAACCTAAAAACCATAAAAAGAGACTTTTTTCATTAAATCAGAAAAAATAAAAAATAAAATCTTTCGCAGAAAATAATTCACCAAAAACCAAAAAAAAAAAGTAAAATAAAATTCTCCAAAAGTGTGAGTAATTACGCCACTGGCGACATGGAACAAGCCGATGGAGAGGCCCTGAGTCCCTTGGCTATGTCAGTCGCAGTCCGGGCCCCGTTGGCGCGATACGCGCCTCATAAAACGAATTCAGTTGCCGTTTTTCAAATCAGTGGTTACAAGTTTAACGGAAATTTTCCCTTTTCGCCACTGTAGCCAACAGTGTGCGGCGGAAATTTAATTTAAACAAAACAAAAAAAAAAAAAAGGTACCTAACTAAAGCAACTCGTTATACTCATTTTCTCCATTTCTCTTTCTCACAAAAAAAAGAAGAGGAGGACGCTGTAAAAGTGTTGGATCATTTTTAAAACCGTCGCGATGAGGATGTACACACAAAAAAAAGACGCGCATCTCGAGCGTATACAGAGTGTCGAAAATGTGTTTCAAAAAAAGAAGATTCATTCATTTGTAAAAAAATAAATATTCACAAATTTATGAAAAGTGTAAAACAAAAATCCCTAAAAGTTTCATGTGATTTATAAATAATTAAAAATTTGTGAAAATTAAAAAGTGAAATTACATATTATTTTGGAATAACTTGGAAGATATAACGGGAATCCTTTGTTGTAGAGAAAACAAGCAGAATTTCCACGAGTGTGAAATAATATTTTAACAATAATTTCAGACATTTTAGCAGAAATTCTTTTCTAAATTAAAAAAAACCGATTAAGTCTTAGGAAAACAATTGTCTGAATTAAATTCAGTTTTTCTTATGTTCCTATTTATTGATTAATATTTAATAATA
The DNA here is from genome assembly GCA_032873175.1 of Leptopilina drosophilae. NCBI lineage: Eukaryota > Metazoa > Arthropoda > Insecta > Hymenoptera > Figitidae > Leptopilina > Leptopilina drosophilae. The sequence goes on along the minus strand of CM065485.1, from coordinate 8,883,730 downwards.
TTTAATAATATTTAATAATATTTAATATTTAATAATATTTAATAATATTTAATATTTAATAATATTTAATAATATTTAATATTTAATAATATTTAATAATATTTAATAATATTAAAATTATATTAAAATTAATAGTGCTTAATTGCTTTAATTAATTAATAAAAGTTAATAATTAGTTTCAAAATAAAATAATCATTATGCAATAAAAAGGATTACTCGGTAACAATGAAAAGTAAAAATTTATATTGTTAATGGAACTGACACATATTTGCCAATCATAAAAAGATCTTTTATGATCGGATCATTAAAAAAGAAATTCTATTCAATATTTCATCACAACTGATAGAAAAATTGAATTCGAATTGATCTCAACGATTAGAAAAATAATATTCAAAAATTTCGTAAAGTGGAATATTTTTTTCGAAATGGCAACTTTACTCTAATAGACTAGATCTAAAATTTAGAATAATGCAAAAAGTTTTCTATGACTGATAGCGTGAATCACAAAGTTATGACCTAATCATTCTTCTCGGAAACAATGGAGATTTTAAAATCCTGTTATTTAATGGCGAAGCGATACTTTTTACGTGAAAAAATTCGAATTCGTGATCAGTGATAGCAAATACACTTTTTTCTCGTTTTTTATTATTTGTGTAAGATAATTAATTAAACATACGGTCAAAAGATTTATGTGAATTAATTACTCCTACTTTTTAGTAAATAATAATAAAAGTTAAGAAAAATAATAATAAAAGTTAAAAATAATAAAAATAATAAAAGTTAAAAATAATAATAATCAATAATAATAATAATCTAGAATAATAATAACAATAACAATAATAATAATAATAATAATAATAATAATAATAATAATAATAATAATAATAATAGCAACAGTAATAAATAAAGAAACTTAATAATGAATTATTCATTTACAAACTTTATTATTTATCACTCCAAATTATTTCCTATTGAAAGAAAAAGCGGAAAAATTATATCATTAAATACTTTGATAGTATACAATAATTCATTCCGTGGAATAAAATATTTGATATTAAATTCTACTTTCACTTCCTTTAAAAGATTGTAATTTATCTACAAAAATGTAAAACACAAGTTTTATTCAGTCATAAAAATTTTCAGTCTCAACAAAAAAAGTTTATACAATTTTTTTTTTCTCTAAATATTCTACTTGTGTTTATTTATTCCCTTTAAGAGAAAAAAATCTATTCAAAGTATATTTACATCGAAAACAATTATTTTTTTTTCAAAGAACGAGAAAAAAAACCATAAATTCAATATTCCGCGATCAAAAGTGAAGATAAAATTGCAATATTCCCACGTGCTTTCTTACTGCGCTTGTGTGAAAAGAAAAATGTAAAACCTTGAATAATTTTTGCGATTCACTCATTGAGAATGCTTTGTACTCGCGAGAAAATAATCTCGACTTTATTGTACTTGTTTTTTTTTACAGTAAAAATATTTTTTCTACAGTAAAAATATTTTTTCTACAGTAAAATTATTTTTTCTACAGTAAAAATATTTTTTTTACTTCACAGTAAACGTATATTATTTCATTCCATGAAAGTAATCGTTACGATTTTTACTATGCAACAACTAATCGCCATATATATAAGATTACAAAACTCTGATCAAAATTCAAGTCAGTTGAGTGGAAAATAATAATATACAATTATCAAATATTCGAATCGAAAAATTTCGTCTCGAGTGTAAAGTGACAAGGAAATATTATACCTTGATCTCACGAAAGAAGAGAAAGAGAAAAAAATCCTTTTATATATAGAAAAAAAAATCAACCGCGGTAAATTAGAAACGCCAGAAGCGTCTCTTGTCCTTTCACTATATGAGCATTTATATACAACGAAAGATCACATACACAAGTTCTTAATGCAAATTATTCACTTGCAACTCCTACAAGTGTACATTTATATATGTGTATATTACACATATTTTCTATAAACGTATATGAAAATATGATTTACGCCCCAAGGGAGTAATTGTTAATAATTACCGATTAGAATCATTCGAGTTTATATATATTTCTGATTCACTTCGCTAGGCAAACATGAAATTAATATGTTTAGTAGAAAAAAATAAAAACGAAAAAAAATAAAAAAGAAAAAAGAAAACGTTGAGTTTAAATTTTAGAAAAATGTTAAAGAGTAGAAAAATAATAAACCAGGAATAGTGTAAAAAATAAAACAATCCAGAAATAAAAAAAATAGAAATTAAAAAAAATAATTATAGAAAAGGTGGAAAAAATATCTTTAGTAGAAAAAAATAAAAAAGAAAAAAAAAAGAAAACGAAAGTTCAAATTTAAAAAAAGGAAAAGAGTAGAAAAATAATAAACCAGGAATAGTGTAAAAAATAAAACAATCCAGAAATAAAAAAAAATAGAAATTAAAGAAAATAATTATAGAAAAGGTGGAAAAAATATCTTTAGTAGAAAAAAATAAAAAAGAAAAAAAAAGAAAACGAAAGTTCAAATTTAAAAAAAGGAAAAGAGTAGAAAAATAATAAACCAGGAATAGTGTAAAAAATAAAACAATACAGAATTAAAAAAAAATAAAAATAGAAAAAAAGAAAATAATTATAGAAAAGGTGGAAAAAATTGAGTTAAAAAAATAAAATAGCAATAAAAGAAAATAATTATAGAAAAGGTGGAAAAAATTGAGTTAAAAAAAATAAAATATAAATAAAAGAAAATAATTATAGAAAAGGTGGAAAAAATTGAATTGAAAAAAAAGAGGAAAAAAGTGAATAAAGTAGAAAAAATAAAATGAAAAAAGGGAAAAATGCTGGAATATAGATACAAACATTAAAAGGCAATAAACAAACTGTACATAGAAAACTGAGACTGAAAGAAAAAAAATTTTTGGCAAATAATTTCGAAAAATGCCGGAACTCATTATTTTAGGGAACGTATGAGTGTGACAGGGAATAAAAATGTCAGGGAATCAATTTTTCGAATCTCCTTTGACGGAGAGTAATTCTAATAATGCTCATAATCTCGATAATCATAAGCAGAGCTATTTGAAACTTGTTACTTCCGGAGAACCGATTAAATAAACGACTCAACTAGACCAATCATTAATTGAGAGCACAGTGTAGAAAATACAATAAGCCTCCCTGTACATAAATAATAGACTCGATTTTCGAAGAATCGCAGGCATATAAATAAATAAATGTCTCAAAGATAATTATTATCGCGCTGGGAAAGGAAAATGTTCCACACACAATGAAGGGGGAATATTTCTGTCAAAGCGAAAAAATAATTGTCAAGAAAATAATTGTCAAAAAAAAATAATATTTCTGTCAAAGCGAGAAAGTAATTGCCAAAAAAATAATATTTCTGTCAAAGCGAGAAAATAATTGTCAAAAAAATAATATTTCTGTCAAAGCGAGAAAATAATTGTTAAGAAAATAATTGACAAAAAAGTAATTGCCAAAAAAATAATTGTCAAAAAAATAATTGCCAAGAAAATAATTGTCATAAGAAAATAATTATCATAAGAAAATAATTGTCTACTAGAGAAAAAGAAAAATTACATTAATTCAAAATTAAACAAAGAATTCTCCAATGGAAAAAAATGATTCAAATTAATCGTTACTTGAATACAGTCGAAATTATTCATTCCAACTGAATGATGATTTTCTATTTCGCCTTTTTTGGCAAGAAAAATTGCACGTTTTTTTCCCAGTGCATATTTTTGATTGCAGTCAAAATATTATATTGTATTTTTTTTTCTAACTATAAAGTCTGCTGGGTATGGAATTTCATACGTGGGTCTCAGTGAGGAATCTCCTCCATTAAAGCCTTGAATTACGAAATCCAACTCGTTCAAGTTTCGTTTCATTAAATGCCTTTTATGTCCCTGATGACGATTAGTGATCGTGCAATATAGAATACATGCCGGGGAAAAAAAAAAGCTTCCACACATAATATATATTCAAGTCAAAGAGAGGAGAATTTGTGTTCACTGAGCATATCGCGGTTAATGCCTGTATATTTATACAAAATGAGACAAACGATGGCTGCAAAATAACAATATACAGAGTGACACCGATTACCATAGCTTATTAGATATATTGCAACTTTTATCTGTTCCACGCAAATAGTTCTACTTTTTTTCATTCAAAATTTAATTTCCTACTTTTGTGTTAATAAAAATAATTTTCATTGTCGATGCAAAAATACATAAAGTGAAAAAAAATATTTTCTAAACTACAAAATATAAAATTGAGAATTACAATACAAGACACAATGATAGGAAAAAATACTCTGAATAAATTCTGTGTTTTATTATTAGCGTCTTAATTCGCGAAAATTTTTTCAATTCTTTTCCAAATGCGATAAAAATATTTTCACTTTTAACAATCTTGAGGAAAATTTGAAACCGAAACTCCCATTGCCTTGAATTATAATATTCGAATTATCTTCAATTACAAATTTATAATTGGCTTCAATTTCAAACATCTAATTATCTTCCATGTTTTAAGTGTAGTCAATAATTGACTTCAATTACAAACCTAACATTGTCTTACTGGACTAAAGAAAGACAATAAATAACTTTGAATGCTGACACAGGAATGAAGTTTCAATTTATAAATAAATTCATCGACTTTAATTCCAAAGAATTTCAATTTGAATTTCAATTATAAATAATTATTTTCTTACACAATTTCTAGTTCGTAAACAAAATTATAATCCCACTTGTAAATAATTAGACTTCTAATTATAAATCAATTGAAATTTTATTCTTTCAATTCTGAGAGTCATTGGAGAAAAAAATGTTTTTAAATCTCGAAAGTTCTTTTTCGGAAAAAATTTTTCTTTTAATTAACATTTATTTTTAATACTTATTTTTAATACTTATTTTTAATACTTATTTTTAATATTTAATTTTAATATTTATTTTTAATACTTATTTTTAATACTTATTTTTAATACTTATTTTTAATACTTATTTTTAATATTTATTTTTAATATTTATTTTTAATATTTATTTTTAATATTTATTTTTAGTATTCATTTTTAATACTTATTTTAAATATCTATTTTCCTTAATACAAAGTAGGAAATTAAATTTTGATTTCGCAATATTTGTTTAATTCGCGACTCAGCCCTAATTCGAAAAAAATCAACAACAATAGATAAATGAGGATGGCTTTTTTAATTGAAAACAGTAAATTACCACAATTGCATGGTGCACTAAAAGTTGAAGTTTATATTTTGAGATCATGCGTGTAACTAGAAAGAGAGAGAGATTGACCTCGTGGATCAGCACGCGCTCCGCCTGCTTTCAATTAATCAATTAATAAAACTAGCGACTCACCACACGAGTCATATTATATTATATGTACATTATCACTGTACGAACGGACATTTATAATATACATACATATATCATAATACTCGAGACAGTATTTCATCACTGAAAACATATAAAAACTTTTATTGAGACAATTAAAACGGAATGTTCAATTTAAAATTGTAATTCGAAAAGAAAATTTCTCTAGAATCGAGCATTGACACTATATTCTTCAGTAGAGTAAAATTTACACGAGGAGACAAAATAAAGAGATACCATTCAGGTATATGTACAGTTATGAAGCTAGAATATATAGAGAATATTTATTATATTTTGTGGAAGAGAAAAAATCCAAAGGAGAGAAAACAAGAAAATACTTTCATATCTCTCAGGCAAGATAAAAATCTTTCAGAGTACTCCTTGAGTCACAAAATAGGATTTATATTTTTTATGATAGGGTCTGTTCTATCTGCTATAATTCCATCGTAAATAAAAAAATATGACAGCATTTTTCGTTGACAGGGGAGATTAAAAATGTCCTCGATTTTTAAACGAAGGATTACTATTTTCTATATTATATACAGATGCATTTTTTCAAAACTCTGATTCTAATAAAAATTTATTTTCACTAATCGTCTTCCTTTTTCTGTTTGCAGAAAATAAAAAATGGCAGTTTTCGGATTGGTGTCAGCTGTGGCTGGCTTCGTCAAAGTACGATACTTAGTAGACAAAGCAATAATTGACAATATGATATTTAGATTTCATTACCGAGTCACATCGGCGATTTTCTTCACGTGTTGCATCATTGTCACTGCCAATAATTTAATAGGTAAGATAACTTTTATTTAGCCACAATACTACCATAACTTTTTATTTTTTTCTATTTTTTCCCTAAAAATTTTCTATTCTTTTACTAATAATGTAAATACTGTAATTTATTTTTAAATTTATTTTAATTTTAATTTTTTTTACTACCGAATTTTATTTATTTTACAGCAATAGAAATTGACAATTTTTATGTCAACTTCCTTTTTACGTTATTATTATTATTATTTACTCGTATTAATACAAAAAAACAATTTAAACAGAAATTAGTTAAAATTGCAAATTAATTTCGATTCAAAGAATTTGTAGAAAAAAGAACCGTCCAGATTTTAAACACCTGAAAATATTTACAGTCACGAATATCGCAAGCAAACGAAAAATTCTTACGTTCGTTCTATTTGATCTTTCAATTAAAAATTTTCCTCTTTCTAAAAAAGATAACTTTCTATATTTGGAAATAAAATTTAAATCTACTTCTTCGAAATCCAGAAACAAAATTTTCGAAAAAAAAAAATTTTGACAAAATTGAAATTTTTTTCGGTTTTTTCTCTCATCAAATTATAAATTTAAATTTACTTTCAAATTTGATTACAGAAATAAATCTTTCAACTTTTTGAAAATAATGTTTTTTTTCATAATTTTAATTCAAAATTTAGAAAACAATTGAATTTTTTCAATTTTTTAAAAATAATCTTGTTCAACTAAGATAGAAAATTTTATTTTTCAATTTTACTGAAATTATATGGATAATAATTAAATTTCGGCAAAAAATGTTACTATTTATTAAAATAATTCAATTTTTTGAATTATAATAATAATCTTGTTCAATTATAATTTTAAAACAACAATAATAATAATCATAATAATCATAATAATAACATTTAAAAATAATTAGAAATTTGATTTTTCAATTTCATTAAAATTATATTGATAATAATTGAATTTCTGCAAAAAATTTTACTATTTATGAAAATAATTCAATTTTTTTAAACAATTCTATTAACATTTTTGAAAATAAAAAGCAGTAATAATTAGTTATTTACATAATGAGTAATAAACATTTTATTTGCTCCAGAAATAAATAAATATTATTTATTTGAACATTCAGAACTTGGAAGTAATGAAAATTGAAGAGAAGTGCAAAAATTGTAATTATTGAATAATAATATAGTTTTTAGAAGCAAAAAATTGATTTCAAACTTTAAGAGAAACTTTATATGTTAAAAAATAAAATTATAATTACGGTCACTAACTTCCCTTCATTATTAAATTATATTCAAAAATTTAATTAAAATTTTTAAAAGAATTCAATTATTTTTCAAAAAAATATAAAGAAATTTCGATTATTTGAAAAATTTTGCAATTATTTGTTTAGAAAACTTCAATTGTCTTAAAACAATAGAATTGAAAAATTTCAACAAACTTTTTTGGTAGAATTAAGAAAAATAATTTTCCGAAAATTCAATTTTATTAAACAATTTTATGTTTGTATATTTTTTAGAATTAAATAACAAAAATAATAAATTATAAATAATAAAAAAGTTTAATTATTAATCTTCGCTCTTAGAAACGTGAATTACTTTAGTATATGACCCTTTATAAAATTCAATTATTAATTATGAATTATTAAATCAAAATACTTTGAAAATTCTTTGTTAAAAAGTTCCTAATGAAATTCTCTAACAAATTTAATTACATACAGTCGAATTTCACATTTCTATTAACTACTTTTTTTTTTAATTTTCTTACATAATATGTTTGAATCACTGACTGCTTTTTTACTATAAAATTAATTATTTTTAACTAATTCAAATTTAGAGAACAGTATAAATATTTGTAAAAGTTGAAACAATCAAATTGTTATCATAAAAGTGATTTTTTACTAACAAATTAATTATTTTTAACTAATTCAAATTTAGAGAACAGTATAAATATTTATAAAAATTGAAACAATCAAATTGTTCTCATCATAAAGAGTGATTTTTTAAGAACAAATTAAATAACAAAACTTTTTCTAATTTTGATGAAAAAATTATTGATTAAAAATAAATATAAATAAATAAATTCGGTTATAAATTCCTGGTTTTTACGATCCAATTAAATTCCTTTTTCGATTAGTAAACACCCTTAATAAATAAAAAAAATTCGCACTTTTCTACAAGATTGAAGAAAATGTAAATTTCGAAGTTTTAAAAATTTGACGACTTTTCAGCAATGGGAAAAAATGCATCAGTATGAAGAATAGTAATAACTTTTTCGATTTTTCGCAGGTGATCCTATAAATTGTATTTCCGATGGTGCTATACCTAATCACGTAATCAATACATTTTGCTGGATTACGCACACGTTCAGTATGCCCAGAAATTTGAATAAGCCAATAGACGAAGTGGGACATCCAGGCTTGGGAAGTGACGAAGGACCAAGACGGTATCACTCATACTATCAGTGGGTACCGTTCATGCTATTCTTCCAAGGCGTTCTCTTCTACGTTCCACACTGGATGTGGAAACAATGGGAGGAGGGCAAAGTAAGAATGATCTCCGATGGAATGAGAGGCAGTCTCATTGACACTAAAGAAGAACGTCAAGCCAGATCCTCACGTCTCGTTCAATACGTCATCGATACATTGCATCTACACAATAGCTATGCCGCTGGTTATTTTTTCTGCGAGGTCTTGAACTTCATCAATGTCGTAAGTTCAAAACTATTCCCAAATCAAATTATTTCCCCCTCGAATGTCTAAAAAAAACACACACAAAGAAAATAAGTACAAAAAAAATTAATTTTTCAGATCTGCAACATGTTTGTAATGGACAGCTTCCTCGGCAATTCGTTTTTCACATACGGAACCGAAGTCTGGGACTTTAGTAATATGAATCAGGAGAATCGTCACGATCCAATGATTGAGATTTTCCCACGAGTTGCCAAGTGTACATTCCACAAATTCGGTGCCTCGGGAACATTGCAAAAAATCGACACTCTCTGCATTTTGGCACTGAACATTCTCAATGAGAAGATTTACATTTTCCTCTGGTTCTGGCTCATCATTTTGGCAGTTCTCTCAGGTTTTGCCCTCGTTTACAGTATGTCCATCATTCTAATGCCAAGTACCCGAGGATTTATTCTCAAGAGGCGATTTAAATTTCACACGTCGTCAGGCGTCAAGTCCCTCGTACGAAAAACACAGGTAATTTTTTTTTACTCTAAAGAAGAAAGAAAGAAAGAAAGAAAGGATTAATAATTAATTATTTTCAAACATTTCCAGGTGGGAGACTTTTTACTTTTGCATCTCCTCGGTCAGAATATGAACATGATGATGTTCAATGAAGTATTGGACGAGTTGTGCAATAATTTGCATATGGGATCGAGCAGTGGCGCGTCGCCAACTTCAGTGCCATCAGCGCCAAGTACTCTCGAGATGAATCCAATTTATCCAGAAATCGAGAAATACGCTAAGGATACAGAGATCTAATTTTTTTTCCTCCCCTTGCCCCCGCATCTTTGTGATACTACAGAAGCTGCCTCGTGATCAATGTCGAGAGGTCAAATGGAAAGTTTGCTATCCCGGCTGAATAATACAAAACTAATCCTTCTCCTGATTTCAAATGTAATTATGGAAACGAATTGATTTGCCAGTCGACGAATGGAAACAAACATAAAACGAGATTACGAGTTGTCAAAAATTACACAATTTTTGACTCGAAATGTAAATAAATTGAATCTCCCAAAATCAGGATTATAGAAGGATTTTCTTATTAAGACACAAAAAAAATCGAGAAGCATCAAGAACGTGATTCTATAAGTGGAAAAATTCTTATAGTCCATTTGTAGAAATCATCGAAAGTGGTGCAAATTTTTTTTTTTTTGAAACATAATAAACGCTCAGCAATATTTAAATAACCAAGAAGCCAATGGAGGTTTAAGTTTAGAAAAATTTTCGATGGATTCGGCTACATTTAAAAATGCGTACAAAGTAGCAATTTAGATGAATGTCGGCTCGCTTTGGAGCAATGGGCTGTGACTTGATAATTCTGTATGCAAATCCAATTTTTTTTCTAGGCTTCATTTTAAACAAAAAGAGAAAAAAAAACCCTAGACAATAAATCATCGACAGACAATTATTTACCTCACAGAATATAATAGCTTTTATCGCTCGCGTGACAAAATATTAGACAATTATTATTATTAATTATTATAATAATATTATTATTATTAATACTAAAAATAATGCTGCTACGTAAATCTGCAAAATTTACAATTTAAACAATGTCGACAAACCTACTGAAGAATTTCATCCATCTTTATCAAAGTCAAAAAGAAATTTCCCATACCGTAAATAATTTTCAATTTTTGTCCAAACTGTTTACAGTTTCATAAACATTATCATTTTTTCCTATTTTATCAAATATAAATTGTTAGTTTCAAGAAATACGAATTTAAATTTACAAAACTAATTCAATTTTGCTTAAAACAATTTTTAAAATAATTTTCAAAATAATTTTCAAAATTTTCGTGTATTTTTGTGTATTTTCGTGTATTTTTTAGAACCAGTCCTCTGTTTAAAAAAAGAAAATTATTTTTTTGAATACAAATATTAAATTTAAGTTTCTCAAAAATCAAAACTATCCGCGCCACGTGAACGGATTACAAGGCATAAAATTTGTTTATATAATTTCTGCTGCGAACTATTTCTCATTGTTTAAAACTTTAGACATTTAACTTTAATTGCCGAATAGAGCAATTGAGAAACAACAAAAAAATGACACTAATACGATCCTTCTTTTGTAGTTGATAGTTTTTTTTCAATTAAACACATATGTATAGTTTATTTTATATATACGATCCCGTCCGCAGTGATATGTTAAGTTAGCCTTTCGAGGAAGAGAACGACACGGATCAATTAAGAAAATAATAATTTTCTATGATGTGCCTTTTATAAAATATATGAAAAAAAAGAAACACAAGTTTTTTTTATAGTTAGTAAGTTTAGGAATGGAAATATATACTCGCTTGTAATTATTTTTTACGTCAAGTGAGAAGACTGCCGATTTTGTGCAACGTCGTAAATAATTGTGAACGTAGATCAAAAATAATAAAAACTCTTTCTTGTAAATATGTTCAAAGCGTTTTCCTTTCGTTCCCACTCAATATTGTACTTTTTTTAAATTTAAGTTAAATTAATCTTTTTTGTCGATTTCAATTATTTTAAGTAAATAATTTAGTATCAATATATTTTTTAAACTTGACTTCAATTAATCTATTTTATCAATTATTTAAAGAATCAACAACTAAAATTTTCTCTAAATTAATTTAACACAATAATATTTAAATTAAATTATTTCCTTAGAATTGATTTTCTCTTCGAACAATTTTCAACAATTTTCAACAATTTTCAACAATTTTCAACAGTTCTCAACCATTTTCAACAATTTTCTTAAGATTGTGAATAAAACATTTATTTTCAAAATTAATTCATCGAAACTTCAATTTAATGTAATTAAATTCTAAAATTTAAGATTCAATTCTCAACTGGTAAATATAGCGTAAGAATATTTTGTCCTTTTAAAGATTGTCTTCAAATAACAGAATTTTGCGTTTAGTTTTTTTCCACCTTAATGGGTTCTATTCTGATGTAACGATTACATAAACAAAATTGACTTACCGATTTCCCCAATCCACCTTGTTTATCACTTGCAATTTCATTTCACGTGTTTGATCAGTCGTTAAAGTTCCAGCCAAAAGTTGTCTTCTCCATTCCAGTAAATCTTGCATGACTTTCCTTAGAGTATTGAATTTGTAAATTTCCCTCTCCTGTGAAATTTATTAACACATAAGTATAAGGAACGTAGGAACCGAAACATAAAAAAGGAAAGTAAGAAAAAATTAGCATTTCAATAAGGATAAATAATTTCCTTTCTATAATAATAAAAAAAGAAAATAAAATAAAATATAATATAAATATAAAAATAATAATAAAATAAATATAAATAATAAATATAAATAATAAATATAATATTACAATAAATGTAATATAAATATAAAAAGGAAAAAGAATCCTAAAGTTCTGAACGTTAAAATAAACGAGAAATTTATTTACTTCTTTTTAAAAAACTAAAATTTTATCACAAAAATGTTGTGAATTAATTTTAGAACTAAAGTTTATTTTACTGCAATTTGTATTTTCTGTGAATAATTTTAAGAAGTATTTCGTTTAGTTGAACAATCAAATTTTATGGATTTGACGAAATATTTAAATTAATAATTTAAATTTGTCCCTTAAACTAAAATTTTTAGAGAAAAAATAATGTTCAAAATTTTTAATTAAAATTCATGAAACAATTAATTAGTCTTTTAAAATTATATAAAAATTCTTTTACGAAATTCGACTATTTTCCAGATAATAATAATAATAAATGCTAAATAATAAATAATAAATAATAAATATTTAATATAAATATAAAAAGAAAAAAAGAATTCTAAAGTTCTGAACGTTAAAATAAACGAGAAATTTATTTATTTTTTTTTTTAAATTTCAATTTTATCACAAAAATGTTGTGAGTAAATTTTGGGATTAAAGTTTATCTTATTGCAATTTGTATTTTCTGTGAATAGTTTTAAGAAATATTTCGTTTAGTTGATCATTCGAATTTTAAGTATTTGACGGAATATTCAAATTAATAATTTAAATTTGTCTCTTAAACTAAAATTTTTAGAGAAAAAATAATGTTCAAAATTTTTATTTAAAATTCATGAAACAATTAATTAGTCTTTAAAATTATATAAAAATTCTTTTACGAAATTCGACTATTTTCCAGAAATAACATTAAATTTTCTTTTAAAAACTAATTATTAAAATTGTTATATAATAATTTTTTAAAATTCAATTATTAAACGGTGTAAATAAAAATTTATGAAAATTTAAAAAAAATTTGTCTCCTTCTAAACAAGTTTTCGAATTTCTAAATTTTTAAAAATTAAAAATAAAAAGAAAATAAAAATTTCTTGGCAATCTTACCACATAAAGTCTTTTCCATATTCCACCCCATTCTCGAAGTACAAGAGTGACTTCTCGTACAACAGGGTCTTCAAGGGGTATAACTGATTCGTAGAGACCTTCATTATCAATTTTACAAGGTTTCAAGTGAACATACGAACTTGGAAAAATGCCTTTTACTGCACGATTTTTCGTCGAAAAGCCTCTAAACCAGCCTGTAAAAAAAGTTTCCAGTTAGAAATAAAAAATTCTCGAGTAAAATAAGAAAATTTGTTGAAAAAAAATAAGAAAATATTTACAAAACAAAAGTTTTTAAGAAAAAAAGATTATTTCTTCTTTGAGAAAATTAGAATTAAAATTAAGTAAGATTAAGATAAATACCTGCACACTCTTCAAGAATTTGAACTGTTTCGCCAATCTCAAGTGGCAAACCATAACGCGTGTCACCTCTCCAATTGTAAACGGCTGAAAATTATAATAAATATATTTAGTAAAGGAAAATAAAAAAATATTTTTTTATGTTTAGTTTCGTCTCGATTTATAGTTATGATTTATATTTACAAAAAATTTATAATATTTAATTTTTAGCAAATAAACAAAAATTTTATTATTCTAATTTCTAATATAATAACTTCAATTGAAAGTTGTCGCGTAATTCAATTATTTTCAAATTAGCTTTTGATATTTTTAACATTATGTGTAATTAAAAAAAATACAATTATCATTAATAATCCGAATACAATTTTTTAGAATATAAAATTTAGTTCAATAATAAAAATTTCTTTATTAATTAATTTATTTATTTATTTATTATTTATTTTATTTTTATTTGTTTTTGTTGTTTATTTTTATTTATTTATTTTTTTTATTTTATTTTTTATTTAATTATTTTTTTTATTTTATTTTTTATTTATTTATTTTTTTTATTTATTTATTTTTAAAATTAGGATGGTCAGAATTTAATGCGTGATCCAACTTTCCAATGGCTTAATTCTTCTAAAATTATTTTCCAGACTTTTGAACTAAATTTATTTAAATTTTAATAATTTTTTAAAATAAATGTTTAAATAGTAAAAAATGTTACGAAACTAATTAATTATTACTATTATTTTCAAAAATATTACCGGATAAAATTCTTTGAAATAATTCACATATTTAGGTTCCTGACACTCAACATCGAAAATTTTTTTTCGCAAAATGGAAAATATTTACACAATTTTTTGGGAAAATTATTAGAATAAATTGACTGAAAATACTGAAAGGAACTCAATCAAATTTTACAACTTTTTAAAAAATTTTGTCGACAGAATTCAATTATTTTCAATTGAATTTCAATTTTCAATAAAATTTCTTTATGGAATTCGATTTGCAAAAATTTGGTGAATAATTTTTTTTAAAATAAAAAACTGCTGTTAAGTATCAATTTACTTATTTTCAAAATTTACAGTTATTTATAAAAATTCTATAATTTAAAAAAAATTAAGTAAATTTCTCAGGAGAATTTAAATTTTCTTCAAAACAATTAAAGTTGTATTTCTTCCTCATTTTTATTTTATTATTCTCATGAGTTATGAAATTCTTCTGATGAATTGAATTATTTTTTTCAAATACAATTTGAATAAAATTTCTCGAAAGAATTCAATCAATTGTAATACCTTTTTTTTATTAAATTTCTTGAAAGAATGAAATTATTATCAAGAGATTTTAATTAAATTCTTCCAAGCAATTTTCAAAAAAATTTAATTTCAAACCTTCTGAAAGGTTTACTTTTAACTTTTTTTTGCTTTTTAAGAATTTTTACTATACATAACTTTTTCAATATTCAAATATTTTCTTAACTAAATTTGTTTCACTGTAATTCAAAAATAAACTTTAAACAATATTGAAAACTAAATTTATTAAATTTGCTTTTAATGAATAATAATTTTATTTGTTCGTATTGTAAAAAAAAGTTATTTTTTCTTCTCTGAATTAATTATTTAAAAAAAAATTCTTAAAGTTATTGGAGAATTGATAATTTTTTAATAAAAAAAATCGATTTTTTTCAAAAATGTAACGTTTTTACTTTTTAGATTTTCTGAAGAACACAAAAAGCAGAATTTTTGTTGTATTTCTAGAAATTTGATATTTTTCCACTACACTGGATGAGATTTTTTAATTTCTTTGATTTTCCTGAGCTGCGGGAACTCTGTTATTATATTCTAACCGTGCATAAAAAATATTCAGTATTATTATTCCTCAAAGCGAGTATTTTTTTCTCAACGGTTTTTTACTCAAAAATGTGGAGGGAATAGGATAGTATTTTTAATTTTGCACAAAACGTGAAAAAAGTGTTTTTATTATAATTTTATAAAGAAATAATTTTTAAATATTAATTGTTTTTAAATAAGAAATATCTTTTTAAATTCTAGGTTTTAAGACGAAAAAAACGCTTTTTTAATTTTTTAAAATCAGTTAACATGGACCCGAGAAAAAATATACTTTATATGGCACATTTTATAAATTTTGAATTGTTTATAAAGTCAACATTTTTTTTTAAATCTTGTTAATTTCTAAAAATTACATAATTATAACCCTTCCTGAATTTAATTTCTTATATTTACAATTTTCAACTAAACTTCAGCTCTGAGTCTATTGATTAAAATAATTTTCCAAAAGGTCTTCCAGAATTAAATTATTTAAATACAAAAACTCAATTTTTCTATAATAATTTTAACTCTTTTTAGTTTTTTCTTAAATTATTAATGTATAATATTTAAAAAAAATTATAAAGAAGTTCTTATACAATTAATTTTTTACAAATATTTTTCAATCATTTTTAAAAGATAATAGTTTTTCAATTTTCACAAATTTCTAAACAATTAAAATTTAGTGAAATCTTTTAAAAATAATGGATTTTTTGAAAAATTTAAATAAAAATGATCTTATTGTTTAAGAATTTTAATTATAAACAAGGTCATGACTTCTCAAAAATTTTAATAAGTCCAAAAAGTAAATTTTCATTTTTTTTTATTTTCTTTGTTCGAAGATAATTAAGTCTTAAAAAATAATTATAAAACAATATTAGTTTTTAAAAATACTTTAATGTAATTTTTCGAAAATAATTGAATTCCATAAAAGAATTTTTGTATAATTTTAAAAGAAACTATTTAATTTTTTGATAAAATTTAAATAAAAATTTTTAACATTATTCTTTTCTCCAAAATGTTAAAAATAATCCTAAAATATTATTTTTGTACCATAAATTTTTGGAAATATGTAATTGAAAATACTAAAAATATTGAATTTGAAAAAAAATTATAGAAGCTTATTTTCGTTTAATTTAATTTTTAAATTTACTTTTTGCAGGTTTTACATTAAAATTTTTTTATGTACATATTTCAATTATTTTCCACATTTGCGATGAAAATTAATCTAAAATCGATTTTCAAAAATTGTAAATAAATACTTAAATAAATTATTTTCAATATTAAATTTTACAAGATTTTATCTATTCAAAAAGACTTTCTTATAAAGATTCTAAAGTTCTGAACATTCAAATGAACGAAATTTATTTATTTCTTTCTAAAAATTAAATTTTTCTTTCAATTATTTTGTGTCACTATCAAAAAAATTAATTACTGAGTTTGTAATCGTAAAATTAATTAGTTTTTAAATTTTTTTTATAATTAGTAGTTTATTAAAATATCTTCAATAAAAAATATTTCCTTCATTTTTGAAAGTTCAAAACTTGGGAATCATTTTTTATACATACATATATTTGAAAAATTTATTTACGTAAAAAAATGATTTAAAAACAATTTTTTAATGATTTGTTCATAGTTATTTTTCGCATTAGAAAAATCAAAAGAAGTTGCACTTTCTTTTTACTAAAAATTGTATTTTATTTATTGCAATGTTTGGAAGAAACGTCGAAAAATTAATTACTGAGTTTCTAAACGTAAAATTTAAGTTTTTTAATTTTTTTATGATTTGTAAGTTATTAAATTATCGTCAATAAAATATATTTCGTTCATTTGAACGTTAGAAACTTAAGGATCATATCCAAACTTTTTTTGTAAACAATACATTTTTTATATATATTATATTATATATTATTATTATTACATATATTTTTTATATATTTTTTAAAATTTTTTCTTTCAGGTCAAAAGTAAAAAACGCAATTTTTATCCAAACTTTTTTTGTAAGCAATAAAGATAGCTTATTTTTTTACTCACTGAAAGAATTATCAGTTTTTATAATTTACGAATAAAACAATAAAAGTATGGACTAAAATAAAAATTTTTGAATTTCTTAAAATTTCAACAGACCGTTAAAAAAATTTTTTCGAAAATTTGTTTAGGTGGTGGAAGTGACAGGAATTTCCGGCAGACAAGTTTACGCGAGAGACACGAGATACATCTTAATGAGTATAGTAGCTCTCTCGTCAGCATTTATATACATTCTATGTGTGTGTGAGTGTATTTTGAATGAAGATGAATAAATGTATTCGCATGTAAGTTGAACGGAGACAACAAGAGAGTCAGTTACTAAACTCATCCTGCCTGAACATTCTCAACAATTCTGAGCGCTTCTCGTGTCTCGCCACACAGAGAACAGAACCCATATCAGAAATGATCAGAAAACAACACTAGTAGCCGTATATAACAGTGCGGCTTCTTCGTCATCATCATCATCATCATCATGATCATATGTCCTACAACTCCAACACATGTGCAACAAGCGATCCGCACGATTTCACCCAAAGGAAGTTTCGCACTACTCTCAAAACAATAAACCCACTTCCCATTTTTTCAATTAATACTTCCTACTTATCAACTTTTACCGCTCGGATTTTTTTCCTTCACCACTCGAATATTATTATTAATTATAATCATTATTTTATCATTTAAAACTTTATTTAATTTTCCTTTTCCCAAACACAAAAAAAAAATGTTCCAACAGTAAATTATGATTCATTAGTGAACTTGCTCATTTTCCGATAGTTTTCTGAGTCATTTTATCATTACGCTAATTATATACATGTTATATAGTCCAAAGTCCTCGAAATATCGGATTGTAATATAATTTAATTAAAACGTAATATAAATAAATAAATAAATAAATAAATTTCCAGAAAAAATTTTTCCTTTCAATTATTAAATTCTAAAAATAATAATAGAGAACCTAAACATCTAAAAATAGTGAAATTAAAAAGCGCAGTGATTATATTTTACATCTGTTGTTTTAGAAGTGTTACACGATTATAAAAATATCTCAAAAACATCGCCCTGGGAGGTAAAAAAATTTCTAACTTGAATGAAGAAGCAAGGGCTCAAAGTCTGTCGAAATATATAGCATTCGTCCCTACAATATTCTGAATTGTACATCAAGAGACCCTAGCTTTCCCAGCTTTTCCCGGGAATTAAATCAATAACTCCCTTTCAGTATAAAACACATTCGCGAAGGGGACCTGGGCTTGGATGAGAGAGAGAGAGAGTGAGAGACTTCGTATATAAGCGAAGGGTCTCCACAACTGTGACATGCCATATACGAAAATATACTCTCAAAAGCGACCAACCTTTAATGTCTTACAGAGAAGGCATTAACTTTTACGTACCTCCGACTAGAAAAAAAAAATTTTTTGTTATTCAACAGATAATAATTTCCGTTTAAATTCAAAATAAATAAATAAATTTTTAATTCATTTCCCAAAAATACCAAAATAATAAAAAAAAGATACAAGAATAGAAGAAACGAAATAGAAGAAACAAAATAGAAGTACAAAATAGAACAAAATGGAACAAAATAGAAAAAATAGAACAAAATAGAAAAAATAGAACAAAATAGAAAAAATAGAACAAAATAGAAAAATAGAACAAAATAGAAAAAATAGAACAAAATAGAACGAAATTATAATATTGTAATATTCGGAATTGTAAAATTAATAATAATTTTTACAGAGATAGCGGAAAAAAATTCATTTCCGCTTTAGATTAATGATACGCAGAGACAAAATGTCAATGTTTTGACTGATATTAATTAACATTACAAACTTTTCCACAAAGCTTAAAGTGACAAATTTTTAAAACTATGTATATCATTAACAATCGATGTCATTTTGACATTCGGGTAAACAGATGACGTAAACGCGGACCAAAGGAAAATAAACAAAGTGGAGAATATATTTTTTAAAATTCATTCACGCTACGACGAAAATTGCAAAACTATTGCAAGAAACTAGTAAAAAGATAAAATTAACAAAAAAAAAAAAAAAATCGGACACAAAGACTAAGTGTCAGAAAAAAATAAAAAAACGAAGGAAAGTAAATAAAAAGAATTAAGTACCAAACTAAAAATAAAACTAAAAAAAAAAATATTGACAATAAATTGATATTGAAAAATTGATCAATATAAATACAGGCCTCGGATCGACTTTAACAAAAAAAAGTCGCTTTAGTCGACTAAAAATTAGAAAAAAGTCGATTATTTATTTCAGTGCTGTCACAAAAATTCAAATTAATAAAAACTTGTATAATTTTGCTAAATAAATATTCTAATACTTCTTTCTTTTTTTATTTACAGAAAATAAAATTTTTTAAACTTCAACTTTTCAAATTTAAAAATTTCTAAAAATTAAAACTATAACCCTTTTAGAAATTTAATTACTTTCTACTTTTTTAAACTAAACTTCGTCTCTAAATTAATTATCTACACTGAAAAAAAATTTTATTTGCTTCAAATAACCGATTATTTGATTATTATCAAATAAATATTTACTTGAATCAAATAATTTTTATTTGAATCAATTAAATAATACTTGCTTTAAATACTGAAATATTTAATTCAAATACAATTTATTTGATTTAAATACAAATTATTTGATTCAAGTAAATATTTATTTGATAATAGTCAAAATCGGTTATTTGAATTGAATAATTTTTTTTCAGTGTAAATGAATTTTTAATCATTTTTTTCAATTTCTTCAAAAATTCAATTATTTAAAAAAAAAGAAATCAAATTTTTTATAATAATTGAAACCGCCCATTTTTCTATTTAAAAACATTTATTAAGGTAAAATATTTTCAAAACTTTTACTAAAGAAATTCGTAAAAATTTACTTTTTAAAAATATTTCTATACGATTTATTGAAAATACAAAAAGTTTTACAATCAAATATAATTAAAAAATGTCTAAAAAATTGTAATTTGGTCAAATCTTTTCAAAGCTGATTTAAATTTAGTAAAACATTGAAAAACTAATTCAATATTTGTCAAAATCTTACAAAAAATAATTGAGTTTTTTAAAATTCTGAAAAAATTAATGAAATTTTTCAAAGAATTTTTAATTATAAATAAATTATTTATGAAAAATTATAAAGTAGAACTGTACAAAAAATACAATTTTTTATGACAATTTAAACCTTACATTTTTCTATTCAAAGATATTAATTAAGGTAGAACATTTTCAAAAATTTTATAATAAAGAAATATTTCTAAATAATTTATTGAAAATACAAAAAAGTTTTACAATTAAATACAATTAAAAAATGTCTAAAAAAATTGAAATTTGGTCAAATCTTTTCAAAACAAATTTAAATTTACTAAAACATTTAAAAATAATTCAAAATTTGTCAAAATCTTTTGAAAAATAATTAAGTTTTTTAAAAATTTTAAAAAACTTTATGAAATTTTTCAATCAATTTTAATTACAAATAAGTTATTTCTGAAAAATTCTAAAGTAGTAAATTTAAAAAAAATTTTATTATTTTAGTCGAAGGTCGAATCTTAAAAAATTGTAAGAATTAATTACATTTTCATTTTTTATAAATATTGTAATGTAAAATTTTTCAAAAATAATTGAAGAATTTTCGTATAATTTCAAACAAAATTGTTTTCAAGAATTTTAATTGAAAATTTCGAATTTATGATTATTTTCTCCAAAATGTTGAAAATAATTTTGAAAAATTTTAATTTTATTATTTTGTGTATGAATTTTAATTTTCGGAAAAATTGAAAATAATTGAATTAAAAAAAAATTAGATGGTAATAATTCAGAGAATTATTCTTTTCTAAATTTTAATATTATTTTAATATTATTTTTAAAACCTATTTTTCATTCATTTTCATTTTTATTGAAACTACACTTGATGATTATTTATTATATTTTTCGATAATTTAATATTATTTCAAAAATTTTCAATTAAAATTCATTAAAAGTTAATTTTTAAAAATTTGAATAAAACACTTGAAAATATGATTTAGTTTTAATTAAATTTTACAGATTTTTAATTATTCAAAATCTTTTTAATTGTCATATTTTGAAACATTTTATTTAAACATCGATTGAAAAATAAACATCCAAAAGTTTGTCTATAATAAATTATACTTTGCACGGTATAAAAATCGAAATAAGTTGCATTTTCTACCAAAAATATTGTGTTTTGTTTTGACGCAAAATTTGGAAGAAAAGTCGAAAAAGTCGCAATTCTTTAATAAAAGTCGATAAAAGTCGTAGTATTAGAAAATAGTTGAAAAAAATCTAAAAAAGTCGAAAAAGTCATAATATCCGAGGCCTGTAGATAATTTTTGTCAAAAAAGAAACATTATAGAAAAGTTTCAGAAAAAACGTAAAAGTCTGTTTCTCTCAAGACAATGCAAAAACGAACAAAATTAGAGGTTATAATTTTCCCGTCAATTGGAAAAATAAAGAAAAATTTGCAATTTATTTCCCTCCAAATGATGTGTAATGTTTATATTAACAAACAAAAACGGTCATAAATATTCTTTGTCCCTTGAAACAAACTGCAATTATAACGCTCATGATGTGAAACCCGTTTGTTTTCTATCAATCTGCAATTTTTCATTGTTGAATTACTCCCCATCAATATATATATCCACTTCTTTACTACTCGTATACGATCAATGCATGAATGAGCTACGCGCAAGCACATATACACTTATATTCAAAAAACGACATTGAATATATACAAACGAGTATTCGTCCTGTTAACTATATACACGAGAGCACTACATATATACACATATGAATATTCTCATATCTCTCTTTTTTTTCAAACATTTGATGCTGGAGAACAAGAGAGAGAATTTTTATCAAAACGGATACAGCAAAAACTTTCACAGCGTGTATTGAACTCTTTATAAAACCGGCAAACTTCCCCTTTATGATTCAGTTAAATTTACAAGACTGTTTTTATCAATTTCATCAAGAATTATACATAAATCAAGCGGAAATAAATGAGTCAAACCGTTTGTGCGATTTGACAGCTCTCTTTAACAAAGTTGAAAATGATGACGATGCTTCGCGGTAAGTATTAAATGAGAATAAAAAAAGAAAACGCTAATCAAAACTCACCGACGCCGTACTTTGTTGTCTTTGTGGTGGTCCACATTTTATGGATTTTACTTCACAATTGCTACATGCTTCACTAAAATAATAACAATCCACCTGTGTTTCACGAAATTTTCAAAAACACAAACATTGGGTGTTGGTTTCACGTGTGTTCTCTGCACAAGTGCCACACTCGATTTCTTCTTCTGCACTTGGCGGTGTTGTCGTTTACTAGTCGACATCACCACTGGATGGCAACATTGTCGCTTGTCACGTGATCGCCCAATCATTGGCTGTGAAAAGGCGGGAAAATTTAAATTGAAAATTAACTACTCTGGTTAATTGTTTTCAAAAATATGTTTTAGTTTTAATATAAGTATAAATAAATTGATATATTTGATGGTTAAGAATAATTAATAATAATAATTAGATATAATTAATAATAATTAAGAAGAATTGAGTTATTAATTAATAATAATTAGATATTTGAAATATTTGGAAAAAATACAATTAGAGAAATAAGAAATTAAAAAGCGATTAATGAAACGAAAAAAAATTTCTTCACAGCCCCACATTTGCGATTGTAATCGCAACATGGATATTGGTATATTTCGAATAAATACAATATTTAGTTTGTGGTAAATCTATTAAAAGAAGGGCGTCTCCCTTTAAATCAACGATTCTTCAATTTATTTACAGTTTATTCGAAGTGGTATGCACATTAATGATGGTACGACGATAGATCTGATTGTAGTTTCCTGTATTTTATCAATAAAATAGGATCTACGATTGTGTTTTTAAAAAAAAGCACTGTATTGTTTTTCTTATTGATAAATGATACTTTCTAGAAGTTGATCGGTTTGCCGAAGTAGGCTGCAAGGTGGGCTTCTCTCAGAGCCTCGGAACACGTCTGAAAAAAATTAAATATTCAATATTAAGTGTTTTTATTTATTAATTTATTTTTATTTATTCGGTTTTTTTAAATACTACGAAAAATTCATATCAATTATTGTAATTTCGATTGCAATGTAAACACCTATATAAATGTAAAATTTAGTATTGTTTCAAATTAAATAAATTGTTAATGAGTGAAGTATTAACAGGCCTCGAATCGACATTAACGAGAAAAAAGTCGTTTTAGTCGAACAAAAATAGAAACAAAGTCGAAAAAATGTAGTTTATTTAATTTAGTGTTATGGCAAAAAATTTATTTTGCATTTCCTTGATTTTTCACTGATTTCTAAATTCAAATTAATCAAAATTGAATAATTTTGCTAAAAAAATATTTGAATTTTTTCTTATTTCTTGTTTCTCGAGAATAAAATTTTTTTTAATTTCAACTTCTGAAATTTAATAATTTCTAAAAATTAAAACTATAACTTCTCCAAAAAATTTAATTATTTTCTACAATATTTAACTAAACTTCATCTCTAAATCGATTACTTATATGAATTTTTAATAATTTTTTGAAATTTATGCGAAAATTCAATTATTTATATGAATTTTTAATAATTTTTTGCAATTTATACAAAAATTCAATTATTTATATCAATTTTTAATAATTTTTTGCAATTTATACAAAAATTCAATTATTTATATGAATTTTTAATAATTTTTTGCAATTTATACGAAAATTCAATTATTCATATAAATTTTTAATAATTTTTTGAAATTTATGCAAAAATTCAATTATTTATATGAATTTTTAATAATTTTTTGAAATTTATGCGATAATTCAATTATTTATATGAATTTTTAATAATTTTTTTGAAATTTATGCGAAAATTCAATTATTTATATGAACTTTTAATAATTTTTTAAAATTTATTGAAAAATTCATTTATTTAAATACAAAAAATCAAACTTTTATAATAATCTGAACCGTAAATTTTTCCTTTTAAAGATATTCATTAAAATAGAATATTTTCACAAATTTTAATAAAGAAATTCGAAAAAATTAATTTTTTAAAAATATTTCCAACAAATTTTTTGGAAGAGTTTTACAATTAAAATAATTAAAAAATGTCCAAAAAATTGAAATTTCGTAAAATCGTTTAACAAATAATTTAAATTTACTACAATCTTTAAAAAATAATTGAGTTTTTTACAAATAAAAAAAATATATATCAATTTTTTTTAAGAAATTCAATTATAAATAATTTCTGAAAAATTCTAAAATAGTAGAATTTAAAAAATTTTAATTTACTTTTGTTCGAAAGTAATTGAATCTTAAAAAAATATGATAAAACCATTCTAAAAATTAGTTTTTTATAAATATTGTAATGTAATTTTTCGAAAATAATTGAAAAATTTTTGTATAATTTAAAAAAAACTAATTCATTTTTTGAAAAATTTTAATTGAAAATTTCGAATTTAATATTGAAAATATTGACTATAAAAAATATTGTAAATAATTTAACTTTGAAAAATTAGAACGTACAAGTTAATTCAGAGAAATACTATTTTCAAAACTATTTTAATATTATTTTTAAAGCCAAATTTTCATTAATTAACATTTTTATTGAATTTATAATTGAAGATTATTCATTAAAATTTCCAAGAATTCAATTTTATTTACAAAATTTTCAATTAAAATTCTTTAAAAGTTAGTTTTTAAAAATTGTAATAAAATACTTGAAAAGATGATTTAATTTTAATTAAATTTTACAGAATTTCAATTATTTAAAATTTTTTTAAATTATATATTTTTCAAATTTAATTAGAAAAATTATTCAAAAATAAATTTTCAAAGCTGTGTCTATAATTATGCTTTTCACGCTATAAAATATGAAATAAGTTGCATTTTACACTAAAAATATGGTATTTTGTCGCAAAATTTGTAAAAAAAAGGCGAAAAAGACGCAATTTTTGAATAAGAGTCGCATTATTTGAAAATAGTTGAAAATAGTCGAAAAAAGTCATAATATCCGAAGCCTGTATTAATGTTAATAATAATAATAATAATAATAATAAATAATTGTAACAACAAATTATGTTTAAACAAATTATGTTTACAATTATTAAATTTTTTTGTAATTTTCTTTTTATGTATGTACTTAATTAAACGGTTTTTACGCTTGAGTGAATAAAATAAACTGCTTTTAATATTTTTTTCCGAAATATACTTACTGGATGCGCGTGACACACTCTCGCGACGTCCTCTGCACTCGCACCATATTCCATGGCAAGTACTGCTTCATTAATTAATTCACCAGCCACGGGTCCAATCATATGAACGCCAAGAATTTTGTCTGAACTATTGTCAGCGAGAACTTTAACGAAACCCTCAGTTTCCAAATTTGTTTTCGCCCTCGAATTTGCCATAAAGGGGAATTTACCAACTTTGTAATCGATTCCCTCTTTCTTGAGGTCTTCTTCCGTTTTTCCCACCCAACCAACTTCGGGATGTGTGTAGACAACACTTGGCACGCAATTGTAGTCTATATGAACAGCGCCTTTAAAGTTAAGCAAACAAAAATTATTTATTACTTTTCTTTATTAATTATTTGTATTTTATTATTTATTATTTTTTTATTTTTTATTAGTTATTTTTATTTTATTATTTTTTATTAATTATTTTCATTTTATTATTTATTATTTTTCTCTTCTTTAGTTCTACTATTAAAAGACAATTTTTAAAATGCAAATTTAGAATAATTACCCCCAGCAATGCCTTCGACTGTGATAATTCCTTCATCTTCGGCCTTGTGTGCCAACATTGGTCCGTGAATGCAATCACCAATTGCGAAAATACTAGAAAAAGAAATAATTGAAAAAATGTCTACGAAAAAAAATTGTTTCTGCAAATAAAAATATTTTGTATTGAAAAGAACCGAACGTACTTTGGTACAACTGTTTGGAATCGATTATTAACAGGTACTCGTCCCTTCTCATCTCGCTCGATTCCCATTTCTTCTAAACCTAAATTTTCCGTGTACGGTCTTCGGCCGACACACACCAACAAAACATCGCAGCCTAAAGTCTCTTTTTTACTAGGATCCTTAACTTCCTCGACGGTGACTTGAATTTCACCACCACTTCTCGAGGCACCCGTTACTTTTGTACCTAATTTAAAGTTTACTCCTTGTTTCGTTAATACTTTCTGCAACGTTTTGCTCACTTCGCCGTCAATTCCAGCGCCTCCGATTGTACTCATGAATTCGACCGCAGTCACGTCTGATCCCAATCTAAAAAAAAGGAAATTTAATTAAATATTGACATAATTATTACTTAAATTAAAAACATGTTAAATTTGAAATTCATGCATTGTTTTTCTAATTTAGAAAAATAATACAGGAAATAACTTTTCTATATTCTATATTGCAGAAGGTTATTTATACCTTTGCCATACTGATCCTAATTCGAGACCGATAACACCGGCGCCGATAACAATGAGCCTCTTTGGTACAGGATTTAAGGATAATGCTCCAGTTGACGAGACGACGGTTTTCTCATCAATGTCGATACCAGCGAATGGTGTGACTTCACTTCCGGTTGCGATCAAAATGTTCTTTGCGTTAATTGTTGTGCCTACAGAACCATCTGGATTTAAAGCGCTAACTTGATTTTTTCCCGTTATTTTTCCATGACCTTTGACCCATTCAACTTTGTTTTTCTTGAATAAACCGGCGATTCCACCGGTCAGTGCTTTCACTACATTATCCTTTTGCTGCATTAATTTTTCCAAATCTAGTTTGACATTGTCGACTAAAATCAAAAAATTGTTCGTTAAATTACAATTGTAATTATAGAGTTAATTAAAAACTAGCAAAACTACACGCGCGCGTAAAATTTTCTTTTCCGATGTTACTTTCAAAACTTGCTTTTACAAATGTAATGAAAATTCTTATAATTTCTTAAAAAATATAATTTTTGTTACGGTTTTTCAGTAAATTTAATTATTTCAAAAACTCGTATAATAAATGTCAAAATATTTCTAACAACTTGAATTAAAATTCAAAATTTCAATAAATGTTGGCGAAATTTTCCGTTGTGTCAATTTTTTTAAATTATTTTCGGAAATAGAAGTATTTTAAAAAAATTTTAGTTTCGTTTTTTCAAGAAACAATTTTTTAAAATTTCTAAATTAAATTTTTCAAAACTTTAAGTCATTTTCTTGAACAAAAATTTAAAAACTTATTCATATTTATTTTTCCCGAGGAATTAAAATTTCAAATAATTTCAATGAAAATACTCATGAAATATAATTATTTCTAAAATTTGCAACTGTAATTCATCCAAAATTCAATTATTTTTTTGGAATTTTCGAATAAAATTATTGAAAAACTTTAATAATTTTTAAAGAAAAATATTATTAATTTTTTAAAATAAAAATTTAAATATTTTCAGGGCTCGGATCGTCTTTAAGACTCAAAAAAAGTTGCTTTAGTCGCATAAATTAACAACAAAAGTCACGAAAAGTCGCATAAAATTTCCGAAAAAGTCGGAAAAAGTTTGAATGAAATTTTAGGAAAAAAACGCCAAAAAAGAAACACGAAATTGTCAGAATTGTAAAAAAATCACATTTCTCACCAACACATACTTTAACATCAAACAATCTGGAACAATATTAAATAAAATTTAATAAAATGCATAGCAAAATTTTAATAAATTATTTTTAACATTTTTTTTTAAATCTGTTCAAAATTTCAATTATTTTTATAAATAATAACATTCTTTTCCAAAATTCAATTATTTAAAAAAAAGTTTAATAAAATGCCTGCCATAATTTCAATTATCATTATAAATAATAAAATTCTTCATTAAAATTCATTTATTTTCAAAAATAATGAAATTCTTTGCAAAAATTCAATTACATTGAAACATTTTTTTTAAATTTCTCTTCAAAATCTTATAAATAATAAAATTCATCATGGAAATTCAATTATTTTCAAAAGTAATAAAATTCTTCGCAGAATTTCAATTAGTTTCAATTTTTTTTTAATCCTCAAAATTTTATTTATCCTTATAAATATCAAAATTCTTCTTCAAAATTCAATTACTTTTAAACATTTAAAAAAAAATCTGTTCAAAAATTTAATTATCTTTATAAATATCAAAATTCTTCTTCAAAATTCAATTACTTTGAAACATTTTTTTAAAAAGTCTGTTCAAAAATTCAATTATCTTTAAAAATAATAAAATTCTTCTCTGTAATTCAATTATTTTCAAAGAATTTTAATAAAATTATTGTCAAAATTTTAATTATTTATTTATTTCTGTACATTTGTTATTATCTTTATAAATAATAAAATTCATCCTAGAAATTCATTTATTTTTAAAAGTAATAAATTTCTTCGCAGAAATTCAATTATTTTTAAAAAATTTTTTTAATTTCTCGTCAAAATTATCATTATCTTCATAAATAATAAAATTTACCATGGAAATTTAAATTATTTTCGAAAGTTCTGATAAAATTCTTTGCAATATTCAATTATCTTAAAAAAAAAGGAAATTCAATGCAGAAATTCAATTATTTTTAAATTTTTTTTAAGTCTCCCCACAATTTCAACTATTTTTCAAAATATCAAAATTCTTCTTCAAAATTCAATTACTTTTAAACATTTTTAAAAAAAATCTGTTCAAAATTTCAATTATCTTTATAAATAATAAAATTCTTCTCTGAAATTCAATTATTTGCAAAGAATTTTAATAAAATTATTGTCAAAATTTTAATTATCTTTATAAATTTAAAAAATTTATCCTAGAAATTGAATTATTTTCAAATTCTTTTTTTTTATAAAATCATATAATATAAAATAATAATTTTATCATTCGGTCATCTTTAATTACTATAAAACATGAAGACATCGATTGCTCCGAGTCGAAGACTCGGAGTGATCGATTTCTTCATGTTTTATAACAATTTTTTATAAGTAGTTTAATTTCAAAAAGGTTTGAATTTGAATCTTTTGAAAAATGTAAATTCTTATGGAAAAATAATAATTAAATATTTATTTAAAAAAGAAGTTATTGATGTTTTTTTGGAAAAATTTGAAAGAAATCTGTAAAGAAACATAACAGAACATTTTATTGACTAAAACTTTTTCCTTTAACTTTAATTTTCTGAAAATTTTAAAAATTTCAGTTGCATTTTACTAAAAAAAATCTCGAAAAAGTCGATTAGTCGCATCTTTTCACAAAAAAGTCACATTTCCTTAGAAAAGTCGAAAAAGTCGCACAATCCGAGCCCTGTA
This sequence comes from Leptopilina drosophilae, assembly GCA_032873175.1. NCBI lineage: Eukaryota > Metazoa > Arthropoda > Insecta > Hymenoptera > Figitidae > Leptopilina > Leptopilina drosophilae. The sequence continues at coordinate 8,854,048 of CM065485.1, read as the reverse complement.
TTTTAAAACTCTTGTTTTCCTTAAATTTTCAAGAAATATAATTTAAAAACCTCTTAAAATTTAATTCATTCCTAAAATTTCTAATAACGGATTAAATATTCAATTGTTTTTTAAAATTTTAACTGAAATTTTTGTTAATTCAATTCCTATCAGAATTCAACTACGAGAATTGAATTATTTAAATAGAATAATTTTTGTAAATTCTTAAAATGTTATAATTTCTAAAATATAATTATATTTATAGACAATTTTTGAAGAGGAACAAATTAAAAATCTTTGAAATATAAATTTTTACATAATTTCCAATTGTTTCAATTTGTTAAAATTATTATTGAGAAATCAAGTACCTACAAGTTAACTTCCCATCTTTTGAAATATCAATTTAAACTATAAAACATAACATCGTACTAAAATAACGATAACTTCAGGTGAGGACAGATTATGTCGATTATTATACTATAATATAATAATAATAATAATAATAATAATAATAATAATAATAATAATAATAATTGTCCGACTTGAAACTTACCTATAACTCCTCTTTGATTTAAATCTCCACTGTGTGCCATGTGATAATAATGAGAATTGTTGAGTAAAGATTTCGAGGGAATACAACCAACATTAAGACACGTCCCTCCTAGTGTGGGATTTTTTTCTACACAAACTGTTTTCATGCCCAATTGGGCTGCTTTAATTGCGGCTACATAACCACCAGGACCTGCTCCAATAACAACAAGATCTGCGTCCAAGGAACTTGCATACCTTCTTTGCTGAATTGCCGATATTGCCGGATTAATAACACGTTTCATACAATTTGGCTGGAAAAATTACAAATTCCCTTTATAATCCCCTGAGAGTAATTGATTAGTGCATAACTAGTATTTGAGTATTTCGAACTGTCTTATTTTGTCAATGTAAACATTAAGAAACGCAAAAGTTCAAATGTTACATACGATAAATATACTCTAATGATGTAATTATATTCGAAAAGTTAAATTAATTTTAAAAAAAAGAATAGAAAAAGAGAAACAAAAATAAATTTTCCATCGATTAATTGACGAATTTGGAAAATGAACATGGCACGTGAATTAGAAATTATAATGGTCATAATCAAATGACATAATCAGACATAACCTATATTTCCAAATTTACAGAACTTACGATTCAATTCACTGCGAGGATAAAGTTTCCAAATTTTGTAACTTTAGAAATTGTAACTATATAGTTTACCCGATAGTTTAATATTTATTTAAAAAAATAGAATTTTTCCCTTAACGATTGCCCTTCAAAAGCTCTCGAAGGAGACTTGACACTGATTATGGTACAGTGGAAAAATGATCGCTTCAAATGATAAATAATAACAATTGGAAGTTTTCAACATACCCTCACAGAGACGGACATGAAATTCCACAGATTCACCTGCATTGTTGCTGTTAAAATTATTTATTTTTTTTAATGAAAAAGGTGAAAAAAATTGTGAGCCCAGGTACCAGCAGCCCAGCAAGCTGAAGTCAGCTGTTTTCTAAACTGTATGATTCAGGGATGCCAGCAGGCGGCGGAAATTCAACCCCACCACGCCGCCAATTCTTCCCCCACTATACCTACCGGCGGAGGAAACGGAGAATACACGGCAATGCTTGCTTTTTTTTTTTCTCAATGGCTGTTTTCGGCACTCGCCCCGAGTTAACTCCGGGTTAATGGTGATTGGTTAGGCCAACAGAATGTTTTTCACGATTGGATAATACTTAACTCGGGGTTAACCCTGGGTGAGTGCCGAAAACAGCCAATATAACAGCGAAAACTAACCTATACTGGGCGAAATCGGCGCGAAATTCAAACTCTTGTTTGAAATCATTCTGGTATTTATTATTATAATATTTAATTTTAATTGATTAAATGCATAGACTTTAATGAAAATAGTACTTAATTATTAGTATTACTAAAAAAGGTTGTAAAATATTAAAAAATTTCATGCGAACAATTATTAACAACTAATATTCCATTTTTTAATTATTACAACTATTTCTTATTAATTAATTTTTTTATTCAACTATCATAAGTTTTTCAGACTATTTAATATTATAATATTACAAAATAATATTAAATATTTTTCAAAAAATTATTGTTTAACTTTCGCAATGATGAAAATTGTAATTTGTGTCATTTAAACAACACTAATTTATTTTCATACATATTTCAGAATAAATAAAAAATTCTGCTAAATCATAAAAATTAATTTCTTTGAAATATAATTCAAAATTGATTAAATCTTTTAAATTCTGTCATTTTTTATCATTTTTATTCTCATTTTTTAAATAATATTATTATTTTTGACAACTAATTGTATTAAACTTAATTTTCACACAAAATATTATTAAAAATTGATATTAATTCAATTAATTTTTAAAATAAAACTACATTATGAAATTATTAATTTTGCTTTTAGTAAAAAGTTGTGCTCAATTCTATTAATTTTTAATAATTGAGCTATATATCATTTATATATTAATTCAGTAAGAAATTCTGAATTTCAGAAACGTGCCACCTAAAACTTGAATATTTTTATTTTTTCTGAAATGATAATTTTTCGGCAACATTATAATTAATTTCAGAAAAACTTGTCGGCCGATTTAAATGATTCAACCATTAATATTTTTGTCTTGAATCTAACCTTCAAATAAAAATTATTTCGTTTAAAGATATTAAATTTTAAGGAACAAAAAATTGTTTATTTATAAAAAATATTTTTAAAAAACACTTTATCCATGAAATTTTAATTCAAAAAAATTCTACTTATTTTTTAAACCTTATTAAAAAGTGTTTTTTAATTAATAAACCATTTTTTTGTTTATTAAAATTTAATTTCTTTCTATGAAATAATTTTTATTTGAAAGTTAGATTCAAGACAAAAATATTGCTGGTTGAATTATTGAAATCGTCCGACAAGTTTTTCTGAAATTAATTTTAAAAAAGTAATAAAAATTTTGAATTGTTAATAACGAGATATGACTAAACATTTTTTTGCAAAATCCTTTTACATGATAATTTTCTATGTAAAATGCAATGAAAAAATTACTATTTTAGAAAACATAAAAATATCCAATTGTAAGTTTTAGGAGTCACATTTCAGAAATTCATATTAAATTATTAATAACAATTTATTCAAAATTGTGGGTAATAATTACGCTTTAGTAAAAAGTCGTATTTGATTCTAATAATTTTTTTACTATTTAAAAAAATTTTTTTTAATAATTACAATTGGTAGTAAAAGTTGTGCTTAATCTTTGAAGTCTTAAAATTATTATTTTCTGAAATTAGCTAATACTAAACTTTAAAAAATTTATAGGTATTAAATAATTTATTCTATTATTATAACTTTTTATTATTATTAATATAAAAGTATTATTTACTATGTAAACATAAAACTTCATATAAATTACAAAATAAATTTATATAACTGTTAAAGACTAAAATTATGACAATCTTTTAAATTATAAATTTAAGACTTCAAAAATAACTTGAAGACTTTTTAGTACCTATTGTAATTATTAACAAATTTTTTTTATTAAATAGTTACTAAAAACATTAACAGAATCAAATAGGACTTTTTACTAATGCGTAATTATTATACAAAATTTTAAATAAATTGTTAATAATTATAATTAGAATTATAAATTTGATATCTTATTTGATATTTTAATATCTTATTAGACTGATAATAGACAAAAGTATTTTGCATCTACAAATTAATAATAGTAAAATGTAGTACAATTAAAGTATGTACAATTGTAGTATGTACAATGTACAATCCAAAGTATGTACAATTGTAGTATGTACAATGTACAATCCAAAGTATGTACAATTGTACATACTTTGGAAATTAAACATCGAAAATATTAAAATGATGATTTAATATTTATAATATTGAATAATAAAAACTTGTAATAATAGAATAAATCATTTTTATTTTAATGTTATTTAATACTTATAATTTTCTAACGTTCAATATTGGCTAGTTTTAGAAAATAGTAAATATAAGACTTTAAAATTTAAGCACGATATTTTACTAACGTAATATAAAAAAAATTTATTATACAGTTAATTGAAAAATTAATAGAATTCAGTACGGCATTTACTAAGAGTACAATTACTAAAACATTTTCAAATAAATAGTTGATATCAATTTTTAATAATATTTTATGTAACAATTAATTTAAGTTAAAATTTAATATCTTTAAATAAAATAATGTTTACTTGAAAGTTAGATTCAAGACAAAAATATTAATGGTTGAATCATTTAAATCGGCCGACAAGTTTTTCTGAAATTAATTATAATGTTGCCGAAAAATTATCATTTCAGAAAAAATAAAAATATTCAAGTTTTAGGTGGCACGTTTCTGAAATTCAGAATTTCTTACTGAATTAATATATAAATGATATATAGCTCAATTATTAAAAATTAATAGAATTGAGCACAACTTTTTACTAAAAGCAAAATTAATAATTTCATAATGTAGTTTTATTTTAAAAATTAATTGAATTAATATCAATTTTTAATAATATTTTGTGTGAAAATTAAGTTTAATACAATTAGTTGTCAAAAATAATAATATTATTTAAAAAATGAGAATAAAAATGATAAAAAATGACAGAATTTAAAAGATTTAATCAATTTTGAATTATATTTCAAAGAAATTAATTTTTATGATTTAGCAGAATTTTTTATTTATTCTGAAATATGTATGAAAATAAATTAGTGTTGTTTAAATGACACAAATTACAATTTTCATCATTGCGAAAGTTAAACAATAATTTTTTGAAAAATATTTAATATTATTTTGTAATATTATAATATTAAATAGTCTGAAAAACTTATGATAGTTGAATAAAAAAATTAATTAATAAGAAATAGTTGTAATAATTAAAAAATGGAATATTAGTTGTTAATAATTGTTCGCATGAAATTTTTTAATATTTTACAACCTTTTTTAGTAATACTAATAATTAAGTACTATTTTCATTAAAGTCTATGCATTTAATCAATTAAAATTAAATATTATAATAATAAATACCAGAATGATTTCAAACAAGAGTTTGAATTTCGCGCCGATTTCGCCCAGTATAGGTTAGTTTTCGCTGTTATATTGAGAAAAAGAAAAAAGCAAGCATTGCCGTGTATTCTCCGTTTCCTCCGCCGGTAGGTATAGTGGGGGAAGAATTGGCGGCGTGGTGGGGTTGAATTTCCGCCGCCTGCTGGCATCCCTGGTATGATTGGTGTGAAGTGAAGTTTAATGCAATTTTATGGTTTGTTCACAGTCCGCAGGTGTGGTTTGTGGTCATTTCCAGAAGTAGAATTTGCTTCAAATAGTTTACACCAGACTGGAAGAGGAAGTTTTTAATTGTTTACATCACGAAAAATGTATATTCATTCACCATGAGTTTTTATGTTTTTCCATTATTCTTGTAAATAAAGATAAAATTAATATTTTTTATTATAAATGTTGAGAAACATTTGTAACCATTGTTACTGTTTATAATTGATTTGTGTTAAAATAATGACAAGTACAATTAGAAAAATTCTTCAGTTGAATTCAACAATTAGGAGGTTAGTTTTTTTATAATTTAGTTTTTATTAAAAAATGTTTCGTTTGTTAGAAGTGTTAGTTTATTAGATTTGTTTCGTGTTAGATGGTTAGTTTTTTTATAATTTATTTTCATTAAAAAATGTTTCGTATATTAGAAGTATTAGTTTATTAGTTTTCATTCGTATTAAAAGGTTAGTTTTTTTTATAATTTATTTTCGTTAAAAAATGTTTCGTAAATATTGACATACTTTTCTTTTGTAAAAAATCTAATCATAAAGTATTTATTTTTCATTAATTAACTATATTAATCTCTGTGGGTTTTCATTCATTCTGTTCGCAGTATGAAGTTAGTTTTTGTATATGCTTTTGTTTTCTTTTATTTTTCAAAACACTTTGGTTTTTCGATTTGTCAATATCAATTTTTATTGATTATTTAGAAAAAAGGTTAATAGATATTGCTTTTATAAAATAAGGCAAGAAATTTTCATAATGTTGATTTAGAAATTTTATAATTATTTTTTGTTTATATTTTAAAAATTATTAGTTTCTTTTGAAATAAAAAGTTATGAAATTTTCGTTTTTAATTACAATTTTTAACAATAATGTTTTTTCTATTTTAAATTAATAACAAAAAATGTGTAGGAAGAATTTGTGTTTTTAATAATTACAATTTTTCTTTTTTTATGTATATAAAGATATTTTATATTTTACTAGCTAAAAAAATGCTTGTGTACTTTCTCATATAATAATCATGTCTATTCACAATTCACATTTTTTTATTAAAGAACAAAATATTTAATTTCATTTGAAGAATTTCTTTAATAAGATTTAATTTTTTAACTTTCTAAAAATCAATTTATTTTAAGTTTAATCTAGAAATTAATGAAAAAATTTGCATAATTTCTTTTTCTGAATTTAAAAACGAAGAAAAAATAAAGTAATTTAAACTATTTATATTTCTCCATCAACATTTTTTTTAAACTTCCATTTTGTAATTAATTTTGAAAATCATATTGTTTTTACAAAATTTGTAGTATTTTTTTGCATAATTTCTATTTATTATCAAAATTTTTTTAACAAAATCAAAATATTATATTTTTAATCAGTATTGATTAATAGATAATAAGAATTAATTATTTAGTATTTTTTAATAATAAATTAACTTTAGAAATAGAATTTTAAAAGTTAAGTATTTTTATGAAACTGAAACTTGCATCCAGTTACCAGTCCTACTTAATTTTTGAAAATTCGATATTGGATTTAAAACAAAAAATATTTAACATTTAAATTTAATTTCTAAAATTAAGCAAAGCAGGTGCTGGTAGCAAATCAAAATCCTGAAAATTTCTTTCATTCTTTTCTATTAAACAATATAAAGTGTTGTCAAAAACATTTTGTCGGACAAATCGAATTTCTATAATTTCTTTTATTTATTTCTAACAAAATTTGAAAATTATTTAACAAAATGTTAAATGTTATTAAAAAAAGATGAAAAAACTGGAATAATTTCTTAATTTTTTAAACATAATCTTTAATAAAAATTTAATTTTTTTAGAGATAGATGATAAATGTTTTGGCTCAATTAACTTTTTTTCTCTAATTTCTTTTTTAAATTTAATACTGAAAATAATTAAGAATATCAATTGTATTCTTTTAATAGTTGCCAAAGATTATTGATTAATTTATAATGAATGAGAATATAAATTGTAATTTTAATTCGTAATCATAATTGTTATAGTTGCTGTTTGATTTTTTGTTTCTTAACTTTTTTGTAATTTTTCTTTTCAAATATTTTAAATTTTTTAATTAATCTATTGAAAATCATCGAATTATTGCAAAAAATTTTATCAATAAATTTAATAATAATAGAATTCCTTCACAAAATTCCACTATTTAGGAAAATAACTTAAATATCGCGGAGAATTTTGTTTAAATTTTTAAAAATTCTAATTAAATTCTTTTTGCAGAATTTCTTTGATTTTTTTGTCAAATAATGGAGTTCCTTTAATAATTTTAATTAAACATTTTAAAAATAATTAAAAGTTTATGGAGAAGAATTTTTTTTAAATTGTATTAAAAATAATTGAATTCTTGCGAATAATTTTACTATTTAAAATAATTTAATTATTTTTATTTAGAAAGATTTGTTAAAATTTTAGGAAATATTGAAATTCTTTCGTGAAATTTCAATAAAATTTTTGACAATATGAACAGTAATAAATAATTTTGTATTTAAAAAGTGATTTTTTTAAAATTTTGATTATGAAATTATTTAAAAAATTTATGTTTGTTAATAAAAAATTTTGTAATTTGTATAACAGTATCAAATTAAATACTACGTTCCGCGCGCTAGCACGCGTATCATTTGCTAGTTCAGTTATTATTCTCTATGAAAAATGAATAATTAAGCTTAGTTGTAATTAAATACTTTTCTTTAGACATCTACATTCTTCTGCAATAAGAAAATGTGAGCCTTTCGATCAAGGGAAGACAACAATTCAACCACTCAGTAGAGACTTGTCTAATGGTTTTCTAGTCGATTCTTATTCTGAAGTTGGTATCAAAATTATATTTTTTTATAGACAAATGAAAAGTTTGAAAGTAACAATTGGAGAATATGATTCATAAATAAAATTTTATTTCAGATGGGTTTTACCCTAACACCCTCACTCAATATTATCGGTCCAATGATAATTTTTCCGAGAATGTTTCTCAGTTGGAATATAGCAGCTTCGTCAGATATGAATGAAGAAAATTTATGTTTGTTTAACATACTAGAGCCAAGATTAGATGTATTAATTCTTGGCTTAGATCAGAATTATCCAGCGCATGCACCATTTATAAAAGATCTTCGTCTTTGGATGAAAAAATCAAATATAAATGGAGAAATTCTCCCTCTAAAGCATGCAGTCTCCACTTACAATTTTTTGGCAGCAGAAGGAAGATTTGTTGCAGCAGCATTAATTCCTCCAAAATCGACTTTTGTTCCAAAACCTGGATATACACCACTACCAGCACATGAGCGATTGCCTGCGTTTTAGAAACACTTTTTTAAAACTGTTGTAAATATAGATATAATTATAAATATTGTTTCTCGCAAAACATCTTCATAGAGAAATATAATTTAATGTCAAAATATGATGAAATAATGTTTGTTTCTAAAAATTTTTACCTCCAATAAGTAGTTTCATTTTTTTCACTATTTATGTAAATTTATCTAATTTTGAATTTCTTAAAAGTATATTTTACTAATAGGTGATTAATAACAAAATATTGTTCAAAAACAGTAATTTTTTCACATTTTCTTTATTTCAAAAATCAATAAATATTAAACATTTTTATATATAATTTCTTTTATATTATTGTTTTTCATTTCGAATAAAATACACACTTGAAAATAATCACTTCTAGAAAATATTTGAAGTGTAAAAAAATAATAGTAATCATCACGCACAATACAATCATTTGATTTGACATTGGAAATGAAAATTAATAAATTGCAACTAAAATTAAAATTATATAACAATTTTCATATACACATATATATAAAAAATCGCAGAAATAGTGTATTTATGAATAATATAATTGGAAGTGATTACTGAAGACAATAATCATTTTCTAACTATTAAAATATGACATCAAATATTAAAAATTCTTTCTAACTTAGAAAATATACAATAAATTTTAAAGACTAATAAATAATATCTGCAGACGGTCATCATTTTGCATTTGAAGAAATGATGTTTAAAAAAAGCATTGCGACAAAAGTATTGAATGAAGATTTAAATAGAATCTTCTTCTTGCACTCATTAAATAGGAAAAATACTCATTGTATAAGGAAAATTTTACCTTAAATTCACTTTCATTTAATTAATATCTTTTAAAAACTTCTTTGAATATAAATTAATAGAATATTATTAACGAAATCATCGTCAGTAGTATTATATTAATTAATATCATTTTTAATTTTTGAGATATTTAAAAACATTTCACTGTGGAAGTATAAAGATCGAATAAAAAATATATATCATTCTTTTCTACATACACCAGACCATTCTTTTCCTCGAGTCTTTCAAGTTTATATGTAAAAAAAGGTGTATTTAAACTAATCTTTAAATGATCGTTCGTGCAAACAACTCGAAGATCAAAAGTGCATTGCCTATATAGCTTATTTAATAACAAGGATATCTTTTATCACAGACAAAGTTGGATGTCGGCGAGGATAATTCGTATTTAAAATTCTACCATGAAATAAAACTTCAAAAAATATTAAAATAAACTACACAATGAATTTCTGTATCTATTGGAAATTAAATAGTTTCTCTGCCATAAAGACAAAATAATTTTGAATTTAAGACAGCAGTAGCAGTTGGGAAAAAAACTATTTCATGGCAGATCCTTTCTTTTACGACTTTTACATTAAACTGATAAAAGTATCAAATTGTAAAAAATAAAAACAGTTAATATCTGAATAGAAAAGTCTATACTTAAAGCTAATGTAATGTACTGGTACTGTAAAAGAATGTATTAATTCCTTTGGATTCTAATTCAGTACTTCGTTCTCATCAATTGTCGGAACTGATCTAACTCATAAATGCTTTCCGATAATCTGTGAAAAAAAAGATGAATTGTTATATTTTTTCATCAGTAAAAAAAGATAACGGTAATTAAAAATTCTTCTCTATATTATCGAAACAAATTTTCTTAAGTATGAAAAGAAATTAAAAGAAATTTAAAAAAAAAGTAATGAAAGGAAATTAATATAAAAAAGTGCAATTAAAGAAAAATATCTCACCTTCCAAAGCCGTTGAAAAGAGCTACAATTTCGCTTCTCTCCAAATAAAAATGCCTTTTATTGTAAGCATTCACAGTGTGTTCCCATTTATCGAATTTTCCTGAGAAAAGAATCTTGAGCGCCGTTCCAACTCCTTGCACTTGCAATTTACCCCATAATTTACATTTTTCACAACCTACACAATCCATTATACGGGAGATATTTATAAAGTGTTGCCTAAATTCTTCTTTTAATAATTGAGCCTTGACACCGCCATTAAACATGACACTTTCATTGAAGTGATTAGGAAACGATCTGCAAAATTTCATTAAAATAAAATTTTATTTATCCAGAATAAATATTAGACTAGCAAATGATACGCGCGCTAGCGCGCGGAACGTAGTGTTTAATTTGATACTGTTATACAAATTACAAAATTTTTTATTAACAAAGACAAATTTTTTAAATAATTTCATAATCAAAATTTTTAAAAAAATCACTTGTTAAGTACAAAATTATTTATTACTGTTCATATTGTCAAAAATTTTATTAAAATTTCACGAAAGAATTTCAATATTTCCTAAAATTTTAACAAATCTTTCTAAATAAAAATAATTAAATTATTTTAAATAGTAAAATTTTTCGCAAGAATTCAATTATTTTTAATACAATTTAAAAAAAATTCTTCTCCATAAAATTTTAATTATTTTTAAAATGTTTAATAAAATTATTAAAGGAACTCCATTATTTGACAAAAAAAATCAAAGAAATTCTGCAGAAAGAATTTAATTAGAATTTTTAAAAATTTAAACAAAATTCTCCGCGAGATTTAAGTTATTTTCCTAAATAGTGGAATTTTGTGAAGGAATTCTATTATTATTAAATTTTTTGATAAAATTTTTTGCAATAATTCGATGATTTTCAATACATTAATTAAAAAAATTTAAATATTTGAAAAGAAAAATTACAAAAAAGTTAAGAAACAAAAAATCAAACAGCAACTATAACAATTATGATTACGAATTAAAATTACAATTTATATTCTCATTCATTATAAATTAATCATAAATCTTTGTCAACTATTAAAAAAATACAATTCTTAATTATTTTCAGTATTAAATTTAAAAAAGAAATTAGAGAAAAAAAGTTAATTGAGCCAAAACATTTATCATCTATCTCTAAAAAAATTAAATTTTTATTAAAGATTATGTTTAAAAAATTAAGAAATTATTCCAGTTTTTTCATCTTTTTTTAAGAATATTTAACATTTTGTTAAATAATTTTTAAATTTTGTTAGAAATAAATAAACGAAATTATAGAAATTCGATTTGTCCGACAAAATGTTTTTGACAACACTTTATACTGTTTAATAGAAAAAAATGAAAAAAATTTTCATGATTTTGATTTGCTACCAGCACCTGCTTTGCTTAATTTTAGAAATTAAATTTAAATGTTAAATATTTTTTGTTTTAAATCCAATATCAAATTTTCAAAAATTAAGTAGGACTGGTAACTGGATGCAAGTTTCAGTTTCATAAAAATACTTTACTTTTAAAATTCTATTTCTAAAGTTAATTTATTATTAAAAAATACTAAATAATTAATTCTTATTATCTATTAATCAATACTGATTAAAAATATAATATTTTGATTTTGTTAAAAAAATTTTGATAATAAATAGAAATTATGCAAAAGAATACTACAATTTTTGTAAAAACAATATGATTTTCAAAATTAATTACAAAATGGAAGTTTAAAAAAAATGTTGATGGAGAAATATAAATAGTTTAAATTACTTTATTTTTTCTTCGTTTTTAAATTCAAAAAAAGAAATTATGCAAATTTTTTCATTAATTTCTAGATTAAACATAAAATAAATTGATTTTTAGAAAGTTAAAAAATTAAATCTTATTAAAGAAATTCTTCAAAGAAATTAAATATTTTGTTCTTTAATAAAAAATGTGAATTGTGAATAGACATGATTATTATATGAGAAAGTACACAAGCATTTTTTTAGCTAGTAAAATATAAAATATCTTTATATACATAAAAAAAGAAAAATTGTAATTATTAAATACACAAATTCTTCCTACACATTTTTTGTTATTAATTTAAAATAGAAAAAACATTATTGTTAAAAATTGTAATTAAAAACGAAAATTTCATAACTTTTTATTTCAAAAGAAACTAATAATTTTTAAAATATAAACAAAAAATAATTATAAAATTTCTAAATCAACATTATGAAAATTTCTTGCCTTATTTTATAAAAGCAATATCTATTAACCTTTTTTCTAAATAAACAATAAAAATTGATATTGACAAATCGAAAAACCAAAGTGTTTTGAAAAAGAAAAAAAAAACAAAAGCATATACAAAAACTAACTTCATACTGCGAACAGAATGAATGAAAACCCACAGAGATTAATATAGTTAATGTATTAGAAAATTAGGTCTAAATTTGTTTTCAATTTGATTTAAAAATTATGTTATTAGGCCTCGGATCGACTTTATCAAGCAAAAAAAGTCGATTTAAAATAGAAAAAAAGTCGAAAAAGTCATAATATCCAAAGCTGTGTTATAAATTTTCCAATCTCGGATCCAATAGAAATTTTTCTGTTCAAATTAATTTTTCCGAATAAATTAATAAATTAATAATTATTTTTTTTTTTTGAAAACTTACTCGACAACGTTCAAGATGTCTTTAACAGCAAGTCTAGTGTCTTTATCCTCTGCATCACTTCCGGTATAGTATTCTTCGCTATACAAATAAGGCGCAGCTTTTGCCAGAGCTCGCAATTCAAGTAAATAGAGGAAATATAAATTCTTGAGCCAATTTGGCCCTTCGCCTCCAGTCGATTCAGGCGAGAATCTTTCTTGTAATTCTCTTAAATTTCGCCCCCAACGTCCACCAGGCGAGACAACTGTCAAACTTCCTTGAGCTGACAGCAACGACTTTGCACACAAGTGAATATTGATACTTGCATGCAATCCCGAAATCGCTCTATAGAATGCTCGTTTCTCTAAGCACATTCCTGTTAAAGAACAGAATTTATAATTATTATTTACAATTAAAATTTACAATTCTCTAAATTTAATAAAAATAAATTTTGTTAAAGAAAAGAATTTAAATAATTATTATTTACAATTCTCTAAATTTAATCAAAATAAATTTACCATTGATTTTCGATGCTTGAATAAAAATCTGAGGCGAATTTTCAGGCCTGAAATGAAAATAAAAAATAATTAAATGTATTAAATATTTTATTACTAAAAATTATTATTTTTATTTAACATAATTGTTAAAATTATAAATTGTGAAAGTAAATCATTTATACCTGAAACAATTTTCCATATAAATACTCCGCCATATTCGGTGTGCACTCGGTCCTTTATATCCTGTATATCTTTCTGGATTTAGTAACAAATCAACGTATTCTCCTGGTTTCTCTTCCTTTATACAGAAATTATCTTGAGCATTGTCATGTTTCTTCCATCGTTCAAATTCTTTATAATTTTCAGAACTAAAAGAAAACATTTAATAAGTGGAAAAATCTCCTTTTTTTATCAATTTTATTTTAATTATTACATACAAATTAAGATTTTTAAAATTAAATTTAACGAATATGTCTCAGATCGACTTTAAGACGCAAAAAAATCGTTTTATTTATTTTTATTTTATTCCTAATTGCAACAAAAATTTTATTTTGTATATTCCCGTCTTTTCTCTGATTTACAGAATAATTTTAAAAAATTTTCTATTTTATGATAATAGCTTGAATTCAACGTTTTTGGAAAATTCAATTATTTTCAAAACATTTTTCTAAAAAAACACGAAACTTTTAAAAGAAATTATAATACAATTTTTCAAAATATAAAATTTATATTAACAAAATTTGTTAAATTTGGAAATTTGTTGACAATTTTCCAACTAATTACTTTTGGTAATTCAATTATTTTCAAAAAATTTGGAATAAAATTTTTTTCAAAAATCTAATTTTAAAATTCAATTATTCAATATAAAATATTATTCAATATATTCAAATTAAAATTCAATTCAATTTAATAATGATTTTAAATAGTTATTTATACTTGTATATTTTTTCACAAGAGTTAAAATTTCCGAAAATTATTCAATTGAAATCTTCTGAAATTCAATTATTTCTAAAAAATACAGGAATGTCGATTATTCGAAAATTTTGTAATTGGACAAATATTTAAGTAATTAAAAAAAAATTATGAATAAAAACTAATATTAAAAAATTTAAATGAATGTTTTGAAGATATTTTTCTTCAAACGGATGCCAATTCCATAAAATTAATAATTGTAAAATATTTTTATTTATTAGAGAATCAAAGAAATTTAAATTTTTTGTTTTAGATTAAAACTTTTAACTTCACCCGAAAGAACTAATTTATTTAAAAGTTTTAATTGAAATTATTCAAAATTCAAATCTTAAAATACTCTAATTTAATACCTTTTGAAATTTAACAACTTCTAAACATTTATACTACCTATAATTTTTTTAAGATTCAATTATTTAGTAAAATTTTCTACATTATATTTTGCTCTAATTCAAATATTTATGATAAATTTTATTACATTTTATGAGAATTTAATTACTTAAGAAAGTAAAAGAAAATTTACTTAAAACACAATTGTTTTTAATTAAACAATGAAAAATTAAAGACAATAAATTATTAAAATTTGTTAAATCAATTATTCAATTAATTTATGAAAAAAAATGTAAAAGTTTTCATTTATGTTTTTAAAATGAAAAAAAATATTAAAGGTTTTTTAATATTTTTAATATTCTAAGAAAGAATAGAAATAAAAATGAAATAAAATTAAAAATGTAAAAAAGTCTTAACTCAAAAATAATATTTAAAAAAATGTTTTTTAAAGAATTATAATTTTACTTTTTATGGCAAAAATATATTTTATGCGCTATAAAACTTGCAAAAAATGCTAAGAACAAAAAAATTGGTATTTTGTTGCGTTGTGTGGAAAAAAAGTTGAAATATTCACATTTTCGTAAAAATAAGTTAAAAAAGTCATAATAACCAAGGCCTATGAATAAATTAACAAAACAGAGAAATATATTATGTTTATATAATATTTACCTAATTGTGGTATTTAGATAACCTAATTCGGCATTATGATCTCTAGCCGTCTGTTGGCAATTTGTAAATTGAGATTCCGCTTTATATTTTTCAACCGGACTTTCGTTCAAATGAACATTATGAGGATTTTCACCTTTTAGACCAACTGGAATGTCCTCCTGTAAAATTTCAAAAATTTCAAAATATATTCAAGAAATAATAGTATTAAAAATAGTACCCAAAATTAAAATTTGCAATAGAAAATTTAAATTACATTGACGAATTGTCTTTTATTTCTTTTGTTTATCTAATTCAATCAATTGATAACTTAATAATTAATTAATGAATATTGTATGTGTGAATATTTTGTAGAAACGTGTTTAAAGTTCACAAAGAAGAAATGAAGTTTATAAACATTAGCAAAATTATCAAACCTTGAAAGCGTATTTTATTTAAAAAAAAAATTATCTAAGTGAAAATTAAAAAAAAAACAAATATTTTCTTATCGCACATAACGAAAATATCACGTATATGCATAATTGAGATTATTATTATCATTATGTTCGAGTTTTTAAATTACAGTCTCATAATTGGAGATAAGACTTGGAGATAGAAATCAAAATATTCATTTTTTCAATATTAAAACTAATTATACTGATAATACACGTGAAAAATTGATGATAAAAATTGTTACGCCCTCTGAACATTAAAAATGTATTTTACCGTTTAAGATTAAAATTATTCATACAAAAGAAGAAATGAATGTAAATTGTATTATAACAGCTGTTGCTTAGACGTTAATCGAAAAAGTTAATAATTTTTCCTTATAGAAAATAATTATTAAATTTGAAAAGAATTGAATTGCAAAAAAAAACAGACTTACATCCTGACAAGGTTGAACGTGGCAATGGAAAATAGCACATTTGCTGTCATCTGCCCAAAAAGGACATACTTGCTTTAAATTGACTTTATAGAATCGAAAATAATCCCTGACAAGAAGACTTTGTAGTCTGGGATAAATTTTCATATTATTGAAATAATCCACTGTATCAACTGCACAACTGCAGTCATCGATGGATCCTTCAAGCTAAAAATATAATATAATAAATACAATTAAAGTTAAAATATTTATTTATTTTCATTCTTTTTTATTTTCATTTTTCATTGAATAAAATAATTCAAAAAAATGTTACTTAAAAAAAATACTTAAAAACTAGAACTATGTAAATAGTTTTCAATAATTGTTGGCAACCCGTTTTTTAAAAATAGAAAAGATAAGGCACAAATAAGGAAAAATTACGTTTGGCGAAATAATGATAAACAAAAAACAAGTTTAAACAAGTTAAAATTTACTTTAGTTTATGAAAATTAGCTAAACTAAAGCTAAAAGTTTTTTAAAAGTTTAGGATTGACAAACAAATTCCGTTATAAAAATCGGCAACAAACTAGATTTAAATATTTCCTAGCAAGTTTTTTTAAAAATAGCAAATAGACAATATGGGAAAAATATTTAAAAATCGAGATTATTAAATTATTAAAAACTGTAATCTTCAGATGACATTTTTTAGGTTATGATTTATAAACATAATTAAAAAACAAATTCCAGTACTTATTTAAACAAACTTCGTACCTGACAAAAACATTGATTATTTTTCACGGTGTTGGTCCCGAAGTAATTTGATTGTGCTACAGTAGACAATAATAGGAGAATAAAAACAGAATTTGACATACTGTCAAGAGAAATCATTGTAGCAACAATAACACTGGTTAAAAAAATAGAATATCATTGATTATCCACCATTTGGAAACAATCCCTGCAACTATACAGGACGTGCACGTGAAAGTTGTGGTCTTCTTTCGAAAATATCGTCACCACTGCGGTTTAAAACTGGATATTTGTAGGAGAAAAAAAAAGATGATAAAAAGGAAAAGTTTCCCCGCAGTCTCCTTTACGTGTTTAACTCCACGCACGCGTCTAACTCTATAGATTTATTTAAAACTATTTCCGAATAGGTATACGTGTTCGTAAAACACTGGGCAGTCGAAAGAGACTGTATATAACGGCACTTTATTTTGTTGATTATTTTCTAGTTTCCCCCACTATAATTTTAGACAGCACACAATTAAATACTAAAAACTTTTGAGAAACTCCCATTATTATGAACAAAAGTCACAATCATCGTGTATAAAGAATTTGTTTAAACAAATACTGACACCTGAATTCCTTATTCTTCGTCTGTCAAATGTCAAATGTAAACATAAATAAAGTATTCATTATTATTTACTTATCAGCTGATAATTCGTGATGTTTTATGTGTTTTACTCACGCACGCATGCACGAATGTAAAAAAAAACATTTGATATATTTGAATAGGGATTTTGTACTTTTGTATTTGATCCACAAAGCTTGTCTCACATGCCAGAATAGTGAAATTTTGCATTAAAACCCCTGTTGTTTCTAAAAAATATGTCAAATTTTAGGCTTGTCTCACAATCTTAAAAATGTCAGAATGGTCAGAATTCAGAAATTCTAAAAATCCCTAGTTTCTGAATAGTAGTTGTTTTTCCATTGTGGATATCTGAATATAAACAACCGGTACTCTATTTCTGTTGACAAATTATAGCAATTGTTTTAATTGTTCTGAAAAATTTAACAATTATTAAACAAAAAATGGAAGATGTAAGTTAACTTTGACGAAAATTGTATTATTACCTCTCTAAGATTTTTTTATTTATAAACATGAAAATAGAAACCTAACCTTGTTTTTCTAATGTGATGTATATTTTTGCCAATTATTGGATTTAAACGCCCGCTTATTAATAATTAATGTGAATGTTTACTAATAGTTAATATTCCCCGATTCCAGGAACTAAGAGAAAAAATTGATCAAGCTTGCAGGACAGCTGAAGAATTCACGAAAGTTTATTATGAAAGTTTGGATAAACGTAGACATGTGAGTTTTCTTTTGCTTCTAGATTATTTATTTATTTATATTTTAAAATATTCAAAATTTCAAAGGAGACAAGAAAATGATTATAATAAATTTAATCAACTATGTAGCTCATTTCGAAACTTTACCTGGATACGGCGACGATGATATGGAATGGAAATGGAGTCGACGGAAAAGATGCAATTCAAAAGTTTTGGATTGAATTACCGTCGTCGGATCACAGTATTATCACTCTTGATGCACAGCCAATTACTGGTATGAATTTTGCAACTTTAAAATATATTTCGTTAAAATGTGCTATTATTGGTAATTTTTATTTTTTTATCTTTTAGGACCTGCCGTTGCAAATCAATTGACGTTTCTCGTCAAAGTTAGCGGACAGGCAAAATATCAAGACAAAAACCCGAAACCCTTTAATCAAAACTTTTTAATAACAGCAATAGGAGATAAGTGGAAAATTGTTAGCGATTGTTTCAGAATGCAAGAAGTTATCGATAATTAAATTAGTCTCAATCTTGTGTTACTTGTTCGAAATAGATTTTAAGATTATGCCAATTAATAAAGTCAAATTTTTTATCACGAAATTATTGCGTTTGTAACTTTCATTCTGTATTTCTAGGAAAAATAATAATTTAAGCAAGACGTAAATTTTCTCAAGTAATGAAAATATGTTTTTAAAAAATTTGTTCCTTGGGTTTCTTGTGAAGTGCGTCGATCACATAGGTACTTAAAGCTTGGTTCATTCTTCAACAATTTTGTTCCGCACGTACAATTTTGTTTGTGTATACCTTTTTCATTGCTGTCAAAATTATTTATCTTTTCCTTTAATAAACTTGTTATTCAGTTATTATTTGTCTTAAAGTGAAGTTTTAGCAGCACGTAGTGTAAATGCGAATAAATTTCCGTTTGAAGAAGAGAAAAAAAAGATAATGGAGCAACTACAAACTGCGTTAACAACTGTCAAAGTTCTCCGCTCAAGTGTCGGTCAAGTTTTTGAGTCTCTCGCAAATGGTTTGAGAGCCGATCATGGAGAAGAAAATAAAGAAACGAAATATCTTTACGAACTTCAAGAGCTTGTAAATACAGTGGGTCTTAGTTTAAGGTAATTAAGAATTAAATTTGCCGTGTGTATCCTAACCTCAAAATACATTTGGAGATTCGAATATATAATATACAATATTTCTTTTATGGCCAACTTGAATTTTTAACTTAAAAATTAAGAAAATTAAGAATTAATTATGAAAATTAACAACTTTCAGAGATGTGGAACAAGCTATCAATAGTTTGAATCCACCACCAGGTCCATTTAATTTGGCAAGTACGTCGTTTCTCGGTCAGGAAACAACGCAAGAGAGACAGGCGCTTTATAGTTCGTTAATAAATAGTTATAAGTGGACGGATAAAGTTCACGAATACAGTAACATTGCTCAGTCCTTGTTAAGTCAGAATAATTTGAAACGTTCCTATACAAATGCTAGCAGAGGGAAGAGAGGTAGAATACAGACGAGCACGCATAATCTATCTCCACAGTATGTATAATTATTATCTCAGGGTTTCCACAGGTCAGGGATTTTTACTAAAAGTACTGAAAAAAACTGAATTTCTAAAATTCATGAGAAAACTGAATTTTTTTCTTTTTGCCTCGTGAACTATGAAATTACCACAAATTTTAAAACAAAACCTTCAATTTTTTCTATTTCTGACAATAATTTCTTTTTAAATAACTTAAATTTTCAAAAACTAGCATAAAATTAATAATTAATAATAAATAATAATAATAAATAATAATTAAATAAAATTAATAATAACTATCATAAATTATGACTTATAAATTATTTTATAAATAATTTTTACAATTTTCATAAATACTAGATTGATAAAAGAAGTTTAGTTAAAAATACTAAAAAAATTAGATTTTGGAAAAGTTACAAATGATTATAGAAATTCAATTATTTTCAAAAGTTACAAAAATTCTTCGCAGAATTTCAATTATGTTCAAAAGTTTAAAAACAATTCTCGTCAAAATTACAATTATTTTTGTAAATAATAAAATTAAAATTCAATTATTTTTCAAAGTTTTAATAAAATTCTTGACAAAATTCCACAAGAATTCAATTATTCAATTTTTCATAAATTTCATCAAAATAATTCAATTATTTTCATAAGTAGTAATAAAATTTTTCACAGGAATTCAATTATTTAAAATACAAAATTTAATAAAAATTTTTCGAAAAATATCAATTATATAAAAATATTTTTATAAATAATAAAATTCTTCACCGAAATTCAATTACTGTTATAAACTTGAATAAAATTTGTTGTAAGAATTCAATTATTTATATAAACTTGAATAAAATTCATTGGAAGAATTCAATTATTTTCAAAAATAAAAAAAAATATTTTCAAAATTTCAATTATATTTATAAATAAAAAAATTTTTCATCTAAATTCAATTATATTTAGAAATTTTAATAAAATTTATGGCAAAATTTTGTAGGAAGTCAATTTTAATTAATTAATTCAAAAGAATTCCATTATTTTCATAAGTAATAAAATTTTCACACGAATTCAATTATTTAAAATACAAAATTTCATAAAATTTTTCGAAAAATATAAATTATTTAAAAATTCTTCACTAAAAATTCAGTTATTTTTATAAACTGGAATAAAATTCTTTGCAGAAATCCAATTATTTACATAAATAATAAAATTCTTCACATAAATACAGTTATTTTTATAAATTTAAATAAAAGTCGTTGGAAGTATTAAATTATTTTTAAAATGTAATAAAATTCTTTGCGGAAATCTAATTGTGTTCGAAAATTAAAAAAAAAATCTTGTTAAAATTCCAAGTAACTTTATAAATAATAAGATTCTTCTTCAAAATTAATTTATTTTATGGAAATTTTAAGAAAATTTAAATTAGTTTCATAAGTAATAAAACTCATCGCAGAATTTTAATGATTTTTTATACAATATATATTTTAATCAAATTCCTCGAAAAATGTAATTATTCTTAAAAATTTTATTAAAATTTGTCAAATTAAATTCATATTTTTAAATATTTATTGATAAAATTCTTTATGAGAATTCAATTTTAACAAACATTCAATTATTCAATAAATTATTTATTTTTTAATTTAAATAATTGAATTTTTCTCGAATTTTCTAATAAAAATTGATTTAAAAATGAATTAACGGATAATCGATTTATTATTATTATTATTATTATTTATGAAATATTTGAAATATTGACACGAATTTTATTACATTTTTTAAAAATAATTTAATTTTTTTGAGAAATTTTACTGCTTGTAAAAATAATTGAATTCTTGCGAAGGATTTTTTTAGAATTTTTGTAAATAATTAACCTATTCTGAAAAATGTTATGGTAATTTAAATTATTACAACACATGAAGAAAATGATCGCTTTCTTCATGTTTTGTAATAATATTCTTATAAGTTGTTCAATTTAAAAAGGTTTGAATTTGAATGTTTTGAAGAATTTCAATTCCAACAGAAAAATAATGATTAAATATTTATTTAAAAAAGAAGTTATTGATGTTTTTGAATAATTTTACAATTAATGAAATTTGTCAATAAATTTAATAGAACATTTTTTTGAGTATCTAATAATTTTTAGATTGAACCAGAATATTCTTTAGGGTCAGGGAAAAAGTGAAAATTTTGTCTGGAAATCAGGAAAAAATAAAACTAAATATTTGTGGCAACCCTGTATCTATGCCCTCTTAATATCGAATATCCCCTCTATTACCAATGAAATATTCTTCGAAATCTCAATTTATTTTGTCCTTTTACAGACAAGTCGATTCGGTTATAACACAATTCGATCGACTCTTCACCGACATGACATTTTCCATTTCACGACCCTTTGCATCTAATGCAATTTTGCACATAACATTGGGACATGTTTTAAAAGCAGTCGTTGCATTCAAGGGAATAATGGTCGAATGGGTCGTTGTCAAGGGCTACAACGAGTCCATGGATCTCTGGACGGAATCTCGTTATAAAGTTTTTCGAAAAGTCACTGAAAATGCTCACGCTGCGATGTTACATTTTTATTCGCCAGCTCTTCCCGAATTAGCATTACGATCGTTTATGGTAATTACAAAGTTACAAAAAGTTTCATGAGTAAAAAGATGACTTTACTTATTTTCAATTTTTCCTTTTCAGACCTGGCTTCACAGTATGATCTCTTTATTCAATGTACCGTGTAAACGATGCGGTTTACATTTACATGGCGCCTTGCCTCCGACTTGGAGGGATTTTCGTACCTTGGAACCATTTCATCAAGAATGCAAACCCTAGTAATAAATGCATATAATAACAATTAATTATAATTGTAAATAATAGCAAAAACGAAATTTATACCTTTCAACTTGCTTTACAAGTTTATTAAAAAACAATTGTTTTGTTTTTGTTTTTTTTAAACTTTGTTTTAAATAAATTAGCGCCTAATTAAAAGAAAAAAGGCCTTAAAGCGAAAAATCGTGATTTGATAATTTTTTAATAAAACGAAATAAATCTGATTGGTAAATAAAGAAACGAATTGCAAATTTAATTTCTATATTTAATTAATCCATACCTCGATGATTGTTAAAATTGCGAGCACATAATCGTTATATCAAATACAGAAAATATCTTTTTATTCAAGATAGTAATAGTATTATCGATATTTTTAGCTGACAATTTTAAAAGATCATTTTTATACATTGATATAATATTGATTAATGTTTTTTTTTTCTTCTTTTCTTTTTCTTTAGTAAAAATGTACAATATTCTCAACAAGTCAAAAACGTCAACATCCGTTTTTAAGTCTCTTACATTATTTTCCAAAAAAAATGTTTCCAAACGATATTTTTTCATGTGGAACATTAGAATAAATTTCTGCACACTAATTGGTCGTCTACATCGGTAGTCTTGTTTGAATTAATGCAAGAGCGCAACGATGTCGTAACATAGTATTATTATTATTATTATTATTTTGCATCAGAAAATATATAGATGTCAAAATTAGCACCTTTTTTTCCTCTAATTAATGTACGATTTAATTTTGACCATGAAAAAATTTTAATTTTCACCTTCAAAAAGGGTGCGTTCATTTTCAAATTTTTGGCAGAAGTATTTCAAAAGTCTTACATGGATTTATGGACCCAAAAAGTTGAAAACTTATACTTAAATCACAAAATTTAAAATTTTTTTTAAAAATGAAGTCAATAGGAAGACTTTCATTGTTTATGAAGAAAATTTTTATACTTATTGAAAAAGTTTACTTTAAAATGTAATCAGAAATTTTGAAATTGAACCGTAAAATTTAAATTTTATAATTGCAATTTTTTCTTTACTGCATAAAAATTCTGTAAATATTTACAAGTACAACAGAGATTCATAATTACAACTATTTGATACCAGATTTTATATAAGATTGAATCGCAAATATTTTTATAATATATAACATTGAATAAATATTGTGTTGGCTCTTATGAAAAAGTTTTACTTTCAATTAAATATATATTTTTTTTACTAAAAAATGATTAAGTATTGTGGCAACATCATATCTATATAGAAAACTAAAAACGAGAATTAATAATAATAATTATTTAATTTTATTAAAAGGAAATTCGCATTTTTGCTAAACCGGAGATTATTTAATCATGAATAACAGGAAATGAATATTACCTAAGTATGTCAACAAATTTTTGTGAAAAATATAATATTATATTTTTTACAATAAAAGAAAACATTACAGAGACGAAACCAATTTTCCACGCACGTTGAAAATCAAATAAACCCATTCGTTTGCCTTTGACCTTTTTTCAGATAAAAATAGTAAGCATTGTTTTTTTTTTTAATTAATTCTTAATGTAATATCAAAGTGATGATTAAATTCAGCCTTTAGGTAAAATGAGTCGATACTATAACAAAAAAAAAACAACTACTTGATGACATTATTTTAACTACAATTAACAGTTTCGGTTACTTTTTCAATTAAGAAAAAAAATATATAATACACATTTTGGCACATAACCCCCGGAATAACATTTCTCACGATCAAATGAAAACGAAACTACATTAAAAAAAATTCGAATTTTTCGTCACTTTACCTTATAAGTAACAATGGAATATACAAATTTAATATCCATTTAAAAATTTATTCGTCAGCAAAATACTACTGATAAAATTGTAAATATAAAAAATCTATATACTTTCTTTTTTTTAAAAAACACAATATTCAGTTGTGTACGTACTACATTTATAATAATTAAAAAACCCAACTGAAATACCGCAATATTATAAATGCGGATTAAAAAAAACAAGGAAGTAAAATCACAAATAAATTATGCTTTTTTTCTTTTTATAAAGGAACTAACGAGCGAGAGAAAAAGAAAAAAAAATTTACAAACTTATCAACAAAAGTTGAATAAATTTTCAATATATACGTAATTTCTTTCTTTTCAAAAAAAAATTATGAAGAATTATGCAATCAAAACAAAGTTGAATAAATTTTCAATTTTATAATATGTGATTTTTTTAAGAATTGTAAAATCAACTCGTATATATATATAACATTCTTATAAAGAAATATATAGTGTGAAAGATTTTTTTTTATGGCGCGCTATGGTTAATTATATTGACACAATAATGTTTCATATTTCTCTCTCTATTATGCCTTTCACTGTAAAATGTAACTATGAAAAAGGTTTCTTTAAACAAAAAAAAAACCGCCTGTCAATTCTGTTCATTTTTTCTTGGACAGTGCTAAATGTTATAAATTTGTTGATTTAAACAACTAGACAGTCTGACCATGTAAAACCCCATTTTTTTCAAAATAAATTTAATTATGCAGTTTTTTTAACGACCAACGCCAAATTCTTTGGCGTCGTCTTCAGTGATGTCTCCGTATTCCCAAATATTCATGCGGCCCTTCTTTGCTTCGTCCTCTGCCGCTTTGTAGTCTTCCATCTAGAATTTAGTTGAAAAGAAATTTAAATAAGATTTGAATTTTAAAGTGAAAATTGAAAAAAAATGGAAAATAAAACTGATTATAATTAAAGAAACATTTAACTTTAAAACTGATTATAGTTTTAAATAATTTAGTGAAAATTAATAAAATCTATGGAAAGAATGTTTAAATATTTATGAAAATATAGAAGGAATATTTAAATATTTATGAAAATTTAAAAAAAGAATTAGAAATTTTGTAAATAGAAACAAGAGAAACGTTAAAATAGTATTTTAAGGAGAGCGTACCAATTTTTTCACTCTTCGGTCTCGACTCTTTTCGACAATCAAATAACCATAGGCGATAAGTCCTTTGCCAATGTCCTCGTTAGTTGTCGAGTCGACCAAAGTTGCTGCTGGCAAATTATTCACTTTGAATTCAACATTCAGAAGCAAAGTTTTTCCCGTGACGACGTCTTCTCGGAAAGCGTCAATTGCCATCTTCTTGTAGTCATTCTTAAAAAAAAATTGATAATTATGTATTTAAAAGAATGTATCACTTGGTAAAAATTATATAATTCAGGGTTGCTACAAGTATTTAATTTTATTTTTCGCTGATTTCCAGACAAAATTCTCACTTTTTCCCTGACCAGAAAAAATATTCTGATTGACTCTAAAAATTATTAGATAATCAGGAAAAAATGTTCTATTAGATTTATTTACAAATTTCATTAATTGTAAAATTATTCAAAAACATCAATAACTAAATTTTTAAATAAGTATTTAATTATTATTTTTCCACGGGAATTAAAATTCTTCAGAACATTCAAATTCAAACCTTTTTGAAACTCAACAATTTATAAGAATTAATTAATTCTTATAAATTTAAATTATTACAAAACATAAAAAATTCTAAATATTTTGTTATAATTTAAATAACCGTGAAACTTTTTAACAAAAATTCAATTATTTACAAAAATCCCAAAAAAATCCCTCGCAGGAAATCAATTATTTTTAAAAGTAGTAAATTTTCTCAAAAAAATTCAATCATTTGAAAAAATTGTAACAAAATCCTTGGCAATAATTCAATTATTTTCATAAACAATAAATCTATTATTCGGTAATTTCATTTTTTAATCAATTTTTATTAGAAAATTCTAGAAAAATTCAATTATTTAAATTGCAATATAAATAATTTATTGAATAATTGAATGTTTGTTAAAATTGAATTCTCATAAAGAATTTTATCAACAAATTTTTAAATAATTGAATTTTTTTGACAAATTTTAATAAAATTTTTAAGAATAATTACATTTTTCGAGAAATTTGATTAAAATATTGTATCTAAAATTAATTAAAATTTTGCGATGAGTTTTATTATTCATGCAAATAATTTTAAAAACTTTCCATAAATGTTATTAAAATTTTTCTAAAATAATTAAATTTCGGTGAAGAATTTTATTATTTATATAAATAATTCAATTCTTGTAAAGAACTTTGTTAAATTTTTTTAAAATAATTGATTCATGTGACGAATTTTATAAAAATCTTTTTAAATAATTGATATTTTTCAAAAAATTTCGTAAAATATTGTGTATTAAATAATTGAACACACGTGAAAATTTTATTATTTGTGAAAATAATTGAATTATTACAAAGAAATTTATTAAAAATTTCATAAATTATTTAATTTCTGTGAAATTTTAACAAGAATTGTATTCATATTTTTAAATATATTTTAATTTTGAAGAAGAATTGTATTATTTATAACAATACTTAAAATTTTGACAAGAATTAAAAATTTTTTTTTAAATAATTGAATATTGATGGATTTTATTATTTATAAAGATAATTGAGATTTTGACAAAAATTTTTGAACATTATTGAATTTCTGCAAAGAATTTTATTACTTTTGAAAATAATTTAATTCTTCCAACGAATTTTATTCAAGGTTATAAAAATAATTGGATTTCGAAGAAGAATTGTATTATTTATAAAGATAATTGGATTCTTGAAAAGAACTTTGTTAAATTTTTTTCAATAACTGAACTCTTGCGACGAATTTTATAAAATTCTTTTTAAATAATTGATAATTTTTCGTAAAATTATTTGAAATGTTTTATATTAAATAACTGAATTGCTGTGAAAATTTTATTATTTATGAAAATAATTGGTTTATTTAGAACAAATTCATCAAAAATTTTGTAAATTATTGAATTTCTGTGAAATTTTTCCAAGAATTTTAATCAAGTTTTTAAAAATAATTGAATTTTGAAGAAGAATTGTATTATTTATAAAGATAATTGAAATTTTGACGAGAATTTAAAAAAAAAAATTTTGAACGTAATTGAATTTTGGAGATGAATTTTTTTATTTTTAAAGATATAATTGAAATGACCGTAATTTTTAAAATTTTTTGAATATAATTGAATTTCTGCGAAAAATTTTATTACTTTTGAAAATAATTGAATTTCTGTAATTATTTGTAACTTTTCCAAAATAATTTTTTTATAGTATTTTTGATAAAAATTCTTTTATCAATCTAGTATTTATGAAAATTGTAAAAATTATTCATCACATAATTTATATGTCATGATTTATGATAGCTCTTTAAAAATTAAGTTATTTAAAAAGAAATTAGTGCCTGAAATAGAAAAAATTCATGGCTTTGTATTCAAATTCGTGGTTATTTTTGTAGTTTACGAGGCAAACAAAAAAACATCAAAATTTAGAGTTTTTTCATGAATTTTCGAAATTTGATTTTTTCCAGTACTTTTACTAAAAATCCCTGACTTTTCCCTGACCAATTTTACTTTCCCTGACTTTTCCCTGAATTTCCTGACTTCTCTGATTTGTGGCAACTCTGCAATTCGAAAATAAAAGCAATTTATCAATCTTGAAGATTGATAAAAAAGTCAAAACTTTGAAGTTTTGACTTTGAAGATTGATAAATTGCTTTTATTTTCGAAAATTCTAACTCAAAAAACCAAATTTAAAAAGAAAGTTTATAATTCACTAAGAAAAGGAACTTACATCTTGCGGAAGTTTTACCCAAGCAAGCATGTACTCAGAGGCAAATGGTCGATCGCTGGAAAATCCGGGTGGCAAAGCAGCGACACGAGTGACATTCAAAGTCTCTCGATTACCATAGTCAACGTAAAATACATTGACATTGGGACCGGAGACCTTTTCAATTTTCACGCGATACCACTGATCGTCTTCGGTGAATTTAGCAGCTGCCAAGTCGCCTCGTCGTGGATTATACGCTCCCGGCAGTGGTGGATTCTCCGTCAATTCCTGACGCAATCGAGCTATTAAGCTCTCGTACAAATTACGCTGATCGACATTTTGCGCATAGAAATGAAGTTCCTCGGTGATTTCCGAGACAACCACTTCATGATAATTGATCTTTCTCTCCACCACTTTATTATCCTCCTCGACTTTTTCAGTTTCCACCTCAATTTTCACGTAGTCTTTCCAAATCTGAAATAATTGAAAGAATTGTTAAGTCGAAAAATTAAGAATTTTTAATTCGAAAAATTAAGAATTTTTAATTCGGAAAATTAGGAATTTTTAATTCGAAAAATTGAAAGAATTTTTAATTAAAAAAATTGAAAGAATTTTTAATTCAAAAAATTAAAAGAATTTTTAATTAAAAAAATTGAAAGAATTTTTAATTCAAAAAATTTAAAAATCTTTTGGAAATTCTGAATGTTGGGGCAAATATTTTTGTAATAAAAATAGTAGACCCACGTTTAATTTTTTGGCCTTGGCGCGTTCCTCAGCGGCCTTGAGAATCTTGAAGTGCTCTCCCTGCTCCATGAATGTGGAAACTGTCGCTAAACCCTCCTCGACGAGAGCAACGGACAAATTAACACCATCGACAAATAACCAACCGATGAAACCGCTGCCTTTCGATTCCATATTCTCGACTTGAATGTCGACGTCTTTTTGCAGACAGTGTTCCCTTGTGAATTTGAGTGCCTCCTCGCCGAATGGTTCGCCTTCGCCGCTTCCCGAACCGGGAGTAATGCGTGGCGCACGTGGTGCCTTCACACCGGCCAACAAGAATGTAATGAGACAGTATTCCTTGGGTACAAAGAGTTTGAGACGCGATCCACTCGTGACGAATTCGACCACGGCCTTTATTTCACGTGCACGCTTCAATGATTGCAGATGTGATTTAGCGGCTGCTGGATCTGTCGAGACATCGCGTATTCTCTGCATTGGAACGTCTTTCTTCGCATGAAGACCGTATTGTGATTTTTCGGCTTTGCTCTCGGCGGCCAACAGTTCACTGTAGTGAATCGAGCGCTGATCGTCGTTCTGTCGGTATTTCACCACTGTCGCCAGACCCTTTGACACCATCATCTCGGCAATGTTTCTGTAAATATTCAAATATTCGTTATTCTAAAAAATCGTATCTTTTTTCTCTAATTGAACTAGAAAGACGAATTGAAATATTACGAATTGAAAACTTACACTTTTCCAATCATCACAGTGCAACATGTTTTCTCGGGGAAATTGTCCTTGGCCGGTTGAATATAATCGACGGACACCTTCACCAATTTGCTAATGAGTTTTTTTCTAAGAAATTCACGAGCCTCGAACATCCACGGAACATCGTAGAGTGGTCGGAAGTCTTTCGGTTTCGTAATAGTTCCATCTTCGTTTTGGAATTTCTTGTCGCGCGGTGGTGGCCTAATACTGCTGAGAAAGACTTTTTTCGTATCGCCCGATTGTAATTTAACAAGAATTGCATCAGCATTGGCAATTTCTGTGACAATACCACTGAATTCCATGAGTTCTGTACTTGCAGTTGGTGGTTTATAATTCTTCCACCTACGCAATTGTTTATCCTTTGCTGCCTTCTCAGCACTTTGATATTGTTTCAAAACATCGGCTTTCATTTGATTATTCATCGACCAGCTGACACATTCAGCGTAACCGAAATTCAAAAGAAACTCCGCAATATCGCCCTTTGGATGAATAATTCTACCGACAAAATTATTACTATTCACCGAATAGAGTATTATTTCAACTTGTCTCTGCAGGAGTTTCGATTCAGTGACATATTGCGCCTCTTTTGCCAATGATTTCTCTTCACTTTCAGCCTCGAGTTTTGGGCAACGAATTCCTGCCATTTCTAAAGTCACATAGTAAAAGTCGGGCAAGAGGAAGGCGCGAACTGTTGAACCATCACGAACATGCTCAATGACGGCTTTCACACGTTTTCCCCCTAGACGCTCGACTAGAGCTCGAGGATTTTCAATCGTCCATTTGATGTCTCTCACGTGGGCCGAAGATGACGGATTCGGCCATTTACCCTTGCCGGCCGATTTAGCGGAATTTTCCAAGTCTTGTAATCGCTGCAATTCTGGAGTGACATTGCGAGTATCTGATTTCACGTTCACAAGACCCTCGGATACGAGTTGCTCGGCCACACTCGGTCCACTTGTATCTATTCAACAAAAATACATGAAAAAAAAAGAATAACAAGATTTCCCAATATTTACAAAATTCTCACCTCTTCCCAACCAAACATTGCCGTACGTTCTGTTATTTATCGTCTTCTCCTCAACGAATGTCACAACTTCTCCAATTAATTTATTCCGTAGAAATTCCCTCGCTTCCCAAGCATACGGTTCATCTCTCGTTTCTTCAGAACTGAAAATTTTTCATTTTTAAAATTAAAAAGAAAATACAAACAAAAATATTCGCTATACTCACTTTCCAATAGCTCTGCGGCCCAATTTTGGAGCCATAATATTCGAAAGACATATTGTTTTCTCTGGTGGTGGTCCATCCTTTGGTTCGTCTCTAATTGTAATCGTATCACCAGAAACAATCTAAAATTAAAAAATAAACACATTTTCCTCTATAAATAGACAAGAAACAATATCTTATATCGAGAATTATTTTTTTAACCGCAAACTTTTTACAAACTATCAATAAAAATGTGAAACAGGAAAGTAACCGGGAATACAAGTTTAAAATAAAAACTGGGCAAAAGTGAAAAAATCCAAAAACCAGATTCTATAAACACCAAACAGATCATTTGGGATAGAAATACTTTTACCATATGTGCAATTTAACAAAGTAGAAAACAGAATCCTTTTATTTTCTACATTTGTTAAATTACAAAGTGAAAATAATGCATTTAATTTGATTTGTTTTGAAAAAAGGAATAATAGAGAATTTTAATTCGATGATGATTTGTGGAAAAATCTAAACACGTACTCACCTGCTTAACGATCCCAATTTTACGGGAGACTACCTGCGGTGTGCTCATGGTGCGTCGAGAAAAATTTTAAAGCCAAAAATTGAGAAATATCTAATGATATCAGTCACGAGACCGATTTATAACAAATTTGTACGCCTTTGTTGTACGTTTAGAGTGAAAATCCTTGTTGAAAAGTTAATTAATGTGATAACATGTTGGAGAAAATGAAATTGTCGATGCACTCAAGATCGCCGTGTATTTCCAATGAAGTACTATTTTTTAAGCTGGAGCGCGATCTACGTTGTCTAGAACATTGCTTAAATGTTCATTTAAACGATGGTGATGTGGCAACACGCGACACTCTGTCACGCGATGACAGCGCTCCCTATTTATTTGTACATGTGGATAATAATTAAAATTTGCAATAAACAAATCAAAAAAATGCAAAAAAAACACAGTGTTCTTCACCTGTAAAATTTGAAAAATCATTTTATAATTGAAAAATTCTTTCAATTCTTAAATTTAACTTAATGATGACTTCTTTATCGACTGCCAAATTTTTATCGAGCTTCAATAATTGATAGTGAAAGAATCTAATCTAATAGTCAGAAGCATCTCGAGGATAACAAAGGAACAAGTTTAAAAAAGGACCTTTAAAAAAGTCTTTTTAAAAAGTCCTTTTAAAAAATAATTAATGCAAAAAAATGGAAATATTATTCTTAAAAAAATGTTACAAAAGATGACGCTGTCTGTTAAATCCCATTCAAGTTGCAATCTCCCTTCCCGTTATCCTGGGTTAATTGAACCTTTCACGCAGCAGGAGGTTAAAAAAATTTGTTAGGTTATGTTCGAAATAGAAAAATATAAAAAAAATTGTTTTAATTAATTAAATGAAAATTATTAATATAGGAAAGAAAAATTTATTGAATATTTTTAAACTAAGGCAATAAGTTGAATGTGTAAGGGAGAAAAGTGCTGTCAGTTTGAAATTATTTGCGAATGCAGATTTTCCGGAGCAGTGTGAAACTCTCATGGAGATTGCAGAAGCATTGTAGCGCTGACGCTGAAAGGCACGTGTACTTGCTGCAACGATTAAGAAAAGCGTCGCTAATTACTGTCAAACAGTATTCGTATGTAATTACCGCAAAATCAAATAAAAAAAAGTTAAACTTCCCTGTCAAGATGACAGATCCGAAAATTGAAGAAGAATTGGCCTCGTATCGCGCGAATGTCAAAGAACAAGTGAGTATGCCATATGGGTTTTCCTTTTTTACTCATCTTTTTGATTCAAGTTCTCTTTTTTCTTTTCATTCTATTTTTTTATACATTAAGAAATAAATTTAAAACGTTGAAAATTAAATTAAATGCAATCTAATCAGGATGTCTACTATTTTTGTTCAATAAAATTCCCGGGTTTTTCCTGTTATGTCCTAAATTTTTCCTGGCTTTTTCTTGTCAAATTTAAATTTATATTTGATTTCGAACACGAATAAATTACTTTTGAAATTTTTTTTGAAATAATTTTAATTGATAATTTGGAAAATAATTGAATTAAACAAAGCAATTTCTCAATTTGTCGAAAATAAACTTGTCTTTTTATAATTATAATTGAAAATTTGATTTTTCAATTTTATTAAAATTATATTGATAATTGAATTTCTGCAAAGAATTTTACTATTTATAAAAGTAATTCAATTCTTCCAAACAATTCCTGTTATTAAAATAATTTATTCTTGTGATGAATTTTATTGAAATTTTTGAAAATCATAAAACGGTAATAATTAATTATTTATTCAATAAGTTATAAACATTTAATTTGTTTAAGCAATAAACAAATATAATTTATATAAACATTCAGAAACTTGAAACTATAAAAATTTAAGAAAAGTTCAATAATTATAATTATGTTTACTGAATAGAATATTATTTTTATAAGCAAAAAATTCAATTAAAAGTGTAAGAGGGACTTTAAATTTAAAAAATAAAATTATAATTACGGTCACCAACTTCCCTTGATTATTTTCAAAAAATTTAAATAAAATTCTTTTAAAGAATTCAATTATTTAAAAAAAAAGTAAAGAAATAATTTCAATTACTTCACAAATTTTCAATTATTTTCTTAGCAAAATTCAATTATCTTGAAATAATATAATTGAAAAATTACAAAAATCTTATTTTTCAGATTTAAAAAAAAATTCCGAAAGATCAATTTTATTTAACAATTTTAAGTATTTATATTTTTTAAATTAACTAATAAAAATTTTATTTACTAATTTTCGCCGTTAGAAATATGAATACATTAGAATATGACTTTTTATAAAATTAAATTATTAATCACACTGAAAGAAAATGTATATTAAATTTTGTAAAAGTATTTTACGATCTGGGAAAAAAGTGCATCAAACCGAAATTTTGATACAAAAAATATTGAACTTTAAAAAAAATTATGTGGAAATATATCAAATATCAAGAATTTAAATTCAATTTTAAATATTTTAATATAATTTTACTAAATTCGACATCAATTTTTTTTAAAGTTTAGTATTTTCTATATCAAAATTTCGGATTATTGCACTTTTTTCCCAAATTGTAAAATACTTTTACAAAATTTAATATACATTATCTTTCAGTGCAGTTATTAAATTAAAATACTTTAAAAATTCTATTTGTTAAAAAGTTTCTAATGAAATTTTTTAACAAATTTAATTACATATTTTCAGTGGAATCTGAAAATATATCTATTAACTAAATAATTTTTTAAAATTTATTTACATAATACGTTTGAAGTCGTGACTGATTTTTTACCTGAAATTAATTTTTTTTAACTAATTAAAATTTAGAGAATAGTATAAATGTCAATAAAAATTGAAATAAAAAGTGATTTTTTAAAAACAAATTAAAATAATAAAACTTTTTTTCTTTTGAGGAAAAAATTCCCGGTTTGGTTTAAAATTCCCTGTCAAATTAAATTCCCGGTTATTTTCCAGTTTTCAAGGATTTTCCGGTTAGTAGACACCCTGTCTAGTTCAAATTATTAATTTCGTATAATAATAAAAATTTTAAAACATAAAAATAATGTAATAATAAAAATTTTAAATAATAAAAATAATATAACAAAAATTTTAAATAATAAAAATAATGTAATAAAATAGAGAATGTAATAATAACAATAATTATAATAATTTAATAATGATTTCAGGGAGATAAAGTCCGCAAATTAAAAGCCGATGGAGCACCGGAAATTGATATAAAAAAAGCAGTAGCCGAATTGAAGATTCGTAAAAAATTACTAGAAGACAAGGAACTTTCCTTAATTCCAGATGCAGCTTCTTTCGACAGAGGCCGAATGGAAGATTTACTAAAACGACGATTTTTCTATGATCAGTCCTTTGCGATTTACGGTGGAATTACCGGATTGTATGACTTCGGTCCAATGGGCTGTTCATTCAAAGCGAATATTCTTAGCGAATGGAGAAAGTTCTTTATCCTCGAGGAACAAATGTTGGAGGTTGATTGTTCAATTCTGACCCCCGAACCAGTGTTGAAAGCCTCTGGTCACGTGGACAGATTCGCCGATTTAATGGTGAAAGATGTAAAGAATGGCGAATGCTTTCGATTAGATCATTTAATAAAAAATCATTTAGAAAAAGTCGCCTCTGACAAGAAATGCACAGCCGCCGTTAAAGAAGAATGCAGCGATATTATCATCAAACTCGATGGAATGAATAAAAGTGAAATGACAACAATTCTACGGAAATTTGACATGAAATCGCCAATTTCCGGCAATGAATTGACCGATCCAGTGGAATTTAATCTCATGTTCGGTACACAAATCGGACCCACTGGACTTGTGAAAGGTTTCTTGAGACCTGAAACAGCGCAAGGAATTTTTGTCAACTTTAAAAGATTGTTGGAATTCAATCAGAAGAGGCTGCCATTTGCTGCTGCGCAAATTGGCAATGCTTTTCGTAACGAAATATCTCCAAGGTATAAAATTTACAATGTTTGATAATATTAATTTTAATTATTCCATTTTTGGTTAAATTAATTAATTTTTGGTTAAATTAACCAAAAAAATCCAGGTTGCCACTCAACCTGGAAACCTGGAAAACCTGGAAATGTCAGGGAATTTTATAAAAATTGAAAAAAACTTGGAAAAGTCAGGGAATTTTGATCGAAATCCTGGAAAATTGTTGTTTTCTAATTGTATTTGTTCTTGAAAGCTAATTTTACTTAAATATTTCAAATTGAATTCAAATTTAAAATAGTTGCGTTTACGATTTTCATAATTAAATGAACTTGAAAAGATTTTCATTTGAAATTTAGTAAAATTTCAATTTTAAATGAATTTTATTAAAAAAAATTTTTAATCCTAGAGTTTTAAAAAAAAACCTTAATAACTAAACTTCTTCTAAAATTATTAAAATTTGTAATACATATTTAATTGATTATTTTAAAATAACGGATTTATAGAAGAACTTTAGTTAAAACACTCAAACAAAATGGAATTTTGAAGCAAATACATATTATTGGAGAAATTCAATTATTTTTAGAAAAAGTAAAATTCTTCTCTGAAATTCAATAATTTTTTTATCTTTTATTATTTATTCATTAAAGAATTA
The DNA here is from genome assembly GCA_032873175.1 of Leptopilina drosophilae. NCBI lineage: Eukaryota > Metazoa > Arthropoda > Insecta > Hymenoptera > Figitidae > Leptopilina > Leptopilina drosophilae. The sequence continues at coordinate 8,817,824 of CM065485.1, read as the reverse complement.
AATTATTTTCAAAAATTTCAATGAAATTCTTTTGTGACAATTTAATTTTTTTCAAAATAATTTTAATAAAACTCTTAGTAGAAATTTAATTGATTTCAAAAATAATTCAATTATTTTCAATGTTTGCTATTTAAATAAAATTTCACGAAACAATTCAATTATTTAAACCGAAAGTTTAATAAAATTAGTCTGAAGAATACAATTATTTTCAAACGTAATATAATTATTCGCAAAAATCCAATTAAGTTTGAAAGTTTACAAAAATTCTTGTCAAATTTTAAATTGTTTGTATAAATAATAACATTTTTCTCCGAAATTGAAATATTAATAATATTCTTAGCAGAATTTCAATTATTTTAAATATACAAAATTTTCATCAACTTTCTCGAAAAATGAAATATTTGTTAAATTTTTTCTTTTAATTTGTCTCTTGACAATAAATATCAATAATAATAATAATAATAATAATAATAATAATAATAATAATAATAATAATAATAATAATAATAATAATAATAATAAACATAATAATTAAATTCTGATAAAATTTGTTATAAAAAGTCAATGCTAAAAAACATTCAATTATTTAATAAATTATTTATTTTTTAAGTTAAATAATTGATTGATTGACTGCAATTGAATATCGTATTAAAAGTATTTATTTATTTGAAAATTCTACAAGAATTCATTTATTTAACTCTAAAAATAAACATTTTATTAAATAATTGAATTTTTTTAAAAATTGAATTTTCATGAAGAATTAACAAATTTTTAAATAATAATTGAATTCTTCTAAAACATTTTAATAAAAATTTGTTAAGTAATTGCATTTTTCGCGAAATAAGATTTCATTAAAATTTTTGAAAATAATTGAATTTTGAAGAAAAAATTTATTATTTATAAAGATTATTAAAATTTTTATAGCAATTTTTGACAATTTTGAAACATAATTGAATTTTTGTGATGAATTATGTTACTTTTGAAAATAATCGAATTCTTGGGGTTCCCAATAATTTTCTTATTAATAATAAACGTAGTTTTAAAAACCTGGAAAAATGACGTTTTTTAACCTGGAAAACCTGGAAAAGTCAGGGAATTTAAAAAGGATAAAAGCGTGGCAACCTTGTTAATTAATTTTTTTTGGTTTAATTTTTAATTATTAACTGTATAAACTGTATTTATTTACAGATCGGGTTTAATTCGTGTAAGGGAATTTACAATGGCGGAGATTGAGCACTTCTGCGATCCGGATGACAAAAATCATCCGAAATTTGAGAACGTGAAGAACACACCAATGTTGTTGTATTCAGCGTGCAATCAGATGGACGGGAAATCAGCGGAGACGATAACAATTGGAAAAGCTGTCGAAAATGGTCTTGTGGCGAATCAAACACTTGGTTATTTCATGGCGAGAATACAATTGTTCCTGTTGAAAATTGGAGTTGATCCTTTGAAGCTTCGTTTCCGTCAGCACATGGGAAATGAAATGGCACATTACGCCTGCGACTGTTGGGACGCTGAATGTTTGACTTCCTACGGTTGGATTGAATGCGTTGGTTGTGCGGATCGTTCGGCTTACGATCTCACTCAACATTCGAAATCGTCGGGTGTGAAATTGGTCGCTGATAAGAAATTAACAGAACCAAAGCAGATTAATGTAGTCGAAGCGGCACCAAATCGAGGCCTAATTGGCAAAACATTCAAGAAAGATGCTAAGGAAATTTTAGCCGCACTTGCTGCCTTAACGGAAAGTGAGATTGATTCCATGGAAGCAGATTTCAAAGCAAAGGGTTCGTTTGATTTACAATTAGCAGACGGTGCCTCGTGTGAGCTTAAAGAAGAAATGGTAGCCGTGAAACGCTATCAGAAAATGGTTCACGTCGAGGAAATAACACCATCGGTTATTGAACCATCGTTCGGAGTTGGTCGTGTGATGTACGCAATTTTCGAGCACAGTTTCAAATTGAGAGAAGGCGACGAGCAGAGAAGTTATTTCAGTCTTGCGCCCGTCGTTGCTCCTCTAAAATGTTCCGTTTTGCCTCTTGGAAACAATGCAGAGTTCGATCCATTCGTGAAGAATTTATGTGAGTTTTATTCCCTCCCAGATTGATTTTTATTAAGAGAGAAATTAATTTTTTTCTTCCTCTAGCTCGCGATCTGACGAATCATGACGTTTCTCACAAAGTCGACGACTCATCAGGCAGTATTGGACGCAGATATTCGAGAACTGATGAAATTGCAATTCCATTTGGAATTACAATTGATTTTGACACTTTCAAAGAGCCGCACAGTGCGACATTGCGCGAACGAGATTCAATGAAGCAAGTTAGAATAAATGTAAGAAGTCAGAATTGTTGCTAGTTCAATAATTGCTTTCATTATAAATATAGGGCTCGAAGCGGGAAAAAGTATTTGAAAATACGAACTTTACGGACCAAATATTAAAAATTACGGACCAACTGAGAAAAATAGAATCAGACCCAATCAAATATAAGAGAACATTTTACTTAAAACTAGAAATTCAATTTTTTATAACTATAAAATATGAAGAAATCGATGACATCGAATCTTCGAGACTCGAAGTCGATTTCTTCATGTTTTATAACAATTAATATTAATTATTAAAAATAATTTATAATAATTAAAATAATTATCAATTCAATTATTATTTTTCAGAATTTTTATCTAAAATACTTCTTTATATCGATTATTTTTAATAATTTTCGAAAAAGTTACTTTGACAATTTTCAAATCCATTTCTTTAGAATATTTAATTTTACGAAATTTCAATTATTAGTTAAATTCTTCTATTAAATGAATATTAGAAAATAGAAACTGAAAATAGTATTAAAAAAACTCAATTAAACTTTTTGAAAAAAATTAATTACAAAATTCAATTTTTATTAGAATATTCTACTAGAACTCAATTATTTAAATAAAAACAAAACGTAATTAAATAATTTATTGAAGAATTGAACGTTTCATAAAATTCAATTCCCGTAAAAAATTGTTATCAACAAATTATCAAATACTTAAATTCTATTAAGTAATTTTAATAAAATTTTCAAGAATAATTATTCTTGAAAATTTTATTAAAATTAGGTAATAGAATAATTAATTAATAATAAATTAATATTAATAATAATAATAATATATTAATAATATTATTAATAATATTAATATATTAATAATTAATTACATTTTTAGAGAAATTTCATTAAAATTGTATTAAAAATAATTGAAATTCTGCATTGAATTTTATTATTTATGAAAATAATTGAATTATTTCGAAGTTATTCTTGTGAGTTATTAAAATTTTCAAAAATAATTGAATTCTTGTAAAAAATTAACAGGAATTGAATCATTTTTAAACATTTTAATAAAATTCTTGGCATAAATTATAAATAACAAAATTCTTTGCAGATCTTCAATTACTTACAAAAATTTTAATAAAATTTTTCGCAAGAATTTAAATATTTTTCGTAAAATAAAAAAAATATTTGCAGGGAATCAATTATTTTCAATAGTCTTAATAAAATTCTTAGCAAGAATTTAATTATTTAAAAAAATATTAGAATTTCAGCAGAAATTCAAACATTTCAAAAAGTTTTGATAACACTTTTTTTGGTAGAAATTCAATTATTTTTAAAACAATTTTTAAAAAATTTCCCAAATTCAATTACTTTTAAAATTTTAATGAAATTCTTTGGAAGAATTCAAGTATTATAATCTAACATTTTAACTGAAATCTATTTTTAGATAAATGGTTGTTAGAAAATTCTACCACAATTCAATTATTTAAATACAAAAATAAATAATTCATTGAATAATTGAATGTTTCTTAGAATTAAATTTCTAATAAAAATTTTATCAACAAATTTATAAACAATTAAATTCTTTGAACGAATTTTAATAAAATTTGTAATAATTTTTTCGAGGAATTCGATTAAAATTCTATTAAAAATAATTGAATTCCTAAAAAGAATTTTATTATTTTCGAAAATAATTCAATCCCGGTAAAATTTTATTAATTATGAAAATAACTAAATGATTGCGAAGAAATTTATTTAAAAAAATTTGTTATTAATGTAATTCTTGTGGAATTTTTATTATTTTTCGAAAATAATTGAAAATTTTTGTAAAATTTTATTAAATTTTTTTTTGATAATAAAATTCTTTTGGCAAAATTTTATAAAAATAGTAGATATTGAACAATATTTAATTTTTGCAAAGAATATCATTACTTTTGAAAATAATTCAAAATTTGCATTGGATTTTATTAAAATTTTTGAAAATAATTGAATCTTATTACTTTTGAAAATAATTCAAATTTTGCAATGGATTTTATTAAAATTTTTGAAAATAATTGAATCTTATTACTTTAGAAAATAATTGAAATTTTTAATGAATTTTAATAAAATTCTTGAAAATAATTGAATTACGTTAAAGAATTTTGCTAATTATTTATACAGATAATTGAAATGTTGACAATGTTTTTTAGTTTTTTTCAAATATATGAATTTCGGAGAAGAATTTTAATATTTCTAAAGATAATTGAAATTTTTACAAGAATTTAAAAAATTTTTTGAACATAATTGAATTTTTGTGAAAAATTTTATTCCTTTTAAAAATAATTGAATTTCTGCAATCATTTGTAATTTCTCTAAAATTCTCCAAATTATATTGTACAATTTACGAACTTTTCATCCTTTTTGAATGAAATTACGGACTTTACGGACCTTTTTTTAAAAAAACGGACTTTTACTGACTTGAAACAAAGTTACGGACTTTTTCAGAATTTACGGACCTACTTCGAGCCTTGTAAATATTAAAAATGATTAATTTCCTTTTTTCCCTTTCAGTTGGATGTACTGCCGGGAGTTGTGCGAGATCTCTCGAATGGAAAAATAACTTGGAAGGAAGTGGAACAAAAATATCCGAAATTCGAACAAGAAGAGTCGGTTTAAGTTTCGTAATGTTTAGTTATTTATAAATTTTACACATTGTAATAAATCTTAATAAATTAAAACAATTTTTTGTCATTGGTAAAATTGAGAATTTTGTATGAAATTTTTTATTGCTCCCTTTAAAAGAAATGACCAAAATAAAATGCAAAATGTAACAATTTTAAAGTTAGTAAGTCTACTAACTTATTACAGTTCTCAGGAAAAAAAATATATTCGAGTAATTTACTAAATTTAAATTAATTCAAATGTTTTATAAATGAAAACTTAGATTTATTATCCATTGGATATAAAAAAATACGAAAAATTGTATAAACATACTATTCCAGTATAATTACGACAGTATGTAAATCTCTTGAAATCAGTATTAATATTATTACATTCACTGAATTTTCATTCACTTTTTTTTTAAATGTAAAAATTATATTAGCAAACCGATTCCAATTTTTTTATAAGTAGAATGCGATTTTAGTTATGTTTTCCAAAAGTTTGGATTTTGCTGCAATCGTCTCTCAAACCTTTCATACCATGTTTGAATTGTTGAAAGTGGAACGTAATTTTCTGTTAGATTTGGAAGCATTTGACTTTGTGTTGTTGAGAAACTTGAGACATAATTTACAAAGTTTGATAGCGTCTTTTGAGCGAATTCAACGAATGTATTTGTCTGTTGAACGTGAAGTGCAGCCGCTTGTTGTTCAACTGCCGCCAATGGCTCAACTGAAATTCCAACTTGTGCAACGTGAGAAATTTTCCCCATTCCGAAAATACTTAAATTCTGATTTTCGAATTCGTCATTTTTCTTCAAGTTGGATATTTTGAAAATTGCCGATGGCTTCGAATTGGCAATGTATCCCAAAAATTGCCAATTTGGAGGAGCATTTGGATCAGGCCAGCTAAAGTAAACTGCAGAGGGAAAAGATGATTAATTTTTTTCTTCTTTTCGGAAAAAATTACATTTTCCATTAAATTACTAAAAAATAAATTAAATTTTACCTGCTCCAGCCATATTGTCCGGAAAAGGAATTGTTCCTACGAGGAATAAGACAATGTGGTTAATATCGTCAGCATCCGGAACGGTGAAAAGTAATTTTGTCTCAGAAACCTGTTCGAAGTTAGTTTGGACCTGTGAAAAAAATACACTTTAATTAATCGTATATTTTTAATAATTGTAATCGTAAATAAAAACTCGAAGTCATTTATGCTCTAGAATGATTTAAAATAATTCCACTGTCTTTATTCAAATTCAAAATTTTAATTTAAAAAATTCGTTTTCTAAAAGATAAAATAATGACCGTTTTTTTAGTTTTGCAAAAATCTCGGATTTATTTTACAATTAATAAATAACTGAAATCGATGAATTAAAAACATTTCAACAATTTTAATATGTAAAAAATAAATTCTGTACTACTCACCAAACGCCCAGAGCAAATTAAACCCAACATTTTTCGTTTTAAATATTCGTTCAGTACATTATAATTTTGCCAATTTGTTAAGAAATTTCCGGAACAATCTACGAATTTGTAACCTCAATTTGTTTTTAAATCACAATATAAAAGTTTCTGACGTTTATCAAATGTTTAATATAACCTAGAAAATTTAGTTATGTGTATATATTAAAGAACAAGGAAAAATGAAAAATTTATTGTACTTCTTATTTATGATAAATGCGTGAAAAATAGAAATCTTGCTTTATCAATACGTAATGCAAAAAAAATGTATAACGTACTTTCACAACAATGGAAAATAAAGGTTAGTTCACCGGGTAAAAGAGGAAATGAGAAAAAAAATTAAAGAAACCGGAAATGCAGCGTTTACTCCATCTGGTGTGATAACCTAGAAATATTTTTCTAATTATTGTCGTCGGTAATTACAATGCGTACTTATTTTACTATTGTCTCCTGTTGTCTGTCATATTTACAATAGATTATAGTTTATTAACTTTATTTTTGTCAACAACTTCCAAAATCGTCTCTTGAAAATGATTTTCAAGACAAAATGATATGCGCGGCATGTTAGCATTTTGCCATATTTTCCGGTTACTGCGCATCGAATTGTCATTTCTCATATTCTGGAAGCATCCTGTAACAATGTTTCATTTTTTGCAATTACTGTCTTAAAAATTAATTGAAAATTAAATTCCCGAAGAGTTATTAATATTTTCAAACTAATTCGCGCTCTTTTCTTGAGCTCTCAGTGCTGCTCCTAACGGAACATTTCCGAAAAAGTCAGTTTAAAAAACCCGAAAATTAGTGACAGTTTTCGTAACATTTTTTTTTAGGTTAGAAAAATGTAAACAAAGCAAAATTCTCGGATAAGAAGTGACGAAAAATCAGTAAATAATGTTTAAAAATTGATGAAAAAGTTTTTTTTTTAAAGAATCTATTAGTGAAACAGTTATTTTAATTAGAATAAGTTTGTCGACAATTAAGGTATTTCTCCTTGAAGATTAAGTTATTAAGTTTTTTAATTGAGGACAACGACAGTTTATGTTGGAAAAAGTTTATTGAAATGTTTTTCAAATTTGTTTGAAAATCAGGTAATGTATTTTTTAAAATACTTCCCTTAGGTTTTATTTAATTTTTGAAAAACTTGTATTTTTAAATCTAAATTTATGGATATTTTGGGTAAAAAAAGTTTATATTTAGTTTCTTTCTGTTTTTTTCATTTAAAATATACTTTTATTTATTGAAATTATAATTATTGTGTAATGTTATTACTGGATGGAAGCCAGAGTTTCGGAGAATTTGTGTCAATATTTGCCAAACTGGAGAAATTGAAATTTCACGTCTTTTCGTTATTTAATCACGAAGTCTAATAATAAATCAATAAAACATATTTATTAGACCAAGTTTTAATTTTTTGATTTACTTTTATTGTTTACTAATTTTGTTTATTTAGTTTATTAATCTGGTTGTATTTTATTTCTGACTTACGTGTTTATTTAACTTAGTTTATCTATTTAATTTTTATTTGCTTTTGCTTATTTTATTTAATAATTATTATTTTAGAGTATTATTACTTTTTTATACTTAATTTTTATTTATTTATTTATCACTTTATTTATTTAGTTTCTGTAAATTTATTTGAGCTGCCAATTGCTAACTGCGGTTATTGACAATATTTTTAATAACTAGTACCACAATAGTTATCAATTTATTTGAAGGAAAAAAATGGAGGAAAAAAAAAATTCTATAAATTGAAAAATACTTTTTCCAGGTGCATCAGACTCGAAATTTAAGATTTAGATTGTTTTCTAAAAATAAAAAGTATCTCTTATTATATAGATTTAGATTGTTTTCTAAAAATAAAAATTATCTCTTATTTCTTTTGTCAAATTGCTTGAAAAAAATTATTCTACTCGTTTTGCCGGTGCTATTGTTTGTTTTTTTTTTTTTGAATGAGAAAAAATTTGAATGATCTTAGAAAGTAAATTTGAAAGAGAAAAAGCGAAAATAATGTTTCTCTCGTGCCTCGTTTTGTGACCGGCTGGACCACTTATATGATTTAGACATTCCTTCGTTTCCGCTCGACCCTAAACAAAATTGGTACTTAAAAATTTTTACCTTCTTCAAGGTGGGCTGTTGAAGCGTGTTCTATAGTCATTAGGACGAATATTATACCTGTGTCTACAGACTCTCTTGGACCAGTTACATTTAAACAATGCTCCAACCGGCAAAATATTCTCATTATCTGATTGACCCATCTCTCTGACTCAGGATTCGGACAAATGGTTAATTTTTTTTTCTCGCTAACGACCTCCCTTGGAGCACAATCTTCTAATATTCTTCCTCATTTTTTTTTCCCAAAGAGTTAATACTCGAATGTCACGATTATGACTAAATCAAATAAACACGAATTTAAAAAAGGGAAAATTAAATTTTTTTAGAAAGCAATACTAAAGGAATAAATTTTTTTAATACTGAAGAAAATAAATGAGTAATGAAAGTAACTTCTTTATTGAAATAAGATTCTTAGATATGAAACAGATCTAAAAATTAGTAAAAATTAGCTAAAAATTAGTTAAAATTATTTGTGTCGAAAATGATTAATTTCTGGACTTTTTTTGCAGATGATTCTTTAAATGTAGTTGATTTGATGAAGAAGAAGAGAAAAAAATTCAGATAACTGTTATAATTGGTTGGGACTGGTAATATATTGAGAAAACAATACTTGGAGACACGCGTGATAATAGCGGAAGCAACTTAGTGCTTTAAACGGCTTAAATGTCGTTGATTGCAGTAGGAGGTAAATGAGAGGTTTGTAAACGCTCAATTCATCTTTTTATTCAAGTGACTCCAGTTCATGAGCAAATAGTAAAAATGTAACTCTATTATCAAAAGTTAAAATTAATTAAGATTCGCTCTTTGAGTACATTTCAATTGTAATCGTTTCTTTTCAAAATTGGACTTTCATATTTAAACTGTAATCGTCTTTCTAAAATTCGAATCGTATCGTTTAATTTCCAAATTGCTGTCGTTCGTTTAAATTTTAATTTTTTATCTAAATCGTTCCTCTTCAATTTTTGACTATTGTTTTTCTAAATTTTGTTTTTCTTCCAGTTTTTCGGTGAAAAGGATTTTCGTCCTATTATCAAATTCCTGTGGTGATTTTCGATTCGGAGGGTGACGAAAGAGACTCTCGCTCGAGGGATTTCGACGGGAAGCATAAATGCAACAGCAACAGCAGCAGCAGTAACGCAGGTAAAGACAAAAAGCTGGAAAAAATCGAAAACCTGTCTCAAGCAGTTCTACCTCTCCTGATCACTAGGTTTCTCCTTCTCCGAGAATTGCAGAGATCAGAAACAGCAGCAGCAGCAGCAGAACCAAACCACCTCCTCTTCCTCTCAGCTCTCCTTCTCCTACTCCTCATTCTTCTTCATGGGTCCTAGCTCCACGTTCTTCCTTAATTCAGTCCAAGAGAGTCGCTCTCCTCGATCCTGTTCGTTTTCTTCCCGCGAAATCGATAAAAAAGCATCTAATTTTCCAAAACAAATTTCTCTAAAGTACTCAAAGAAATTGATTTTTTCACTTGAGAAAAAGAGTAAAAATTAAAGTTCACTTTAACTACGTCACTTTTCAGAAATCGATTGTGCGTTCTCCAGAAGAGATCTCTTCGAGAGGAGAGTGAGAGGGGTCCAGAGTCTTTACGAGAATTGTGATTAATTCCATTGAAAGTTAATACTTGGATTAAGCAATTTTTTGATACCCTTTTTTTTACTAACAAAAAAAAATTCATCATCGAAATGTGTCCTATGGCAACTGGAACCGGTTGCCACGCTCTTAAAATAGTTTCTCCGGCGTAAAAGGGACCGCCATACGTGCGTGGAAATACTCTTTTGTGAAGGGGGCAAAGGGAGAGATCGAGAAGAAGAGGGAGAGAGAGAGAGCCAGGTAAATATTTTATATTCGACAACTAGAATTTATTATTATCGCGAGAATATTTTTGATTAATAATTGATAATAAAGCGACGAATTTTCATCAAGTGTCGAATTGAATTTTCTCAAGTCCCGACGCGAGACTGTAAACAAAGAAAAAAATTTCAAATTCTCCAAGAATCAAAAATAGTGTTTTAACTGAATAAATTAAATGTTTGATTTTTTGTAACAAAAAGGAAGATGTGGTAATAATTAAAGAAAAAGCCAGCTAAAGCCATTTGCGTTTCATTTTCATCGTCGAAATGTATATAATGTTGACTCGCGAAATTAGCATAGGAGCTTTGTTGACATTACACGATAGAAAACTCACATATATAGAATTTTCAATATTTAATTTCTGAAATAATACTGAACGGCAAAAATTCAGATTTGAAATTCCTTTTTCCCTTTTTACAAAATCAAAGACGTCTTTTTACGTTTACGAAAAATAATCTTGGCAGTTTATTTACGATTCTATGGAATGGAAAAATATGAAGTATAAAGCAAGTGCAAAGCCACGTGTAAAGATTGGTGAATGTTAAGTCTCTCTGTTGTTTAAAGTTATTCAATTGCCTGAGGGCAGAACGAGGCGAGGCTGTGCAAACGCTTGTCCCTGGCTGACAACTAACTACATTTCAATCGTGATTTTTACACTATCTTCAAATCGACTGTCTCTAATCTACTCTCTTGACTTCATTCAATATTATATCATTTCATATTATTATTATTGTTATTATTATTATTATTATTATTATTATTATTATTATTATTATTATTGTTATTATTATTATTATTTCATTATTATTATTTTAATCCAAAGTAGTAACGTTGAGCAAAATTCGCAAAATTGGAAAAGTTCCTAATTTTAATAGAAATAAAATTCCCCTCCTTGCTGAAAAATATATTCCAGTCTCTTTTCTGTTTTTCCTCTTCAGAAACAATAATATTGAATATTTCTTCTTTGATACAATGGAAAAAGTATCGCAATAGTTTCTTTTTTTAGAAAGCAAATTGTAAAAATAGACTTTTATAAATAAGCATAAAATTGCAGGTCGTTGTGATTTTCCTTTCCAATAATAATTTAATTTAAATAACGTAGGATGTTGGTTGTGGACGGTATTAATAGATCATGGATTTAATTAAGCGTGTTTTAATAAAGTTACAATATTACGTGACAAATATTATATATTGCTCTCTGACTTTCATTCGCCGTATGCATTATAAGTTCTTTATGATAATGTTCTCCTCCCAATAATTTAGAACCATTTTCTTTAAATTCAATTTCAGTGAAATTCGAAACTAAAATAGAATTCGATTTTTTAAAATTCTACTACGTAAAACAATTTTTCCAATTTTTTAAAATTATTTTTGTTAATTTTAATAAAATTTAGAAATTAAAAGGAAAAAAATGAATAATTTATGAATTGTTTATTTAGTTTCAGGTGAAAAAAAAAATGACGAGAACACGATTAATAATTGGACTGGGAGCAGTGACAATTGTCTTTCTAACAATCGCGAGCTTTTCGAAAGCTTGTAATGAGGCAATTTGCGCGAGTGTAGTTAGTAAATGTATGCTCACAGGAAGTTGCAAGTGTGATTTAGTAACCTGTACCTGCTGCAAGGAGTGCTTTAATTGTTTAAGCTATCTTTACGATGAATGCTGTTCTTGCGTTGGTAAGTCTATCAATAGTAAATAAATCGGCATTCTTGATTTTTATTTCTGGAATTTATTGACATGTTTTTTCTTCTTCTTCTTCCCTTTTGCATATTTAATAGACAATTAAAATTATTAAATTAGTTGTTATTAATTATTATTAAATTAATATTTTTCCAGATCTCTGTCCAAAACCTAATGTAACAGACAATCCTCTGAGTAAAAAATCTCACGTCGAGGAATTTAGTGAGCCAGTTCCGGGACTTTTTCTCGCACTCACAGCAGATCCAGATCCTCACAAACGATGGCTCACTTATACATATCCAGTAGATTTTAATGTCACAATGTTTAAATCGAAACAAGATCACGAGCCCAAATATTACATGCGTGAGTATTTTTTTTTGACAAAAATATCATAACTTAAAAATTTTTTAATATTATTTTTCAATTTTCATTTTTTAATACCTTAACTAACAAAACATTAATTCAAAAACAATTTTTTAAAGTAGTAAAATTAAATTCTTTCATATGTAAAAATTTCAATTAAATTTAACAAAACTTAATTGTTCTAATTTTTAAATTACTTTCAATACTTCAATTATCTTCGAAAAAACATTTCTAAATATAATTAAATATAATTAATATTAAAACTTAGAAGAAAGTCTTCAAAAAATTCAATTACTTTCAAAATTTTTAATTAAAATTATTAAGAAAATCTTCAAATAACTTAATTGGGATTTTTAAAAACTTTCAGGCCTTGGATCGACTTTAACAAACAAAAAAAGTAGCTTCAATCGATTAAAATTGAAAAAAAGTCGTTTATTTACTTTAGTGTTGCCACAAAAAAATTATTTTGCTTTTTCCTGATTCTTCAATGATTTCTAAATTCAAATTAATCAAAACTTTAATAATTTTGCTAAATAAGTATTTAAATACTTCTTATTTTTTTATTCACAGGAAATAAAATTTAAAAAATTTCAACTTCTGAAATTTAATAATTTCTAAAAATTAAAACTACAACTTTTAAAAAAATATAATTATTTTCTACAATTTTTCTTTAAATTTTACCCGTAAATCAATTATTATCTATATGATTGTTTTAAACAGTTTTTTGAAATTTCTGCGAAAATTCAATTATTTAAATATAAAAAAACCAATTTTTTATAATAATTGAAATCGTCCATTTTTCTTTTTAAAGCAATAAAGATGGAATGTTTTAAAAGATCTTAACAAAAAAATTCGTAAAATGAACGTCTTAAAAATATTTCTAAACAACTTTTTGAAATACAATAGTTTTATACAATACATTTTTAAAAATATCCAACAAAATTTGAAATTTTTTAAAATCTTTTCAAAAATAATTCAAATTTAGTAAAATCTTTGAAAAATAATTGAAATTTAGTAAAATCTTTGAAAAATAATTGATTTTTTTAAAAATTAAAAAAATAATTAAATTTTTGAAGAATTTTAACAATAAATAGTTTTTCAAAAATTCTGAAATAGTAAATTTTAAAAAATTTTAATTTACTTTGTTCGAAGGTAATTGAATCTTAAAAAATTATGATAAAACAATTCTAACAATTAGTTTTTTATAAATATTGTAATGTAATTTTTCGAAAATAATTGAAGAATTTTTGGATAATTTAAAAAAACACTAATTAATTTTTTGTAGAACTTTAATTGTAAATTTCAAATATGATAATATTAAAAATATTAACTATCAAAATTACTGAATATAAATGAATTTTAAAACATTAGAACGTAGTAATAATTCAAAGAATTTCTTTTTTCAAAACTATTTAAATATTATTTTGAAAACCAATTTTTGATTAATTGTCAATTTTATTGATTTACAGTTGAAAGATTTCATTTATTAAAATTTTCCAGAATTCAATATTATTTCAGAAATTTTTAATTAAAATTCTTTAAAAGATAATTTTTAAAAATTGTAATAAAATACTTAAAACAATTTTATTGATTTACAGTTGAAAGATTTCATTCATTAAAATTTTCCAGAATTCAATATTATTTCAGAAATTTTTAATTAAAATTCTTTAAAAGATAATTTTTAAAAATTGTAATAAAATACATACTACAACGATGATTTATTGTCAATTAAATTGAACAAAATTTCAATTATTCAAAATTATTGTAATTGTAAATTTCAAAAATTTAATTTTTAATTAATTAATTTGGAAGAAAAGTGAAATAGTTGCATTTTTTAAATACAAGTCGATAAAAGTCGCATTATTTGAAATTACTCGGAAAAAAGTCGAAGAAATCATAATATCCGAGGCCTGCTTCTAATATCCAATTAGTTTCCAAAGTTTTAACTAAAATTCTTTTTGAAATAAAATCTTATTAGAATTTTTCGACAAATTGAATTATTTAAATACAAAAATTTTTACAAAATTGAATTATATTCCAAGTTTTTAGTTACAATTCTTAAAAAAATTCGATAATATTTAAAATATAATTTTTTAAAGTGAGAAAATAAAATTCATTTTCATAAAATTTGAGAAAATTTTCCATTTTATCAATTCTTTAAAATTACTTTCGTGAATTCAACTATTTTCAACAATTTTTAATTCCAATTTTTAAGTAAACTAATTTTTTCAGAGTTTCTAGATAAAATTTTTCAAATTTGATTAATTTTTGGTTAAAAAAAATTTGAATATCTATTTTTGTTATTTATTTGTCCATCAGGAAATAAAACTTCAAAATATTGTCAATGTAAAACCGCTTTTGAAATTTAATTATAAAATAAGTAGATGTGCCATTCATTCAATTCTTAACATATTTTCTAAATTTTTAACTTTTAACTTAATTTAAAATTAAAATTTTAAATCCAGTTATTTAAATACAAAAATAAAAAATAAAGCAATTAATTGTTATTAAAATTTGCAATAATACTACAACTCTACTAATATAATAAGTAAAATTTTTTCTCAATTTTTTCTTATTTGAGAAAGAAAATTCTTAGAATATTTGAATTATTAAAAATTTAAATTTTATTATTTTCGAAATTCTGGGGGAATGAATTTTACTAAAACACTAATGACTCTATTTACAAATGAAATGTCCAGCTCTAACTTAACATGAGGATAAAATATCTCGATTACTAATTACATAATTTTTCATTTGCGGAAAATTAGATTTTTCAAAATTAAAAATAAATTTATTACGATATTTTTCTTTCAGAATCGATTGATACTGAAAGCAAGCATCCCCAGAAGCCGAATACAGTGACAGTGAATTGTACAGTTGCGTACATGGCGCAATGCAGTTCCTGGAATAAATGTAAAGCCTCATGTCAAAGTATGGGAGCAACGAGCTTCCGTTGGTTTCACGACGGATGCTGCGAATGCATAGGAAACACCTGCATCAATTATGGAATTAACGAATCACGATGCCTTCACTGTCCCCTCGATAAAGAAGATGACGATCTCAAGGATCAGTATGACGACTACGGACAGGAGGAAGAACTCAACGAGGATGAACTCGATTAAAAGAGAAAAATATCCCAAAATTTTTTCGATTTTCGAAAGAAAGAATCTCGAAAAATTATGTCCATTAAAGTATCTTATAATTTTAAGTATTATGGAACGAACAAATTATTTAAAAACAAGAAAAAAATTGAACGTAAAAAAATTTTACACTCAATTTTTGACAAAAGTAAATTTCGATTAGAAGAGAATAATCAGTGAATAAAGAAATAAAAAAAAACTAATTGTCAGTGAATCAAAACGAAGCTGGATTTTGGTTTGAGATTCATTTTAAATATATTTTTTTAAAACTTTGACGAAGTTTCGATGAAACAAAAAAAAAAAAAAATAGGAAAAAAATCAAACAGATTCTTGTAAATTATTAGAAAACGAGTTAATCATGATAATAACTTAAAAAAAAATATATGTGTGGAGGGCCAGACTTAAAGATTCTTAAGGATCACTTTTATTGTGCATTAGTTAGTTCGTATATTTTTATCATGATTATTTTTAATATCTAAGGCAACATTATACATGTATTTTTCCGTACGTTGATATTTAAGAGCAAAATACATAATTATCGCACTGTGCCATAAAAAAATGAAATAAAAAATTGTACATATGACACTATTTCTTATTTTTTCGAAAGAAATATTATTTCCATTATTTATAGTGTTTAAAGATATAAATAGAAATAAATAAAGCAATTCTTTTTTTTTTTTAGTAGGAAAGATAATTTGAGAAAAAAGAGTTAAAATTTCTCAAAAGAAGAAGAGAATAATTTTGCAAATCAACATAAATTAGGAAGAACGAATATAGAAATGTTTTGTGGAAAAGTCACGCTTTCGGGTCTTTCATAAAAGTGGAAGAGAGAAAAAAAAATCGAAGATCGTAAAAGTTAGTGTTTACTAAAGTTACAATGCTGTCGTATAAACACATTTACAGAAGCATACATATACACATGTATGAAACATTTATATGAGGCCTGCCTTTCTATATAAAGTAGTAAATGCAATTTTTTTTTAGAAATTGAGATTTTCACCATTCGAGTTTAATTATTTACGATGATTAAAAACCTATGTAATTATACAAATTCTTATCTAATTATGACGCTGTTAGACAGCATATTTAACTTTATTATGATTATCAAATGTGTTGATGGAAGTGATTTATCTTTCAAACAATTGGCTCGGCCAATAGTGAAAACAATCGTTCTTAATTAACAATTTTCACAATCACAAATTAAATTCATCATTCGCTTGAATTTCATATATTGAGACATATTTTCAACTCTAAATGACATTTTATTAAAATTGCTTTCGAATAGATAAAATTGTTATTGAAAAATAATACTTTACATTTTTAAAAAAATATATTCAAATGCCTTTAGTTTTATTTGATTATAATTCGAATTAATTTTTTTTATTTCAAATTTTTTCCTTTTTTACTCTTTTTTACTGTATTTGATTAAAAAGAGTTTTTTTTTATTAAAAAACTTCTTTTGATTAAAAACATCTTTAATTTAATGTTTACTTTGAAAATTTTTTTAAAAATAATTTCTTTTGGATAAATTTTTTTCCAAAATTTAACCTTTGAAAAAGGTTAAAAACTTCTTTATCTAAAATTGCTTTTGATTAAAATGAAATTTGATTTCTCTAAATGAAAATGAAAGCAATTTTTTTATATCATTTTAGAGTAAAGAAGACGTTCTTGTGGTTATTCTAACCATTTTATATATACGATTAAATATGAATTTGCTACCTGAGCAAACTCTATCAAAAGTTATGGAATTATTATACTTTTGAAAATCTTAAGTTTCTTTTATCTCAGTCGTTTTCATTTTTCTTTAATTGCGAAAAGCTTATGTTCATAATTTAACTAATTTGCTATATATTTTGCTAATTATTTATGTTTTCAATTAAGTTAACTTGACAAAATCTAGCTTGGCCGATTTTTCTTTATCCTAATAACTTTTATAATTAATTACACATTTTGACTAATTGTCAAAATTTAACTACATCCAACAATAATTTTGGTCCTTTAATTCTTTATTTTCAGCTACTAATTTTTGCCTACTTGTCATTGAATCAATAAATTATTAAACAATTAACAAATAAACATAAAAGAATTTTATTTTCTAAATAAAAGAATTATTTAATAGTTGAATAATTCCTTCATTGAAAAAAAACTATTAATGAAATATTCTTTAGTAAAGTTTTTAAGTAATAATTCTTTTAAATTGTAAAGCTCATTTAAATTTTTTTTCATATTTAGACCTAGATAATAATTTTTATTAGAAATTAAAATTTAAGCCCTTAAAAATCCAATCTAGAAGAAAATTGTCAATAAAAATTTTGTTAATTTAAAAATTAAAAACTTTAAACATTTCCATGCGTTATAAATTTTTTGGTTTTGTTTAAAGTCTTTGGTAATTCTAATATACATACTTTTAATCGTGAGCATTTATTCCTTGATTGGAGCGTTCGCTAATTGTTGTATATATTGGAGTAATTTCTTTGGCATTTATGTTTCTTCGATTTTCCATTTCCCTTTATTGCACATTTTGTTTAAATTTATTTGTTGATATTAATGAAATTTCGTTATTTTTGAAATTTACTCTTAAACAGGTGGATGTTCATCACGAATTTCCGTACTTTCTGGCAGTTTTATAAAATCACCTCCACTCCACATTGAATATAATTGCGATCTTGCACATTCCTGTAGAATTTGAGAAAAATTTAATACAAAAAATTTTGCTTATCTTGAATGGGAATTTTTAAATATTTACCCCAGCACCAGCACTTTCTGAACCTGAACGACTGTGAGCAGATATACAAGAATCTGTAGACGAACTACTTTTCCGCGAGGGCAAAACATCAGCGGTTCCTTAAAAAAAAACAAGAATGTTTCGTTAATAATCTATTTTATTGTAAAAATTGTAGAAAAAGTAATTAAATTAAATTAAATTAATGGAATTGAAAATTATCAATTTTAATTAAAAATAATGCTAAATTTTGCTTTTACCAGTGTCAGATTCTCGATGACAACTGTAATCGCTATGAGAGTGAATACTATCTTTACTGTCTCCTCCACTGTGTTCTAAAATAATTGACATTCATTACTTTAAAAAAATAATTAATCTCAAAAACTAGAGAAATTGATTTCTAAAAGCTTTAACATCCTGACAGAAAATTATTATTTTTGAAAATACTATCGGAAAAAAGTTATATACCATCAGAATGATCAGAGCCCATTCTTCTCGAATCGGGCCAAATTGAGTTTTCGTAACTCGCTTCATAGGTACATGTTGTCAATGTTACGCCAGGAATGTGTTGACCCGCAAAAGTTGAGAGCTGATTAGCAGGTCTAACGCCTGAAAGTATTATTTTTTGTGTTAAAAAGACATTATTTTTTAGAAAATAAATAAATTATTTTTCAGAAAATAAATAAATTATTTTAAAACGAAAAGTACCAGGTTTGCAGGAAAGAAGCTGAATAGCTTCACGAAGACCGTCCTGACTGGTTGTTGTGGCCGATTTCCAAATGGAATCAGGTGTAGTAGACCTGCTACGATCCTGAAGGGGTACACGAAGTCTGTTTCTCATGTCCTGACGAGACCATTCTGTCACGTGCCGACAGTCCCAAGGCATCGACCATCTTCTCACTGTATTTTCCGCAGCCTCACCGCACATTTCAGCAGCTGCCGTTTCGGACCATCTCCGCTGAAACTTGAACGAAACAAGTGGAAAAATTTAATTTTTCCTCTCAGTGAAATTCATTTTTAAATTCATTTTTCTTTCTTCTATACCTGAAGGGGAAATAGGGGATACGGTAAAGGTGATCTATGACAATTTTGCTGTGAATGTTGAGCAGATGCTGCCAAAGGTGGCGGTGAGCTGTACAAACGTTCGAAACATTGCTGAAGAGCTGCAATATCACATTCCACATTTCCCGCTTGCGAGCAAGAACATTCAGCCATTCCACCTGTTAAATTAGAATACACAAATTTAATACCTTACTCAAATTTAATATTATAATGACTAGAAAAATAAAAAAAAATTGTCTTTATTGACATAAAGACAAGTTAATTTATCCAGGGTTGCCACAAATATTTAATTTTCTTTTTCCCTCACTTTTCCCTGATTTCCAGACAAAATTTTCCCTTTTTCCCTGACTCTAAAGAATATTCTGATTCACTCTAAAAATTATTAGATAATCAAGAAAAAATGTTCTATTACATTTATTTACAAATTTCATTAATTGTAAAATTATTCAAAAACATCAATAACTGAAGTTTTAAATAAATATTTAATCATTATTATTTTTCTGTAGGAATTAAAATTCTTCAAAACATTCAAATTCAAACCTTTTTTAAATTGAACAACTTATAAAAATATTATTACCATAACATTCTTCAGAATATGTTAATTATTTACAAAAATCCTAAAAAATCCTTTGCAAGAATTCAATTATTTTTACAAGCAGTAAAATTTCTCAAAAAAATTAAATTCTTTTTAAATAATGTAATAAAATTCGTGTTAATAATTCATTTACTTTCATAAATAATAATAAATCGATTATCCGTTAATTCATTTTTAAATCAATTTTTATTAGAAAATCTAGAAAAATACAATTATTTAAATTAAAAAATAAATAATTTATTGAATAATGGAATGTTCTTTGTTAAAATTTAATTATCATAAAGAATTTTATCAATAAATTTTTAAATATATGAATTTAATTTGACAAATTTTAATAAAATTTATAATTACATTTTTCGAGGAATTTGATTAAAATATATATTGTATAATATATATTGTATAATCATTAAAATGCTGCGATGAGTTTTATTACTTATGAAAATAATTTAAATTTTCTTAAAATTTCCATAAAATAATTGAATTTTAGAGAAGAATTTTATTATTTATAAACTTCTTTGGAATTTTCACAAGAATTTTTTTTTAATTTTCGATCACAATTAGATTTTTGCGAAGAATTTTATTACATTTTAAAAATAATTTAATTCTTCCAATGAATTTTATTCAAATTTATAAAAATAATTGTATTTATGTGAAGAATTTTAATATTTATGTAAATAATTGAATTCTTACAAAGAATTTTATTCCAGTTTATAAAAATAATTGAATTTCGGTGAAGAAGCTTTTAAATAATTTATATTTTTCGAAAAATTTTGTGAAATTTTGTATTTTAAATAATTGAATTCCTGTGAAAATTTTATTACTAATGAAAATAATAGAATTATTTGGAATGAATTCATTAAAATTGAATTCCTACAAAATTTTACCAAGATTATTAAAATTTTTAAATATAATTGAATTTAGATGAAGAATTTTTTTATTTATAAATATAATTGAAATTTTGAAATCTTTTTTTTTTAATTTTTGAGAATAATTGAATTTTTGCGAAGAATTTTACTAATTTTGAAAATAATTTAATTCTTCCAATGAATTTCATTAAAGTTTATATAAATAATTAAATTTTTACAACGAATCTGATTCAAGTTTATAAAAGTAATTGAATTTCGGTGAAGAGTTTTATTATTTATGAAAATATTTTTGTATAATTGATATTTTTCGAAAAATTTTATTAAATTTTGTATTTTAAATAATTGAATTCCTGTGAAAAATTTTATTACAAGTTATGAAAATAATTGAATTATTTTGATGAAATTTATTAAAACTTTTAAAAATAATTGAATTTTAATGAAGTATTTTATTATTTATAAAAATAATTGTAATTTTGACGAGAATTGTTTTTAAATTTTTGAACATAATTGAAATTCTGCGAAGAATTTTTGTAACTTTTGAAAATAATTGAATTTCTGTTATCATTTGTGACTTTTCCAAAATCTATTTTTTTAGTATTTTTAACTAAAATTCTTTTATCAATCCAGTAGTTATGAAAATTGTAAGAATTATTTATAAAATAATTTATAAGTCATAATTTATGATAGTTATTATTAATTTTATTTAATTATTATTTATTTATTATTAATTATTAATTTTATGCTAGTTTTTGAAAATGTAAGTTATTTAAAAAGAAATTATTGTCAGAAATGGAAAAAATTGAAGGTTTTGTAGTAAAATTTGTGGCAATTTCATAGTTTACGAGGCAAAAAGAAAAAAATTCAGTTTTCTCATGAATTTTAAAAATTCAACTTTTTCCAGTACTTTTAGTAAAAATCCCTGATTTTTCCCAGACCAATTTTACTTTCCCTGACTTTTCTCTGAATTCCCTGACTTCCCTGACCTGCGGCAACCCTGTTTATCTATATTTTAATAAGGCAATATTTTTAATCCCGTTAATTATAAATTACATCTGTAAAGTGACCTTAATTAAATCTAAAACTTAAATTAAATTAATAGCGCATACAATTTGGAAAGCATTTGCATCTTTGATTATTGAGGTCAGATAAAATTTATTTAGTGACTTATTCAATGTCATTTAGGGAATAAACTTACCGAGACATTCGCAACATGCGACGCAAAACTGATACTGAAGATTTATGAAGGTCAGCAGATTGTCGCGAAGTATGTCCTGCAATCGAAAAGAAAAAAAAATCATTGTCAAGGAAGGCATAAAATCAATTTCTCTTCAGGACTCGAGTGACTTAATTTCACGAACTTTATGAAACTTATATGAAAATCATTTCTTTCAATTTTACAAAATTAAAATAACTCATTTCAAAATGAATCAATTTTGCAATGGGAAAATATTAATTGATTCATTTAAAAATAATTAAATTCAATAATTAAATTAAATTTGTAAAAGCAAAATACTAATTAAATAATTTAAAAAAACAGATTAAAAGAAAAAAAAATAAATTTAGGAGAAAAATGTGTGTTCATAATTTTAATTAGTGTCTATTTTTGTTTCTCATTTTCAGGAAAAAAGAATACTTTCCCGTGGCACGAGAAGTAAAAATGTTTTTAACTTGAAAATGTTTAATGTAAATTCATTACGTGTTTGTCGCCAATATTTTCGAGAATCTCGTGATCCTTTAGAGATGCAACAATGTGATTTTTGACAGTGTTGCTTGCAACACTTGTGGCTCTGGTCAATTCTTCCCATCCTGACAAACATTGACCGGTTAATCTGCATTGGGCGACTGAATCGTGAAGTGATTGTGCTAATTTTGTGCCTGCCGAACATAAATCGTTTAGCATCTGAAAAAGTAAAAATATTTCACGAAGCTGATTAAATGTTGTTTAATTCAAAATTTAAATAAAGAAATATGAAATAAAAAAATTAAAAATATACAAATAAATAAAATAAAATAATAATATACAAAATAATAGAATTCGAAAATAATTAAATATTTAAATTGAACATTTCTTGATGAATTGTATTTATAAAATTTTTCGCTTACCTGCAAATAAGTCAACCAACTAGCTAAGCATTCGTTAATTTCCGTTTGACTTGATAAAATGTGATTATTCCCCGTTTTTTCATTTCCACCCTCAGCCATTTCGATTGACCCCAAGATGTTAATTTAGGTTTCTAAACTTCTGAACTTCACCTGAAAACAAAAAATAAAATTAAGATTCGCACTTTTCTGATTGATTTCTGAAAATTAACTCTTTAAAAATGAAAAATTGATAAAATATCCAAATATCGAATATTAATTTAAATTTAATTTAAACAATTATAAATTTAAATCGGAAATAATGATTTTATAAATATACGAAAAAATTTTCCTTTAATAATAAGAAACATATTTTTTATATAAAAAAAAGTATGATACAAAAAATTACATTTTCGACTAAAAAATTCTCAAAGTGGATAAAGCGATTGCTAGTCAGACGGACATTTAAAAATTAAAGACCTAAATTAAAAAATAATTAACAATTCCTTATTTTTTATCTACACTACAGTATTTATTTATTATTAGCTTCCTTGTCTTCTCTTCTATCGAAAAGACACGAATCGTTACGCAATGGAAGAAAAACAATTCAAATAAAAAAACTACCGAACATTTTTGTTTTAGAAAATTCAAAAAGTATTTTTTTACTGAAAAATAAATTTTCAAAGCACTCAGTTTTCAGAGGAGGAATAATTCCATTTTCATTACGAGTTAACATTCAAAATGAAACTTTCACATTCCATGTTGTAAAATGAAAATAATTTTTTCAAAAAAAAAAAAAAAAAAAAAAACAAATCCAGCAGCGTCTAGTTTCCAGGCACTTAATTGCACTAGTACGCCAAACTGAAGTAAACATAACGGTAAGGGACGCCATAGACGGTTTTCCTATTAATGCAAAAAAAAAAACAGAAAAAAACCAAGAAATTCTTGCATTTTAAGAATTTTTCGTAATCAACCGTTCGTTTAGATGAAAAATTAACAACTGTCAGTGAAAAACAGTAAATATATTTCTTTCCAACGACACAATTTATCAATAAGGTAAATAATAATTTTTCGAAAAACAAGAATTTCTATTTTTATAAAATATAAAGCTTTATGTTTTTAAAAAGACGTCTCTTTTATGTTTTTAAGGTGATGAAATAAGTTTTTTTGGGGGAGAATTGCAACGTTTTTTTTTGTCATTTTGAAAAGTAATGCTCACGTTTTTTCAGTTGATCTCCCGGTGAGAAAAGATGTTTGGAAAAAATTGCAGAAATATAATCGACGCGGCAGCATGGTATACTTTCGAGCACTCTCTATACAATGCATTTGGTGCCCTGGAAGAGTTAACGCGAAACACATTTGCGCAAGAGTACTTGCGCACTTTATAGTCATATAAACTCTCAGCGAAAACCTCCCGAGGAAGGGATGAGATAGAGTAAAAGAATTCTAATTTTTAACTCCAAAAAATTGATTAAAAAAATATTTTTCAATAAAAGGTGATTTTTTAAAGTACTTTTTCTTTTATTCACTGTGATTTTTTGTTTTTCCCTTGGAATTAATTATTGCCATGTATAAAAAGTCTATGGTAACTGAAATTGTGGATTTAGACCAATGTCTCTAATTTCTGTTGGAGAATTACAGTAAAGTTTCAATTTTGCTAAAAAAATAAATTTGGGAAAATTAAAAAAACGCGCGGCAATTGCGGCGCGCAGGCGTATATTTATAACATACGCGCCTTTTTTATTATAAATTCAAATTACTAGTAAATTTAATTTTGAAAAAATTAAAATAAATATATTTATGTAAATATGAATATAATTTTGTTATTACTGAACATTTCTACAATTTTTATTTCCGACATTTACTATTTTTTTTCAAACCAAAATTGTCATTCGCCGATAGTCTATTTTTTTTTTAAATAATATTAGTAACAAAATGTCAAAACACAAAGTTTTTTTCAAAATAGAAACAAATAGTTTTTTTACTATTAAACGAATTTAATTCCGTCGTTAAATCGATATTTTTCATCCGAAACTTGATGTATCCGAAAATATTCAATTTTCTCACATTTCTAATACTTTTCAAAGAAATATTTTTAACGTCCGCAATATTCAGGGAAAATTCGACGAGAATTTTAAAAGATTTCGAAAATACCCCAAATTTCCTGCAACTTGACGGAAAATTAATTGGTGCTCGCCTAAAGAGGAGTAAATTGGAAAAAGATAATCAAAATGCAAAATTGCAAGCGAACTATTTGGAAGATCTTGCTGCATCATTTCCAAAAAGTGAACACGAATTAGAAAACGAACGCACAGCTTCAGTCAAATTGGAAAAAAGTGAGGACGATAAAGTTTTCAATAAAAGATCATCAATTTCGAATAATAAAAAAAGATACGCTCAATCATGTCACATGAAAGTTCACCAAAATCCAGAGAATCGTCAATTTAGAGATTATTCACAAACGTACGGGAGAAATTCGAATTTTAATCATGATTATGAAAGAAAAAATATAAAACAATTTCAACTTTTCTCCACTGAAGATTATTACGATTCTCTCAATTACAATGATGATAAATATCTTCAAAATTCTCCTCGTGACAATTTTGGAAAATCTAATTACGAAGTTGAGAAAAATTTCCCATCTCAAAGTCAGAAGTAAGTTATAACCTAAAAAAGTAAATTATTATTAATAGTTATTATATAAATACGGCAATAAATAAATAATCTTTATCAAGATATTCGAAATCAATCCAATTGGAGCAAAAACGAGAAGTAAATTTAAAAAACGAAACAAATTCCTTGAATAAAAAAAACAAAAATGTAACAACAGAAGCTTCAATGCGACTTCCTACTAGTCAAAGAATATTAACGAGAGATAAGAGACGAATGAAAAAATTCAAGAAACACGTTACGAAAAATAGGAAAAGTAAGAAAAAACCAAAACACAAAAATCATAAGAATAAAAGAAATAAAAATATGAAACATTCTCGAAAATCGAAAAATTAGTTTAAAATGTAAAAATTTTAATTTAAACACAGGTATTGTAAATACTGTGTAATTAAAAAATATAAAACTCATTTTCCATAATTATACTTACATTTTTAATATGTTTTATTTTTTCTTTTTAATAGCGTCGTTCTCTTTTGTCCTTTCATCCAATTCATGTTTACAATAGTCTCTTTTGAGAAGCTTAATTAACTCTAATAGGAATTAATTGTTAAATTATTAATTAACACAGTGAAGGCAGTTAATACCCCTGATACCAGGCAACCAGTAATGTTCAAGTGCGAGAGAAAATTGCAAATTCCTCACAGTTATTCGAAACAAATGAAGCAATTAATCCAATTAATTATTACATAACCAAAAAATGTTGTTAATCTGAAAATTATTCTTCCGGTTGTATGTAAACATTACCATTGAAGAGAGTAACAAGATATTTTTAAATTAACACTTTTCTTTTTTTTTGGGGTAATTGTATGTTTTTGAAGGTTAAGTTAATCAAGTAAAATTCGCATTTTTACCAAAAAAATTACCATTCATTTGAATAATACACGAATTGCATGTAAATACATGAACGAAAGCTTAGAAGTTGAAATTTCTTTATTGCCACTTAAAAAGAAAACGACTTTCATAAATAACACTTTCCCCCTAACATTTCTCAAGTGTTTCACAAAAACGCCACTGGTATTTGTGAGCGACGCGGCGCTTTTGTCGCCGACTAGTAGGTCCCTTGTCATTGTTTTCTTTTATTTTTCCACCCTCTTTATCTTTCAAAACAAGTAAGTTTTGCTTTGATTTTTTTTAAAAATTTAGTCCCATTTTCTAATAGTAATGGGAATTCAATGAAAATTGAAAAATTGGAGTGCAATTAAACGCAATAATTGTCCTGGTGCATTATTCCAAAATGGCGGCATCCTTTTTGGTTGGTCCTTATGTTATGTGCAAAAGTACTCGCGTTACTTATCCGTCCAGGAGAAAATGAAATAATTGTGCATTTGTTTATAATTTAAATCAACGTGCCTTAATGTTTCTATTATAATTCTTATTTTTTTTCTGCTTTATTTTCGTTCCGATAAAACATAACCATGTCAGTGAATATGCAGCATAATAGACGAAAGAAAAAGCGAGTTAATTACGGTGTGAGAGCGGTAGAATTGTCTCGTGGTGCAAAGGGTTTTGGATTTACAATTTCGGGACAACAACCCTCAATTCTCAGCTGTATTGTACAAGGTAGTCCTGCGGAAATTGCAGGACTTCGAGCTGGTGATTATCTAGTCGCTGTGAATGGACACAACGTGAGTAAAGCACCACACGACGATGTTGTGAAATTAATTGGCAATTCAAAAGGTGTCCTGAGACTTGAAATTGCCGAGAATTATTATTCAGACTCGTCGGATGAAGAGGGTTTGGCGACAGTGAGATCGAAAAAATATTCCCATAAAATACGCTCCAATAATGTTGGTACAATTCAGCCATTGTATAGAATTGCAAACGTTGTTCGCGATTTGCAAACTGGAGCAATGTTCAGTGGCAGAAGTATGCATCCGAATAAAATTCAGTGCTCAATTCCACCACCACCCGTGTCGCATAAAAGAGATTCGGAAAAAATTGTCCATCGAACAGTTGTCGGATATTTAGGAACTATCGACATTCCAGATCAGTTGCATCCCTCATCAATGATGGAGGTAAAAACATTCACATCTAGGTTATGTTTGATTAAATTAAAATAAATCTTTCTTCTTAAAAACTTTTCTATTTCAGGTTCTGAAAAAATGTATAAAAAGACTGAAAGCAGAGAAAAGGACTCCAACGACAGTGCTCTTGACAATTCACGTAGCAAATATTAAATTAACAAATTCTGAGAATCGTGTTGTGGCAGAATATCCCTCGTATCGAATAATATTTTGCAATTCATTCTCAGAACAGGATAAACAATATTTTGGTATTCTGACGAAATCGGTGAAGGATTCGGATGATATTGTTTCAAACTCTTGCCATGTTTTTACAATTTACTATAAGCTTACTGATCACGAGGTGCATTCGAGTACTTGCAATGTTTTTGGATTCACTTGTACAAAAACATCGGAATTGAATGTTTGTCAAGAATTTCCCGACAGTTGTGTCAGTTTGATTGGTGCCATTCAAACATTGTATATTTCTGATACAGCCGATCAGGATGCGAATCCTTATAATGAGAGTCGCCGACATCAGGAGACGGCATCGCCACAGCCGAGTAATATTAGTACATCGACTGCACATTCCAGTAATAGTGATTCGGGAATTGGATTTAAAGATGATTATGGAAGTCATTCTGATAGAAATATTGTTGCCGACTTTCCGCAGAGGCATTGTGGACCTTCAATTTCACAGAGGGTATATCGTTTTTTTTCTCCCTATTTTTTACGTTACAAGCCTCGGATATTTTGTCTTTTTTAAAACTATTTTCAAATAATGCAACTTTAATTAAAAAATTGCGAATTTTTTTTTAAATTTTACGACAAAATACCATATTTTTACTATAAAATGCAACTTTTTTCGTATTTTATAGTGTAAAAAGCATAATTATAGACACAATTGAAAATTAACTTTTGAATAATTTTTCTAATTAAATTTTTAAAATATACAATTTAAATGATTTTAAATAATTGAACTTCTGTAAAATTTAATTAAAACTAAATCATCTTTTTAACAACAACAGATTTTAAATAATTGAATTTCTGTAAAATTTAATTAAAACTAAATCATCTTTTCAACAACAACAGATTTTAAATAATTGAATTTCTTTAAAATTTAACTAAAACTAAATCATCTTTTCAACAAGAGATTTTAAATAATTAAACTTTTGTAAAATTTAATTCAAACTAAATCATCTTTTCAACAAGAGATTTTAAATAATTGAACTTCTGTAAAATTTAATTCAAACTAAATCATCTTTTCAACAAGAGATTTTAAATAATTGAGCTTCTGTAAAATTTAATTTAAACTAAATCATCTTTCAAGTATTTTATTACAATATTCGAAAATTAGCTTTTAAAGAATTTTTAATTGAACATTTTGGAAATAATATTGAATTCTTGTAAATTTTTATGAATAATCTTCAAGTGTAAATTCAGTAAAAATGAAAATTAATAAAAATTGGTTCTAAAAATAATGTTAAAATATTTTTTAAAGTAATTCTCTGAACTATTACCACGTTCTAATTTTTAAAAATCAATTATTATCAATATTATCATAATATTCGAAATTTTCAAATAATATTCTTCGAAAAATTTATTAGTTTTTTAAAATTATACAAAAATTTTTCTATTATTATTTTGGAAAAATTACATTACAATATTTATAAAAATACTAATTCTTAGAAATGTTTTATTATAATTTTTTAAGATTCAATTATCTTCGAGCAAAGTAAATTAAAATTTTTAAAAATTTTAGAATTAGATTTAAAATAGAAATTAGAATTTTTTAGAAATTATTTATAATTAAAATTCTTTAAAAAAAATTTGATGAATTTTCTTATGTTTTTGAAAAACTCAATTATTTTTCAATAATTTTAGTAAATTTAAATTATTTTTTAAAAAACTTTACCAAATTTCAATTTTTCGGACATTTTTTAATTTTAGGTAATATTGTAAAACTTTTGCAAAAAATTCTTTAGAAATATTTACAACAATTAGTTTTAGGAATTTCTTTAATAACATTTTTGGAAATTTTCTACTTTAATGAATATTTTTAAAATTTCTTTGAAATTTTTGTGGCAACATTAAATTAAATAAACGACTTTTTCGACTTTTTTTCTGTTTTTAATCGACTAAAGCGACTTTTTTTGGTCATTAAAGTCGATCCGAGGCTTGTAACGTATTCATGTTTTTTAGGGAAAAGATTAATAACTAAAATATTTTTTAATTAATTTAAATAAAGACACAGATTTATAATTGTTTAATAAAATTAAATTTTTGCAATTTTTTTTTTTTTTTGAAAATTCTGAAAAATAAGGTTCTTGAAATTTTAAAATTCTATTGTCTTAAGATAATTTCATGTTTATAAACAAAGAATTTAAAATTTTTGAAAGAACTGAAATTTCTTTACATTTTAATTAAAATAATTATATTTTGAAATAATTTTGGAATTTTTTCAAAAATAATGTTTGTCATTGTAATTATAATTATATTTCAAAAGTATTAAGTCTCTCTGAAAATTTTAAATCAGTTTTTGGCTTCTAAAAATTACATTATTATTGAACTTTTCTTAGATTTTTAATTTCAATTTTCTTAATATTCAAACAAATGATATTTATTTTTTTCTTGAGCAAATTAAATGTTTTTTTTTAAGTAAATAATTTTTAATAATTTTTTTTTTAAGTAAATAATCATTTATTACTGCTTATTAATGTCAAAAATTTTAATAAAATTCTTCACAAGAATTGAATTACTTTTATAAATAATAAAATTCTTCAGGAGAATTGAATTATTTTCATAAATAATAACATTCTTCAAAAGGATTCGATTACATTAATAAATAGTAAAATTCTTTACAGAAATTCAATTATTATCAATCATCAATCAAATTTTAGTAAAATTGAAAAATTAATTTTCCCACTATTTATAGTCAGACAAGATTATTTTAAAAAATTGGAAAAATTCTTTGTTTAATTAAATTATATTTTCCTAATTTCCAATTAAAATTATTTAAAAAAAAACATTATTTTCAAAAAAGTTAAAGATTTGTTTATGTTCGAGATCAAAGCGGGAAAAAACCGAGAATTTTGTTGATCGAAAATAGTAGACACCGTGGTTAAATTTTGGAATTATTAAATTGTGTTACGAATTAAAATTAAGTAAAATCGACATAATTTTAGTTGGCTTACTATTTGAATTAAAAAATGGTTTAATTATTATTTAATAAAAAACAAAGTTTTAAGAAAACCAATAAAATCTACAAATTTTATATTTTGTTTTTTTCTTTTAATTTTTAAATTTTCGATTAAAAAGATTTAAATTGATGCAAATTTCTTATTTCATTTACAGTAATTTACGATTTAAAATCGTAATGATTCAATACTGCCGATCCAGTATTGCAAATTCTTGCGAGAACAATTTAATAATTATTTTTTAGTATTTAATAAAGACTCGGCTTTTTTTAGCCTTCTATTATTTTTAGATGAAATTTTTGTTTTCTGTAGAAATTTAAATTTTTGAGTAAAAATCCTTTTTTTATCATCGAAATAAAATCTTACTTGATAATAAAACAACTGTATTTCATAGAATTACCCCCATGAATTTTGCACCTTTTATCATCAACGATTAAAGAAAATTTCTATTTTTCACAACGAAAATCATCCTTTTTGGTTTGAAAATATTTCACTTAGAAAATTTGTAAAAACGGATTAAGAAACTTTGTAAAAATTGCTTTTATACAAAAGTTTACGAAAAATTGTTTAGAAAAATATTTGTTCTTCTAAATGGTTGATCATGAATGTAATAAATTTCACAAAATGTATAAAATTCATATAAATATTCAGCTATTTTTTTTATTCAGCTACTTTTTCAAATATTTTTTTTTATTTATTTTTTTCAGCTATTTTTTTTAATTAAATTTGTTTCAACATAAAATTTCGTTTGTATCACGTCGGCGAAATTCATTAACGATTATAATCAACAACTGCAAGATGAGAAATATTTTTCATGTCGAAACCAATAAAGTGTTTTGATTTTTCTTTTTAATTTTTTCATTAAAAAAATCTAAGGAAAGTGTTTTGTTTATAAAAATTTAAATAGAAAAATATTTTTTTCTTCTAAATTGTTGATTATAAAGATTTTGAATCAACGTTTAAAGCTTAGTTTATTTTCTTTTAAATTGAAAGAATCATACTTATTTTCTTAATTATCACTTATTAAAAACGTGAAAATAATGTTAAAAATCAAATGTGATAATTATTTCAAATACTATTAATCTTAATAATTAAAAATTTCACGCAGAATGACTTTTCAATTGCCAACTGTTGTAGTAATTAGAAAATTTAGGGACCTTTACGGAATTTTTTTCCATTCGTAAAGGTAATTTTCGGAAAAAAAACATCAACTTCCTGTCACACAATGGAAATTATAATATTTATAGTTTTTTTCAATATTATAATACGATCTCAATGAAACAATTTGGAATAATTAATATTAATATTAATAAATTATATTAATTGTTATTATTGATGAAACTGTAGAAATGAAATTAAAATCTTTTCCTACTAAAGCTTCAACGAATAATTAATTGTAAAATTCAAATTGAAATGTTTGCAGACAGGAGCTGTACCACTTTCCGGAATGAATAACGATTCAATATCGGGCTCGAGATTAGCAGTGAGAGCGACAACAGATCAAAGATGGAACGACCTGTCGCGCGTGAATCGCTCTCGTGACTCCTCCGATTTTTCATTCGATCACAGTACAATGGATTTTAGGAAGAAATCCGATGACAATAATTGTTACTCGTTGTCAATGTCGCACACGATAACACGTTCCGAGGGTCAAAGTGGCGTACTGCTCAGAAGTGGAGGGGAATCCACCACCTGCCCGGGGCCATCTGCTGCGATGCTTGTGCAGGGGTTGGGAAGTTCGTCAGTTGGATCATTGGCTTCTGTTTGTGGCAGTACATCGACAATGTATCACGATTTCGAAGAAGCCATGGAAATAGCAAAAAATCATTGCGACGAAATTGCGGACGACATTAGTTTGTGCAATAAACTTAGTCCAAAAGTTTACGCCGTGTCAAAGTCGTTTGTTCACAGTATGGAGGATTTGAAACCTGGCGATGATTATTCGACGACGTTTATGCATTCGTTTCCAAATAAAACGGATAAAACAAGACCGTGGTGCAGCCTCCAGGAAATAAGGAAGGTCGAGGATTGTTCCAGTCGTAATTGCATGGTATGTGATGTTTTCATTGCTCTTTAATTATTTTATAGAGGAAAATTAACTGCACGTTTTCTTCTCTTTCTTATTCTTCTTCTTCATCTTCTTCATCATCTTCTACATCTTCTTAGAAATCATCAGTAATATTTATCGTGAGTAAAATTATTACTTGCACTGTCACGATGTTTTACGATTTACTTTAATATTCAATTTTTACATCGTAACATAAATTATTTAAAATACTTGAGTTGTAAATTCTTAAACTTTTCTCATTTCAGTTCTATTCTTTTCGTAATTATCTTAATTTATATTTCGTAAATAGTTAAATGTGTGAATGTTAAATGTTTCCAGGCACATTTGAATTTGAAAATATTTTTACAATTTGCGTTTTACAATTTTGCAAATTGTAATTGTGAAAAATTTTTCATTGCGGGGAAATTACCGGTTTGGATATTAGTTACGCCACTGTTTTGCTACTCGGGGGTAAAACAGGATCAACATCCTGGTCTCGATAATGTGTACCTCCATTGTATTCTTAAAATGTGTTCAGAATATGAAACATTCATGAGACAGGAAGTAATGATCTAAAGATGTAGTCATTGGAAGCATCTTTTAAGGTCCTAAGCAAATTTAAATTTTTAATTTAATTCAATTCCAGTTCTATATTTATATTGCATTTGAATTTTATTTCTTGTTCTGTTCGTTTATTTTCAGACAAAAGTTTCTTCGAGTATTTACATTAAAACGAGTTTTTTACTTTTTTATTTATATTATACAGGCCTCGGATATTATGACTTTTTCGACTTTTTTCCAAGTAATTTTAAATGATGCAACTTTCATCGATTTATATTTAAAAAATACAACTATTTCGACTTTTTTATAAATTTTGCGACAAAATACTATAATTTTAGGACAAAATCCAAACTTATTTCGTTTTTATAGTGTAAGAAGAATAATAATGGACCAATCTTTGAAAATTTATTTTTTAATTATCTTTCTAATTAAATTTTTGAAATTTACAATTAAAACAATTTGGAAAAAATGAAAGTTTGTAAAATTTAATTCACATTAAATCATCTCTTCACGGTATTTTATTTGAATTTAAAAAAATTAACTTTTAAAAAATTTTAATTGAAAATTTTTGATATAATTGAATTTTGGAAAACTTTAATGAAGAAAATTCTTCAACGGTAAATAAGGATAATTGAAAATTTACAAAAAATTAATTAATTTTGTTTTATTTATTATTATTTTAAATAATTGAATTTTTAAAAATCAATTATATTCAATATTCTCAATATTTCAAAAATTCATATTCATACACAAAATAATATTAACATTTTTTAGAATTATTTTTAATATTTTTAGAGCAAATAATCATATTCAACATTTTTAATTTATAGCGTGAAAACCATAACTATGACCATAACATCTTTGAAAATTTATTTTTGAATAATATTTCTAATTAAATTTTAAAAATATACAAATTTAAAAGATTTTGAATAATTGAAACTCGGTAAAATTTAATTAAAACTAAATCATCTTTTCAAGGAATTTAATTATAATTTTCAAAAATTAACTTTTAAAGAATTTTAATTAAAAATTTTGGAAATAATTTTGAATTCATCAAAATTTTAATAAATAATCTTCGCAAGTGTAAATTCAATAAACATGAAAATTAATGAAAAATTAGTGTTAAAAATATTATTAAAATAGTTTTCAAAAGAAGTAATTCTCTGAATTGTTACATTTTAATTTTTTCAAAATTCAATTATTTTCAATATTTTCGATATTCAATATTTTTATTGTTATTATATTGGAAATTTTCCATTAAAATTCTTTTAAAAAAATAGTTCGTTTTTTTAAATTATACAAAAATTGTACAATTATTTTCGAAAAATTACATTACAATATTTATAAAAAAACTAATTCTTGGAATTGTTCTATCATAATTTTTTAAAATTCAATTACCTTAGAAATTAAAATTTTTTAAAATTTACTATTTTTGGAATTTTTTAGAAATTATTTATAATTAAATCTTCAAAACATTTGATTAATTTTTTATATTTAAAAATACTCAATTATTTTTCAAAGATTGAAATTTTTAATTTTTAATTTTTAATTTTTAATTTTTAATTTTTAATTTTTAATTTTTAATTTAAATTTAAATTTAAATTATTTTTTTAAAGATTTTTAAAAATTTCAATTTTTTGAACATTTTCCAATTGTATGTAATATTGTAAAACTTTTTCCAATAATTTTTTAGAAATTTTTTTATATAGTTAATTTTACGAATTTCTTTAATTTTAAATTAATTCTTTTGAATAAAAAAAATAAGAAGTTTTAAATATTTATTTACCGAAATTATACAAGTTTTGATTAATTTGAATTTAAAAATCGGCGAAGAATCAGGGAAATTCAAAATAAAATTTTTGTGACAACTCTAAATTAAATAAACGACTTTTCGACTTTTTTATATTTTTAATCGACTGAAGCGATTTTTTTCCTTGTTAAACTCGATCCGAGGCCTGATTATATTTAATTTTAAGCAAATAAAATAAATATTTTCAAATTAGTTTCAAATTAAATTATTATTTATCACACAAGAAATTTTATATTATTTTAATACTTGCAATTAAAAAATACCTTCTCATTAGTGGTAGAAAAGCAAAAGAAACAAATTTCTTTCGATCAAAAACATTTTTTTTTTACTCAATTATAATTTGAGTATGGAAAATATTTATGATCTTGAAGTGGGTTTCTTACGAAAGAAGATTATGAATCTCTTTTTTCCTTACAATATTCAAATGAGATTTCTTCCGAGGACTCTCGTTTAATTTATAATTATTTATGCAATTGACACACTAATTCAGTATATATAATACAAGTTTTTTAATCATCACACATATTTATTTATTTATTGTGCAATTAATAAAAGTGACTAAAGGATAAAAAATGGAGTCTGTCTATTATAATGCTGATAGCTGTGTAACAAAATGATGCCACGAGAATAATTATTGTCACGAGAAAATTCATCGAAAAACAAAAATGAATTTATTATTATAATTATGAATATGAAAAACAGGTAAAAACACTTGATGCTCGGTTTCCGTTTCTCTTCGTTTACTCGCTATTGAGGACGCGTCATCATTTCCTGCCTTAGAATATGGCTTCGAGTCGAGGAAAGGGGAAAAGAGTTAGGAGAGATAGAGAGAGAGGGGGTCAGAAAAGATGATTCAAGTAAAAAAGGAGAAAAAGAAAGATAAAAAAAATGAATTCTTAATGCTCTTTAACACAATACCTTTTCTATAAGATTTGTAATGCTTGCATGGAACGCAGACAAGCGTTAATCATTGGCGTAGAATATAATCTTGCTTTCTATTCTATAATTTTCGAAATAGATGTTAAAAATAAATTTCAATTTTTTTCCCCCGAAATAATCTATTTTGTTACTTATTTTTTTCTTTCAGGGGAATAATTGTAAATGTTTCTATGTAAAAGGTAGGAAATTCCGTAGATAATCTAGATTTACGGTTTTTGCCTCTTGTGTTATTTTTTTTTAAAGGAGAAATGAAGTCATAGGCGTAATTATCTTCTTTATATGAAAAGGAATGTCCCACGTGTTTCTAAATAATTTACAGCTTTCTTAAGTTTTTTATTTTAAGTGTAGACAATAATGATGTTGTTTCTTCAATTGTTAACGAGTTTTTAAATTGATTGCGTGTACTTGATGAGTAATTAATTCAGTTTCAGACTTGTTGACGTCTTCAATTCTTCTTCGCCTTCAATTTGGTTTTTCAAATTAAAAATCTTTTCTACTACAATTTTTAAGGAGCAAGATTTCAGATTTATTTATAGTTAATTTTGCCCGTCAGTATGTAAATTTGGTTCGTTAATTATTTATCTTGTTTGCAGTTGGAGTCATTTTTGATAATTCTGGATCGTTTCAAATTGGGCTTGGATTTCATAACTTGGCAACAACTTGGCAATAACTTGGCAATAACTTGGCAATTTCTGGTGGAAAATTTGGTTCAATTAGAATTTTCATCTTTTTATTTTCGATCATTTGGCTCATTAAATTTTCGAATAGTGTAAACTCGAAAAGTTTGAATTTCCATAAAATCAATTGTTTGGATCAGTGAAAATCTGGATTGTTGAAAGAAAATCGAAACAATTTCAATGAAAATTTTATCTCTTCGTTATCTGTCTATATGGAACGATGATAATTTGAGTCACTGCTATTTGGGGTCAGTAGAAATTGGAAAATTATGTTTATTGTTCGGATCGTTGAAATTTTTGGTTAAAGTCGAAATTGTGAATAGTGCGAATTATTTACTGTTTTGGTGAAAGGAAATTTGAATCGTTTATGATTTGGATCGACGATTTTTTGTATCGAAGATTTTTTGGAGCAATTTTTTGAATGATTAACAATTTTTTAGATTGATTTTGATTTTCCACAATTAGAGAGAAGATAATTTCTATTTTCGCTGAAATTCTGTTGAGAAATTAAGCGATTCATTGAATCGTGAAAGTGGATTGAAATTTCGATTGGAAATGGAAAATTTGAGGAAAACTTGTTGAATGTTATTGAAATCGGCGCGCAAGATAAATTGTTTCTTGAGAGGATGAAGTGAACACTACGCCACTGGCTCATGACACAGTAGGTACGTAGAATTCCCCTTTCCCCGTGAAGGGAAGTAGAGCTCTCCAACTCCAACTCTTGAGAGCATCGAGAAGGCGCGGCAGAGAAACTCATGGTAGTAATATCGCGAGTACATCAGGCGTATGTCGTGTGTCTTTTATCTATATTTGTGTAAGAGAATTGGTCCAGCATTTAAGTGAGTGGCGAGAGTGCATGGCTGTCAACGGTGTGCAACCCTTTTTGAGACGTGCATGTCAGTGTTTGTCAGCAGTAATATCATGTACAAACGAGGACAGTATTGGGCGGAGTCCCTTGTTAATCAAGCAGGAAAACGAAGATATTGAGGTGCTCTTATCTAGTTTTTATTCTACGATCCACCCGCATTTATCGAGCGTCATGATTTTTTTTCTCTCTCTGTCTGCCTCATTGATTTTGCAATGAAACTCGTGAGATTTTGTGAATGAAAAACGAGTGACTGAGATTCAGTGTGTTGATGTTCGGAGCGAGTTCGCTCAAGTTAATTAAATGGGATTACAAGACTGCAACGAGAGACCGGAACATGGAACGTTCATCGGTAAGGTAAAACACTATCGAGCGATGCACGGTCATGTGGTCCAGATAGCAATAATTTCCTTGGGGCTAGACTCTATCTTGCTATAGTCTGTTACCGTAAATTATTTCCCATCCGCTTAGAAATTTCCTAGTTGTCAAGTAGATTCCTCTCTAGTTTCATTTTCTTCTCCTCTCTTACTGTTAGAAAACAAATCTATTTTTATTAATTACACTACATTTTTATCATACTACATTTTTATCACACTACATTTTTATCACACTACATTTTTGGTAAAAAAAAAAAACTATTGTATTAAAAATTCAGCCGTGGGAAAATAATTTGCCAGGTACAAATTTGTACCTGTTCAATCTCAATGAAAATCAGAGTACAATTTACAATTTAACTGGATGATTTTGAAATAAATTTATTCTCGAGATTTGTTTCTCTCATTCATGTGTATTATAAAAATAAAGAGGGAAATAAAAAGAAGTCGAAGAGACTGTCTTCTTGTTTTTTTTTTTATCGACGTGGTCAGACCAATTTGGAGCTAATTGAAGTGGGAAGCTTCTTCGAATCGCATCGACAGATTCGGAGAAGACGAGAACATCTTTTTATATTATTCTTATTTGATGTTTGTTGCTTCTGGACATGAAATTTCGAGGGGCCCCCTCTGCGTTGAGAAACCGTATAGGCTTCCTTTCTAAATTAATTTTTGTGAGACGTATATTGTCACGTCCACAGATTCATTAACGCTCATCACGTTCAAAAAGACTTCTCTGACGTCTCGCGCACTGGAATGTCGGCAAAGCAATTTGTTACTGAAATGCTGTTGTAATTAACTTAAGACACACGATTATTTAATACAAGAACTTGTCTATTCTCTGGAAATAACTATGAATTTTCATGGAAACGATTTCTCATCTATAGTAATGTAGAAGTTTTCGTTCTAATTATTTAATTAAATCGCTGTTACTCAGTGTTTACTTATTTCTTAATTGAAACAGTATTATGCATACTGGCAGTAATGTTTTTCATTAAAAAATTTATTTTTTCTGACGAATATTTTTCACTTCTATTGAGAAATATTCATACACTCTATTTATTTAACTATTTTATTTTTCATTTTATATATTACCATTAGTCATATTAATATTGTGCTTCTATTATGATATTTATTTTTTACTGGAAAAAAATTTACTTCTTAGTTTCTGAGAAAATGTTTCTGTATTTCTTTATTCTTTGTTTCAGCATGGAAGTACGGAATCTTGTGACAAAACCGCCAATTGTAATGTACACTCGTGGGCTTCCGGTTTCGAGAAACTATTGGGAGATCCGAAAGGATTGCAGACTTTCGCCGTAAGTAC
The DNA here is from genome assembly GCA_032873175.1 of Leptopilina drosophilae. NCBI lineage: Eukaryota > Metazoa > Arthropoda > Insecta > Hymenoptera > Figitidae > Leptopilina > Leptopilina drosophilae. The sequence continues at coordinate 8,778,480 of CM065485.1, read as the reverse complement.
CGGTTGTCAATATAAACTTTTACGATTTGTTGCATTATCCGCATTGAAATACGAATCACGCTTTATTTTACAATCGTCAAGTATATATTTTCCAGTAAGAGAGAATGAATAATTCCAAATGGATTTTTTTTACAATTATTCATTTAAATGCATTATTTATTCAGTAAATAATTCAGTAAATAATAAAATTTTTTTTAGTAAACAGTTTTAGTACATAGTCTGGAAATAAAACTTTTGTTTTCAAAATAAATTCACGCAGAAAGAAAAATGATTTTTTAAAAGATTTATTTTATTTCATTTTATTTCATTTTATTTCATTTTATTTGGTCATTTACTTGATTGTGAATGCTGCAGATTTCAGGTATTAAAAAATGTTTTTTTTCTCACTTTGCAGGAATTTCTGAAGAAAGAATTTAGTCATGAAAATATCTACTTTTGGGCAGCCTGCGAAAGATACACGGATACCGAAGACGTCGCGAGTCGTCGGAGATTAGCTCGGCAAATATATCAGCGTCATTTATCAGCAACCGCTGCAGAACCTGTTAATGTTGACAGTCATGCAGCTGGACAAATCACTCAAGAACTCCTTAACACAGCTCCTGCTGATCTCTTCATGCAGGTATGTTATTACATTTAATTGATATCAATTTACCTTCAATTTAAAGGATATTTTTCCTGCATTGAATTTCAGCGTGAAAGTAAATTGATCTGGCGTCGTCTTCCAAGAAAGTCTTTTGAAAAATTATCATTCCCATTAGGTGTATCAAATATTTATTTTAGTAGTTTGAAAAAATTATTTTGTCATTTATTTTTTAATATTTATTAATTATTTTTTAGTATTTATTATTTATTTTTTAATGTTTATTACTTATTTTTTAATATTTATTATTCATTTACTTGTTATTATCAAAGTTTTCAGACAATTTTCGTTTTAAAAGTACTTCTATTGTTTCATTTTATTCTTTAAAGTGTAATTCTTATATTTAACAAATGGTAATGTTTGTAAATTTATATCATTTCAATTTCAATTGTTTCAGGCACAGAAGCAAGTATTCAATCTAATGAAGTTTGATAGTTATCCAAGGTTTTTGAGATCAGATCTGTATCGCAGATGTTTAGAAACTGGAAACAGTGTTATAGGCACTGAAGATCGGGATTTAAGTTTAACGAGTTCACCAAGTGTGAAATTAAAGAAAAGTCATTCCGACGCTGAAGATCGATGTCGAAAATCAATTCTTCCTTGGCACAGAAAAAATAGGTATGTAGAAGTTTTTCAAATTTCCTGAAATCTATATTTATTATTATTATTATTATTATTATTATTATTATTATTATTATTATTATTATTCGTTGTATATTCGCTTTTTTGTTTCCTAACATTTTAAATTATTTTTGTTTTAAAAAGTTTTCAATTTGAAAATTATTGCAAGTTTTGCCAATCAATCAATTCTTGCAAAGAATTTTATCAAAAAATTAGAAAATAATTGAATTCCTACGAAGAATTTTATTATTTATAAAAATAATTGAAATCTTGCAAAGAATTATATTATTTATAAAAATAATTGAATTCTTGCAAAGAATTCTATTATTTATGAAAATAATTGAATTCTTGCAAAGAATTTTATAAAAGTTCAGGCCTTGGGCATTATGACTTTTTCGACTATTTTCAAATAATATTTCTAATTAAATATTTCAAAATATATAATTTAAAAAATTTTGAATTTTAAATAATTGAAATTCTGTAAAATTCAATTAAAACTAAATCATTTTTTCAAGTATTTTATTACAATATTTTGGAAAATTAACTTTTAAAGAATTTTAATTGAAAATTTTTGTAATAATATTGATTTCTTAAAAAGTTTAATGAAAAAAAATTCTTTAAGTGTAAATTAATAAAGTTGAAAATTAATGAAAATTAGATTCTAACAAAAATATTGAAATAGTTTTGAAAAAAGTAATTATCTGAATTATTTTATTCTAATGTTTTAAAACTCAATTATTTTCAATATTTCTGAAAATTCAAATACATACACAAAATAATAACATTAAAATTTTTCAGAATTATTTTTATCATTTTTGGACAAAAAATAATCATATTCAACATTTTTAATTGAAATTCTTCAAAAAACTATTTTTGTTAATTATATCTACAAAAATTTTTCAATTGTTTTCGAAAAATTACATTACAATATTTATAAAAAAAACTAATTCTTAGAAATATTTTATCATAATTTTTTAAGATTCAATTACCTTCGAACAAAGCAAATTAAAATTTTTTTAAATTTACTATTTCAGAATTTTTGAAAAACTATTTATTATTAAAATTCTTCAAAAATTTGATTACTTTTTTAATTTTTAAAAAAATCAATTATTTTTCAAAGATTTTACTAAATTTCAATTATTTTTCAAAGATTTTACTAAATTTGAATTATTTTTGAAAAGATTTTAAAAAATTTCAAATTTTGTTGGATGTTTTTAGAAATGTATTGTATAAAACTATTGTATTTCAGAAAGTTGTTTAGAAATATTTTTAAGACGTTCATTTTACGAATTTCTTTATTAAGATATTTTAAAATATCCCATTTTAATAGTTTTAAAATGAAAAATGAACGGTTTCAATTATTATAAAAAAATTGGTCTTTTTATATTGAAATAATTGAACTTTCACAGAAATTTTAAAAAACTGTTTAAAAAAATCATATAGATAATTGATTTACGGGTAAAGTTTAAATAAAAATTGTAGAAAATAATTATATTTTTTGAACAGTTGTAGTTATAATTTTTAGAAATTATTAAATTTCAGAAGTTGAAATTTTTTAAATTTTATTTCCTGTGAATAAAAAAATAAGAAGTATTTAAATACTTATTTAGCAAAATTATTCAAGTTTTGATTAATTTAAATTTAGAAATCATTGAAGAATCAGGAAAAGCAAAATAATTTTTTTGTGGCAACACTAAAGTAAATAAACGACTTTTTTTGTTTGTTAAAGTCGATCCGAAGCCTGAAAGTTTTTAAAAATCCCAATTAAGTTATTTGAAGATTTTCTTAATAATTTTAATTAAAAATTTTGAAAGTAATTGAATTTTTTGAAGACTTTCTTCTAAGTTTTAATATTAATTTCGTTTGTTCATAATCGAAAATATTTTATTATTAAATTTTACTACAATTTTTAGAAAATAATTAAATTGTTCTCATCATTGTTTTAAAATAATTAGGTCTCTGAAGTTGACGTCGACGCTCTGAGCATCGAAAAATATTTTTTTTCATAAAACCGAAAAAAGAACTCAATTTTTTCCAGGGTTTAAGATTTAAAAAATACGCTTAAAAAGTTTTTTCCTTCTTTAGTGAATGAAAGAAGTGAAATTATTTATTTATTTGTATATTATTAAAATTTTATTACTAAAAATTAGAAAAAATATAGCTTTCGATGCTGAGTGTCGACGCCAACTTCAGGAACGTAAATAATTTAATTAATTTAATGAATTTTTTAAAATATTGAAAATAATTGAATTCAATTAAAAACTTCTTTTAATTTTTTAATATAACCGATTTTTTAGTACTAGTAATTCTATGAAGAAATAAATAAATATATAAATGAATATAATAAATATAAATAAATAATATATAATAAATATATTTTTAATTGAAAATTTTAAAACTAATTGAATTAAATCAAAATGTTATTGTTGAATTTTACTAAAATTATATAGAAAATAATTGAATTTCTAAGAGGAATTTTATTATTTATATAAATAATATATTTTCATAATAATAATAATAATAATAATAAATTGAATATCACGTTTTGCGCGCTAGCGCACGTAATAATTTTTTATAATTCTAAATTTCAAAATTTTTCAATTAATTCAATGACTTATATTGAAATTATTGAGCTTCATGGACTGGAAATAATGTTTCATTTAAAATCAATTGATTGATTTATACGTCCATAAAATTGAATTAGTGATTGAAAGTAGTATATTTTGTGTTTCGTTTTGTGAACGAATTCGAGAGGAGGCAAAAAATGAAAGTGTACTCTCCGGTTTAAAATGGTGATAATTGTTATTTTAGATCAAAGTCGAAGGACCGAGGTGAATCAGAATACGTTCAGACCCCTAGTCGTAGTGAGACTATATACAAGAGTTTTACAACTATTAAAAGGGAAGCGGAGGGTAATAACAATGAGGACAGTATATCTATATCCAGCAGTAGATCGTCATTAGCGTCATGGGATCTGGCATTGAGGCAATCATTTAACAAGCATGTAAGCCCTTATACAATGATCATTCATCCTCGCTTTTATTGACGCGATACTCGATTCATTTTCTTTTTTATTATCATCATAATTAGTCATCATTTTTTTACAACTATTTTTGAAATTCAAGTCTTTTCTAACAAAAAGTTTTATTTTATTTACCATAATAAATAAAATAATACCATAAGAAAAGTTGAAATTTTTAACGTTTCAGAAGCAAAAGAGATTATCCGTAAACTATTCGATAATTAATGGTATTTAATTCATTAAAATTTCAATCTATTGATATTTTCTACATGAATTTTAACTAACATGGAAAAAATTTATTTTTCATATTTTAACTATTTAAATTGAATAATAACGAATTAACTATTATTCAATTTTTTTCGATTGATAGTTTCAAGAATTAGTATTTTTAAAGCTATTTTTTGAATTAATGATTTGTAAAGTGTAAATTTTAGTGTTAATACCAGAAAATTAGGTTTTAATTAAATTCTAAATGTTGATAAATAAAATTAATTTCAATTAGCACTGACTTCAATAAATTTTAATAGTTATTACATTGAATTTATATATAACTCAAGAAATGATAATTAAAATTAACTACACTTGCAATTTGTGATAAGACGATCAAGTGTTTTTATTGAAACGTGATACTATTTTTATAGTGATTATTATAACGTTTAATTAAAATTAAATTGCAATGATATTAATGAATGAATCTCTTTTGTTTCATAAACGTTACAACCTTAGTCTCATGACATTTTTTTCTAACATAAATATTAATTATCAACGGAAGTTATGGATGTTTGCTTATCAACAGCTGTTTATTTCCTGATAATTTTAAACTTCTGGTTATGAGACTTGACAGTACCAGACATCACAATCTTCCTTTATTTACCATGTTCTAAATTTTTCTTTATCTTTTTTTACACCTTCACTATCAACTTTTAAAAAGGTTCAATATCAAATGTTCCTTTAAAATATTGAATTAAATATTAAATCACTGAATACCTTATTTTGGCTGAAATAAAAAAAAATAGTTCAATAATTTAATTTTAACAAAAAATTGAGATTGAAGAAAAACGTTAGTTAAAAAAAATACAGTGGAGTTAATTAAAAATATTGTGATTGCTGTATGCGAAATTTTGCGGTGTAGAACTAGGAGTGAAATTTTATTTTTTTATTTGTGAAAATAAATAAATCGAGTGTCCCGTGAATAAGAGTTTATCGTTTTACCATTTTTTCATTTAAATTCGGAAAGAATGGAATACTGAAAGTGTGTATAGAAAACATTGAAAGAAAGGAAAAACTGATTTTTGTTATTCTTTTTTTTCTTTTTTTAATGATTAAAGTAAATTACAGAATAAAAATGTTTAAATTAAGAAACTTTCTGAATGAAAGGGTTCAATGATAAATTTTTCTGATCGATTGTATGTGAATTGTAGTCTGTGTCGTCCTATGAAGGGCACTTGAACGAAACGAAAGAGATTCACACGAAATGCACTGGTTTGTGCCGAGTAATATTACCCGATGGTTCCACAACTGTTGTGCCTACTTGCCAAACGGAGACGATTAAAGAAGTGGTGACTCGTTTACTCGATAAGCGAGCACTGCGATTTTCTAATTACGATGTACTAGTACTTGCCACAGATGAGGTTAGTGTCACTTTCTGTACATCTGGTGCAAGCTGTAAACAAAAAACTGTGACTAATTTGCAAACACCTATCGACACTTAAAGATCGAATTTTTTTTTGTATAACATTTTTTTTTCTCGGTCGTATGCGCACGCTTCAAAAAAACGATTGTCGTCACGATAATCAAATTTGTACACCGCATTTTGCATTTCAAATTCAAAGAAATGTGCATGACAGTCACTTCACTCGACTAACAAAAGAAATTATAATTAATAATATGCAATTTCTTCGTTTTGAAAATTTTATAAAAATTCGGAAATTGTAGATTGTAGAAGGGCATTAGAAATTAATATTTCATGAATTAGAAAAAAACTTTTTAATAAATAAAAAATTACTATTGATTAGAAGGGTTTAAATATCACAACAATGAAAGGTGCAATAATTTTCTAACCTTAATGGACGAATTATTCCAAGGATGCACGTGATAAAATGTAGTATTTTTTTTTACGGTGATGGATGTATAATTTCTCTTTCCAATTTCAGAATTTAACATAACTTCAACTTCAGCTTTTTGCTTTAGAAATATGCTTCATAATAAAAATGAAAAGAAATCCAATAATTATAAATAAGAGTAAATTTAAAAAAAAATTGTAATTATTTGTATTTTTTCAGATTATTAATCTAAAGTATCCGTCGACTGTGTTATCGGGACAAGAAGTTGAGGTTGTACCATCGAAAGTATTGAAAGTTGATTTACCATCTCGGAGAATAATAACAGTCGTTGCTCATAAAGGACGAACATTGAGAGAGGTATTGAGACCTCTTCTTAATAAATATGGGTTTAAATTGGAATTGATAACAATCTGGGGTGAGGGACATCCCCTTTCGGTAGACACACCTGCAATAAATGCGCCTACAAGACTTGTTCTCACATCCAATAATGAAGGTAATTTAAAAATCATCTATTTCGTCTAGTCAATGAATATTCCTTCATTTACCTGCGACAATAGACCAGTAATTGCTAATTGGTTTTTAAGTACAGGAAAATTTTTGAATGAAAATCGGAAAATATTATTAGTTCTCCTTTGAATTCAGAGTCTTTTGTAAATATCTAAATGAAATAATCAATTAGAAGGTTGTATAGAAATACAGAAAATTATATTTCGGAAAACTTTTTAAAAATTGACAAACTTATTTTTCAAAGAATGGAGAGAAATTCAGATTTAACATAATAAGGAATTTACGAATCGAATGACTAGATAAAAATAAATCTTTAATTCAAGATATAATTTATGTGGTATTTATTTTATATTTATTTTTTCCAAATTTGGTGACAAAATACCATATTTTATTTATTACCAAATTTTTATTTTTATTTTACCATCTTTTTTGTTTAGTTTGAAAAAAAATTTTTTTATGTTTATTTTTTAATAATTTTTCTAATTCAATTTTGTAAAATTCAATTAAAATTAAATCATCTTTTCAAGTATTTTATCACAATTTTCAAAAATTAAATTTTAAAGAATTTTAATTGAAAATTTTTGAAATAATATTGAATATTCTGGAAAATTTAAATAAGTAATGTTTAAGTGTAAATTTAATAAGAAACTCAATTATTTTCCTGTAAATAAAAAAATAAGTATTTCAATATTTATTTATCAAATTTACACAATTTTTGATTAACTTGAATTTAGAAATTCAGTGAAGAATCAGGGAAAAGCAAAATAAAATTTTTGTGGCAACACTAAATTAAAGAAATGACTTTTTTGACTTTTTCTCTATTTTTAATAGACTAAAATAAAATATTTTGCTTGTTAAAATCGTTTTACATTAAAAGAAATGTTGAAAATTTATTTCCTAGTCGACAAATGAATAACAATAAGTAATTTAATTTTTTCAAACAAAAATTAATAAATCTAGAAACATTTTGTTTACTAATTTTGAAGAAATGAAAATTTTTAAAACTCTTATTATTAAATTTCGTTATTATCGTTATTATTTTAAAAATATTTAAATTCCTGAAAATAATTTTAAAATTGGAGTAATAGAAATTTTTTTCAAATTAGAATGAAATAAATTTTATATTTCAAAGAATTTTATTTTCGTACTTTGAAAAATTATTTTTAAATATTGTGTTCTTTGGAGAATTGTCATAAAAAATCGGAAAATAATTCAATTTCACACAAATTTTTGTTTATAAATAATTCAATTAACGTTGAATTTAAATAAGAATTGAATTCAAAAATTAGAATAAAATAAATTTTATTTTTAAAAGAATTTTATTTTCGTACTTTAAGAAATTATTTTTAAATATTGTGTTCTTTGGAGAATTGTCATAAAAAATTCGGAAAATAATTCAATTTCACACAAATTTTTGTATATAAATAATTCAATTAACCTTGAATTCAAATAAGAATTGATTGGAAAAATTCAGTTAAAATTTTGAAAAATAATTAAAATGGTCACTTAAAAAATTATTAATATTTTATTTTCTTGTACAAATTATTATTGTTTCAATAAATTTATTTAAAAGTTCCAAAAAATAATTTGCTTTTTAAAAAATACAGTTGTATTTTTTAAAAATAATTAAATTAAATTCTAAAAAATTTAAGTTTTTGAAAAATTGTAATTAAAATTTTTTTGAACATAATTCAGTTTTCGAAAATAATTTTAAAAATTGAAACAGTTCAAATTTTCGTAAAATTTCATTGAAAAAAAACTGTTACTAAAAGCGCATGAGCGATCGTTGCGTATACAACGCTTATAATTTTCGTCCATGAAAAATGTGAATCAGTAGCGTTTGTGCGCTTTCAGAAACACATTTCTTTCCGTGTACTTTAAAATTTAGTGGTTATGTGAAAAATGTCATTTTTTATTTAATTTTTTCGAAATAAAAAATATGTATTTATTGGTAATTATCAACATTTGAAAATTTACTCCTCAAAATATTAATATATGACAAAAATGAATAAAATTTTTTTGCAAATAATGAAAAGATTAGTAGTAAAAAATTCAGAATCTTTTAATGGAAATTAATGAATTTAATTTTAAAAATAAATTTTTTTTAAAATTATATACGATTTTATTAATATAATAAAAAGAGGTATTAAAATTTTATTTCACTTACAGATATATTCCATGATGCACAGCCAAGAACATCGGAAAAGGTCTCACAAGGTCAACCAACGCTGGACGAAATCACAAACAAAGTTTTCGAGGAGCTGCTAGTTGGCAAGAGTACAAATAAATATCAATACAGTGAAGGCTCCTGTAAGGTAAATAATTCTCATTCATTAGTATTAGTTTTATTTTGAACGTAAACAACGATTTCAAATCTGAAAAAGAAATACAAGAAAAATGTAATATTTCTAGAAATATTAAACTTTAAAAAAAAGTTTAATTTCAGAACAAAAAATATTCCCAACGTAAAAACAATTTTTTGGCCCTGAAAAGGGCCGATTTTTCAAAATATTTTCTCAACATATAAACAATTATATGTTTATATTAACCAAACTCTCCATTATTTGGAGAGAAAGTTAAAATATTAAACTTTAAAAAAAGTTTAATTTCAGAACAAAAAGTATTCTCAACGTAAAACCAATTTTTTGGCCCTGAAAAGGGCCGATTTTTCAAGATATTTTCTCAATAGAGAAAATTTGTTTGCTTTTATTCACAAACTCTTCTCTGGCTGGGGAAATTTCTTAACATCACTCAAGAAATTTCCCAAACTCTCCATGAATTGGAGAATTGTTGGATCCGTTATTGCATCCTCAACGTTGTCACTCTCGCTTCGTTGATTTTGATGTGAAGACGATGATCGTCTTCTTTCCCGTCGAAGTTGACGCGAATGCCTTTCAATATGAAAGTCATACGTCGCAGTTGAAAGGGCAGCCTGTAGTAAAGCCTTCTTCCTCGTATTTGACTTTACTTGCTGCCTCGTGTGCCTCAATTTTTCGTTGAGAAGCTTTATCCAGTCCTTGGTTCTTCTCACGATTTTCGTCCCAACGATTTTTAATGCGCAAGGCTTGAACACTGTCTTGCACTTTCTTGCCATGATGTCCTCAAGTTTGCGAAAATGATTTTTGACTAGTGAAACTTGGAGAAAATCATGCCTTTTATATACCTCTGGGCAGTCTCCGCCCTTGCCGCAAAAGCATTTTAAATCTCATTATCCCCCTCTCCTCTTCAATTGCTTTCAAGCGACAATTGAAAAGGAAACAGAAAAGTTTTCCAATACCGAAAATCAGAATTTGATTTCCCTGTGTTTTCTACAATTTTCACTTCAAAAAATATTTATTTAACAATATTTGTTACTATATTCTCAATTTGAAATAATAATCAGTTATTTTTCCAAAAATTAAAAAATGCAAATATTCCTCTTTGAAAGATTTGCATTTTGTTCTCATTCTCAAAAAAAATCCTCAACAATTGTTTAATTTATTTATTTACTTATTTATTCAATTTAGACAAATTTGTCTGAATTGAATAATTAACGGAGGATTATTTTTTTGTCGGATGACCAGCGATCGGACAGTTCGTCGATTCTTTCAAATAAGTTCTTTATGAGAGATTCATCGAGTCATGGAAAGAAAAAGGGAAAATCAAAGAGCGTCAGTTCGAGTGATAAAGGAACTTGGAACGATTGTGGACAAGAAGAAAATACTCGTTCTTATCCGCCACTTATTGCCAAATGGAGAAATGGAGTTAAACTTCAGTTGCCAAGCAAGTTTGATGGCGACGGTAAGAAAAGTAAATTTTAATCAATTAATTATTAATTTATTAACAAAAATAATGGCAATTTTAATCTTCACTGCAATTTTCTTTTTAGATTTGTACGAGGGCTTAAAAAGAGCGCAAAGATCGAGACTTGAAGATCAAAGAGGGACGGAAATTAATTACGAATTACCGGATTTTTTAAAGGTAAGAAAAAAAATTAGATTATAATTAATAAACCAAAGTTGTGAAAATTTTCTTTTTCTGACAAAGAGAACAATGAAAAATAATAATTAGATACATTTCCTGATAATATTGAAAAGATTAAAAAGAATCGTAAATTTTTATTAATTTTACCTGAAGTTTTTTTATTTAATATTTAATACCTTAAGGAAAATAAAAATTTACTTGAATAAAAAATCATTTCCATTGCGGGCCTCGGATCGATCAAAAAATCGCTTTATTCGATTGAAAATAGAAAATAAAGTCGAAACAGTCGTTTCTTTAATTTAGAATAGTTTCAAAAACTTTATTTTCTTTATTTTCTATTTCCCTGATTTCTAAATTCAAGTTAATCGAAAATTGTGTAAATTTGCTAAATAGATGTTTAAATACTTATTTTTTTATTCACAGGAAATAAAATTTAAAAAATTTCAACTTCTGAGATTTAATAATTTCTAAAAATTAAAACTATAAGCAAAATTAAATTATTTTCTTTAATATTTAACTAAAATTTATCTCTAAATCAATTATCTGTATGAATTTTTGAATTATTTTTTGAAATTTCTGTGAAAAATCAATTATTTAAATACAAAAAATTCAATTTGTAATTTTATTTTTTATATTAATCTAAACTGTTCAACTTTTTAAAAATAAAAATATTCATTAAAGTCGATTATTTTCAGAAATTTTCTAAAAAGAAAGAAGAAAGAACATTTTTCAAAAAGTTTTACAATATTATATACAATTAAAAAATGTCAAAAAGTTAAAATAAGGAAAAAATGTCAAAAAATTGAAATTTCGTTAAATCTTTTAAAAAATAATGTTAATTTCACTAAAATCTTAATAATTTCTAAAAATTAAAACTATAAGCAAAATTTAATTATTTTCTATAATATTTAACTGAAATTTATCACTAAATCAATTATCTGTATGAATTTTTGAATTATTTTTTAAAATTTCTGCGAAAAATCAATTATTTAAATACAAAAAATTCAATTTGTAATTTTATTTCTTATAATAATCTAAACTGTTCATTTTTCTTTTTAAAAATGAAAATATTCATTAAAGTCGATTATTTTCAGAAATTTTCTAAATAGAAAGAAGAAAGAACATTTTTAAAAAAGTTTTACAATATTATATACAATCAAAAATGTCAAAAAATTGAAATTTCGTAAAATCTTTTAAAAAATAATTTTAATTTCACTAAAATTTTGATAAAATCATTAAGTTTTTTAAAAATATAAAAATATTAAACAATTTTGTCTGAAGAACTTTAATTATAAATAATTTCTGAAAAATTCTAAAATAGTAAATTTAAAAAAGTTTTATTTTACTTTGATCGACGATAATTAAATCTTAAAAAATTATGACAAAACAATTCAAAGAATTAGTTTTGATTAATAAAAATGATTAATTCACTTAAAGTTCAGATTAAAAACTAGACAATTTACTTCTCAGAACAAGGAGAATGGGAAAATTCTGGACAGCAAAAAAATGCGGAAAGTACGCGGCACATCTGTAAATTACGATGGCCACACAAAGTTTTACGATTCCTCCGAGGAAAAGCAGAACTTGTCCTGTCAGGATAATAGTAAATTGCTGACAAATGGAAATACAGAATTAAGAGAATGCGGCAGCAATAGTTTCGACAATTCGGACAATTTGGATGGAACACTCGTCGACATTGACCAAACCGTAATTGACAATAGTTCGCCGACAAAAATGCAAAATAATACATTTGCCGCAACTTTTGCCTCAATATCGCCGTCAAAATTGTCGAAACCACCGCCACTTCCGCCAAAACCAAAAAATTTGCAAACAAGTATTTTAAAAAGCAATTATATCATGTCTTCCAGACCATTTCAGAGAATCGCTCAAATCAATCATGTCAATCCAATAATTGATTCTGAACAAAAAAATACAACTTAACGTATTCTTTTTTATATTATTTTCTTAGATAATACGATTTTTAGACTGAAACAAAATATTTTGATTTATGAAAATATTTTATAATTGAATTTCTCTTAACTAAGAATCGAATATTAACTTGTGGAAAGTATTAATGACTTACGAGTATTAACAAAGTGATATATTGTATTTTTATACAAACAAATATTTCGACTATTTAATAACTTAACAAAAAAAACCTAATAAACAACGTGAGAGAAATAATTGATGAATTTATATATATATATATATTGTGATACGAAACAAAAAAAAATTGGCAACTATTATCACAGTTTTCGATGTTTTCTTTTTTAGTGAAGAAAAAAAATTTGGTCAAATTTTTGTAGAAAATTTGAGTAAAACTGGTTTTACTCATTTTAGTATTTCTTTTTTTTTATTAAATAATTAGCAATAGATTTTTTTCTATTAAAAAGTGTTTTTTTTTATCTCTGGGCCTCGTGTTATGCCAATATTTTAAATGAATGACGACTTGTGCCTTACATTTATTTTCTACTGGGAATAATATAAAAACAAATATCTAAGTTTTAGGGACCAACGAGAGTTATTTAATACTAACCGAATGTTATATTCCTGGTTGTACAGGAAAAAAAAAATTAATATGTTGTGAATAATAGTGAGGAAAAATTTACTTATATATATATTTATCGACAATAATAAATTATATAAATCGCGTTTTTAAAAATTATGTTTTATTTCTCTGAAAGAACCTCAAATTATTTATTTGAGAATGCGTGATTTTGCCTTTTTTGTTTCTTCATTAGTTTGGAGAAATAAAATTCTAATATTTTTCATTTTATTTTTTCAATGATTTGAGAAAGATTTGAATGTTTCTTTGGAAATGAAAATTTTTTTTCCTTTTTTTTTTGTTTTGTAAAAGATTTAGAAATTTAATGTAAATCGGGAAAAATTTAATCTTTCTTACGATTTTATTTTTGAAAAACTAACAAAAATTGTTAATGTATTGCAAATTTTTCTTAAATTTACTTTCTCAGGGTGTCTACTAATCGGGAAATCCGGGAAATAACCGGGAATTTATTTTAACCAGGAAAAACTGGGAATTAACCGGGATTTTTATACGAAACGGGGAATTTTTTCACCAAAATTAAAAAAAGTTTTATTTTTTTAATTTGTTTTTTAAAAAAATAACTTTTTAATTCAATTTTTATAGATGTTTATACTCTTCTCTAACTTTCTATTAGTTAAAAAAATTAATTTGATAGTTAAAGTCTAGTCAGGCACTAATTCAAACTGATTATGTAAATAAATTTTAAAAAATTGTGGACTGAAAATATGTAATTGAATTTGTTAAAGAATTTCTTTAGAAACTTTTTAAGTAACAAATAATATTTTCGAAGTATTTTAATTTTATAATTAATAATTGGATTTTATAGTCACATTTTAATGAATTCATGTTTCTTACAGTTAGTGCGAAGACTAATAATTAAAATTTTTATTAGTTAATTTAAAAAAAACGATGTGCACTTCAAATTTTTTATTAAAATTGAATTCTCGCAAATTTTTTTTTTTTAATTTTGGAAAAAAGAATTGATGAAATTTTTCAATTCCATTGTTTCGAAATAATTTAATTTTTCTAGACAAATACTTGAAGATTTTTGAAATAATTGAAATTTCTTTACATTTTTTTTAAATAATTTAATTCTTTGCAAGAATTTTAATTTAAATTTTTCGAAAATAATCAAGGGAAGTTAGTAACCGTAATAATAATTTTATTTTTAAAATATAAAGTCCGTTTTAAATTAATTTTTTTGCTTCTAAAAACTATATTATTCTATTATTCTTCAATAGTTATAATTATTGAACTTCTCTTAAATTTTTATAATTTCAAATTTCTGAATGTTCAAATAATAATATTTATCACTTCTTAAGCAAATTTAATGTTTATTACTTATTAAGTAAATAATTAATTATCGCACTGCTTTTTTTAATTGTCCTACAATTCTTCTCAGGAATTAAATTATTTTCATAAATAATATCATTCTTTGGAAGGATTTCAATTTTTTTCGTAAATAGTAAAATTCTTTTCAGAAATTCAATTATTATCAATAGAATTGTAATAAACTTGGAAAAGAAAATTCCCAATTATAATTATAAAAATACAAGATTATTTTTAAGAAACTGAAAATATTATTTTCCAAAATTCCAATTAAAATTATTATTTATTTATGTTTGAAACCAAATTTAAATTTAAATTTTATGAGAAAAGAAAACCGGGAAAAAATTAGGCCATAACCGGGAAATAACCGGGAATTTTGTTGAATGAAAATAGTAGACACCCTGTTTCTTCAATTTATTCTCTCTTGCAAATGGATTTATTATTATTTAGTTTATTGACATTATTAATATTATTATTTATTGTTATTATAACATTATTTTGGTGTACAAATGTAAATATGAATGATTTTTTATTTTCCACGATAAATCTCATCAAAAGATGAGTAAATTGTAAATTATCAGTAAGATGACATTTTACAAAAACGCCATCGATAGCATAAATTTTTAGAATAATATTATTTGTAATAATTTTAGTATTTTGGAAAATACTTTTCAATTGCATTTTTTGAAGTTTCTCAAAAATAGTGCAATCTGGTTTATTCCATTTAAACTTAGTGAATAAATATTGAATAATTATTCGTCAATAGTTATTTTTATTTTATAATTTCTTTATTGGTTAATAATTATTTAATACTTGTTTCCTAGTTTATTAATTATTTCAATTAGTATTTAATTATTATTTAATTAGTAAATATTATATAATTTGATAATAATTATTTAATAATCACTAAATAGTTGAAAAGACTGTAATTGATAGATAATTGAGCAATTAATATTTATTTAATTAAATTAATATTTATTTAATTAAATTAGTATTTATATAATTAAATTAATATTTATTTAATTAAATTAGTATTTATTTAATTAAATTAATATTTATTTAATATTAATTTGTCAATAATTATTTAATAATTACATAACTAGTTAATAATTATTTAATTACTATTCTCTAATTATTTATAACTACATCTATAAACGATTGCACTCAATTAGTAGATAAATAATAATTAATTTCTAATTTCTAATTGTCCCATGTAAATAAGAAAACTAAAATTTTAGGAAAATTTCCAACTCGGAAGTTTCTAACCTCTTTATTATTGTTGTTTTGAATCATTTCTTGTTGACATTGAAATTATGTTTATTTTTTACTTTAGAACTTTGTAAAGTTGATTTTTTTTCAATTTTGGAGCAGACTGTCAAAATAAATTAACATTTAATTTGCCAGACTAACAGATTTCAGTTCTTGCGAGTATTATATTCTTTAACCATGAAAAAACAGCATTTAAATTTAAATATTAATTTCCGCCCGCTTATTATGCAGATAAAGATGGCGCTGTTATTTATTGTTTTTTTGGCGGTTAAAGCCCACTCATTCATGGCTTGGGCATTTAATTCTTCATCAATAAGTCATTGACCGGAGGGGGTACTGGACTCTCGATAATTAGTATTATGTATTAGTAATGATAAAGTAAATTTTAATGTTTTGACAAACCATCCTGGATTTCTACAGGTGACCAGCTAAATATAAAACTGTCGGTAAGAATAATATAATATTAAATATCAATTATAAGTTCGTCTCTTATGATCAAATTTGACAACGCCATTTAATTCCATTTTCTTTTAACTGGAAAGTTCGCTAATATTTCACGGTGTGTTTATTTCATTCAGTGTAGAGAATTATGAGAAATTTAATATCATTTTAGATATAATTTCATTTTTTTTAAGTTTTAAATTTAATTGTTTGAAATTTTTTCATAGGGGAATATAATTAATTTTAATCATTGCGAAGCACGTGGCGTAGGTTATGGTTTTTTTTTCTCGTAAGGAAAGCACATTTATTTCTTGACAGTGTTTCTGAAATTTATCGAGAATAATTTCTGTAGATCAGAAATTTCTAACCTATTCATTTATTTCGAAGATCTGAATTGATTTTGTGGAAATTGACAATTAGTCTTGTGACGAAAAGGTATGTGCGTTAGGTCAAGATGGAAATGATAATTACGATAGTGTCATTGTGTGATTCATTGTTGTGATTGTTTAGTGAGATTCATAAAGGGAGGTACAATTTTAATAATGTGTCAAAAAAAAAAATTATTGAAATACGAAAATAGATTTATGGCGATAGTAATCGGAAATCAATTTTTATCTTTTGGAAACTTTTTATGAATGAAAATTTTTACTTTCTGTTGCGATCTTATCAGGTAATTATGAATTTATATTTAGACTTTACTATTTCATGTTTTATAGGATCAATTATTATTCGATTGGGGAGAAAAAAATTAATTTTAGCCAAAAGTAATTGAGGTTAGGAATGCAAAGTTTAAATAAAATTTCTTTTTGGAATTAAATTAACATACTACTTTATTTTATTGGTTTTCTTTCTATTAATCAATTAAAATAGGTTATAAATTAAATGATTCTTTAAAACAAAATACTTAGGAATTCAGAAAAATTTTGACAAATTCGATAAAAAATATTTGAATGTAAGAACAAAATTTTTCAAAGATTTTATTAAATTTAAATTATTTTTTAAAAGATTATGAGTAATTTTAATTTTTTGGACAGTTTTTAATTTATTGTATGTAATATTGTGAAAGTTTTTCAAAAAATTCTTTAGAAATATTTTTCCAAAGTTAATTTTACGAATCTGTTTATTAAAAATTTTGAAAATATTCTACTTTAATTATCTTTAAAAAGAAAAATGGACGGTTTGAATTATTATAAAAAATGGAATTAGAAATTGATTTTTTTGTATTTAAATAATTGAATTGTCACAGAAATTTCAAAAAATTATTCAAATATTCATATAGATGATTGATTTAGAGATAAAGTTTAGTTAAATATTGGAGAAAATAATTAAATTTTGGTTATTGTTTTAATTTTTAGAAATTATTAAATTTCAGAAGTTGAAATTTAAAAAATTTTATTTTTTGGGAATAAAAAATGAGACGTATTTAAATATTTATTCAGGAAAATTATACAAGTAATGATTTATTTAAATTTAGAAATTAGTGAAGAATCAGAAAAGTGCAAAATAAAATTGTTTTTAATTTTATATTTAAATTAAATAAAATTTTTTTTAAATTTAAATTTAAATTAAATTAAATTTTGTTTAAATTTACATTTAAATTAAATAAAAATTTTTTAAATTTAAATTTAAATTAAATAAACGACTTTTTTTTATTTTTAATTGACTAAAGCGACTTTTTTTGTTTGTTAAAGTCGATCAAAGGCCTGTAATATGCAATAAAGTATATTATAGTTTTTTTTAATAGTAAAATGAGAATAGAGATTTTTATTTTCAAAAAGGAAGAAAAATGGTATTTCGATTGCCATCTGTTCTAAATTTGTAATAAATATTTGATTTAGTGTAGTAACAGCCCAAAAATCTCAAATTTCGAATGTGAAACAACTGTGGTGAGTAATTTAGGGTCGCATTACCCGTTCGTTCCTGAAATATGAGAGTGAGAAAAAGCTGTGGATATGAAATAGTTTCGACATATATATAGGCAAGGAGACAATTATTTTAGGGCCCTGATGATAATTTTTTTTTGTTTATAAACAATTGCAAAATTAAATTTTAAAATTTTTCTAATTCGTACAAAATTGCATTAAAATATTTCTCAAGTTTCGAACATTCAAGTTTTCCAAAAAAAAATTGTAATACATTTTTATTTTTTATTAAAAATAATTCGTACAACTAAGAAGATAAAATTTAATTTATTCAAATTTCTAAATTTTTTAATTTTAATTATTTGCTACTTATATGGAGTGAGAATAAATATGTTGGTGAAGTTCACAACGTTTATAATCAATGATCCTCAAATTTTAAACGTTCAAATGAACGAAATATTTTTTATTGAAGATAATTTAATAAATTACTAATCATAAAAAAATTAAAAAACTTAAATTTTACGTTTAGAAACTAAGTAATTAATTTTTTTTGGTAGTAACACAAAATAAATGCAATAGAAATTTAATTTTTAGAAAAAAAAATAATTTTCGTTCATTTGAACGTTCAGAACTTTAGGGTCTTTATTATCAAAGATTTAGAAGAAAAAATATTTTATATTCAAATTTTTGTACAAAAACACTTTTGTGAATTATTTCATGAATAATATGAAATAGAAAAATTTCTGAACAAAACATTTTATTGTTTTTTTCAAGAAAAATATTTTTTGTCTTGCAATCGTTGATAATAAACGTTGTGAACTTCACTGACGTAAATATTAAATTTTGTAATAATATTTTACAAACTAGGGAAAAAGGGCGACAAAGAAAAATTTTTGTATAAAAATAATAAAATTTTAAAAGAATATGTATATGAAATTCTGTAAATTTATATTAATATTAAATTAATATTCTTCATATTTTCTTGACTTCTAAATTTAAATTAATCAGTTTTTTCTAAGTTTTGCATTTTTATATTAAAATATTGCTTTGTCGCATTTTTTTATTCGTAAAAAGAAATTTTTTTTCCCCCGTGTAAAAAAAAGTTAATTTGAAAAATTATTGAAGAAATATCTAGTTAAATAATTATTACAATTGAATTAAATAATATTTATTATGTTAATTAGAATTTTGTTTACATCAAATTTAATTATTTAATTATTAATTTGAAATTAATAGCTAAATAAAATTATTTTTTGTAACGGAAACAGAAATCAAAGTTTAAAAAAATAATACTTGAAAGATTTAAGTAACTTGTTCAGTAGTTTCAAGCAATAAAAAATACAAATATTTTATAAAGCAAAGTTAACAGTTTGAAAAATTGTTTAATTAAAATACAAAAGAATAATTTTAGAGACGTTCCTGGGGAGATATATTATAACACAGTCTGTGCACAATATTAACTGTTGACGGTTGGACGTGGGAGGTTCAGTTTGAATGTAAATTAAAACATTCTGAAATTTAAATTTTTCTCCATGATTTTCCGAACATTTTGTATTTTCCCATATCTATTATTTTTTTCCGATTTTTTGTCGTTTATATTTTTAATTTACGAATTATTGATAAATAAATTACTACAAAAAGGTAATGATTGTAATTGTAAATTATTCGAAGTAATAATAATTAATATAACAATTATTAATAGTAATAATTTATAATTACTTTGATTAAAAATAATTTATAATTACTTTGATTAAAAATAATATTAATAATTATTTTGGTTAATAATAATTTATAATTATTTTGGTAAAAAATAATTATAAATTATTTTGATTAAAAATAATTGATAATTATTTTGATTAAAAATAATTAATACTTATTAATAATCTTCATTGTTAGTCATTTATAATTTTGTTAATTATAATTGTAATTACAATTTTTGCGTTGCTTAAAAAATACAGCTATAAACGAACAATAAATTCATTCTGAAAATTTTTAATAATTCTAAATTCCAATTCTAATTTAATAATTATACTTTTTGCATGGAAATTAATTTTTTGCAGAGTATATTAATTTTTTACTATAAAGTAGCATAATAATTATGGGACTAAAGTTTCGAACGTTCAAATGAACGGAATTTTTTTTCACCTTCAGTGTTTTTGAAAATTCCTATCGAAAAAAGAAAAATAATTGAAATTAAACAATATTTAGTTAAGAATTAATTTGTTAATTAATTTGTTGTTTTTTTTTGTTTTTAATTTGTTTTGTTTTTTTTCTTTTTTTTTGTTTTTAGTGTGACATTATTTTGTTTTTTTAAAAATCCATAATTTTTTTTTTTAATTTTAAATTTTAAATCCATTTGTAAATTTACAAAATAACAGCACAGTATAAAAGTATAAATTTTATTTATGGAAATTTCATTGATAGGTTTATTTACCTCTTGTTTAAAGAGAAGGCAGATTTTTATGAATGGAGAAGAAAGTATATATTTATAAAAGGTGCAAGAGTCGAAAAAAGTCGGTTATCATTCTTGTATTTTATTTTTCTGGTTTTTTTTTCTTCTTTTTTCTATCATGATCTTCTTATATACAAGGACCATTCATATGACGGTTAGTGAGTCTTTACTTATCAGAAATATTCGCACAGTACCACATTCCACTTAATATAAACCATTTCGTCAGTCTTTATCGTGTATTCGTGCCTTCTAGTTCGCTCTGAATTCATTTTATAGCCATCCTTTATTTTCATCTCAATTATTCATTCTCATCGTATCGTTTACAACTAATAATCCCAAGAGTTACAATAAAAAAAATTTTAAGTTGTTAGTATGTCAGTAAATCTTTCTACATAATCAAAATTTTAATACAACTTTTTGTTAAAAATGTTTTTTTAAAAATTATTTTGTAATAAATTGACTTCATTTAATTTTAGAATAATAAAATTTTATTTATTTGTAAATAATTATATTATTATTATTATTATTATTAATATTATTATTATTATTATTATATTGTTGAATTATTATTATTATTATTATTATTATTATTATTATTATTATTATTATATTGTTGAATTATTAATATTATTATTTTATTGTTGAATTATTATTTATAATTTTAAAAATACATTCAAAATATTATATGTTGACTTCAATAACGATATTAATTTCGAAAAGAACATTTATTGTGTTTATTTAGCACATTTAAACTAAAAACATTGATTTTCAAAACAATAATTGAATAATTTATGTTTCAGATTGCTCAATGTTGATGGACAACAACAGTAAATCAGTACTTCTGATTTCGATTCTCATAAATGTTTCTTGAAACATTTTAACCTCTCAAAGTGTTCAGAAGTTCGAGAATTTTTTTTTAAACTAAATTTAGTGTCATTTAAAGTTTCGAAAAAGGAAAAGAAAACAGAAATCTGGTTAATAATTAACAGTTATTAACTAATATTTGATAAGTCATTTTTATTTTCTTTTTTAAATAATTAGAATTAATTATTTTAGGTTTTTTTTTTTTTGAAAAATAAGTATAAAAGTTTTTGTAAAAAAAAAAATTTTTTTTTGTTTCGCGTCGCCGGTATTTGGAAATTTTTTATTTTTGTCTCTAAATCGTGAAATCATGTCGATTCAACCAAAATCATTTTTACCAAAAATTGTCGAAGTTGATGAGCCGTCTAGTCGGCAGTCAAATTCGCCAATAACGTTTTTTTCGCCGATTACAAATATAGTGCGCGCTTTGAATAATTCCAACTTGATCTCTGATGATTCTCCGAAAAGTACGCAAAATCGTCTCGGCAAAAGTGCCGAAAAATTGAAGGGTGAGTTTTTGAACATTTCGTTTAATAGAAATAATTTTTATGCTTTTAGTAAAATTTACTGAGGAAATGGTAAATTTTTACTTCTTTTAGTAAAATTTACTAAGGAAATGGTAAATTTTTATGATTTTAATAGAATTTACTTTTCGAAAATAGAAAATTTTTACAGAATTCCATTTAGTCCAGTTTAACTATAATTTTTTGGTTATTTGTTACTGAAAATGAGTTTGTTTTAATTTATTCGAAAGAAAAAAGGCAGTCATTGATTGTCAGTTAAAATCATTTTTAATTTAATTTTTACTTTATAAATAATAATAATTAATTAATTTAATAATGAAAAAAAGAAATAAAAATGACTTTTTGACTGATTTAAATTAAGAAAATAGAAATAATAAATTAAATTTCCCAAATGGTTTGAAATTTAAATTTAAAAAATTCTAATTCCTGTGAAAAAACAAATAAGAAGTATTCAACTATACATTTAATAAATTTATTAATTTTTTGAATAATAAAATTTAGAAATCAGGGATAATTCAGGGAAATTGAAAATGAAATTTTTTTCACACCACACTGAATATATTATTAAACGACTTTTTCAAATTTTTTGTCGTATCTTTAATCGTCCATAAAGTAACGTTTTTTGCCTCTCTTATAGTCAATCCCTGGTCTGAAATTCTTGTCAGCTTATACAGTGTCTAGTTTGTAAAATATGAAAAATACTTTATATTTTTCCCATGTATTATATGAAGCAGCTTTTATGTTTTTAAATATTTAGAAAAAAAACCCGTTTACAGAATTTAAATGATAATATTAAAATTAGTTTCGCATTGAGTGATAATGCCATAATCTTCTCTGAATTGTGGTTAAAAATAA
The DNA here is from genome assembly GCA_032873175.1 of Leptopilina drosophilae. Lineage (NCBI taxonomy): Eukaryota > Metazoa > Arthropoda > Insecta > Hymenoptera > Figitidae > Leptopilina > Leptopilina drosophilae. Next base: position 8,755,526 of record CM065485.1, on the reverse strand, counting down.
CTAATTTTATGGTATAAAATAAGTCAGTCACTGATTCTAATAGAATTCTGAAAAAAAATTTATTTCATGTTGTGTATTATCAAATATATATTTACTTGAATCAAATAATTTTTATTTAACTTAATTAAATTTTGTTTGAACAATAATTTCAATAATTTAAGTAAATACCCACAATTTAATTGATTTTAATAAAAATTATTTGATTCAAGTAAATATTTAAATGATAAAAAAAAATAATCGGTAATTTAAAAAAAAAAATTTTTTTAGTTAGTAATTTTTTTTAATCGGTTACTTAAAAAAATTTTTTTTAGTGTAATATTTTACAAATAAAATTTTTTTAAGTGTATTATTTTACAAATAAAACAATTAATAATAAATAATTGTTAGTTAAATTTACTTTTAGATTACGTCGAAATAACTAAAATTTTTGGTAACTAATACAATTACTGACTTTTTGCGTTTGAATTAGTCAATTTTATTAAAAAATTAGCAGGCCTCGGATATTATGCCATTTTCCGAGTTTTTTCGACTATTTTCAAATAATGCGACTTTTATCGACTTTTATTAAAAAATTGACAGTTTTTTCGACTTTTTTTCCAAATTTTGCGCCAGAAAATTTATTTTTGAATCATTTTTCTAATTAAATTTTTAAAAAACATAATTTACAAGATTTTGAATAATTGAAATTCTGTAAAATTTAACTAAAACTAAATCATTATCTCAAGTATTTTATTCCAACTTTTGAAAATTAACTATGTTAAAAAATTTTTATTTAAAATTTTGAAAATAATATTGATTTCTTGAAAATTTTAATGAATAATCTTCAAATGTAAATTCAATAAAAAATGAAAATTAATAAAAATTTGGTTTTAAAAATAATATTAAAATAGTTTTAAAAAAAATAATTCTCTGAATTATTACTATGTTCTAATTTTTTAAAATTCAACTTTTTTCAATATATTCGATATTCAATATTTTCAATATGTTCGATATTCAATATTTTCAATAATATCACATTCGAAATTTTCAATTAAAATTCTTCAAAAAATTGATTAGTTTTCTTTTAATTATACAAAAATTCTTCAATTATTTTCGAAAAATTATGTTTCAGTATTAATAAGAAACTAATTCTTAGAATTGTTTTATCCTTTCTTACAAGATTCAATAACCTTGAAATAAAGTAAATTAACATTTTTGAAAATGTACTATTTTAGAATTTTTTAGAAATTTATTATAATTAATATTGTTTTTAAATTTTGATGAATTTTTTTTTACATTTTTAAAAAACTCAATTATTTTTTAAAGATTTTAGTAAATTTCATTTATTTTTAAAAAATTTTAATAAATTTCAATTTTTTTGGACATTTTTAAATTGTATGTAATTGAAAAACTTTTTCAAAAAATTTGTTTGAAATATTTTGAAAAAGTTAACTTTACGAATTTGTCTATTGAAATTTTCGTAAATATTCTACTTTAATCAAATGTCTTTAGAAAGAAAAATGAACGCGTTTAGATTTTTATAAAAAATTGGATTTTTCATATTTACATAATTGAATTTTTGCTGAAATTTCAAAAAATGATTAAAAATTCATATACGTAATTCATTTAGAGATAAAGTTTATAGTTAAATATAGTAGAAAATAATTAACTTTTTAGATGGGTTATAGTTGTAATTTTGAGAATTTATAATTAAATTTCAGAAGGTGAAATTTTTACGAAATTGAAGTCCGCAACGTTTTTAAAGACGAAAAATCAAAAAAAAAGTTTTTTTTAAAATAAAATTCATCTCTAATTTTTATCTGCCTTAATTTTTAAGAAATCAGTTGTTACTATGAATTCAAATTTAAAAAAATAAAATTATTTACAATCAAAAATAAAAGTACCGTCCCATTATTTTTTTGTCTTCGTTTTTAAAAACGCTGTGGACTTCAGCCTTATAAATTTTTTGAATTTTATTTCACGTGAATAAAAAAATATGAAGTATTTAAATTTTTATTTAGCTAAATTATACAAGTTGAATAAATAAATTTTAGATTATCATTATTATTATAAATTTAGAAATTAGTGAAGAATCAAAGATGTACAAAATAAAATTTTTGTCAACACTAAATTAAGTAAACGAATTTTTTGTCCTTTTTTCTATTTTTAATCGATTAAAGCGACTTTTTTTAAATTGTTTCAGCCACGATCCGAGGCCTGAATTAGTAGAAATTACTATATTTATTAGTAAAATTTACAAATTAAATATATTTTCACAAATTTTTTTTTTGGCTGTAGAAAAAATCACAAAAGTGCGATTAGAAATAACTTTCTCTTTTTGAAATGATAATTTAAAACAAAGTATTTACATATAATAGATTTAAATATACAATCCTCTTGTAATTTGAATGAGGGATTGAAAGAAGAATGGAAATAAATTTTTATAAAAGTATATAAATATGAGTTAAAAAGCATAGAGAGAGAGAGAGAGAGAGAGGATGAAAAAGGCCCCGAATGTGTCTCTACATTCGGGACGGGTTACATCACAAGAGTGGGGAGATGGGTCCGGGGGTGTGAACCGTCAGGGATTCCCCCGGCCTTGAATCTTGAATCTTTCCCTGGCGTCTGCTTTTCATTATTTATGTATACACACATGCTTTAAAATTCAGCGATTCTCATTTCATTCCGTTGAAATAATTTATTTTAGTAAATTCATTTCAAGTGTTTTTTTCAAATTAATATCAAAGAATTTAACAATTATGAACAATTAAATTAACATTTAGTTTCAAAAGTTGATAAATTCGTTTTATTACACTGAAAAAAAATTTATTTGATTCAAATAACCGATTATTTGACTATTATCAAATAAATATGTGACGCGATCTGAAGAAAGAGATCTTAGAAGCAAAAAATGTTAGGTTATGTTTGCAATTTTTTAAATGAAAATACAAAAAAAGAATCAACTTTCAATGTGAATTACTCATTTTTAAGTCTTCATTACAACAAAAATATTTAATAAACACTGCTTTTAATTCGCATTAAGTAAAAAGAAATTAAAAAAAAATAAAATAGTAACGCTAACATAACCTAAAAGTGATTTGCTTCTAAGGTCCCTTTCTTCAGATCGCGTCACATATTTACTTGAACCAAATAATTTTTATTTGAATCAAATAAATTGTATTTGAATCAAATATTTCAGTACTTGAAGCGAATACTATTTAATTGATTCAAATAAAAATTATTTGATTCAAGTAAATATTTATTTGATAATAGTCAAATAATCGGTTATTTGAATCAAATAAATTTTTTTTTCAGTGTACAAAAAATTTTATATCTAAACACTATTTGAATTAATACAAATGTTTAGTAATTTGAATTCGTGATTGACTTTTTGCTTTTGAATTCGAATATTTTACTAAATTAAAGAAAAAAGTCTGGGTACATTGAGAAAACGATTTATTTGATTCAACCATATTTTGTTTAAATAAAACTTGAAATATCTTTGCTATATATATAGTTTAATATTAATATTAATATTAATATTAATATATAATATTAAGTTTAATTCAAACATATTTTTTGGTTCATTTATAGAAATAATATATTTAATTCAAACATAATTTATAGTTGATTTCAAATTATTTATTATCATCTTTTAAGTTTGAATCAAACATTACATTTTTGAACATATTTTTTGTTTAAACCGTAACAGAAAATATGCATGAAGTAAACATTCAAATGAAAAAAAAATTTAATTCAAATAAAAATTATTTTTGAATCAAAACCGTAAATATTTTCTATAAATTGGAATTAAGTTTACAAACTAATTTCAGTGAAACAAAATCACTTAAAATTATTTTTTTACTTGAAACGAGTATAATTTCTCAGTGTAAAGTCAAAGTAGTAAACATTTTTACTAATTCTTTAGCGAGTTTAATTACAATTAATAATTGAATTTGATTGTAATTGAAAATTTAATTTAGTTAATTTAATTAATTAATTAAATTAATTTAATTTAATTTAAAAACAAATTTCTTTTTAATAATTAATAATTTATTTTGTGTTTAATAATTAATAATTAATTTCTGTTTAACTCTGAGAAAACATTATACTTAAATGCAACACAAAAATAATGTTAGACGATTTTGTTTAATTAAAATTAGTTTGTAAGCTTAATTCCAATATATAAAAAATATTTACTGCTTTGATTTGAAAATAATTTTTGTTTCAATAATTATGTTTAATTCAAACATATTTTCTGTTACGGTTTAAACAAAAAATATGTTTAAAAATTTTTTTTTTGATTCAAACTGAAGTTGATAATAAATAATTTAAAACCAACTATAAATTATGTTTGAAATAAATATAGTATTTCTATAAATGAACCAAAAAATATGTTTGAATTAAACTTAAATTTGTTTGACTGTATAGAAAAGATATTTTAAGTTTGATTTAAAAAAAATATGCTTGAATCAAATAAATCGTTTTCTCAGTGAATAATGAATAATTAATTTCTGTTTAATAATAATTAATTTCTGTTTAATAATAATTAATTTCTGTTCAATAATAATTAATTTCTGTTTAATAATTAATAATTAATTTCTGTTTAATAATTAATAATTAATTTCTGTTTAATAATTAATAATTAATTTCTGTTTAATAATTAATAATTAATTTCTGTTTGATAATTAATAATTAATTTCTGTTTAATAATTAATAATTAATTTCTGTTTAATAATTAATACTGGCAGTTATTTTAAATATAACAATTAATACCAATTTTGAAAGCATGTGTAAATGTACGACCAGCGAAATATAAGCATTTGTCAGCGACATCGTTTGTTTCAAGGGAAAACATTCAACTCTCTCTCTCTCTCTTTGAAATTAATTGCAACATTAGTTTGTGCGACCGAAACGAGAGGACCGCACAATAATAAGAAGGGGTTGATAATATTAATGTAGTGACCAACGGGAACTAATTGCGTTCATTAGTCTTGAAAATTAATTTCGAAAAATATTCATTTCAAGAAAGGGATTGTATATATTTTTTTGTATATTATATAAATATATTCAATGACAATCAATTGCGACACCCCAATAATTTTTCATGGATGAAATTTATTATAATACACACATATATATATATGAGGGATTTTTTGCGCCTGAAGTGGTTTGAGCACCCCTATTGGGATAAGAATTGCGCGTGTAGCTCGTGCCAGGGTTGGACCAGGTGTTCACCTGCCCTGTTAGGTGCTCCCTCTTTTCAATTGTCGTATGCATCATCTCTCTACTGTCTGAGAGATGTGGATAGGAATTTGATTTTTTATACATTTATACTTGTGTCATGCAAATTTTTCAATTTTTACATATATACCATAGGAAATATTCAGTGTACCTGAACCTATAATTTGAATAAATTTATTAAATTCGTTTTTTAAATTAGAAAAAATGGTAATTAAAACGACTTTTTAATTTAAATTGTTTTTCTTACTGCAAACAATGTTTTTAACATTATTTCTGGTATAGATTTGTTTTTTTATTTATATAAATAAAATAATCCGTTACGAAGAATTATATTTATTTATATTATTATTTTTTTACTGTTAAATATAGGAATCTAGTTGGTCCCCTTTTTTTACTGTTTAATCCCCGTTTTTTAATCCGCTCGACGTCTATCCCCTTAAATTAATCAAATCCCTTGAAACACCTACACCCAGAGAAAAAAGTTATTTATTTTAACTAAAAGTGTATATTTAAAAAAAAATTATTTGTTGCAAATAAATATTTTATTCAAAATAAATAAACTAATATTTATTTTAAATAAATGCACTCAGTAATCTAAAATAAAGAAATATATTTGCAATTCAGGAAATAGTATATTTGTAGCAAATAAAAAATATATTTGACTCAAATAAATGTTCGTTTGACTTATAAGTATAAGAGATTTATTCATTATGAATAGTTAACAAATTTCATTATTTTAAGTACAGAATTTTTCTTTTTAAGTGAAAATTTAAATTAGTACAAAGTAACAGACTTGAATGTGATTTCATTTACATTTTAGTGTCTTATTTGAGAATTTGTGAGAAAAATGTGACAGTGGACTTTTACATATGAAGTCGAAAAGTAAAGTAAAATGACTGAGAAGATCTGAGTTTATTTAATAAATATTCTTATAAAAATAAACATTTATTTTAATGAATATTAAAAGTTTCATTAGTGATTGTGATTGTTAAATTTATTTGATGGTTATAAGTGAATTTTAATATTTCAGAATTCTTACAGGACGTATTAAAATGAGAAATGTTTTTACTTGCTCTAAAGATAAAATATATTTAAAGAAAATATAAAATATTGTTCATTCAAATAAAAAAGGATATTTAAACGAAATATATTAATTCAAATAAAAAATATTATTTGAGCTAAATAAAAGTTTAGTTGGTTCTAAGACAAATATACTTTTTTATTTGTTTCGAATAAATTTTATTTAATTCAAATAAATCATTTCTCTGGGTGTATAAAATCAAGCATTTTATTCCTCCTTTTTCAAAAGAAAAATGTACAAAAATTGTCATTTTGTTGCAATGTTAGAAAATTTTACAGCTATTTCAATTTATACTAAAATCTTATTCTGAATTAGTTAAAAATTGCTAATTGTTAGTAAACATAAATTTTTTTAGCAGTTATAATGAAAAATCTAACCAACTATTACACTAAAAAAAAATTTATTTGATTCAAATAACCGATTATTTGACTATTATCAAATAAATATTTACTTCTATCAAATAATTTTTATTTGAATCAATTAAATAATATTTGCTTCAAACACTCAAATATTTGACTCAAATACATATTATTTGATTCAAATAAAAATTATTTGATGCAAATAAAAATTATTTGAGTCAAATAAATATTTATTTGATAATAGTCAAATAATCGGTTATTTGGCTCAAATAAAAATTTTTTTTCAGTGCAGTAAAAAATAACTAATTTTCCACTTTTTTCGACTTTTTCGACTGTTTCGAATAATGCGACTTTTATCGACTCTTATTTAAAAATTAGAACTTTTTCGACTTTTTTCCCAAATTTTGTAACAAAATGCAATATTTTTAGTACAAAATGTAACTTATTTCATACTTTATATCGTGAAAAGCGTAACTATAGACACATGTTTGAAAATTTATTTTTGTTTAATTTTTCTAATTATATTTTTAAAATACACAATTTAAAAAATTTTAAACAATTAAAATTTTGTAAAATTTAATTCAAACTAAATCATCATTTCAAGTATTTTATTCCAATTTTGAAAAATTAACTGTTGGAGAATTTTTACAGAAAATTTCGGAAATAATATTGAATTCTTGAAAATTTTAATGAATAATCTTCAAGTGTCTGAATTAAATAAAAAAGAAAATTAATGAAAAATTGGTTTTAAAAATAATATTAATATAGTTTTGGAATAACATTAAAATAGTTTTGAAAAAAAATAATTCTCCAAATTATTACTACGTTCTAATTTTTTAAAATTAAATTATTTTCAATATTTTCGATACTCAATATTTTCAGTATAGTGTTATCCTACTCGAAATTTTCAATTAAAATTCTTCAAAAAATTTATTAGTTTTTTTTCAATTATACAAAAATTCAATTATTTTCGAAAAATTACATTTCAATATTTATTAAAAACTAATTTTTAGAATTGTTTTATCTTAATTTTTTAAGATTCAATTACCTTCGAACAATGTAAATTAAAATTTTTTAAAATTTACTATTTTAAAATCTTTCAGAATTTATTTGTAATTCAAATTCTTCAAAAAACTTGATTAATTCTTTTATATTTTTAAAAAACTCAATTATTTTTCAAAGATTGTAGTAAACTTAAATTATTATTTAAAATATTTTACGAAATTTCAATTTTTCGGACATTTTTTAATTTTATGTAATATTGTAAAACTTTTTTAAAAAATTTTTTAGGAATATTTAAAAAAAATATTTTTATAAATTTCTTGATTGAATTTTTTGAAAATATTCTACTTTTTATTAATATCTTTAAAAATAAAAAAGGACGATTTAGATTATTATAAAAAATTGTTGTTTTTATTTAAATAATTGAATTTTTGGAGAAATTTCAAAAAATCATTAAAAATTGATGTAGAAAATTGATTTAGAGATGAAGTTTAGTTAAAAATATTGTAGAAAGTAATTAAATTTCTAAAAGGGTTATAGTTTTAATTTTTAGAAATTATTAAAATTCAGAAGTTTAAATTTCTTAAATATTATTCCCCGTGAATAAAAAATAAAAAGTATTTAAAAATTTATTTAGCAAATTTATATAAGTTTTGATTTCTTGGAATTTAGAAACTAGTGAAGAATCAGGGAAGGGCAAAATAAAATTCTTATCCCAACACTGAATTAAGCAAACGACTTTTTTTTTATTTTTTTCTATTTTTAATCGATTAAAATGACTTGTTTTGATCGTTAATTTCGTTCCGAGGCCTGTAATACTTATTTTTAAGATCAATTAACTGTATTTAATTTGATTTAAATTTTCATCTTGGAATCTTTTATTATTATTAATGAATCGTCGTACACTACTCTTTAAATTTGAATTATGAAAAATATTGACTAATTTGAATTAGTTTTTGCTTTTTAATTATTTGGTTTTACTAGTAAATAGTCATTTCAACTAATTTATTAGTAAAATTTACTAATTCTAATTTTTAGTTATTTTTTACGCGGAAATTTGTCTTGTTCCATAGATAAAGGATTTTTCGTACTTTTAAACTTTAGTAAAGACTAAAGCTCTGAATTAGCCACTTTTGACTATAATTAAGCCAAAGTAGCAATTTGTCTATTAAAGGAATTAGATTTGTAAATTATAAGTTAAAAATTACTAATTTATTAGGACTTAATGTAATTTTTAGATACTTATAAAAAATTAGTAGATTTATGTCGACTACACTGAAAAAAAAATTTATTTGATTCAAATAACCGATTATTTGACTATAATCAAATAAATATTTACTTAATACTGAAATATTTGATTCAAATACAATTTATTTGATTCAAATAAAAATCATTTGTTTCAAGTAAATATTTATTTGATAATAGTCAAATAATCGGTTATTTGAATCAAATAAATTTTTTTTTTCAGTGTAGACAATATAATAAATTGTTACGACTAATTTAAAAAATCATTTAATAATTTAATTTTCAAATTAAATGATTAAATTTGATTTTTATTGTAATAATTAGTTATTCTTAATTAATTAATTGAAATAAGGACAACTCGTTAATTGTATTACTGTTAATTAGTTGTTTCTTTTACTAATTCACATTTAGAGAGTAAAGTTACTTAAAATTACTGAATTTTACTAATCCAAATTAGTGAAATCTCAATCAGGCCAAAAAAAGTACAAAAATTTTTGCCATGCAACTTTTTGTTCCGTTTTGATGTTATAACGATTATGATAAATAAAAGACATTAAATATTCACGTTCGTTATATAATTTTTTATTATCGAAAAATAGAAAAAAATTTGAAAAAATTGATATAAAAAACTGCTTAAATTACTATTTTTTCGCTCTCTTTTTTTTTGGTGAAAATGTGTGACCCTTGAAGGTATATTCGTGACTCACACACATATACGCGCATTTGAAAAGAATGAAATGTATTGGTTAAGGGGCTCGTGCTCCCAGTCATAAGGGTGCGTTGAGCCCTCCTGGGGCACTGACCTACCTTCCTTACTTAAGTCTGAAACCGTTATGAAATCAGCTGTTCGCAAAAAACTCACCTCGTGAAATTGCTATTGGCTATAAGGATTTTTAGTATCTTCTTTTTTTCAATTTACCCGATTAGGGAAAATGTATTCTGAATTTTAGTTAAATTCAATTTTAAAGTTATTTTAAATAAAATTAAATTTTAAATTCAACTATTTATGTTAAAATAGTCAAAATTACTTTGTCACATTTGCCAACTTTTTTTATTTACGTTTCTAAGAAAAAATTAGTTTTTTTTTCGTAATTCCTGAAGAAAAATGTTCGCTGAGATTTTGCTCTCTCAAGATCTGAATAAGTTAAAAATAAATTATTGTTAATAAAATATTGACTGATTTTTTGCTTCAAGAAGTAGTAAAAAATATGTTCCTAAAGTTTCGAACGTTCAAATAAACGAAATTTTTTTTACTTCTTGTACTTTATATTTCTTTACCAAAAAATTATTTTTTAGCTTAAAAACTAACTAATTCCAAACTAAATATTGTTTAATCTCAATTATTTTTCTTTTTTTTAAAGTTCAAAAAAAGCTTAAGGTGAAAAAAATTTTCGTTCATTTGAAAGGTTCGAAACTTTAGCCACATAAAAAATAATTAATTATTAGTAGAAAATTACTATTTAATAGCAAAAAATAACTGAAATTAATTAGTTTCAGTGTTGATTAATTTTTTAGACAAATTAATTAAATTAATTTAATTTAATTAATTTGAAAATTTTGAAAATTACTAATTATAACAAAGGTTATGCAAATTAAATATTAGTGTTTCTGAACTAATTTGTAGTTTTACTTAGTTAGTTTTTAAATAAGAAAAAGTATTTAATAGTTAATTACATTGAGAAAATTGTTTATTTTTATTTAACTAGTAAAAATTAATTTAACAAATTTTTTTTTTCTAAAAATATTTTATTCCGTGAGAATAAAGTTACATTATACTCATTAAATTAGGGGGACAATATTACGCGTTCTTAAATTTAGAATACCGTTTTTCCGGTGTTAGTTTTTCACACCATTTGAAATCGTTATGGAAAATATTTCCCTGTGACAATTTTTCTGGTAAATTACTTCATTAATTTTATTTTCATAGTATTTTTTTTATATTCACTGTCCATAATTTTTTTACGTTCGGAAACAGGTGTCTATATTTTCTATTTCCTCCTTTCGATTAGTTTCCTATTTTTTCTTCTATTTTCCTAATTCGATTTTTTTCTTTCTAGTTTGTCAGGTGTTTTCTTGTTTCCCTTCTCGTAGTTTCGGTTACTGTTTGCTCAATTATTTTTTTTTTTAAATATCTTTTGAATTTTCTTCAAAATTTTTTTAGGTGCGTTTGTGCTTTGCTAGTTTTATTATATATACTTCTACGCGCAGAAAAATCAATTTAGATTTATATTAAAAGTTAATAACCCTAAAGTTTAAAAAACTTAATTACTTCATTAGTGATTTTCGGACTATTTATTAGTTGTCTTGTCTTAAAATTAATCAACACTGAAACTAATTAATTTAATTTTTTTTTCGTTCGAATGAACGAATCTTTTTATTACTTTTTTTGATTTTTGAATTTTGGTAGAAAATTATAATTTTAAAATTTAAAAATTATTAATTTAAAAATTTTAAAATTATAATTTATAAACTGAAAAATTAATTGCATTCTTACTTTTTTTGTTTAATTTCATCTAAATTGTCATTTACAGATAATAAAATTGTCATTTCAAGATTTAAAATTTTTTAATTTTTAAATTATAATTTATAAACTAAAAAATTAATTTTTTTCTTACTATTTGTGTTTAATTTTATCTAAATTGTCATTTACAGATAATAAAATTGTCATTTCAAGATTTAAAATTTTTTAATTTTTAAATTATAATTTATAAACTAAAAAATTAATTTTTTTCTTACTATTTGTGTTTAATTTTATCTAAATTGTCGTTAAAAGATAATAAAATTGTCATTTCAAGATTTAAAATTTTTTAATTTTTAAATTATAATTTATAAACTAAAAAATTAATTTTTTTCTTACTATTTATGTTTAATTTCATCTAAATTGTCATTTACAGATAATAAAATTGGCATTTCAAGATAATAATATTGAAAAATATTTAAAAGAAAAAAATTTCATTCATTTGAACGGTTAAAACTTTGGAAACATAAAAGTTACTTTGATTTTTCCTTTGGATTTCAAGAGACGAATAACTTTTGAAATTTTGAGGAATTTTTCTGTAATTTATTGCGGAAAATTGATTTCTCAAAATTTATTTTTAAATGGTTCTAAAGTTTTGAATTTATTCAAATAAACGGAATTTTTTTTGTCTCTTCGTCGATATTACATTTTAATTACAATTATTTTGCTGTACTATTGAAAGAATTAATTAAATTAAATAAATTAAACATTAAAATGTTTCTTAAATATTCAATTCTGGTTTTTACTTTTTATTGAAATTGAAAATTTATGAAAATATTTTGGACCGAGAAAATGAATAAACTGCACTGAAAAAAAAATTAATTGAATCAAATAACCGATTAATTGACTATTATCGTTTAAATATTTAATTGAATTAAATAATATTTATTAGAGTCAATGAAATGGCATTTGCTTCAAATACTGAAGTAATTGATTTAAATATGAATTGAACCATTTAATTGACTCCATTAAACATTATTTGATTCAAGTAAATATTTAATTGATAATAGTCAATTAATATGGTTCTCAAGTTTTAAACGTTCAAATGAACGAAATATTTTTTATTGAAGATATTTTAATAAATTATACTTATCAAAAAAAATTTAAAAATTTAAAATTCAATTATATTCAATATTTTTAATATTATATCATTTTCGAAATTTTCAATTAAAATTCTTCAAAAAATTAATTCGTTTTTTTTTAATTATAAGAAAATTCTTCAATTATTTTTGAAAATAACATTACAATATTTAAAAAAAAGTAATTACTTTCGAACAAAGTAAATTGAAATTTTTAAAACTTTACAATTTTAGAATCTTTCAGAAATTGTTTATAATTAAAATTCTATAAAAAAAATTGATGAATTTAAAATTTTTTTTAAAAAACTCAATTTTGTTTCAAAGATTTTAGTATAAATTTAAATTATTTTAAATAAGAATTAATCAAATTTAAATTTTTTGAACATTTGTTTATCGCATATATAATTGTAAAACTTGTTAATAAAATTTTTTAGAAATATTTTTAAAAAATTAATTTTATTAAATTCATTACTAAAATTTTTGAAAATATTCTATTTTAATGAATATCTTTAAATTTATTTCGTTTCGGTTATATTAAAAAAAATTGTTAAATTATTAATAAATTCATAAAAAAAATTGAGTTAGAGATAAAGTTTAGTTAAATATTTAAAGAATTTTAATTGGAAATTTTGGAAATAATATTACATTCTTAAAAATTGTAATGAATAATCTTCAAGTGTAAATTCAATAAAAAAAATTAAAATTAAGAAAAAAATGGCTTTAAAAATAATATTAAAATAGTTTTGAAAAAAGTAATTCACAGAACTTTTACTACACGGAGAGAGAATATATATTAAATTTTGTAAAAATATTTTCAAATTGGGGAAAAAGTGCGACAAAGCGAAATTTTGATACAAAAAATACTAAACTTTAAAAAAACTTATGTGAAATTTAGTATAATTATATCAAATATCAAGAATATTAATGAAATTCTAATATAACTTTAATAAATTTCACAAAACTATTTTTAAAGTTTAAAATTTTCAATATCAAAATTTCACTTTGTTGCACTTTTTCCCCAATTTGAAAATATTTTTACAAAATTTAATATATATTCTCTCTCCGTGTACGTTCTAATTTTTTAAAATTCAATTATTTTCAATATTTTCGATATATTTAATATTTTCAATATTATCACGCTTGAAATTTTTGATTATAATTCTTCAAAAAATTAATTCGTCTTTTTTTAATTATAAGAAAATTCATGAATTATTTTTGAAAAATTATACATTAGGACATTTATAAAAAAAACTAATTCTTAGAATTGTTTTATCATCATTTTGTAAGATTCGAACAATATAAATTAAAATTTTTTTAAATTTACTATTTTAGAATTTTTCAGAAATTATTTATAATTAAAATTCTTCTAAAAATTGTATTAATTTTTTTATATTTCTAAAAGACTCAATAAATTACTAATCATAAAAAAATTTTAAAACCGGAACTCTAAAAACCGTAAGTTTCATTTTTGTATAACAAAAGACAGTGAAAGTGACTCTTACGATTTTTAGAGTTGAGCCCTTTTCGAAATTCGCAATTCAATTGCAATAAAAATTTAATTTTTAGAAGAAATAAATAAATTTCGTTCATTTGAACCTGCAGAACTTTAGGCTCTTAATCGGTTTTTTTAATCAATTAAATTTGTTTTCAGTGTCGTGGTTTGGAAAAAATGAGTTTCGATCAAAATGAATATTACATTTTAAAAATTTTATTTTTTAAAAATATTTCAATTTTTCATGTTTTAAATTTCAAAAATTTTAAATGTTCTACATGAATAAGGACCGAGAGAATTTCTACACCGAACATTTTACGAGTTGAGAGCGATTTTATCGCAAAAATTGAATACACAAATGTTATTAAAGAGAATAAGAGATAGAAACGGTATTTAAAAAAATCGAAAAGCAAGTTCTTTTGCGAATCTCGTCCCGCCTCTCCACTCTCGTCTCCCCTCTTTCTTTTTGCCTTAGTTTTTTAAATGTTTCCCCCGGATCTTTTCTTCGCATTCGCATTTCTACCCCAACTGTCTTGGTCGTCATCTTCGAATTTAAAGAGACGGGTAAATCTGAACTTTTAAATGTCCCTACTGTTCGGTTTCGGTCCGTTATGTATATATATATTTGTATGTATGTAGAAGTTTTTTGGGGGGTAACTGAGATTATTGTATGTGTGCACCAGGTGAATTTAACCAGAGCAGTGTGTGAAAAATTATACCTGCTTTAACGAGTTACCACTTTTTTTTTCTTTCGCGCAAAGGTTAAATCACATCGACTATATTTATATTTTATATTTATGTCTCACGCTTCCGGTATTTCAGTTCCGACTGTGGAAAAAAACGAATTATTCGAGTTTCTATTGTTTTTTATCCTTTCTTTTCTTTTTTTTTTTTTTTTTTTTGATTCGCAAGAAAGTGTATTCTAATATTCTGAACCTTTTGAGAAATTTAATATGCGGGATATTCTTGTTTCTAAATTTTTTTCTTAGTTAATTTCCTTGTGATTGGGGGATGATTGTCTTTTTGTTGCCAGAGGTTGAAAAAAATGTATCTTATTCTGAAGGGAAGGAAATTTTATTTTCAGTTGCGAATTATTATAGTTCGTTGCACTTTTTTTAAAATAGATTTCAGATTATTGGCGTGGAAAATACTGAAAAATTAAATTATTCACAACTTTCGAATGTTCAAGTGAACGAAATAGTTCTTTTTGGAAATATTTTCGGAAATTAAACGTTAAAATATCTTTACTACAGTCAAACATGTTGAGAATTAATTGAAAAATTTTATTTAGAATAAAATTGATGTTTATTTAATAACAAACAATATATTTAATTCAAAGAATTCATTAAATCAAGTATAAAAGTTTTCAACATATTTTTTTTTGTTTAAGCCAAAACAGAATCAAAGTATAGGTGAATATTTTTTTCATATTTGGATTCAGCTGGAAAACTTATTTCAATTAAACAAAATTATCTAAAATTATTTTTATTCCAATTCAATTAATCAAAATTATCTAAAATTATTTTTATTCCTATTCAATTAATCAAAATTATCTAAAATTATTTTTATTCCTATTCAATTAAACACAATTCTCTAAAATTATTTTTATTCCAATTCAATTAAACAAAATTATCTAAAATTATTTTTATTCCTATTCAATTAAACACAATTCTCTAAAATTATTTTTATTCCAATTCAATTAAACAAAATTATCAAAAATTATTTTTATTCTACTTCAATTAAACAAAATTATCTAAAATTATTTTTATTCCAATTCAATTAAACAAAATCAGGGTTGCCACGCAACCTGAAAACCTGGAAATGTCAGGGAATTTTATAAAAATTAAAAAAAAACCTGGAAAAGTCAGGGAATTTTGATTGAAATCCTGGAAATTTGTTGTTTTCTAATTGAAATTCTTGAAAACTAATTTTACTTAAATATTTCGAATAAATTAATCTAATTTTAAAAGAGTTGCATTTACAAATTTCATAATTAAAACGAACTTCAAAAGATTTTTATTAAAGATTTTGTAAAATTTCAACTTTAAATGAATTTTAATAAAAAATTTAAAAACCTAGATTTAAAAAAACTCCTTAATAACTAAAATTCTTCTAAAATCATTAAAAACTTTTAATATATATTTGATTATTAAAAATAACCGATTTATAGAAGAATGTTAGTTAAAAACACTAAAACAAATTGAATTTTGAAGCAAATACGCATATTATTGGAGAAATTCAATTATTTTTTTTATCTGTTATTATTTATTCTTCAAAGAATTAAACTATTTTCAAAAATGTTAATGTAATTCTCTTCTAAGAATTCAATTTTTTCAAAATAATTTTAATAAAATTCTTCATAGAAATTTAATTGATTCCAAAAATGTTTCAAAGTGAAATTATTTTTAATGTTTGCTAATTTAATATAAAATTTTACAAAACAATTACATTCAATTGAAAAAATTAAACTATTTTCAAAAATGTTAATGTAATTATTTTCTAACAATTCAATTTTTTCAAAATAATTTTAATAAAAATCTTCATAGAAATTTAATTGATTTCAAAAATGTTTCAAAATTAAATTATTTTTAATGTTTGCTATTTGGATAAAATTTCACGAAACAATTCAATTATTTAAACCGAAATTTTAATAAAATAAGTTTGAAGAATTTAATTATTTTCAAACGTGTAAAATTGTGTAAAAAAAACGTTTCTTCGCAAAAATTCAATTCTATTTCAAAATTTAAAAAAATTCTTGTCAAAATTTAAATTCGCTCCAATTTTTTCAAAATTTTTAATAATATTCGTGTCAGAATTTCAATTAATTTTAATATACACAAAATTTTAATCGAGTTTCTCGAAAAATGAAATTATTGTTAAAATTTTTTTTATGTTTCTCTCTTGACAATATAAATAATAAAAAAAAACATAATATAATTAAATTTTGATAGAATTCTTTCTGAAAATTCAATTTTAAGAAACATTCAATTATTTAATATCAATTTTTATAATTAGAAAATTGATTTCTTGTAGAATTTTTTAATAAATATTGATTTAAAAGTAAATTTCAGTAAAAATTTTCGATTGTAATTGAATATCATATTCAAAAATATTTATTTGAAAATTTTTCGAGAATTCATTTATCTAACTCTAAAAATAAACATTTTATTAAATAATTGAACTTGTTTTAAAATTGAAATTTCTTGCGAAGAACTTTATTAAAATTTTCTGAAAATAATTGAATTTCGGGTCAAAATTTTATTATTTATAAAGTTTATTTAAATTTTGACGGAAATTTGTGGCAATTTTGGCAAATAATTGGATTTTTGCGAAGAATTATGTTACTTTTGCGAAAATAATTGAATTATTGAGTTTGTCAATAATTTTCTAATTAATAATGAATTTAGTTTTAAAAACCTGGAAAAATTCCAATTTTTAACCTGGAACACCTGGAAAAGTCATAGGAAATTTGAAAACGGTAAAAGCGTGGCAACCGTGAAAATGATCTATAAAATGATTTTTATTCCAATTCAATTAAATATAATTGTCTGAAATTATTTTTATTCCAATTTAATGAAACAAAATTATCTAAAATTATTTTTATTCCAATTCAATGAAACAAAATTATCTGAAATTATTTTTATTACAATTTAATGAAACAAAATTAACTAAAATTATTTTTATTCCAATTAAGTCTATGTTTTCTCAATAGATTTATATGCAAAAAGTTTGTTTCGAAAAAATGAAGCTATTTCTTGACTCTGACGAAGTTTTATTCATACATTTAATTTTTAAATGCCCGAAAGTTGCGCGCGGTAATTTTAATAGGTGCACCTATTATTCAATTTGGCATCTGCTATTTTATGAATTTTCTTACACTCCTCCTTATTTCGAATTTCATTTATTTATCTTCACATTTGGATCTCTAGAAAATTTTCTAAAAAGTTGCCAAGAACTCTCCTAACCAGCCGTCAGTAGAGTGACATATGTCGTCGTTCTCGTCTATTGCCCCGAAAGTACGTTGCACTTCTGAGGGGTAAACACACTCCCCTAGCACACAAACTACTAAACATTTTATTTTCTGTATAAACGAAAGTGCAATGTCCCCGATAGCAAAGTGACATGCGATAGAGAAAATTTTCTTATTTTGTCAAACATAATATGTTTCAATTGTCGGAATAGTGATTTTTAGTTTTTTTTTGTTAAATATTTTTGTCACGGTTTTTGTACAACAGGAAACAATTTTTTAAATTCTGAACGATTAAAAAATTCCGCATTGTTCAAATAAGGGAAATATTTTTAATGGAAAATCTTTTCGTAAAAAATAAAAAATTTGATTACTTGGAATTTCTTCACTTTTTTTTGGAAAAATTGTTTCTTTTGTAAAAATGACGACATTTAAACGCGGTTCATAAAAGAAAAATAGTTTTTTTAAGGATCTCAAAGTTCTGAACGTTCAAATGAACGAAATTTATTTGTTTCTTCTAAAGATTAAATTTTTATTGGAATTATTTTGCTTCCAAAAAATGTAATTTGATCGAAACTCATTTTTTCCAAACCACGACACTGAAAACAAATTTAATTGATTAAAAAAAACCGATTAAGAGTCTAAAGTTCTGAACGTTCAAATGAACGAAATTTATTTATTTCTTCTAAAAATTAAATTTTGATTGCAATTATTTTGCGTTACTGTCTAAAAAATTAATTACTGAGTTTCTGAACGTAAAATTCCGGTTTTAAAATTTTTTTATGATTAGTAATTTATTGAGTCTTTTAGAAATATAAAAAAATTAATACAATTTTTAGAAGAATTTTAATTATAAATAATTTCTGAAAAATTCTAAAATAGTAAATTTAAAATAATTTTTATTTTTATTGTTCGAGTATTACAAAATTATGATAAAACAATTCTAAAAATTAGTTTTTTACATAAATGTACTAAAGTATAATTTTTCAAAAATAATTCACGAATTTTCGTACAATTTAAAAAAACTAATAAATTTTTTCAAGAATTTTAATTGAAAATTTCAAACATGATAATATTGAAAATATTAAATATATATCGAAAATATTGAAAATAATTGAATTTTAAATAATTAGAACGTAGTAAAAGTTCAGTGAATTACTTTTTTCAAAACTACTTTAATATTATTATTCTTAAAGCCAGTTTTTTCTTAATTTTCATTTTTATATTGAATTTACACGTGAAGATTATTTATTACAATTTTTAAGAATGTAATATTATTTCCAAAATTTTCAATTAAAATTCTTTAAATATTGAACTAAACTCCATTTCTAATTCAATTACTTTTATGAATTTAATTAATAATTTAACAATTTTTTATAATAACCTAAAAGAAATAAATTTAAAGATATTCATTAAAATAGAATATTTTCAAAAATTTTAATAATGGATTTAGTAAAATTAACTTTTTAAAAATATTTCTAAAAAATTTTATTAACAAGTTTTACAATTATACATGCGATAAACAAATGTTCAAAAAATTAAAATTTGGTTAATTCTTATTTAAAATAATTTAAATTTATACTAAAATCTTTGAAACAGAATTGAGTTTTAAAAAAAATTTTTTAAATTCATCAATTTTTTTATAAAATTTTAATTATAAACAATTTTTGAAAGATTCTAAAATAGTAAAGTTTTAAATATTTCAATTTACTTTGTTCGAAGGTAATTACTTTTTTTTAAATATTGTAATGTTATTTTCAAAAATAATTGAAGAATTTTCTTATATAATTAAAAAAAAGGTGAATTAATTTTTTGAAGAATTTTAATTAAAAATTTCGAAAATGAAATATTATAATATAATATAATATAATATAATATAATATAATATAATATAATATAATATAATATAATATAATATAATATAATATAATATAATATAATATAATATAATATAATATAATATAATATAATATAATATAATATAATATAATATAATATAATATAATATAATATAATATAATATAATATAATATAATATAATATAATATAATATAAGATAATATAATATAATATAATATAATATAATATAATATAATATAATATAATATAATATAAATTGTCCTAATGTATAATTTTTCAAAAATAATTCATGAATTTTTTTATAATTATAAAAAACGAATTACTTTTTTCAAAACTATTTTAATATTATTTTTAAAGCCAATTTTTTCTTAATTTTCATTTTTATATTGAATTTACACTTGAAGATTATTTATTACAATTTTCAAGAATTTAATATTATTTTCAAAATTTTCAATTAAAATTCTTTAAATGTTTAACTAAACTTCATTTTCTTATAATTAAAAAAAACGAATTAATTTTTCGAAGAATTTTAATTGAAAATTTCAAACATGATAATATGAAAATAATTTATAAATATTTTTATTATTAGTATTTTATTAAAATATCTTCAATTAAAAAATATTTTCGTTCATTTGAACGTTAAACTTGGGGATTAATTTTTTTTAAACTTTTTCCAATAAACATTTCAATTTTTTCAATGAAAATTAAAAATGTATTAGTTTAAAATTTGAAATATTTATTTCAGTATTTTGATTTAATGAAAACTATGAAAAATTGCACCACTTGCTCTAGTTTTAAACGCATTTAAAAATTGAAAATTTCTATAAATTTTCCAAATGGAAAATGAGAGAAAAATTTTTTTTTGGGACAAAAAGAAAATTTCTGTTTCGTCTAGCTCGAAAAATTATAACCGTTGGTGTTTACAGTTCTACAAGAATACAACGATAACGACCTGTATTCATATATATTGTATATTATCGTATAACAGGAGGTTTCTTTTTTTACCTCGTGCACACATTTATTCTGGTATAATTTCCTCGGTATATAGGAGAAGAAGGGCCTAATGTCTCGCCTCGACGACTTAGCTCGTGCCGCTGCATGCGTTCAACGGAAAATATACACAGTCGCGATTAAAGTGAACTGTGTGCAAGGTGGAAATGCCTCGTGTGCCCTTATGTCAAATTCACCTGTTTGACGCCGCGCCGTTAGAACGACGGGGGACACTAACATACGAATGAAGAGGGGGAAACACAAATAATCTAGTCACCCCGTTTTTCATTTTTCATCATTTTTTTTTTTTTTGTTTCGTAGATCGATAATGGAAAACGTTTCTTTTATGTATAAACACGCGCGGGGGAAATTGGTTGTTCTTTCAATTTTTATTTTGACAGTTCTTTACTTTTTAATGGGACAATATTTACAGAAGGAAAAGGTGTAGAGTAATTTTCACTGTTTGCAATAAATTTATAAATATTCTTCAACTTTTTATGGTTTTTGAAAAAAAAATATAAAAAATTGTCCTTAACTTTTAATGGTTTTTGAAAAATTTTATTATTTGGAGTAAATTTTATTTTTAGTATTTTTTCTTCCCACACTGAAAGAAAATGTACATTAAATTTTGTAAAAGTATTTTGAAATTTGGGGAAAAAGTGCAACAAACGGAAATTTTGATTTAAAAAATACTGAACTTTAAAAAAATTATGTGGGGTTTAGTAAAGTTATAATAAAATTGAATTAAAACTGAAAATTTGAATTAAAATTGAATAATAAAAGTTACTTTGTAAAGTATATACATTGTATATTCAGAGAACGTCTATAAACAAATGAATAAACTTTAGTCCATAAAAATACTGACACTGTTACTACACTTCATAATATTATTCATTGTAATATATAACTCGAAAAGAAATAAATATACGCGAAAGGTATAAAAATAAATTTTATGAAGATATAAAATATCTAAATAATAAATATAAAATTTCGCTCTGATTTTAAAGGGTGCGCGCAGTGTGAGCGCATATCTCTTTTCTTTATACAATTTTACTTTTAGTTTTTTTTTTATTTGTAACAACGGCACAACCTTGCCAGTTATATTACTTTATACTAGTATGGGCCGAATTCTCAAGACTCGTTTCTTTTAAAATTTTTATACAATAATAGGCCCCCAGAGTATATTTCTGACGCGTCTGAAGACATATATAAAACTTGTCTCTCCCAGGGAGAGTTGAGAAAGCGAACGGTATAACCAAGTTTTTTTTTTCTTATATATTTTATTTTTAAAGGGTACGTCTCGCGTCAAGCTTTATTCGCGCACCCCCCTTGGCTCGCAACTGGCACGAGCCTTATAATTATTTATAAGCAACTTTCTCAGTGGCTAGAGCAGACGGACGCGTGCAATGACACTGACCACGAATCGTGCTACACTAGTTTATTCGAATTTACCTCCCCTTTTTTTTCTTTGGTCGCGGACTGGCCGCATCAATTTGTCTCGCCTTTTTTTATTGGTAAAAATTCGTTATTTTTTTCAATTTTTGACTCATCTTTCTTTTTATTGTTGTTGTGGGACCGGCTTTGGGTTCAGAAATGAAAAAAATCGTTAATCGCTTTTTTTAACCGAAAAAGAAATTTATTTGTACCATATATCAATTATTTTAGTTAAGTTAAAGTTTGCAAAATTATTTATTTGTTTTAACCACAACTTTCATTTAACAGGGTTGCCACAGGTCAAAGAATTCAGGGAAAAGTCAGGGATTTTTACTAAAAGTACTGGAAAAAATTAAATTTTTAAAATTCATAAGAAAACTGAAATTTTTTTTCTTTTTGCCTCGTAAACTATGAAATTACCACAAATTCTAATACAAAACCTTCAATTTTTTCTATTTCTGCCAATAATTTATTTTTAAATAACTTAAATATTCAAAAACTATCATAAAATTAATAATTAATAATAATAAATAAATAATAATAATAAATAATAATAAATAATAATTAAATAAAATTAATAATAACTATAATAGATTATTACTTATAAATTATTTTATGAATAATTTTTACAATTTTCATAAATACTAGATTGATAAAAGAATTTTAGTTAAAAATTCTCGCCAAAATTACAATTATTTTTATAAATAATAAAATACTTCATTAAAATTTAATTATTTTTAAAAGTTTTGATAAAATTCTTGACAAAATTCCACAAGAATTCAATTATTCAATTTTTAATAAATTTCTTCAAAATAATTCAATCATTTTCATTAGTAATATTTTTTACAGGAATTCAATTATTTAAAATACAAAATTTAATAAAATTTTTCGAAAAATATCAATTATACAAAAATATTTTTATAAATAATAAAATTCTTCACCGAAATTCAATTACTTTTATAAACTTGAATAAAATTCGGTGTAAGAATTCAATTATTTACATAAACTTGAATAAAATTCATTGGAAAATTAAATTATTTTCAAAATTAATAAAATTCTTTGCAAAAATTCAATTACTCTAAAAAAAGAAAAAATATTTTCAAAATTTCAATTATATTTATAACTAAAAAATTCTTCTTCTAAATTCAATTATATTTAAAAATTTAAATAAAACTCTTGGCAAAATTTTGTAGGAATTCAATTTTAATGAATTAATTTAAAATTGATCCATTATTTTCATAAATAAGAAAATTTTCACACGAATTCAATTATTTAAATTACAAGATTTAATGAAAATTTTTCGAAAAATATCAATCATATAAAAATATTTTTATAAATAATAAAATACTTCACCAAAATTCAATTACTTTTATAAAATTAAATGAAATTCGTTGTAAGAATTCAATTATTTATATAAACTTGAATAAAATTCATTGGAAGAATTAAATTATTTTCAAAATTAATAAAATTCTTCGCAAAAATTCAATTATTCTCAAAAATTAAAAAAAAATATATTTTCAAAATTTCAATTATATTTATAAATAAAAATATTCTTCATCTAAATTCAATTATATTTTAAAATTTTAATAGAATTCTTGGCAAAATTTTGTAGAAATTCAATTTTAATGAAATCAATTTTAATGAATTAATTCAAAATAATTCCATTATTTTCATAAATAATAAAATTTTCACAGGAATTCAAATTATTTAAAATACAAAATTTCATAAAATTTTTCGAAAAATATCAATTATTTTACCTTAAATTATTTTAAAAATTCTTCACTGAAATTCAATTATTTTTATAAACTGGAAACAAATTCTTTGTAAGAATTCAATTATTTATATAAATAATAAAATTCTTAACATAAATACAGTTATTTTTGTAAATTTGAATAAAATTCGTTGGAAGAATTAAATTATTTTTAAAATGTAATAAAATTCTTCGCAGAAATGCAATTGTGTTCGAAAATTAAAAAAACAATTCTTCTTAAAATTCCAAGTAACTTTATAAATAATAAAATTCTTCTCCAAAATTCAATTATTTTATGGAAATTTTAAGGAAATTTAAATTATTTTCAAAAGTAATAAAACTCATCGCAGAATTTTAATGATTTTTTATACAATATATATTTTAATCAAATTCCTCGAAAAATGTAATTATTCTTAAAAATTTTATTAAAATTGGTCAAATTAAATTCATATATTTAAAAATTTATTGATAAAATTCTTTATGAGAATTAAATTTTAACAAAGAACATTCTATTATTCAACAAATTATTTATTTCCTAATTAAAATAATTGAATTTTTTTAGAATTTTCTAATAAAAATTGATTTAAAAATGAATTAACGGATAATCGATTTATTATTATTTATGAAATATTTGAATTATTGCCACGAATTTTATTACATTTTTTAAAAATAATTTAATTTTTTGAGGGATTTTACTGCTTGTAAAAATAATTGAATTCTTGCTAAGAATTTTTTTTTAGGATTTTTGTAAATAATTAACCTATTCTGAAAAATGTTTTGTAATAATATTCTTATAAGTTGTTCAGTTTAAAAAGGTTTGAATTTGAATGTTTTGAAGAATTTTAATTCCTTCAGAAAAATAATAATGATTAAATATTTATTTAAAAAGGAAGTTATTGATGTTTAAATAATTTTACAATTAATGGAATTTGTAAATAAATCTAATACATTTTTTTTGACTTTCTAATAATTTTTAGAGTGAATCAGAATATTCTTTAGGGTCAGGAAAAAAAGTGAAAATTTTGTCTGGAAATCAGAGAAAAGTCAGGGAAAAATAAAATTAAATTCTTGTGGCAACCCTGTTTCAGCAAAATAAAATTTTATTGAAACAAATAAACAATTTAGTAGACTCTGAGTAAGACGTTTTTTTTCTGTTTTTAAGTTATCAAAACTAATAATCTTTCTATCATTCAGTATTTCGAAATTGTTATTTAAATTTTACAATATTTAAAAATAAAGTAGTTTCTTATTTGCCTGAATTTAAATATTTTGAAAACATTGCCGTCCCATTTTGGAATATACAATAATTACAAATTGTCCTAAAAGTTCTTGACACTGGCTTTCTGCTTGCGGGATTTAAATTTTAAATGTCTCTCGAACAGACGAATTTTTTTTGAAGAAGACAGGGGGGAACGAGGGGCGATAAGGGACTGAATATTTTTCGGGACTCAGGGTCCCCGGGTCTGGAACCATTAACATATCCTGTAGGGCCGGTAAGGCAGGTCGTGATGCACTTTCGCAACCTTAACGGTCGCAAACCGAATTTCTAATCAACTTTTTTCTTCTCATTCTTTCGAAAACGAGTACTTTTTATCGATTCAGGTCTTCCCGGGACTCACAAGATGGGAATTGTTTTGTAAAAACTTATCGTTTATGTTTTTGAATCGCAAACCTATATTTTGTTGTAATGGAAAATAAATTTAAAAATTCACTCAGAATTAAAAATTTCTGAGTATAAACTAATATAATAATAATAATAATAATAATAATAATAATAATAATAATAATAATAATAATAATAATAATAATAAACTATGTAATATAATATAATAAACTAATAATAATAATTTGAAAAAACGAAATAAAAGGAATAAATACGGGTTAAATGTTTGTAAATTCGGGTACTAATTCGTATAGGCATTAAGAATTAATACATATTTATTCTTTTGAAAAAGAGGAACAGCGAGGAATAGTCAAAAATTTGAAGATGAATGCAATTTATAGGGGTGAGGGAAATCTTTGAATAGTCAATAGTTCATTTGGTGTTTATGCCGTCTAGTCCCTTTTTTTGCTCATTTAAATTTCATCTTCAACACTTTAAAATCTGAGGAAGCTTGTTAAGGAGGCTGTGTTGTAAAGTTTCTCGGATATCCGTTGCTTGAAAAATTCGTTAGGCGCGTGCCGGCTGCGACTCGCCCCTCTATGTGCTTACTTGCGCTATAAGACCGAAACCAACCAACCATCTAAGCAACCCCCTGGTTTGCTCACGCGCCTAGAAATATGTATATGTACTCGACACTGCGAACGAATATCGTTGAGTTCAATGGCCAAACTTGGATTTGAGAACATTGGGTCTGGCATATGACTAATAAACGCGCACTCTTAACTCAAAAGTATCAAATGGCAACGACACTCCAAAAATGTAGATCAAAATTGATTCAGATTTTTGGCATTAATTTGATTCACTTTAGTGTCAGTCAGTTGATTAATAACAGTTTAGTTTCAAGAGAACTGTGCGAGTATTTATGAGCATTGTCAGGAGTTCGAATTGGCACTGATTGATAATAGTTACCAATTAGGAAAGTTGGTACGAATTACGTTCCTGTTTATTACACTGTAAAAAGAATGGTACGAATTTAGTGCCAGTTTCGGTAATCGTAATTTGGGTCTAATTTAGAACCTTTCTTTTACATTGTAATATATTGTTTTGAATTTGTAGATAGTAGAGAAATGTTTGTCAGTACTATATTATTAATTTGCAGATTGTAGAGAAATGTTTGTCAGTACTATATTGTTATTAACTTGCAGATTGTAGAGAAATGTTTGTCAGTACTATATTGTTATTAATTTGCAGATTGTAGAGAAATGTTTGTCAGCACTTGATTCTGCATTGTCATGAAAGTGTTACTGAGAACTGTTCGGATGTGTTCTACCCATAAATACATATGGTAGTAAAGAAGGACAGAACCATGGCTAAATAACTTATCTGCCAATCTGATAAATTAAAACCCTTAACCGAAATTAGGAACCAGAAGTTCTAGAAGCGTAACAACCTCACGGTTGAAAAATTCGAGGGAATGAAATAATTTATACCCATCAAGACAATATGGTAGGATGGCATGGTAATGAAGAACAATTTTATGAGTGTAACTACTGTTGTTTAAAGATGTGTGTTCTGTTACTTTAAACTACTGTAAAGTAGTAGCAACCGACAGATTTATTAACTGTTTAATTAATAACGATTAACAGTGAGTAAAGATATGCTCAAAACACGTCTTCTGCAAAAAAAATCCGTTGTAGCATCTGTAGTTACAGATACTGCAAATCTGCAGATTTGCATTTTTTTTTTTGCAGAAGACGTGTTTTGAGCATACATACAGCATACTATTGATTTTTAATTCGCTAAATGTTATAAGTAATTAATTTACATTCGGTAAAATAATTATTTACCTTTTGTAAAATTCTGTATTCTGTACTTTTTGGTACAGATGTCGATAGGAAGCACTTAGGGCACGCAAAAAGTAAAATGCTACTCACAGTATTTTTGAAAGTATCAAATTGATACTAAAGTGGATCAAGATGCTGCCAAAAATCTGGATTAATATTTTACTTGATCCATATTTTTTGGTGTCAATTCGTTGCAATTTGATACTTTTAAATTAACAGTGCTTGTGAATAATTAGTATGAAGGTATACAGTAGGTAGAAGTAATTCAATGCTACCAGCATTAGGGTACATCTAGCATTAGGATTACAATTACCGCATATACTTGAATAGTTATACCGACTTTTCGCAAAACAACTTCTTATATTCTTTTTTACACATGGTGCGAACAGCAAAGTATGATTTTTGATTCCTGCGTGAAGTTAGGAGCACTTCTTATACAACGATCAATCAAATCGATTCCTTATTATATGCAAGGGAGTCGCAGTTGTTGAAAATAACAGTTTGCCATTCTGTTCTTTTTCTTATGTGGTTATATCGTTTTTCTTTCATTTGAAGTCCTCTTTAAACCTCTCTTGATACTACTGCTTTATATATATATGGCAGAAGTATATTTATAAGTGCGTATAGCCGCGCGTAGTTTTATTTGTGCGGTGAATTTTTTCTCTTCAAGACTTTCATGAACTTGTGACGTGTGACCCCAGTTTGCTGACGAGCTCTCTTTCTCACTCGAATTCTTTTCTTTTCTTTTATTATTCTTTTTTTTCGTAAGAACTAGTATATAATTTTCACCGGTGCTCACGACAATATGTTGTCAACGTGCGCTTGCCTTTGACTCAGTCCTTTACCTTCGCACTTGTGTGTGCGAGCCGGTGTTCCACTCAACGCAGTAAAGGTGTATATGTGGTATATATATAAATGAAAAGGGATCTCTGAATTGAAATTGACTTCTTTGTAATTTTAGAAGTGCAATATATGCAGTTTATCTTTTTGTTAATTGATCCCTGGGTGAAGCGAAATTTATTGCAATTTTTTTAATTGAGTATGAATTTTGTAATAGTAGGCCTCGGATATTATGACTTTTTTTTACCTTTTTCGATTATTTTCAAATAATGCGACTTTTATCGACTTTTATTGCGAAATTGTGACTTCTACGACTTTTTACCAAAATTTTGACAATGAAATACCATATTATTAGTGTAAAATGCAACTTATTTCATATTTTATAGCGTGGAAAGCATATATCGACAACTATATCGACAACTATATCGACTATATAACTATATCGACAACTCTTAAAAAATTTATTTTTAAATAATTTTTCTAATTAAATTTAGAAATTATCCAATTTAACAAATTTTGAATAATTGGAATTCTGTAAAATTTAATTAAAACTAAATTATCTTTTTGGATAATTTATTACAATGTTTGAAAATAAATTTTGAACACTTTAACTTTCGACTATTTTAAAATAATGCAACTTTTATTAAAAAATTGCGACTTTTTCGACTTTTTTTCCAAATTTTGCGACAAAATATCATATTTTTGGGATAAAATGCAACTTATTTAGTATTTTATAGCGTGAAATGCATAACTATAGACACGTCTTTGAAAATTTTATTTTTGAATCATTTTTCTAATTAAATTTAGAAATTATCCAATTTAACAAACTTTGAATAATTGGAATTCTGTAAAATTTAATTAAAACTAAATTATCTTTTTGGATAATTTATTACAATGTTTGAAAATAAATTTTTAACACTTTAACTTTCGACTATTTTTAAATAATGCAACTTTTATTTAAAAATTGCGACTTTTTCGAATTTTTTCCAAATTTTGCGACAAAATATCATATTTTTGGTATAAAATGCAACTTATTTCGATTTTTATACCGTGCGAAGTATAACTATAGACACATCTTTGAGAATTTATTTTTAAATAATATTTTTCTAATTGAATTTTTTAAAAATGCAATTTAAAAGATTTTAAATAATTGAAATTTTATAAACTTAACTGTAAATGAATCATTTTTTAAAGTATTTTATTAAAATTTTTTTTAATCAACTTTTAGAGTACTTTAGTTGGAAATTTTTGAAATAATGTTGAATTATCGAAAATTTTAATGAATCATTTTCAAGTGTAAATTTAATAAAAATGAAAATTAATGAAAAATGGGGTTTAAAAATAATATTAAAATAGTTTTAAATAAAGAAATTCTCTGAATTATTACTACATTCTAATTTTTTAACATTCAATTATTTTCAATATTTTCGATATTCAATATTTTCTACATTATCACGTTAGAAATTTTCCATTAAAATTCTTCAAAAAATTGACTATTTTTTTTAAATTATACAAAAATTCTTCAATTATTTTCGAAAAATTACATTACAGTATTTATAAAAAATTAATTCTTAGAATTGTTATATCATAATTTTTTAAGATAGACGGTTTAGATTATTATAAAAAATCGGATTTTTTTGTTTTTAAATAATTGAATTTTCACAGAAATTTCAAAAGATTATTAAAACTTCATATAGAAAATTGATTTAGAGATGAAGTTTAGTTAAATATTGTAGAAAATAATTAATTTTTTAAAAGTATTTTATTACAATTTTTGAAAATTAATTTTTAAAGAATGTTAATTGGAAATTTTGGAAATAATATTGAATTCTTGAAAATTTTAATGAATAATCTTCAAGTGCAAATTGAAAAAATAAAAATGAATGAAAAATTGGTGTTTAGAATAATAATAATAATAAAATAGTTTTAAAAAATTGTATTTTTCTGAATTAATACGTTTTAATTTTTTAAAAATCAATTATTTTCCATATTTTCGATAGTCAAATTATTTTCGAAAAATTACATTACAATACTTACTAAAAACTAATTCTTAGAATTGTTTTATCATAATTTTTTAAGATTCAATTACCTTCGAACAGAGTAAATTAAAATTTTTAAAAATTTACTATTTTGAAATTTTATTGAAAATTATTTATAATTAAAATTCTTAAAAAAATTTGATTAAATCGTTTATATTTTTTAAAAACTCAATATTGTTTCAAAGATTTTAGTATATTTAAATTATTTTTAAAAAGACTACCAAAATTTAATTTTTTGAACATTTTTTAATTGTATGTAATATTGTAAAACTTTTAGAAAACATTTATCAGAAATATTTTTAAAAAGTTAATTTTACGACTTTCTTTATTTGAATTTTTGAAAATATTCTACTTTAATGAATATCTTTAAAATGCAAATTGCACGGTTTAGATTATTATAAAAATTTGATTTTTTGTTTAATTAAATAATTGAATTTTCGCATAAATTTACAAAAAATTATTAAAAATTCATATAGACAATTGATTTTGTGATGAAGTTTATAGTTAAATGTAGAAAATAATTAATTTTTTGAAAGGCTTATAGTTTTATTTTTTGAAATGATTTCATTTTGCACGGAAAAAAATCTTTAACTGGAACAGCGATTACTTTTGCTAAAATAGCGAAAGTATTCGTTGCAATAACTAAAAATTTCGCTAACATAGTGAATTTTATAGTTGTTCCAGGTGATGATTTTTTTTTCGTGTGAGAAGTAGAAAATTTAAAAAATTTTATTTTCTGTAAATAAACAAATAAGAAGTATTCAAATATTTATTTAGGTAAATTCTACAAGTTTTGATTAACTTCATTTTAGAAAACAGTGAAGAGTCAAGGAAATGCGAAATAAATTTTTTGCCATAACAATAAATTAACGACCTTTTTTTACTTTTTTTCTATTTTTAATCATTTAAACGACTTTGTTTGCTCGTTAAAGTGGATTTGAGGCTTGTAATAGTTTTTAATAAATTTCTAGTTTCGATTCTTCAGTGTTTGCCAGGTCTACTTCTTAATTGAACGAATTCTGTTTTCCTGTTTGGATTAGTGCGGTCAATGCTACCCTTTTCTTTAATGAGTTTTCTTCGATTGTATATACAGTTTTAATAGTCAAATTGGCTTTTCATTTAAGCCACTTGCAACCGATAGTAATTATATAGTTATTTATGAATGGTTTCTTAAATTTTCAAAATGGTTATAATTTTCAAAAATTTTTGCTTTAGAGAATGATATATAATTCAAAAGAGGGATTATTTTTAATAATTTGTTCCCATTCTGTATGGATTCAGATCCTTCCTGAGAATAGGTTTATTTCACAGTTGTAAATAATCGTATTTTATAATTCTTTTAAGAGAAGCCTTTTTGAAGGACTGCAATATATAGTTTTAAAACTGTAATTAAGAATACATACATATTGCATTTATAGTATTTCAGAGAAATGCTATAATCTTTTTATAAAAAGAAATCTTTTTATTCATTAATGGGATTCATTTGTCAACTTTATTCGTTAATGGGTGCTACCTTTTATTATTTATACTATTATTGAATTTTATGTTTTACTTTCTATATTAATAGGATGAATTAAGGGTATTTTTATTTTTTATTAATTAATACGAGACAAAAAGTTATTATTTTAGTCGCATGTATTATTAAGGCTAACTTAAGTATCACTTTTATTCATTATGGTTATAATTTCATCTCTTTAATGGTTTCCTGTATAATTTTGAGACAATTTTGTCCCTTTTGAACTTTGAAGGGATATATAGAAGCGATGTTTGATGCATTATATGCGGACAGATGACGTAGCGTGATATTGCACCAGGTGATTAACGTTTTGAAAAGGAAAAATTTAGTATAACATAAAGAGCTGTATCACGTTATTGACATTTAAAACTTTAATCATATTTAAAAACGTTTACAAATTATTTTCGATTTTAACATCTTTGTAATAGTTTAAAACAATAACAGACTTTTTGTATAAGTGATTAACACTGTTTTATTAAACATAGTATGATCATATTATGATCATAAAATAATCATAATATGATCATAATATGATCATAATATGATCATAAAAAGATCATAAAAAGATCATAACATGATCATAACATGATCATAACATGATCATACCATGATCATACCATGATCATAACATGATTATAACATGATCCTTAAATTTTTTTTATCATCAATAATAAATTTATAAATCCCATTGTTATTTGTAAATATTTATGTTATGTGCAAAAAGGGTTAAAAGTTACTCGAACATTTAGTGATATAAATCAAAAAACCTTTTTATTAAAGTTGTGTATGATAATAGTCGTTTTAAAACATTGTTGCAAATATGTTTTCCACACAATAGACACTCGTCAAAACAGAAGGTACGTGAATAGCTCGTTAGCTCGAAAATGTAACAGACAGCGAAGGGTCATATATTCTCACTGTCTATTCAATTTTCATTTTAAATTAAAGAAGCCCATGAAACTTTTCTCCATTTTACTGAAAATAATAATATATAATGAGTGTTTCGATACAAGTAGAAATAAAACCCCAATATTCTTTTAAAATTAGGTCAACATTAACGACTTCTTACTGGAATTTAAATTTACTTTAAATTCAATTTAAAGAGCATTTTATTTCTATGTCTTTCGTTTTATTACTACATTAATTGATAAAAAAGAGAATTTATAATTATAACAAGGGAAAGAATTTGTTAAAAAAATAGTGAAAAAGAATTTGAACTAAAATTGCAAACAAAATTGCAAACAAAATTGCAAACAAAATTGCAAAGAAAATTGCAAAGAAAATTGCAAACAAAATTGCAAACAGTATAGGTAGAGTTTAAAAAATGTGATTAAAATGAATGAAGTGAATAAAAAAATGTTGGATCTGAAATGGAAAAGTGTAGCGGAATATTGTGAATGGTTGTATAATTGACTTGAATAAACCCCCATGCGAGTTGATGCAGAGACCGTTGCATCTTCATGGGAGTCTGCACATGGTGAATATCAAGAGGGATTCCCTATCCTCTGGAATCAGCCGCAAGCTACATAATTGCAGGGGATAAGGCAGATGGGACACTTTAAAGTTGCGGTCTACTCGTCATTTAGTGTGTTAATTTCACAGTCTAGACGATGCAGCGAAAACCATAAAACTGACCACACGTATACAAATAATTCTTATTTCCCAATCATATAAATATAATCCCCAAAAAAACGTTGAATTTCGTTTCACTACACGCAGGCTTTTTGAAAGTATTAAATTGATACTAAAGTGGATCAAAATGATGCCAAAAATTTAAATCAATTTTTTATTTGATTCACATTTTTGGTATGAATTCGTTGCCATTTGATACTTTTAAGTTAACAGTGATTGTAATTGATTTTATTAATTATTGTTCATTCATTCTTGACTTCTAATTTCTCGTAATCAAAATAAGGAAAAGATGTCTAAGAAGTTGGCTAATTCACAGTTTTATAAAGTAAAACAACTTCGATCTAAAGTTAGAAAATTAATATCTTTCTGTTTGCAAATAATGCAACTTTTATCGACTTTTATTAAAAAATTGTGACTTTTTCGACTTTTCTTCCAAATTTTGCGACAAAATACCATATTTTCGGTATAAAATGCAACTTATTTCGATTTTTATACCGTGCAAAGTATAACTATAGACACATCTTTGAGACCTTATTTTTAAATAATATTTTTCTAATTAAATTTTTTAAAAATGCAATTTAAAAGATTTTAAATAATTGAAATTTTATAAACTTAACTGTAAATGAATCATTTTTTAAAGTATTTTATTAAAATATTTTAAAATAAACTTTTAGAGTATTTTAATTGAAAATTTTGGAAATAATATTGAATTCTCGAAAATTGTAATGAATAATCATCAAGTGTAAATTTAACAAAAATGAAAATTAATGAAAAATAGGGTTTAAAAATAATATTAAAATAGTTTTAAATAAAGAAATTCTCTGAATTATTACTACATTCTAATTTTTTAACATTCAATTTTTTTCAATATTTTCGATATTCAATATTTTCGATATTCAATATTTTCTATATTATCACATTAGAAATTTTCAATTAAAATTCTTCAAAAAATTAACTATTTTTTTTAAATTATACAAAAATTCTTCAATTATTTTCGAAAAATTACATTACAGTATTTATAAAAAATTGTGACTTTTTCGACTTTTCTTCCAAATTTTGCGACAAAATACCATATTTTCGGTATAAAATGTAAATTATTTCGATTTTTATACCGTGCAAAGTATAACTTATTATAGACAAACTTTTGGAACTTTATTTTTCAATCAGTTTTCTAATGGAATGTTTCAAACTATTACAATTAAAAAGATTTTAAATAATCAAAATTCTGTAAAATTTAATTAAAACTAAATTATCTTTTCAAGTGCATTTTAAACCAATTTTTGAAAATGAACTTTTAAAGAATTTTAATTGAAAATTTTTCAAATAATATTAAATTATCAAAAATTTTAATAAATAATCTTCAAGTGTAGATTCAATAAAAATGAAAATTGAAAAATAGGTTTTAAAAATAATATTCAAATAGTTTAGAAAAGAATAATTCTCTAAATTATTACGTTTTCATTTTTTTAAATTCAATTATTTTCAATATTTCGGAAAATTAAAATTCATACACAAAATAATAAAATTAAAATTGTTCAAAATTATTTACAACATTTTGGAGAAAATAATCACATATTCCAAATTTTTAATTAAAATTCTTGAAAACAACTTTGTTTTAAATTACACCAAAATTCTTTAATTATTTTTTGAAAAATTATACATTACAATATTTATAAAAAATTAATTCTTACAATTGTTTTATTACAATTTTTTAAGTTTCAATGTTTTATTACAATTTTTTAAGTTTAAATTACTTTCCAATAATGTAAATAAAATTTTTTTTAAATTTACTATTTGAGAATTTTACAGAAATAATTTATTTACTACAATTTTTTAAAAAATATGATTTATTTTATATTTTTAAAAAACTTCATTATTTTTCAAAAGATTTTGACAAATTTTAAATTAGTTTTTAAATGTTTTACTAAATTCAAATCAGATTTGAAAAGATTTGACTAAATTTCAATTTTTTAGACATTTTTTAATTATATTTGATTGGAAAACTTTTTGTATTTTCAATAAATTATTTAGAAATATTTTTCAAAAGTTAATTTTTTAGTATTTCTTTATTAAAATTTTTGAAAATGTTCTACCTTAATTAATATCTTTAAATAGAAAAATGAACGGTTTAAATTATTATAAAAAATTTGATTTTTTTTATTTAAATAATTGAATTTTTGAAGAAATTGCAAAAAATGATTAAAAATGCATATAGATAATTGATTTAGAGATGAAGTTTATAGTTAAAAATTGTAGAAAGTAATTAAATTTCTAAAAATTAAAACCATAAGGTTTTTAATTTTTAGAAATTATTAATTTTGAAAAGTTGTAATTTAAAAAATTTTATTTCCTGTGAATAAAGAAGTAAGAAGTATTATTTGAATGTTCATTTAGCAAAATTATACAAGTTTTGATTAATTTGAATTTTTGTGACAGGACTGAATTAAATAAACGACTTTTTTCTATTTTTAATCGACTAAAGCGACTTTTTTTGTTCGTGAAAGTCGATTCGAGGCCTGCGTGTTCTCTAAATTTGAATTAGTTAAGAATAATTAATTTGATAGTAAAAAATCAGTTACTAATTCAAACGTATTATGTAAATAAATTAAAAAAATTATGTAGTTAATAGAAATATTTTAAAATTCCACTCAAAATATGTAATTAAATTTACTAAAGAATTGCATTAGAAACTTTTTAATAAATATAATTTTTAAAATATTTTAATTTAATAACTGATTAATAATTGAGTTTTGTAAAAAGTCATATTCTAATGTATTCATATTTCTAACGACGATGATTAATAATTAAAATTTTTATTAGTTAATTTAAAAAAATATACATACTTCAAATTGTTTAATAAAATAAACTTTCGCAAATTTTTTTTAAATCTGAAAAATAAGAGTTTGTTGTAATTTTTCAATTATATTGTT
The DNA here is from genome assembly GCA_032873175.1 of Leptopilina drosophilae. Taxonomy (NCBI): domain Eukaryota; kingdom Metazoa; phylum Arthropoda; class Insecta; order Hymenoptera; family Figitidae; genus Leptopilina; species Leptopilina drosophilae. The sequence goes on along the minus strand of CM065485.1, from coordinate 8,719,122 downwards.
TCAAGACAATTGAATTTTTATAAGGAAATAATTAAAATTTCTTTACATTTCTTGCAAAATAATTGTTCTTTTAAAGAATTTTATTTAAATTTTTGGAAAATAATGTTAGTGACCGAAATTATAATTTTATTTTTTAAATTTAATGACCCTCTTACAGTTTTAAATGAATTTCTTGCTAATAAAAATTATATTATTTCATTTTCAATACATAATTATAATTATTGAACTTCCCTTAAATTTTTATAATTTCAAATTTTTGAATGTTTTATAAATTATTTTTATTTATTTCTAGAACAAATTAAATGTTTATTACTTACTAAATAAACAATTAATTATTACTGTTTTATTATTTTCAAAAATTTCAATAAAATTCATCACAAGAATTAAATTATTTTAATAAATAAGAGAAATTGTTTGGAAGAAATGAATTACTTTTTATAAATAGTAAAATACTTTGCAGAAATTCAATTATCAATATAATTTTAATAAAATTGAAAAATCAAATTTTCAATTATGATTATAAAGAGACAAGTTTATTTTCAACAAATTGAGAAAATGCTTTGTTTAATTTAATTATTATTAAATTAATATTAATATTAATATTATTATATAATATATTATTATATATTATTTTATTATTATTATTATTATTATTATTATTTTTATTATTATTTTTTTTAATTATTTTCCAAATTATCAAAAAATTATTTTAAAAAACATTTTGAAAAAATGTAAAGATTTAATATTAAAGTGAAAGAATTTATCAATGTTTGTAATCAAATATAAATTTAATTTTTATGAGAAAAAAAAAACAAAAATAGTAGAAAAATAGTAAAAAAAAAATAGTAAAAATTGTAGTAAATAAAAAATTGGTCGTTTGCTTAAAATTGAAAAAAAGAGAAAAATTATTCTTATAATATTTTAGAAATTCGTGTATTAAAAAGGAAGATCCAATTAGTTCTCACTTTTCTCGTTATTCCCCCAGAAAGTTGGAAAAAAATGGAATAATATCTTTTATTTTTATCATAGATCAATTCACGATCTTATAAGACAAGGGGTATATATATAGATATGTATTTAAGTATACACGTTTCCCTTTTTCTTTTGTATGAATAAAATTAGTGCAATGCTGGCCGGTCACTCGGTCACGGTGGGGTAGGTTGCACCTGTACATATTCACGTTTTATACAAAATTGTAACACATGGCACACACGGTTTCCTTTCGTCTTCGTTTTTACCCCAGTTATAGAGTATAAACCCTTGATCGTTACCTCGGTCATTACCAACGCTACCTCGAGCGAAACGCTGTATGCGCTATGCGCTACTAGCTTACTGTCAATTTTTATCATAGAGAAAACACTCTTTCTTGACTATATATATATATGTGCGGGGCGTTTGTTCCTTTATACCTGCGCCACGACCTGCGGAAGTCGATTTACAAGATAACGTTTTATGTTATTAATTCATTAATTATCATTCTAGGTGCTCTAATGTGGTTTTATTAAGGGGTATTTATATAGATGTTTGTAATTCTTTTTTGCACCTTTTCGTCTATGTAGTTGTTTATTTCAATTAATATTCAATTAGTGTTTAATTGCTACAACTATATCAATGTTTTCCTATACTACATTCACCCAGAGAAAATTATTATTTAAACCAAATATATTTTATTTAACTTAAAGAAACGTATATTTGTCTCAGAACCAACTAGAATTTTTATTTCTTTTGAAGAAAATTTATATTTGTCATAAATAAAACATATAATTGAGATAAGTAAAATTTTATTTAAACTAAATAAAATTTATTTGAAACAAATAAAAAGTCTATAGTTGGTTCTGAGACAAATATACAATTTCTCCCTGGGTGTTCAGTCTGCTTAATTTTACCATTAAATTTCACCCAGTGTAGACTATGTAAAAAATTAAATTTATAATTAAAATTGAATTTAAAAAAAAACTACAGACTATAGTTAAATTTTTAAAATGTACAATTTAACAGATTTTTAATAATTGAAATTCTGAAAAATTTAATTAAAACCAAATTAACTTTTCAAGTAGTTTATTACAATTTTTAAAAATTAACTTTTAAAGAATTTTAATTGAAAATTTTGGAAATAATTTTGAATTTTTGAAAATTTAATTTATTTAATATAATTAATTTAATTAATTTAATTAATTTAATTAATTTAATTTAATTTTTATTTTAATGAATAAGTTTGAAGTGTAAATTCAATAAAAATTAAAATTAATGAAAAATTGGGTTAAAAAAGTATATTAAATTACTTTAAAAAGAAAGTAATTTTCTGAATTAGTTTCTAATTTTTTAAAATTAGATTATTTTTATTAATTTCAATATTCAATATTTTCAGTGTTATCGTATTCGAATTTTTCAATTAAAAATTAAAAAAAAAATTAATTAGTTTCTTCAAATTGTAGATTGTACAAACATTCTTTAATTATTTTCGAAAAATTACATTACAGTATATTTATATAAAACTACTTTTTAGAATTGTTTGATCATAATTTTTTAGGACTCAATTATCTTCGAACAAAATAAATTAAAAGAGCCTAAAGTTCAGAACGTTCAAATGAACGAAATTTATTTACGTCTTCTAAAAATTAAATTTTTATTGTAATTATTTTGATACACTATCCAGAAAAATAATTACTGAGATTCTAAAAGTAAAATTTCAGTTTAAAAATTTTTTTATGATTAGAAATTTATTAAAATATCTTCAATAAAAAATATTTCGTTCATTTGAACGTTCAAAACTTGAGGATCATTAAATTAAAACTTTTTTAAATTTACAACTTTTACACGAAAAAAAAAATTGTATCTGGAACAGCGATAAATTTTGCTAAAATAGCGAAAGTCTTAACTCAAACAACTAAACATTTGACTAATTTAGCGAAATTTGTAGCTGTTCCAGATGAATATTTTTTTGTGTATAGAATTTTTCAGAAATTATTTATAATTAAAATTCTTCAAAAAAATTTGATTAACTTTTTTACATTTTTTAAAAAACTGAGTTATTTTTCAAAGATTTTACTAAATTTAAATTATTTTTTTAAAAGATTTTACAAAATTTTAATTTTTGGCCATTTTTTATTTGTATGTAATATTGTAAAACTTTTTTCAAAAAAATTTTTAGGACTATTTAAAAAAATTTAATTTTACGAATTTCTTTATTAAAATTTTTGAAAATATTCTACATTAATAAATGTCTTTAAAAAGAAAACTGGACGGTTTAGATTATTACAATAAATTGAATTTTTCGTATTTAAATAATTGAATTTTCGCAGATTAGAAAAAAAGATTTAAAAAATTATTAAAAATTAATAGAGAAAGTCAATTTAGAGTCGAAAATTAGTTAAAGATTGTGGTAAATAATTAACTTATTGGAAGGGTATTAGTTTTAATTTTTAAATTTCAGAAGTTGAAATTTTTTAAATTTTATTTCATGTGAAGAAAAAAATAAGAAGTATTTAAGTATTTATTTAGTAAAATTATACAAGTTTTGATTGATTTGAATTTAGAATTTAGAAATCACTGAAGAATCAGGGAAGTAAATAAAATTTATGTAGTAAGTAAATAAAATTTTTGTGACAACATTAAATTAAATAATCGACTTTTTAGACTGTTTTTATATTTTTAAACGACTTAAGCGACTTTTTTTGTTCGTTAAAGTCGATCCAAGGCTTGTAATAATTTTTAATAAATTTCTAGTTTCGATTCTTCAGTGCGAAATAATATTTTGTCGACATCACTAATTTAAATAAATGACTTTTTTTGACTTTTTTTCTATTTTTAATAGTGGTTTTTAAAAACGAGTAAATTTGAATTCCTTACGGAAAAGAAGTTTAATTGGGGGACAATATATATTTCACGATATAGTTAGATACATTTTAAATCGTTTTCTTTTAATTTGATTTAGTGTAAATATTTATTAACTTGAATTAGTGACTCACCTGTCTTTTTTTGAATTCGTATAGATTTTTACTAATTCAAATATAAATTATTTAAATTTTCCCTGAATTTTTCACGAAACAATTGTCAACTCATTAGTAGGTGAATCTTCTTTTCTGTGCAGAACGTTTACTGTAAATTTTTTTGGTTTAATTTTTTTTTTGGTTTTTAAGAGTAAAGACTCTTTAAATAAATTCTATTATTTAAATAAGTTTTAATTTTAATTTTTAATTCAAGTTAATTATTTCTCTAAGTATAAGGAGTGACCAAATAGGAACGAAATTTTTATTGATTTTCATTTAAAACTTTTGCTTTTTTAAGGAAACCTATTGCTGCTCCAGGTGAAGTTTTTTCCATGATATGCGGATTAGCAACAGAATTAAAAAATAATTTCTTCTTCTAAAGAAATTTGTCAAAGTTCCATCCACATTTTTTGTTGCTCTTTTCGAAGCAAAAAAAAGTCCATAAGCAAAAAAATTGTAGCGCAAGTCAGCGATTGTTTCCGGAAAAAAAAATTTTCAGACTGATGTCACCCCTGTAAAAGTAAACTTTTACTACAGATTCAGAGTCATACTTACTATATGTGGGTAAATTTCTTGTAAGATTTTTCGAAGATTAATCGTCTTAAATCGAAATCGATCAGAAATGGTGTCTTTGAGAAAACAACCCTCCCCCTCTGGCTCTCTAAATCCTCCCTCCTCTCCAGCCCCCTTCGGTGAGTTTGTATAAAAGCGTGTGAAATTAATAGTCGGATCATTCAGCATCATTGCCTGCTTTAGTTATATACATATATAGGACATGCACTACTAGAAGCACATGCATATGTATATACGGATAGATGAACAATCTAGGGGTTGATTCTAGCTGAGTGAGGGGCTACTAACACGAAACCATTAACAGGGTAAACATGTATATGAGAAGAGGGGGCACATTTGCAGTTCGTAACGGTGGCACGCGCCCGTTAGACCGGTCTATGTATTGGTGTGTGTGTATACATGCATATTGACACCCACGTGCTCTATTTAGAAAAATTCTACTATAATAATAGTAATAATCGTCGAAATTGTCATACATAGCAATTTGTATAAATAGAAAGTATCTTTGTGGGGTTTGTTATACATCGCAGCTATAATTATGGCTAATTTTCACGTATTGTATTGGTAGACAGTGATGTGTAGCTAAAGAAGACCAATTCTGTAGTTTAAGAACAGCAATACAGTAAATGGTTATCTTAGACGAAAGTCCTAACCATACACTGGAAAAATTTGATCCAAATGTTCAATTACTATTACCTAGTTAAGTGGAAAGTTGTTAAATTAATTAAATTTTTAGTTTTGCGAACAATTTTTGTGTTTTTGGGTCTACTGCTTTTAATGTATAGTTAAAGAATAACAATAGTTAAGATGATTCAAAAAAGTATAGTTAAATTACAACTACAAAATCTTGAAGAAGACCAATGCTGTATAGTTTAAGAACAGCAATACAGTAAATGGTTGTCTTAGACGAAAGTCCTAACCATACACTGAAAAAATTTGATCCAAATGTTCAATTACTGTTACCTAGTTGAGTGGAAAGTCGTTAAATTAATTACATTTTTAGTTTTGCGAACAATTTTTGTGTTTTTAAGTCTACTGCTTTTAATGTAGTTAAGGAACGTAATAGTTCAGATGACTAAAAAAAGTAGAGTTAAATTACAACTACAAAATCTGATTATGGCTATAATTTTCACATATTGTATTGGTAGACAGTAATGTGTAGCTGAAGAAGACCAATTCTGTAGTTTAAGAACAGCAATACAGTAAATGGTTATCTTAGACGAAAATCCTAACCATACACTGAAAAAATTTGATCCAAATGTTCAATTACTGTTACCTAGTTAAGTGGAAAGTTGTTAAATTAATTAAATTTTTAGTTTTGCGAACAATTTTTGTGTTTTTGGGTCTACTGCTTTTAATGTATAGTTGAAGAATAACAATAGTTCAGATGATTCAAAAAAGTACAGTTAAATTACAACTACAAAATCTTGAAGAAGATCAATGCTGTAGTTTAAGAACAGCAATACAGTAAATGGTTGTCTTAGACGAAAGTCCTAACCATACACTGGAAAAATTTGATCCAAATGTTCAATTACTGTTACCTAGTTAAGTGGAAAGTTGTTAAATTAATTACATTTTTAGTTTTGCGAACAATTTTTGTGTTTTTGAGTCTACTGCTTTTAATGTAGTTAAGGAACGTAATAGTTCAGATGACTAAAAAAAGTAGAGTTAAATTACAACTACAAAATCTGATTATGGCTATAATTTTCACATATTGTATTGGTAGACAGTAATGTGTATAGCTGAAGAAGACCAATATTGTATTTTAAGAACAGCAATATAGAATATGGTTATCTTAGATGAAAGTCCTAATCATACACTGGAAAAATTTGATTCAAATGTTCAATTACTGTTACCTAGTTAGGCGGAAAGTCGTTAAATTAATTACATTTTTAGTTTTGCGAACAATTTTTGTGTTTTTGAGTCTACTGCTTTTAATGTAGTTAAAGAATAACAATAGTTCAGATGATTCAAAAAAGTATAGTTAAATTACAACTACAAAATCTTGATTATGGCTAATTTTCACATATTGTATTGGTAGACAGTAATGTGTAGCTGAAAAAATACTGTATTTTAAGAACAGTAATACAGAATATGGTTATCTTAGACGAAAGTCCTAACCGTACACTGAAAAAATTTGATCCAAATGTTCAATTACTATTACCTAGTTAAGTGGAAAGTTGTTAAATTAATTAAATTTTTAGTTTTGCGAACAATTTTTGTGTAGGTGAGTTTTTAGAACAATAAAACAACATAGAACAAAAGAACAATAGTTCAGATGATTAAAAAAAAGTATAGTTAAATTACAACAACTACAAAATCTGATTATACACCAACTATACATTTCTGGTTTTTTTTTACTACTTTTCGGTATTAGTCAATATAACTTTTAAAATTCAGTTGAATACCTATTGAAACACGCAGAGTTGTTAGTCAAACCGAGCAAAAGTTGAGAAAAAAGTAAATTTTTTTCAGACTTGTGTGTTAGAATTAACAATATCATTTTTTCAGTGTATTTTTGTCGACTTTTTTTAGTAACAACTTTTACCTTTTTTACCTCATTTAGATAGAGGCTGAAAAATTGGTTTCAGTATACAGTCTATATTTACGCTGATTTAATCAGGACTTTAACTTTTGGCTCCGACAGAAAACAGGTTCAAGATTTTTAAGCGCAAGTGTTGATAATACTATATATGTATGTTAGGAGTTAAAAGAACAAAGTAGATAAATATTAGTAATATTAATATTAGTAATAAAATATAAAAAAGTTGATAATAATAGTAATTTTAATAATTAAGACCAAAGGAAAGAATGTAGAAAAAAACCATTTAGGGTCAAATTCGAAAGGCGAAATTATAATCAATAGAAGATGTGTCTCCCTTCACTTCTCGTCTTGCAGCTTTTGAAATGATTGAATAAAATCAAAAAAATCGCATTGGTCTTTTTAGGTATAGGCTCATGTTGGCGCAATTTTTTTTTCATAAATCATTGAGGACCGTTTGAGATATATTTTGAAGGATTATTGGTCAACTGATTTGGGAAGTTGATATTCTAACATTTCTTTTCATATTGCTTTTAAATCATTTCTTATTAAAAAAACAGGAAGAAATTTTTAGGGAAACTTTTGGGGGAAGTATAGAATTTAATATAGGTACTTCTCTCCCTATAGTTCTTTTATAGATATATTGATTTTTCTCTGCTTATTTAATTTAAATGAATTTTTTTGATATTTAAATATTTTATAGTTAATTTTAGGAAATGGTTCTGTAGAACCAAAAAAAAGTGTTAAAAAAAATATGTGTTAAATGTGTTGCGTGTAGTTTTCAGATTATATTGTTTTAACACAATTTTAGTGTTCTTTTAATCCCATTTGAAATGTATATTAATTTAACACCCTCTAGTGTTAATTTAACAGTTTCTATTGTTATTTTAACACCAATGTAGTGTTAAAACCACACAGCGCCGGTTAAAAATGTTGCGTATAGTTTTAACACTACTTGTAGTGTTAAAATAACACTTATTTTCTTCTATGTGAAAGTTATTTATAATATTTTATTTTCTAAATGTGCATGAGTAGAATTATGAAAGAAGTTGATTTGTTTACTGATTCTATTAGTAAGTTTTGATTAATTTTAGTGGTAAATTATTATACTATAAACTCAACTTTCTGAGTAAAATGCATTTAAAGTTTTTTTTACTAAAATTATTGATTTTAAGCGAAAATACTTAAAATCATTTTTGTCATGAAAATAGTATATTTTCATTGAAAAATTTTATCGAACTGAAAAATATTTCAAAAAATTTTTTTAAAACACACAGGTCAGGTCAGGGAAGTCAGGGAATTCATGGAAAATTCAAGGAAAGTAAAATTAGTTACGAAAGTCAGGGATTTTTACTAAGCGTACTGGAAAAAATTGAATTTTTAAAATTAAATAATTAATAATAAATAATAAATAAATAATAATTTAATTAAATTAATGATAACTATCATAAATTATGACTTATACTTTATTTTATGAATAATTTTTACAATTTTCATAAATACTAGATTGATAAAAGAATTTTAGTTAAAAATACTAAAAAATTAGATTTTGGAATAGTTACAAATGATTACAGAAATTCAATTATTTTCAAAAGTTACAAAAATTCTTTGCAGAATTTCAATTATTTTCAAAAATTTAAAAACAATTCTCGTTAAAATTACAATTATTTTTATAAATAATAAAATACTTCATTAAAATTCAATTATTTTTAAAAGTTTTAATAAAATTCTTGACAAAATTCCACAAGAATTCAATTATTCAATTTTTAATAAATTTCTTCAAAATAATTCAATTATTTTCATAAGTAGTAATAAAATTTTTCACAGGAATTCAATTATTTTCATAAGTAGTAATAAAATTTTTCACAGGAATTCAATTATTTAAAATACAAAATTTAGTAAAATTTTTCGGAAAATATCAATTAAATAAAAATATTTTTATATATAATAAAATTCTTCACCGAAATTCAATTACTTTTATAAACTTGAATAAAATTCGTTGTAAGAATTCAATTATTTACATAAATTTGAATAAAATTCATTGGAAGAATTAAATTATTTTCAAAATTAATCAGGGCTGCAATGATTTAAATCAATTTGATTTAAATCACGATTTAAATCTTGATTTAAATCTTGACATTTAAAGCATGATTTAAATAAAAAAATTTGTTTAACTAAAACTATTAGATATTTTTTTATAGATAAAAATCAAATATTATTCTTATTAAAGCATTTTAAATTAGTATTTTTATTTAAAGTTTTAAATTAAAAAAAGTAAAAAAGAATTATGAATATCAGAATGTAATAATCACTGGTTTTTGTTAATTTGATGGCAGTTATTTGAAGATTAAAAATCAGTATTTTGTAATTGGGCCAAAAAAAATATCAGTATTCTGTTAGTTTCTTAAAGTTTTTAAAACAGAAATTTTCATTATAACAATTGTAACAATTTTTTTTAAGCTTCATTATAATTTATATACGTAGTATGTATAAGTGCAGTAAAAGTTATATAAAATATTACATATTTGTAATTGATTTTTACCCTCATTTTATAATGACTACTTTATTTTAAGCGCGTTGACCTAAAATTTCATATTTTCTTAATCAAAATGAAGTAGTTTTTGACGTGTTTATCATTAATTTTATAATTTGCAATGTTAAAAAACGAACTTCCTAAAAATAAATATTTAAAAAACAGTATTAAAAAAATTGATTTAAACCAAAAAAATCCTATTTAAATCCAAAAAATCTGATTTTTTTGATTTTTTTATAAAAATCATGATTTTTATCAGCCTTGAAATTAATAAAATTCTTCTCAAAAATTCAATTATTCTCAAAAATTAAAAAAAAAATATTTTCAAAATTTCAATTATATTTTTAAATAAAAAAATTCTTCATCTAAATTTAATTATATTTAAAAATTTTAATTAAATTCTTGGCAAAATTTTGTAGGAATTCAATTTTAATGAATAATTTCAAAATAATTATATTATTTTAATAAGTAATAACATTTTCACGCAGGAATTCAATTATTTAAAACAAAATTTCATAAAATTTTTCGAATAATATACATTATTTAAAAAATTCTTCAAAGAAATTAAATTATTTTTATAAGCTGGAATAAAATTCTTTGTAAGAATTCAATTATTTATATAAATAATAAAATTCTTCAAATAAATACAGCTTTTTATAAATTTGAATAAAATTCGTTGGAAGACTTAAATTATTTTTAAAATGTAATACAATTCTTCGCAAAAAAACAATTGTGTTCAAAAATTGAAAAAAAATTCTTGTTAAAATTCCAAGTAACTTTATAAATAATAAAATTCTTCTCCAAAATTCAATTATTTTATGGAAATTTTAAGAAAATTTAAATTATTTCAAAAAGTAATAAAACTCATCGCAGAATTTTAATGATTTTTTATACAATATATATTTTAATCAAATTCCTCGAAAAATGTAATTCACAGAAAAAAAGAAGTGTTGTTTTAACACTAAAAGTAGTGTTAAAACAACACGCAACATTTTTAACCCATACGATGTGATTTTAACCTACATTTTGTGTTAAAATAACACCATGAGTGTGTTAAAATTAATGCATATTTTTAATGGCTGTTAAAATAACACCATCTTGAAAACTACACGCAACAAATTTAACACATATTTTTTTGTGTGTTATTCTTCAAAATTTTCTTAAAATTTGTCAAATTAAATTCATATATTTAAAAATTTATTGATAAAATTCTTTATGAGAATTAAATTTTAACAAAGAAAATTCCATTGTTCAATAAATTATTTATTTTTCAATTGAAATAATTGAATTTTTCTAGAATTTTCTAATAAAAATTGATTTAAAAATGAATTAACGGATAATTGATTTATTATTATTTATGAAAATAATTGAATTATTGCCACGAATTTTATTACATTTTTTAAAAATAATTAAATTTTTTTGATAAATTTTACTGCTTGTAAAAATAATTGAATTCTTGCGAAGGATTTTTTTAGGATTTTTGTAAATAATTAACCTATTCTGAAAAATGTTTTGCAATAATATTCTTATAAGTTGTTAAATTTAAAAAGGTTTGAATTTGAATGTTTTGAAGAATTTTAATTTCTACAGAAAAATAATAGTGATTAAATATTTATTTAAAAAAGAAGTTACTGATGTTTTTGAATAATTTTACAATTAATGAAATTTGTAAATAAATGTAATAGAACATTTTTTCTTGATTTTCTAATAATTTTTAGAGTGAATCAGAATATTCTTTAGGGTCAGGGAAAAAGTGAAAATTTTGTCTGGAAACCAGGGAAAAGTCAGAGAAAAACAAAAGTAAATATTTGTGGCAACCCTGTTCTACTAATTTAAAAGGTGATAAGTCATTCGTGAAAACTACTAAAAATTAGTAAAATTTTACTATTTCTTAGTCGACTACTAAAAAATTAGTAAAATTTTACTATTTCTTAGTTGACTACTAAAAAATTAGTAAAATTTTACTATTTTTAGTCGAATTCTAGTAATTCAGATTTAGAGAGTATATTTATTCTAAGTGATAAAACCGGAAAACCAAAAAAAAAACATCTGCAAGTGAAAAATGTCTAATTAACAATCTCCCAATTAGTGTGAAACATAATTTCGCCCTTTCGCGGTTCAGATGAAAATGGTACAGACTGTATACGTTAATACATAATCGCCCAGCATGACGTGTCTGCACTTATGATCTCTCTGTGCGTGTGTATATACTATGCATATATATGTGAATTTATTTAATACCACGAAAGAAGTTACATGGACATGGGTGCGTTTCAACGTCACTTGGGGACAGACATATGAGCACACATGGGGCGGCAGTCGCCACCTGGCGCAGTGCAGTTCAATACTGCGGCCACCCCTGTACTTATACATGACTATATATAAAATGTGAACGTATATATAGATGCAGTTTTGACTGTGTGCACGCTCGCACACACACACAAAAAAACACGACTATTGGGGTACCATGACCCCAACCCCTCAGAAGACTTGCTTTTGGCTCGTGCCACACCGAATACACTGTCGTACAATTCCGGATTGACCCGAAAAGAAAACACTCAGCCAATCGCTGAAACTCTTCGGCATGTCCTTCGAGGTGACGTCTCGAGCACATGTGCGCCAAAAAAAAGGGCGCCATTTCTCACTTAAGCGCGCGAGATCATCAAAAATTCGGCATCTTCTTTTTAAATTCTTGTTTATCTTGCGACTAGAGGTGAGGGGGGGAATTTTTATTTGAAAAGCTGCAGTTTTGTAGTTCTATACCACAAGACGTAGCTACATTATTTATTTTTTCTTTTTTTCACGGAAATTGCTATATTGGAAGATTATTTTTTCACACTTGATAGCACTTGACAATTTATGACAATTAGAAACAATTTTTATTCAAATTCCAGTTAACTTTTTTTTTATTTTTTTAAAAAGCAAAAATCCTTTGAAATCAAATTCAAAAAAATCAATATTACATCCAACTGACATTTTCATTTAAACGAAATATAATTTATTTGACCCCCACAGTACCGAAACTTTCCTAAAAGTTTATTAAATATTTATATTACAACGAATATTTATTATTTTCTTATTTATTATTATTTATTTATTTATTATTTATTTATTTTGATTTATTTTATTCTTTATTATTTTAAAGAATACTTTCGCTATTTCAGCGAAAGTAATCGCTGTTCCAGCTGAAAGTATTTTTACGTGTAATATTCGGCGTATTCAACTGAAAAGTTTAGCGCAAATTCGGTGAAGATTTAAATGTTTAAACATTGATTAATCAGGACATTTAAATCTTTACTCTATACACCCAGAGAAATGATATATTTGTCTTAGTTTCAAATAAATTTTCTTTGAATTGAATAAAATTTTATTTCTCTCAAATATATGTTTTATTTATGTTGAATAAAAATATTATTTAAAAAATAAATATAAAGTCTAATTGCTTCTGAGACAAATATACGTTAATTTTTTTATTAAAATAAAATATATTTGGTTTAAATAATACTTTTCTCTGGGTGTAGTTTCACTAAACTTTTCAGTGAAATATGCCGAATAATGCAAGTAAATATTTAATATATTGATTATAATTGTTACGTGAAAAGTAAAATTAATGAAAACGGGAGTATGATAACATTGGAAAAACGGTTATTCTAAAAATATAAAAGGGGGAAATCATCCCTAAAATTTGGAAACAAAAAAAAGTCGGATTCGTGACATACACATTTTTATTTTTGATGTGACTATACGCTTAAAGGGAGAGTCTATATATATATAGTTAAAAAATTTAGGTTGAAGAATTTTTTTCAAAATATAATTTCCAAAATGTTTTTTAAATAATTAAAAATCTATAATTTATTAAAATAATTTAATTATTAATTTATTTATTTCTTAGAATTTTTAAATTAGAATTAGTAAATTTTAATAACTCTGGGAGCAAGCAGTTTAAAAATAATTCAAAGTAGTAAATAATTTTACTAATTTAAATTTAGAGAGTAATTCATTTACTTTTTTTATAATAATTTTGTTAGTAATTAATTTGTTGTGATTAATAGATCACTAATTATTATTAATTATTATATATTTATACACCCAGAGAAAAAAGTTATTTATTTTAACTAAAAGTGTATATTTAAAAAAAAATTATTTGTTGCAAATAAATATTTTATTGAAAATAAATAAACTAATATTTATTTTAAATAAATGCACTCAGTAATCTAAAATAAAGAAATATATTTGCAATTTAGGAAATAGTATATTTGTAGCAAATAAAAAATATATTTGATTCAAATAAATGTTCGTTTGACTTATAAGTATATAAGAGATTTATTCATTATGAATAATTAACAAATTTCATTATTTTAAGTACAGAATTTTTCTTTTTAAGTGAAAATTTAAATTAGTACAAAGTAACAGACTTGAATGTGATTTCATTTACATTTTAGTGTCTTATTTGAGAATTTGTGAGAAAAATGTGACAGTGGACTTTTACATATGAAGTCGAAAAGTAAAGTAAAATGACTGAGAAGATCTGAGTTTATTTAATAAATATTCTTATAAAAATAAACATTTATTTTAATGAATATTAAAAGTTTCATTAGTGATTGTGATTGTTAAATTTATTTGACGGTTATAAGTGAATTTTAATATTTCAAAATTCTTACAGGATTTATTAAAATGAAAAATGTTTTTACTTGCTCTAAAGATAAAATATATTTAAAGAAAATATAAAATATTTTTCATTCAAATAAAAAAGGATATTTAAACGAAATATAATTATTCAAATAAAAAATATTATTTGAGCTAAATAAAAGTTTAGTTGGTTCTGAGACAAATATACTTTTTTATTTGTTTCGAATAAATTTTATTTAATTCAAATAAATCATTTCTCTGGGTGTAATAAAGCACAATTTATAAAAATGAATAAATTGTTTTAAAAAAATTTTAATATGCTGTTTTAAAATAATTCCATGTTTTATTAAAAGAATGTTTTAGAAATTTTCAAAATAATGGTATTCAATACAAAACTGTTATAAAATATTTTTAAAAATATATATATTCTGCCGAGCAATTTTTTAAACATATTATTAAAAGTAATTGAATTCCTTCTATGAATTTTACTATTAAAAAAAAAAATTCAGTTTTTCCGAAGAATTTTATCAGAATTGTTGAAAAGAACTGAAATTAATTAATATTTTTAAAAATAATTGAATTCTTTCACGAAATTTTACTAAAATTAACTTAAAAATAATTGCATTCATTTGAAGAATTTTATTATTAATAAAAATATTTAAATTTTTGCGAAGAATTACAATAACAAGATTTCAAAATCCTCATTAAATTCTTTTGAATAATTTCTTTGAATTTTATTAAAATCTATTTTCTTCAATAATTTCAAATAAAAAATTTTTAAAATAGTTGAATTTTATTAAAAAGTTTTTTTAAGTTTTTAAAATAATCGCTTTGTGTGAAAAATTATATTTAAATACTTTATTGTTGAAGTTTATTGAAATTGTTTTGAATATATTTGAATTCCTGTAAAAAATTTGATTAATAATTGAAATAATTTAATTCTTGCATAAGATTTTACTATTTTAAAAAATAGTTCAATTGTTTCTAAGAATTTATTAGAACTTTTGAAAATAAATGAATTTTTTCGAAACATTTCTTTAAAAATGAAATGAAATTTTACTGAATCCTTCAGTAGAATTTTATTAAAAATTTGACATAATCAAATTTTTATAAACAAATTGTGTTATTTTTTTCTTTTTAAAAAAAAGTAGTTTAATATTTTACAAGAATGTTCTTAAAAATTTAGAAAATAATTGCATTTTTAAAATAAATTTTACAGTCAATATTTTAAATAATTAAATTTTTGATATTATGTCACTTTTAGAGTTATTTTTAAATGAATTGAATGTTTCCAAAGACTCAACTAAATAATTGAATTGTTTAATTAAATTTATAAAAATTTCATAGAATAAAATTCTTAAAAATGAAAGAATTCTCTTTTTTTTATTTTATTCAGAGAATAAATTCTTTCCTGAAATATTATTAAAATTTTATATTCAAAAAAATTTAATTTCTACAAAGAATTTTACTATTTGTAAAAATAATTGAATTCTTCCGACGAAGAATATTAATAGGAATGTAAATAATTGAATTCTAGCGAAGATTTATTTAAAAATTTTTGAAAGCAAACGATAATAATTAAATATTTATACTTAATAAGTGAATTTTTCAAATTATGAATTTAGCCAAAAAATAAAACTTGAAAACAAAAAATTTGCTAGTTCATTTAATATGATTCATTGATTGCTAATTAATTCATTTGGTACAATTAATTGCTTTCTTATGATTTATTTATTATAAATACTTTTTACAAATTAATGCATTTCCTATAATTATTTAATTTGTAATTTATTTATTAGGGTATAATTTTTAATTATGTAGTTACTACACTGAAAAAAAATTTATTTGATTCAAATAACCGATTATTTGTCTATAATCAAATAAATATTTACTTGAATGAAATAATTTTTATTTGAATCAAATAAATTGTATTTGAATAAAATATTTCAGTATTTGTAGCAAATACTAATTTATTGATTCAAATAAAAATTATTTGATTCAAGTAAATATTTATTTGATTATGGCCAAATAATCAGTTATTTGAATCAAATAAATTTTTTTTTTCAGTGTTATTAGTTCATCAATTATAATTCAATAAATGACTGATTTAATTATTATTTTAATTAAATGACTCAGAACTATAAATTAAAAAAAAGTCGTTGCTTTTAAAAAAAAACGTTTCATACCTAATAGTTTTAGTTAATTTTATTTCGCCATAAAGTTTTGTAGTCAGTTGGGGCGTGAAATACTTTAAAAGGGGAATCCCGTAAATAATTTTAAGAGAACAAAAAAATTTTTTTTTCATACCTAATGGTTGACTCATTGAATTTTCACTTCCATGCAGGAGGTATGGGATTTGCAGTCCTTTTTACCTGCTTACTTTTTAATTATTGTACTTGAAACGAAAATAATCTTTCAGTTTACTAAAAACTTTGGTTACTTGAGGGAAAAACCACTGACGTGCGACATTTCATTGAGGGAAAATCCTAAACTTTCTATACTCGCTTATGAAGAAAGTTTATATTCTTTAAAGAAAAAAAATTCTTGTTTTGAAAATATATCGACCTACAATAATTTATTGCATTTCATTTTGAAAGTGGAAATAGAAAACTGTCTGTTAAAGGAGTGTGCAGAATTATGCAATAAGCCTCGCTCTGGGGCGAAACAAATATTGTATTTAAATCACTATTTATTATTTCAAATCAATTAAAATATATTGTTAGGTAAAGTTTGTATAATTAAGTTTATTGCAAAAAAAATATATATATAAAAAACAGACTTTTTGGTAATTTATATTTTGTTGTAAAAATTTTGCTTTACTTTTTTTTATAGGCACAAGATTTTTCTATTTAATATTGTATTATTATTATTATTTTCATTGCTATTAATTAAATAATTAAATAATTAAATAATTAAATAATTAAATAATTAAATAATTAAATAATTAAATAATTAAATAATTAAATAATAATTAAATAATTTATTAAATAATGCTTGTAAAATTGTTCTCATGGTTTCCTTGAACGAATAAAAAAATTCTAATTCTAATACTAAAAATAGTTACATTATAGAAAAGTGTAGCAAAATAATACTACAGTTAGATTTGAAAATCGTATTGATTTTCGGGTAATTCTTCTATTTTTATTACAAAAAAGTCAAACGTTAATAATAAAAATTAATTGATTTAACAATTATAAAAAGACAAACATTGGATTATTTTTTTAAAAAAATATGCTTTTAATTGGAAAAAAATTGGCCTGTGGGGGGATCGAACCCGCGACCTTCGCGTTATTAGCACGACGCTCTAACCATCTGAGCTAACAGGCCAGCTGTGCCACCAAGCTCTTTTGCTCATTCTTAACCTTGACAGCATTTTTTTTAATATTATAGGTTTTTTTCATAGAAGCTAATGTAATTAATTTTAACTAATTTCAGAACATAAACTTTTTGAAAAGAAAAATTTTTTAGTGATAAAAAAAAATTCGATAAAAGTTCAAAACATAAACTTTTTTAAAAACATTTCTTAGTGATAAAAACAAAATTCGATAAAAATTCAAAACATGAACTTTTTCAAAAAAAATTTTTAGTGATAAAAACAAAATTCGATAAAAATTCAAAACATAAACTTTTTCAAAAAAATGTTTTAGTCATAAAAACAAAATTATTATTAATTTATTATTAATTTTTTTAATTGTTATTAACAAAATTATTATAATTATTTATATTATTTTTATTAACAAAACATTTTTCTTTTTAAATTTATGTTCTGAAATTAGTTAGAAAAAAAAAGGTTTTTGTGCAATAAAATTTAATATTAATCATGTTTCTTTCAAATTAACCTGAAAACTATTTTTTTAAATGCTAAAACTTTTGTGAATATTAATTTTTTCATTCGGAAATTTCTTTTATGGATACAAAAACATATTTTCTACGAAATTACATATGAATTTCAAAATCTATCAATTTTTAGAAAAATAAAAATTCAAAAGGGGTGAAAATATTTTTTGACCATTGAATTCCTCTCAAAAAATTACTATAAAAGCAAGGCTCGGATTGTGCGACTTTTTCGACTTTTTTCGACTTTTCTAAGGAAATGTGACTTTTTTCGACTTTTTTGTGAAAAGATGCGACTAATCGACTTTTTATAGAGTTTTTTTAGTAAAATGTGACTAAAATTTTTAGAATTTTTAGAAAATTAAAGTTAAAGGAAAAATTTTTGGTCAAAAAAATGTTCTGTTGAGTTTATTCACAGATTTCTTTCAAATGTTTCAAAAAAACATAAATAATTTCTTTTTTAAATAAATATTCAATTATTATTTTTCCATAAGAATTAAAATCCTTCAAAAGATTCAAATTCAAATTCCAACCTTTTTGAAATTAAACTGCTTATAAAAAATTGTTATAAAACATAAAGATGACCAAGTGATAAAATCATTATTTTATATTATAAGATTTTATAAAAAAAATAATTTGAAAATAATTGAATTTCCAGGATTAATTTTTTTATTTATAAAGATAATTAAAATTTTGACAATCATTTTATTGAAATTCTTTGAAAATAATAGAAATACAGGGAAGAATTTTATTATTTATAAAGATAATTGAATTCTTGAACAGATTTTTTTTAATGTTTAAAAGTTATTGATTTTTGAAGAAGAATTTTGATATTTTTAAAAATAGTTCAAATTGTGGAGAGAATTTTAAAAAATTTGAAAATAATTGAATTTCTGCGATGAATTTTCTTATTTTTTAAGATAATTGTATTTTGCAAAGAATTTTTCAAAAAAATTCTTTGTAAGAATTCAATTATTTTCATTGATAATAAAATTCTATAAAAGGATGCAGTTATTTTCATAAAAAGTAAAATTCTTCGCAGAAATTAAATTATTTTTCAATATAATTTTAATAAAAATTCACGAAAGAATTCAATTATTCTCTGAAATTTGCTCAAATTTATTTAAACAATTCAATTATTTGCAAACATTCAATTCCTTTAAAAATAACTCTAAAAGTAATTCAATCTGAAATAAAATTTATTTGGAAAATTCAAAATAATTAAATTTCCATGTTGAAATTTATTATTTTTGAAAATAATTGAATCTCTGCGAAGAATTTTATTACTTTTGAAAATAAATGAATTTCTAGGATGCATTTTATTATTTATAAAATAATTACAAATGTACAGAAATAAATAAATAAATAATTATAATTTTGACAAGAATTTTATTAAAATTCTTTGAGAATAATTGAATTACAGAGAAGAATTTTATTATATTTATAAAGATAATTGAATTTTTAAGAATTTAAAAAAAAATTTTTTGAAAATATTTGAATTTCTGCGAAGAATTTTCTTACTTTTGGAGATAATTAAATTTTGCATAGAATTTTATCACAACTTTTGAAAATAATTAAATTTCCATGTTGAATTGTATTATTTATGAAAATAATGATAATTTTGACAAGAAATTAAAAAAAAATTTTGAAAATAATTGAAATTCTGCGTAAAATTTTATTACTTTTGAATATAATTGAATTTTCATGATGAATTTTATTATTTATAAAATTTGGACGAGAAATTTAAACAAATTTTTTGAATGTAATTGAATTTTTGCGAAGAATTTAATTATTTTTGAAAATAATAGAAATACAGCGAAGAATTTTATTATTTATAAAGATAATTGAAATTATGACAGACATTTTATTAAATTTTTTTTAAATAATTGAATTTTGGAAAAGTATTTTATTATTTATAAATATAATGGAAATTTTTAACAGATTTTTTAAAAGAATGTTAAAAATACCTAAATAAAATTTTGCCTTGCATTTTATTAAATTTTATTAAATATTATTCCAGATTGCTTGATGTTAAAGTATATGTGTTGGCGAGAAATGTGATTTTTTTTACAATTTTGACAATTTAGTGTTTCCTTTTCGGCGTTTTTTTCCTAAAATTTCATTGGACGACTTTTTTTCGACTTTTTCGGAAATTTTATGGCGACTTTTCTTGACTTTTGTTGTGAATTTATGCGACTAAAGCGATTTTTTTTAGTCTTAAAGACAATCCGAGCCCTGTAAAAGTAATTTTATTGAATATTTAAAATATTTTCTTTATATAGTTGAAAATGTAGTTGTACTCTCCCCTTAAATTAAGCTTCGAGAATAGGTTGAAAGTAGGACTTTTTTTAGCGTCGGAATTTTTTTTCTAAAAATTCAACTACTTTGGGTAATAATGTGACAAGTAGTTATAATAATTAATTTTTCTTAATCTGATACTGAACTGACTTTTTCATTAGTACCTGTTGTCTAAAAATTAATGTATCAAATACAAATTTCAGTTTAATTTTTTTCTGATTTCAAAAGATAAACTTGGTTTTAATTTATGTTTAAAACAATACTTTTTTTCAGATATTGCAAGCCAATGAAAACGACTGAATAAATTTTATATGTAGTTTCACTTTTTGGAGGTTCAATTGCATTGACAAGTGCGCCTAGAAAGTTAAAGGATTTAATTTAAAGGATTCAATTGACTAAAGATTGACAGAAGCCACGTGCGCTACTGCAGATTTTAGATTTCCGGAAGTAAAGGTCGTTTTTTTTATATACTTTCGTAAATAGATAAAGACTCATAGTTTTTCCCTCATTTATACATAAATATACATATATAGCTTTCTCGTTCGGTTATATTTATAAGCGGGGCAAAGAAGGCCATGAACTCCCGACAGGAACAGGACGACGAGAAACGTTAAAACGATAAAACGTTGCTTTAGTATAATTCCCCGGAGGAAGGAATCACAGCTGAGAGCCCTTCCTATGGCGTATAGAAAGAGTCAATTACTTCTAGCACCCTTCTCGTATTCTTCGTTTTTAGGCTTACGTGATTTCTTTTCACATCTTTAACACACACAGCACAAAGAAAAACATAACACTTTTAGAAATACGAAAAGGTTTCATCTCCCCTTCAGATACAGTTTCATTAACGCTTTGCTGTTGATTGGGAAACTTATATTTATTTCTTTGTCTAATACTTCAATGCGTTTTGTGGTAATGAAATAATTTTTTGAAATTAATTGTTAATTAATTAATTAATTAATTACTGCGCAGTAATTAATTAATTAATTAATTAATTAACAATTAATCTCTTAATCTGAATTAGTAGTTTATTTATTTATCAAATAACAAATAAACTAGCAAACCGTATGGTTATAATTTAACACTGTCAGAAATTAGAAAAAGGGACTAATTTCCTGAAAATCTATTTCAAAAAAAGATTAATAAGGAAATTAAGAAAACTAGAAAAATCTTAATTGCGGTTTTGTTTATTGGAATATACTTTTGAGTTCTATCTGCAAACTATAAAATTTTACATACAAAGGGTCGATTATGTAATTTCACTTCACTTTTACTTTCAATAAAAATTTATTTTCACTCCATTTTCACTCCATTTTCACTTCACGTTCACATAAAATTTATATTCACTCCATTTTCACTTCACTTTTACTTAAAATTTATTTTCACTCCATTTTCACTTCACTTTCACTTAAAATTTATTTTCATTCGATTTTCACTTCACATTCACATTCACTCCACTTTCACTTTTACTCAAAAAAATTTTTCTCTCCATTTACGCTCCACTTTCACTTTCATCAAAAACATTTTTTTAACTCCATTTTTACTTCACTTTCATTCACAATTTTTCTTCACTCCCTTTTCACTCCGCTTTCACTTTTACTCAAAATTTATTTTCACTCTATTTTCACTCCACTTTCACTATCACTGAAAAATTTTTTTCATTCCACTTTTACTTCACTTATCACAAAATTTTTTTATTCCACTTACACTTCAATTTCACTTTACTTTAATTATGACTCAAAATTTATTTTCACTTCAATTTCATTTTACCTTCACTCAAAATATATTTCCAATTCACTTTCACTT